>CM029605.1:57945228-58572923 GCA_017311375.1 Mytilus coruscus
CTGAAATCACGCAATTTCACTTCATCTTTAATTTTTAAGGACAAGTCAGAAAATGGTTTGTTACTTATATTAAAGTGCAAAATAGGTTAACTGTAGCAAACCAGCCTTGAGATACCGGTTTAAAATTGTAGTTCATTTTTACCTCATCCATCTGCTTTATTTATTATACGCAAAAATATTCCAAGCTTCAATTTTGATTAATGTAAATTAAATTTGCTGTTTTAGATAAGTCAAGAGAAAGAAAATAAAGAATTGCTTGTATGGGTCAAAGATATTGTCAACCATTACTGGCACACTGCAGAAGTTGCTACCACTAGTGAAGAGTTCCTTGTAAGTTTTCATTGATTCATTTAAGGTATAACTTCTTGTCCACTTGTTTGACAAAGTAAACATTAGTAAGAGCAAGTTTGAAGTAAATTGTCATATTTGTTAATCAAGTTGATAAAACACATTGTCTGTAAAATATTCAGAATAAATGAAGTATTCAATTGTTACAGGCATGCTATGTTTATAAATCATTGGATAGAAACCGATAGAAAGAAAGCTTTGATGACTACTATTGTTCAAGTGTAATAAATACTTGTCTTATTGCCTATTGAACCACAACTTTTTCATTTTAAATTCATCTTTTGATGACTATTTTTATATTTTTTTAGGATGTTTGGTATGGCGTACTTCACCATGTTGTCAATGAACACCAGTGGTTTGTGCCATTTGCCAACTCTACATTTACCAACGGTTGCCAACATGGACCATTGAAAGATGGAACACAGTCAAGGGAGTATTTAAAGAAAGGGTCCCCACCACACAATGAGCTGAGAAACATTGTAATGAACAAGCGCCTTGTTAACAACATTCCATACTACCTAAACAGTCGGTACATAAACTATCTTATATATCATAACTTCCTCCACAAAAGAAAACAACCAAGCCACTGTCACCTAAATTTCATACTCCTTTGATGTAGGTCAAGTCTTATATTTTTGATGGAAAGCTTATATAGCTGGACGGATGCATTTTCTGTATTAGTACTCAATGACATTTTTGTTTTTGTTTTTACAGACTATTGATAATTTTATTTGTAAATGTTCTTTCATAATGACAGCTGAATGTCTTATTCCTTTTCTTGCATTTTAGGAGCACATCAGAGTTAGAAAACTTTCCGAATCTTATTCCGATGTATGCCTCCAAGAGACACTCGGATTTGTAATTACAGTCCACCAGTGTATAGAGCAAGGAACAGGTCATCTGTTTGGCTGCCATTGACCATAATGCCCATGCAGAACAAGAAGTGATGAAGAACAGAGATGGTTCTTTAAGGTTTGTATGATTTGTCCACTTTACAAAAAAGGATAGCAAAAATTGGCTTAATTATTGGACGGTACCAGAGATAACACCAGCCCCTCCAAAAAAAGACAAAAAAAAGACAACTGATTAGGTAAAGGTACTAAATGAGAGAAAGGGGTGCAAATTAACTTATTTAAATAGACAAACAAAAGACAACTCATAGTCTGATTAGGTAAAGGTACTAAATGAGAGAAAGGGGTGCAAATTAACTTATTTTTTAACTTTAACACACACAGAAAACCCCCTCCTCCATTTTGCCTATCCCCACTATTGAATTTAATCATTTAATGGCAGAACCATTAATCAGATAATAGTGACTATCATACCAAAAATCTATGTTTGAAAATCTGCAAACAACATTGCAATGTGGAACTTGATGGAAATATTAATTTTAAAAAATCACTTGCATGACATTTTGACATTTCACTCAAATTTGGCATATATTTGGGAACTAATGACCTGAAATATTTGAAGTTAGCCATGAATGTTACTATTGCATTCAAGTGATACCTCAGTAGTATTAAAAATTAATTTATGTATTTGTAGGTGGCAGAGAAGTTATAACAAGAAAACTTCCAGATCTTCACCCTGTGAAGGAGGAAATCAAAGTGCTGGATAGCACCTGTGGATAGTTTGCAACGGTAGATGTGTATTAATTCAAATAGGTTGTAGATGTGTATCATTTCAAATAGGTTGTAGATGTGTATTACTCCAAATAGGTTGTAGATGTGTATTATTTCAAATATGTATTTAATCACAGCTTTGGTGTTTCCCTAAACCATTGTCTCATCAGCAATTATCAAAATCACATGTTTGTCATGTAATATTTGGATAATTTCTATTGCAACCTTAAACTGTAGATTTAAAATAACCAAATATACAGAAAGCTCTGTTTATTTCGTTCTGTGCCCATCCCATGTGAAGGGCCTGTGATTAAGTATTTTTTTTATTGATTAAGGTCCTTCATATTTGTTTGTAGTAAATTGTATTTTTACTAATTAAGCAGTTAGTTTTCTTGTTTGAATTGTTATATATTGAACAAACTCGGACTACGATTAGTAGATTGTGTAATTAACGGTTTTTTCCGACTTCTAAAATTTTTTACTTAATACAAGAAATAATTGTAACAGGATGCTGTTACGAAGTCTCCCAAACAAAGCTCCCATAATTAGTCATTCAAATGGTCGCCTGACATTGGGCAAAGTCCAGTACAAATTGGTTTGGTCTAGTAAAGTGATATGCATAAGTGACGCCTAGGGATTAACCCTGTATGTCATTCAAATCTTCTTGAAATCATGAACAGGAATATATATGGTTTAGGGGTGGTGATCTCAACCGTTTACAAGTTCTCAAAGGGGGTTATTTTCAGGGACTCTTTATTTCATTTGATGTGTTTTATTGTCCCGTACAAGAATATATATGGTTTAGGGTGGGATCTCGACCGTTTACAAGTTCTCAAACAGGATGGGGTGGGTGATCCCAGGGACTTCTATATTTCATTTGATTTGTTTTATTGTCCAATACAGGAATATATATGGTTTAGGGTGGGGATCTCAACCGTTTACAAGTTTTCAAAAGAAGGGGCGGGGTGACCCCGTTAACTTCCTATATTTTATTTCATTTGTTTTATTGTCCCATACAAGAATATATATGGTTTAGGGTTGGGATCTCGACCGTTTACAAGTTCTCAAACAGGATGGGGTGGGTGATCCCAGGACTCTATATTTCATTTGATTTGTTTTATTGTCCAATACAAGAATATATATGGTTTAGGGTGGGATCTCAATCGTTTACAAGTTTTCAGGGGCGGGGTGACCCCGTTAACCCCTATATTTTATTTGATTTGTTTTATTGTCCCATACAAGAATATATATGGTTTAGGGGTTGGGATCTCGACCGTTTACACAAGTTCTCAAACAGGATGGAATGGGGGTGACCCCCAGGGACTCCCCCTATATTTCATTTGATTTGTTTTATTATCCCATACAAGAATATATATGATTTCAAGGTGGAGATCTCGACCGTTTGCAAGTTCTCAAACAGGAGGGGTGGGGGTGACCCAGAGGGACTCCCGCTATATATTATTTGATTTGTTTTATTATCCCATACATGAATATATATGGTTTAGGTGTGGGGATCTCGACTGTTTACAAGATAAAAGCGCATTCTCAAATTGAAAGGGGGTGACTCCAGGGACTCAACCTATATTTTATTTTATTTGTTTTATTGTCCTGTGATCATTACTGAAGACCGCGTGTGTCTATCACTTACTGTTCTCAAGTTAAAGTCATTTGAAAATTAAAAAAATAAAATCCCATAGGGTTCTTTAGTAAATCCCTCCCTTCTGTAGGCCCCTCAAAATACCCATAAATAGACCCCAAGACGAAAAATAATAAGAACTGAGCAAAAACAATAAGTCTCCAAACATTGTTTCGGAAACTTAATAACAAATAGTATATACGAATTTTGTTATAGTCCGATTTTGTAATAGGCCGACTTTGTTATAGTCCGAGTCTGTTATGGGCCGAGATGAGATACCAGGTTACTTTCGATACACTCGGGCTTTTACGTCTTTAATAAACATTTGTATAATCGTAGTAAAAATAGCGTCGAAAAATGTTCATTCATGAAATATTTTAAACACGGTATTTATTTTCTCTTCAACCGGAGGACGGGAGGAAACCCTGAAACCGGGATTATTGTACTCGGGAGGTACACATATATGGATCTCACGCATGTCTGGGGAATACCGATAAAAGCATAACGTAGAAACTGCTGTCTCGTGTAGATGTGTATTGATTTTAATTTCCGCGCAGCGCAGATCCGCGAAGTAGTGTTTGTGATAGCCATTTTCAAAATAAAGTTGAATTCATTTGAATTATCGATGAACATTCAGTACATTTTAATTCAAGCTGTAAGCTAATCAAAATAGAAGTAACTCAAAATTCAAAAGCATCTTCCTAGAAATAGTATTCAAACACTAGTACTACATTATCTACGAGTAGAACACTTGCGATAGTCTGTCCAACTTCCGGTTTGAGGCCGATGCCTTAGGAAAGTATATTGCTATAGCAAGCTATAGCAAACTTTCCAAAAAATTATTGGTACATTCAAGATCTCATTAGACAAATTCTCTGCACCAGAATATAAGATGGCATAGGAATGAACCGACGTCTGGAGTTGGAGGAAGATGGTCCACGGCGGATATCTGCACATTTGGCACCTGTACCATCCCCACCAACAAAAGACATTGTGGCTACCCAGATATCTAGATTTGAAAATCTAAATAAAACAATAGACTACTGGACTGCCGAGGGGTATCAAAGTTTTTTATCTTTAAAAAATGTAAATTCAGAATTTATTTTGAGGGTTATTATTATTGCAAATAATGCGACTGGGTGAGTATTGCAATAATAAAAACTGTCGTTCTGAAATCTGACACATATGTGTATGTAGCTATTCCTGTACAAATAGCAATAATTAAAGTTATTTTAATCTTTAAATACTGTAAATTCAGAATTTATTTTGAGGGTTATTATAATTGCAAATAATGCAACTGGGTTAGTATTGCAATAATAAAACTCTCGTTCTGAAATCTGACACAATATGTGTATGCAGCTTTTCCTGTATATTCTCACATTTTGGTCATGTTGAAATCTCAATAATAAATGCAATTATTTCTGAATTAACAATGTTCTAGAATTGTTTAAAGACACACTTATGTTTATATTTGTAGGTGACAATTATCTGCATTTGGGACTGGTACTATCCAACAAGAAGAGACATTGTGGCGACTACTGGACTGCTGAGGGCAATAAAATATTATAACTGAAAAATCTTTTATCATTTTTTTTTTATATTAAAATTTTGATAAAACTTAGCGACTATTAAAAAAAAAGCGTAAAAAGATGGAGATTTTGTATGATTGCCAATGAGACAACTATCCACCAGAGTTCAAATGAAATAAAATTCATTTCAATTCACTTTTATCACATATTTATATGTCTTATGTTGAATGTAAAACTACGGTTATGAGGCAATAACATGAAAACAGCACAACATCACTAAAGTTGACAAACAAAAACTGAAATTCCAGAATTCATATCACTTCAAATTCTGAACTGAAAATTCTGACAACACATGGGAATACCCACTACAAACATATTCCTGACTTTAAAGCAAAAATAAAAACATGTTGGTTTTTTTCACATTTAACTATACCCCCCTACAAAACCTTTGTACTGTCCAAATGGATTGGGATATTTATCCCTGATCCGCCACACACAACAGCTTGGAATCACACGACGGTCTCCAGTTCCTAGTCTGCCATGTACCGAGACAACATATTGCCTATACGCTGCATAGCGATAGGATCTATTAAAGTCCTCATCCTGAGGCATAATAAGTAGCTCATCCCTGAGCTTTCTTGCCACAGCAAGCACTGCCTCGTCTAAGACTATCAAGAAGTCCTGAAAAAAGAAATATTTATGTTAATTTTATTTCTTATCCACGTCATACATTACATAAACAGTTAATAATGATTTTGTATACTGAAGAAAGGTTAAAAATTGTCAAATGATTGGTTATTCTCTAATTACAATGACAGAACAAAATCCACTATTTACCTGTGTGATGATTTAAAACCCTTTCCATAAACAGAATAATACAGAAAGGGGTACCTTATTTGTAATAGAAAATAAATATTTTCTTTATATATTTTTAAACAATATTTATGGACTAGCTGCTGCAATATAATAACTAGTCATGAATTGGGTACGTACTGGTATCCGGGAGTAGCAGTTCTGTCTTGTTCTGCCACAACACTGTCTCTCTGTTTCAGTTGGCATCTCCCTACAGTAGGTGCAGGTAAACCAGTCAGGGACTTAACTGTTGGGCAAAGGATGATGCCCACATTGTTTGGTGTCGTCTTTGTCCAGGACGTCAAAGACAAACCCAAGGTGTTGAGTGGCTATGGTAGTCACAAGTCCCTCAAGTCTTCCTCCGTCAAACGAGAAATTCTATCCTGAAAAAGTTTATAGCTTACTGTTCGGTGTGAGCAAAGGCTCCGTGTTGAAGACCGTACTTTGACCTATAATGGTTTACTTTTATAAATTTTGACTTGAATGGAGAGTTGTCTCATTGGCACTCATACCACATCTTCTTATATCTAAGTCATAAAGATTGTACTTTAAAAGTGGTCTAACAGTTTGATATTTGGGTAAAACCAAGAATGTATATTAGTTATAAGTCTTGGTAGAACAAAACATTAGTCTCAATTTCGTCATTTTATTTTCTACCTGCAATGACCGTTTTTATAAGTCAAAGGAGTTACTTAGCAAGACACTTTGATAGATGCGAATAAGAAAGAAATTTATGAAAACACCTAACTAAAGCTGAACCATTATTTGACTGAACAATGCTTGAGGTAAAAATATCCTAGAATGAAGTTTTGTATACCTGCAACTTGCGATTCCTTTCCTCTAAAGTAGCTGCTGCTACCTCTGCCCTGTTGGGTTCAGCTTCTTAGTTGGCCCCTCTCCCTCTTCAAGTGCCTCTTCCTTTACTAGGATCCCTTCCCCTTGCCCTCCGGACGTTGCCACGTCCCCTTCCTCTACCCCTCGCCCTTCCTGCATCTACATGTGTTATCTCTTTCCTGTCAGTACTCTCATGTGGAGATCTAGATCTTGAGCTATTTGAGTCCTGAAATGGTGCACTTATAAATAGAATAAGAAACTAAATAAACAAACAAGCCGGTAAAAATTCTGCTTCTTTTGTTGCCAAATTGGTTAAAATAAAACTAGAAATTACCTCAAAATAGTTTTTAAAAAAAACGTAATTTCATATGAAATATATAGTGAACAATATACTGTAGAAGTACGATGTTAAAATATTTTTGAAATAGTTAAAAGCTGCATGACTACAATATCCACAGTGTAACATCTACTGTTCAATGATAAATAATTTTCATTTTACAATACGCAAAAGTTTCAAAATGTTACTATAAAATGTATTGAGAACATGTATAAGATTTATTTAGTTGTCCCCACTGGAGGCCTCTTTCGCACACGTTTCCCGAAAACGCATCGTAACATGGTAAATATCACAGTAAATGAAGATGAATCAGACTCTACCTGTAAATATGAATGAATGCGTTCCAAATATAAATAATCGATTCACGGAATATATTTTAGCAATAATAATTACGATATCTTAATCCATATTCACACAGTACCTACCTCAGCATCCATGATAAGAATCTGGGTCAGCGTCTTTAAATACATTCGGCAGTTATCGGAAGCGTCATCGGAATCTGGGTCAGTGCATTATTAATCAGATTCCACTGCCATAACAACACCATCTTTTTTGACAAAAACGCCGATTTTACACAATATTATTCCTTTTTTTCGATTTGGAAACATTATTATACTCTTATTTAAGTCAATACCCATCAGTTTTCAATGTTTAAAAAAATACGATTTTGATAGACAATATCCCTTTAAAAAATTGTCAAACGTTAGAAATTTCTGTCGTACAAGTGAGAGGTTTAGCTAGCTATAAAACCAGGTATAATCCACCCTTTTCTCCATAAAGAAATGCCTGTACCAAGTCAGGAATATGACGGTTGTTTTCCATTCATTTGATGTGTTTGAGCTTTTGATTTTGTCATTTGATAAGGAATTTTCCGTTTGGAATTTTCCTTTGATTTCAGTATCTTTTTAATATTTTACTTTTTTGTATGTCTGTGGTGTATTTTTACACAGTTTTGGCTGCTTGTTCCCAATTATTGTCACGTTTATCAATTATGTCTGTTTGGGTTGCTCACCCAATGTTGCCAATATAACGAAACTATAACAACTGTCACAAAAGTTGGAGGTATTTGGTAGCTATAACACCAGGTTTAACCTACCATTTTCTTCAGAAAATGCCTGTACCAATTCAGAAATATGCCAGTTGTTTTTGTTCATTCCGTTGGTTGATATATATTCGATCATTTGATTTTGTCAGGTTTTATGGACTTCCCCCTTTTTTAACCTACAATTTGGTAGTTTTGGTTATTCTTTTTTATGATTAACATAATCGTTCTAGTAAATGTTACAATATTTGTATAATACCTTATTTTTCGAGGAGATATATAAATATGCATGTAATATGTATAAAATTTACATGTGTGTGTATGTTTATCCAATGTTTCTTGTAAAAGGTTGGTAACAATCCTGTAAATTTGGATTAGAAGCCAATAAATTACTTGTATTCGTGTTCCTATGCTATTGTTGACGTCTAAGGGAAATTACAGGATTTTTATCAAATCAAATTAAATCAACTGTATTGTCATTAAACATTTCCAGTATGTTTGTGGCAATACAAATTAAAGCAAACAATAAACAACTAAATAAAAACATTAGTGATGAATTTACCATATTACAATATTCAATAGCCATGTAACAATGAGACCTCTGCACTCAGTTCTAATAACCTTTAAAAAAAAGAAGCCAATAGTTTTAACATGTCTAAAGGAAGCGGGGTTTAATATATAGAATAATTTTTGTTCATCAGGGAAATGAATGAAGTGTTCAGCATATAATTGTATATTATTAAATAGATTAAGTCTGATATTTTGGTTTATCTTGCAATTCAGAATAAAATGAAATACATGTTCGGTGGCTTTATCACATGGGAACTTTTATTTGACTGGAAAATCAAGTATTTCATTGCAAACAATGTAATATCTATTTTATTTCTCTTTTGAATGGTTGAATTTATTAATTTATGTTCATGCAACTATATGTTCGATTAACTAGAGCATTCAAATCCTCCACTTTTTAAACACAAAAGACTCGTCATATTTTTTCTCAAATAGCAACATATATGTATGGTTAGCACACATTAATGTTAGCCGAAGGAAAGCCGATTTATTTGTGTTTCACATGTAACAGTATCCAAGTATGCAAATTTACAATTTCCAAATGTGTGTTTAGTATACGATTCAGCAAACAATGCGACAAACTTAAAAGAAGAGAAAAGAGAAGAAACCAAACCTCAAAAACCCTACTCAAAATCTTTCGTTTGTTGAAAATTTGGTGGTAATTAAAATATTTACAAATGTAGAAAAATACGGGAAAAATGTAGATAATTAGTGCATGACCTTTAACAATGAACAAAACGCATCCCGTTTATTGTAGTTAATTAAAAAATCGCCTGGGCTGCCAAATTCTGAAACAATTTAAAACAGAAAACCAACTACTTGACTTATACTACAGCAATAAAAACATATAAAATATAAGCTGTAAGAATAAAGCATAATCTCGAGTATTGCGAAAAATATAAGAGAGAGGCGAAAGATACCAAAAGGACATTCAAACTCATAAGTCGAAAATAAACTGACAACTCCATGGCTAAAAAAGAAAAAGACCAGACAAACAATAGTACACAAAACACAACATAGAAAACTATAGACTGAGCAACACGAACCCCAACAAAAACTGGGGGTGATCTCAGGTGCTCCGGAAGGGTAAGTAGATCCTGCTACACATGTGGCACCCGTATAAGTATCGACAGGTAAAAAGTATGGATATGCCTTATCTTTTCATGACACAAAATTTCTTGACGCACTTGACCAAGCCTTCATAGCAATGAAACAGCTTTTTTACTGATGTGTATGATCCTATCCCGTCAAGTTTTAAAAAGCTTAATGTAAGTAGAGTAGATTAAGCACAGTTAGTAGATTATTGGAAAAGATAAAACAAGTCAAAGAGAGATTATTGGAATAGATAAAACAAGTCAAAGGGAGATTATTAGAAAAGATAAAACAAGTCAAATTGGAGATTATTGGAAAAGATAAAACCAGTCAAAGGGAGATTCTCAATAGATATCTTGAAATGGTATCGTTTTCATCTGACATGAGACAGCTAAAAAAATAAAGGTCTAGGCAAAAAAGAATAAGAAATTTGATAAAAATCCCGCAGATGTTTGGTCCGCAACTGGGGATTCAAAAATCGCAATAAAGAGGATTACATCCGAAAGCATCACCAATTAGCCGCACTGAACCTAAAACTTGGAAAACAAGGATGTGTAAGGGGACCAATCTACTTCCGGATTTAAAAAAAGAGCAGATTATTTTGTACCGGATCATACAATTAGTGTTATATCTTCAAACAAAACGAACCCCCAAGGGTGAATGTCAAATAGAATAGTGGTCACCATTGGTCTTCCTCCGACCGGCAGTAAAACCCTTGCTAAAGCGGGTCGTCCGTTTGGCTGTAAGGGATGTACAAATTTGCAGCCACGTCCGGTCAGAATGGGGACGTTAAATCCGATGCCTCGTGTAAAGAGAGTGCCACGCTCTTTGCACGTTAAGAACCCTGCAACAACTCTTTGAGGGGTCCGTAGGTGACCTGTTGCAAGGCTAAATTTCTGTCCCTATCCAATATACCCTCATTTCTCGTGGCAGTCTAAATTTCTCCGACCTTAATCCCGGACGCCTCTATTACAGAACCTACCTATTGTATTTATTGTTAATTTGTTCTCGTCCTGAATATGCATGAAATATTTGCCACTGGACGTTAAGCAACCAACAATCAATCAATCAAACAAAACGAGGAAAAAGTCCTGACAGTTTTGTTTGGATAATTGATTACATCCTAAGTTTATAAACCAACAAAACGAAATCTACAGAAACGAAACGCAAAATGGATATATAACTTATCAAGTAACCACTCCCTCGTCCCCCTAAAAATAAAATGACAATAGAGAATAACTTTCTATAAGTCAGGAAAGTCAGTAATAATGGCCTTGGGGCTGTAACGTCCCTCGGCGATACCTTGGTCCTTTACATTTGATAGTGTAGTAGGGAATATTTTGCCAAACAAAATGCAGGAAATAAACTAGTACAAAAAAGTAAAATAACAAAAATACCGAATTCCAAGGAAAATTCAAAAGAGAAAGTCCGTTATCAAATTGCAAAATCAAAATGCTCAAACACATCGAACGAATGGAAAACAACTGTCATATTCCTGACTTGGTACATGCATTCCGTATGTAGAAAATGGTGGATCAAACCACTACCTCTCACTTGTAAGACAGTCGCATAAAATTCCATTATATTGTGTGAACAAAACAAACAGACATAATAAGTAAAAATGTCAAAAATAGGGGTACAGCAGTCAACATTGTGTTATAATCTTAATCACTATAAAAACAAACAGATATGTCAACAAAGTAAAAAAAATGGCATATAGACAAAGCACATATTCAAAAATGAAAGACAGGACTTCAAAAAAAAGAGCATAGTGCAATAACACAATGGCGCGATTTATATGTACCGAGCCACGCCAAAAGGATATTACCAAAAATAGACTAAACAGTAAAGGTTAATAATTTACAAAGACAAATAAAAGAACACTATAACACGTAATTAAAATGATAAACAACGTAAGTACCTAGAATCTATACTTCAAAACCATCATGTATTATTTGTGAAGTTGATACGGAATATTTATCAATAAAGTCTTAATATCTTCCCTTACTCGTCAGACACTGGTGACGTTTTAGAAAGGCTGAGTAGCAGCTGCAAGCTCTTGAATATCGAATGAGTTGGGAAATGTATATCTCATATGCAGGTGAAGTTGGTATATTGCTACAAAGGTGAGGGAAATTGATAATTTCGAAATTAAAATCGTCTCGTTGGTCATAGATTCTGGTACTGATATGACCGCTTATGTCAAATTCGAGGTATGAGTCTAATAATGAGGCAGAGGAATCCGTGTCTGTTGTTCTTTAATTTCTAGTTCTGAAAGATATATTAATGGAACCCAATCAGTACAGTTTGGATTGTCAATGGAAAGAACATCATCAATATATCTGAATCTGAAATTAAATGATCTGGCTTCTTTGATCTTCTTGTTTTTAACAAGTGTCTGAAGGAACTCCGACTCATATGAAAATAAGAAGAGGTCTGCAAGGAGAGGCGCACAGTTCGTTCCAAAAGGAATGACGACAATTAGTTGCAAAAGTCTACCTCCAAATTCAACAATGTTGTCAATAAGAATTCCAGAATATTGATCACTTGTTCCTCTGTGTAGCATGCTTTACCTTTTTTGTTCACTATTAACAAAATATGCCGTATGGTATCCCAAAGTAATACATTTATAGCGTATGCTACCACTTTTATATTGAAAAGCATTGTGGATTATTTCTTTTAGTTGATTTTTCAATTTCACATGGGAAATGATGGTATACAGGGTTGAAAATCAAAAGTTTTGATAGAATTAATTTCAGAGAAAGATCTTGAATAAAAATTATCCAGAAGTTTTTTAGAATTTTTTAGAATCCACATATGGTTAATACGCATACGCGAGTAAACAGGTTCACAGTATTTCTGAAGACCCTCTTTTACTGCGGACAGAATTTTTGTCAATCTAATGGACAATTCCTTTGTAGAACATGCAGATGAGCCGGCAATGTACCGTTGTTTGTACGGAATTTTGTGAATCTTAAGTATCCAATACAAACAAGGTAAGTCCTCAGATTTGCTGTTCAAGGTAATGTTCATTGAAGCCATGAAGGAGTTCTGATTCGCCAAAATCTCAGCCTTGTCAAATGATATGTTTTTGTATGAGGGATCACCTGAGTGCTCATTTATTCCTTATTCATTTACAAGACACTTGTAGAAGTACGATTTACATACAAAGACAATATTATTTGAAGCTTAGTCCGCAGGAACATTAAGTGTGCGTTCTCATGTGTTCCTGTAATATACTAAAGCTGACTAAAGGTTTTCTCACAAACACCACTGTCATGTGTTAGGTGTATCGGCAGTGTACGTTCTGATGTGTTACAGAAAGTTATTTAAACTGACTAAAACTTTCTAACAAATACCACATTTATAAAATGTATCATCAGTAAGTGTTCTCATGTGTTCCTGTAATATACTAAAGCTGACTTAAGGTTTAACCACAAACAGCATATTCATTAGGTGTATCGCAAATGTTGGTTATCATGTGTTTCTGTAAGTTATCAAAGCTGACGCAAGCTTTTCTCACAAACTCCACATATATTAGGTGAATCGACAGCGTGTGTTCTCATGTGTTTCTGTAAGTTATCAAAGCTGACTTAAGCTTTTCTCACAAACACCACATGTATAAGGTTTATCACATGTTTGTGTTCTATCGTCTTCCTGTTAATTAATAAAGCTGACTATCAACTTTCTATCAAACTCGATATTGATAAGGTGTATCACCCGTGTATGTTCTCATGTGTTTCTGTTAGTTGCCAAGATGAAAGTATTTACCACATACATCACATTTGTAAGTCGTACCACGCTAGTGTATTCTAATATATATATTTTTTAAAGTTTTGCCTGGAACTAAACCCTTTACAACAAACATCTCACTTATAAGGTGTATTACAAGCAGGTCACCTAAACCTAGTAAACCAATTTTGAACAGAACGCTCATTTTTATCCCAGCTGCTCTTAAAAGACTTAACAATAAACTGTTACGTCATTTTAAGTTTTCAGTTAATTTTCAGGCTTAACCACTGTGGTATATTCGGTACTGATCAGACATTTCGCTCGCAGTCAATTAAGATCTGTTCAATCTATATTTAGATCGTTTAGTAGAAGCTAATTACCTGTACACTTTATACTGCGTTGTCAACACTACACTGCAGTCTGAAATTCTAGTGAACAGTACTGAATCGACTGCAATCGAATTGTTTGAACAATACTGAATTTACAGCAGTGGATAATAACATAAACGGTACCAATTTTTCAAGTCTTGAAATTGACTAAAAGGCATAACATTACTGAATAATTTATTTTGCAGACTTTTCAGAGTGTTAAGACCAAATTGACCGTTTCAAATAAAATTTATTTATTAGTGAGCTTCTTTAAGAAAATTTCCGAGACATTGCTGATATAGAACTTCATATCAATTGCATACAAATCTGGCAAGCTTTGTAAGTGCAAGAGCGAATGGCAGTGTTAGGTGGCCACAGGAAAGGGGGCTTATGGAGCTACATATATGGTAAATGCAAATACATTTTACATGTCCAACTCCTAACGTTGCCTGCTTTCCCCCTTTTTTAACCATGGATCCACATGTGACTAGTACCATGTAGTACCTAGTCACTATATTAAGCCAGGTAAGAGTAATAACAGAAACTAGTAAATAAAGTAAAGCTTCTGCAATTGTATAATCATGAACATAGTTGAACGGAAGAAAACCAAAATCGCAATAAACCAGTTTCACAATAAACTACGCATCTGTACCCTAATTAGCCAAACTATGAAATCAGTCGATATTTCCCGAAAATTCATTGTGGGTTCGAAACCTAGTGGTTAAGACCGATTGTTGCAGTACTGAAGGTCCCGAGTTCGATTCTAACTCGGGGTGCGGAAAATTTCAGCAAGTAAAGTTGCACCGACTCTGATCTCGAGATCAATCTGCTGATATCATTGTTGCCGCCGAGCAGCCCGGTGGTTATCTCTAAGATCATCCACCATAACAACAGACTCCCCGCTGTCCTAGCATTCCCTTTGTGTTGGGTGCGGATTGTCCTTGTCAATATTGATATTAATACGTATACGTTAGTGACACATCTCCATTAATCCTGTTAGACAGTGTACACGGATTCCACTGTACCCTCGCAGCTGTCGGGGGTTCACCGAATAGGGAAGAATCTACCAGTAGATACTTTAAACGACTAGGGCTTACCGGTTGCCGTGAATCAGTGACCATGAAGGCCTGTTGATCAAGTGTGTGTGTTTACATGTACTCGTCACACGTGAAGGATTTAAATCAAAATACATACATGATATATGAAGGTCTGGGTGGGGTTTAACGAATAGAGATAAATAGGTAAAGAGTGCCGAATAAAGTGCAAACAAGTGAAAAATCAAGAAAACTAGGCAAAAACAAGAATGTGTTCATAGTACACGAATTCCCCACTCGCACTATGATTTTCTATGTTCAGTGGACCGTGAAATTGGGGTAAAAATTAGAAAGATCATATCATAGGAAACATGTGTACTAAGTTTCAAGTTGATTGGACTTCAACTTCATCAAAAACTACCTTGACCAAAAACTTTAACCTGAAGCGAGACAGACGGACGGACGGACGAACGAACTAACGGATGCACAGACCGAAAAACATAATGCCCCTCTTCTATCGTAGGTGGGGCATAAAAAGGTAATTTTGGTTACATGACCTCCCGCACTCGAAGGGAGCATGCCACTACGAGACAACCAAAGGGGGTGACATTTATATTTGTTAAACCCCAAGATAATTTTGCAATACAGAAATATTGCCAATTTTCCTGAAGACGTCTTTTAGAAATAAAATTATTTACATGTATATTTTTTTTTATAACTTAAACGTCAAATACAAACACAAGCATGTACCATAATTCATAGACCATTGTGCTTTGAAGTGAGTGTTAATAAGTTGACACTAGAAATTTACTCCATACATACACAAGAGACATTTGTACGGTTATCACCAGTGAGTGTTCTTGACGTGGACATGTACTTTGGTTAATACTGGAGACTAAACTCTGTACCACATCCATCACAACTCAGACGCTATATCATCAGAGTGCACCCTCAAATGACTCTGCAAGTTATGATTCTGAGTAAACTCTTGTCCACATACATCACATGTATATGGTTTATCGCCAGTATGTGTTCTTGTGTGCCTAGTTAAGGAACTACGCTGACTAAATCCTTTATCACATACATCACATTCATAAGGTTTCTCACCACTATGCGTTCTCATGTGTTTCTGTAAGTAACGATCCAGCCTAAATCTTTTACCACATACATCACGTAAGTGGGGTTTTTCTCCAGTATGTACTGTCATGTGGTTATGCAAGCCATGATTCTGACCAAACGTTTTACTGCATATTTTACATTTATAAGGTTTATAACCCGTATGTGTTCTCATGTGTCTCTTTAAGTTATACCTCACACTAAACCCTTTTCCACATAAATCACATAAATGACACGAATGAAGTTGATCACCAGTATGTATTCTCATGTGTTTCTCGAAGTTCCGGCTCTTATTAAACCCATCACCACATATATCACACTTGTGGACTTTACCTTCAGTGTGTATTTTTATGTGTATTTGTAAGTTTTAACTTTCCCTGAACCCTTTACCACACATACCACATTTATAAGGCATTTCTCCAGGATGTATTCCCATGTGAGTTTTCAAGTCATCGCGTTGACTAAAACCTTCACCACATACATCACATTTATATATTTTGTCACTCGAATGAGTTCTTATATGTCTCTTTAAACTAGAAGGTCGGCTAAACTCTTTACCACATGAATCGCATTTATAAATTTTGTCGCCAGAATGCATTTCCATGTGTGTTATTAAGTTACTATTTTGACTAAATCCTTTCCCATAAACATCACATGTATGGGGTTTATCACCAGTGTGGGTTCTTATGTTTATCTGTAAATTTGACCTTTGACTGACCCCCTTACTAGAAACATTACATGTATATGCTTTAGCAGCGTGTCTTCTCCTGATATGTTTCCGCAAGTCACTTTTATGACTATAACCTTTATCACATATACCACATGGATAAGGTTTATCACCATTGTGTGTGCTCATGTGTACTTGTAAGTTATCCTGTTTTTTGAAACCCGCACCACATACATCACATTTAAAATGTTTGTTGACACTGTGAGTTATACTGTGTCTCTGTAATCTATAATGTTTGCTAAACCCTTTACCACACAAACCACATTTATAGGGTTTATCACCAGAATGGGATGTCATGTGTATCTTTAAGGTATAATATAAAATTGAGAATGGAAATGGGAATGTGTCAAAGAGACAACCCGACCACAGAACAGACAACAACAGAAGGTCACCAATAGGTCTTCAATGCAGCGAGAAGTTCCCGCACCCGGAGGCGTCCTTAAGCTGGCCCCTAAACAAATATATATACTAGTTCAGTGATAATGGACGTCATACTAAACTCCAAATTATACACAAGAAACTAAAAGTAAAAATAATACAAGACTAACAAAGGCCAGAGGCTCCTGACTTGGGACAGGCGCAAAATGCGGCGGGGTTAAACATGTTTATGAGATCTCAACCTCCCCTATACCTCTAGCCAATGTAGAAAAGTAAACGCATAACAATACGCACATTAAAAGTCAGTTAAAGAGAAGTCCGAGTCCGATGTCAGAAGATGTAACAAAAGAAAATAAACAAAATGACAATAATACATAAATAACAACAGACTACTAGCAGTTAACTGACATGCCAGCTCCAGACCTCAATTAAACTGATTGAAAGATTATGTCTTCAACATATGAATATCAGGCACAATCCCTCCCGTTAGGGTTTAGTATCATACCATCATAAAATATATGAGAAGAGCATAACCCGTGTCATGCCAACAACTGGTTTTAAATAAATGTGTTTAGTTCCGATGCAAGGACCCTATAAGTGAATCAATATTAAAGCCAAAATATGCAATCTTTAATGACCTGACAACAGTATCGTAACTATATCCCTTCTTAATAAGTCTATTTAAAGGTTTTGTTAATGTCTGCCAAACCGTTTACCACATATACCGCATTTATAAGGTTTATCACCAGTATGTGTTCTCATATGTACCTGTAAGGCATAAGGTGTGCTAAACCCTTTACCACATTGAACTGGTTTCTCAAAACCATGTGTACTCATGTGTGCCTCTAAGATCCCAGTTTGATCCAATCCATTACTACATACGCCATTTTTATAAGGTTTGTCTCCCTTATCTGAAGTCTGATTCATGATGTCCCTGTCTGCTCTTTTCCTTTTATGAAAAAAAAATTAATAAAAATAGTGATCATGATGATGAATCATCAAACTTTAACTAAGAATAACTAGCAGGTCGTGTTAAATAACAAAAAAATAAAAAAAATCGATCTGGAGTTGTCTCTCATAGGCCTAGTTCTATCAATTGATTTAGAAAAACGTATTTCCTCCAGGTCACAATAGCTTCCAAAAGACTGAATGTTTTGTCAATGACATTGTTTATATGTTACTTTGTTTAAATGTGTATACATGTTCTTATTCAAATGGATCATTCTAATCATTCTTATCATTTACTGTGCTTTATTTTGTAATAATTCATTCGATTGTTTAGCTCAAATTTTGGGCACCATAATTAAAATATCTTATCTTATCAGCCAATCAGAAGAAGTGTTACATCCAAAATTAAATTATTACATACATGTACATATGTTTCTCTAATTCTTACGTGATTTATGTTTTTCCCAACCAGTTGATTACTTTTAATAGTGAACATGTGGTTTGTTTGGGCTCATTTTTTCATCGGTCACTGTTCAATTATGGAGTCAAACGTTCTCGCGTTTTCTAATTTTCCTATTGTGGCGCCATGAAAAATGGCCTAATGACGTCACATATAAAGAACACATCGTTTTGTGCAGATCAGCGAAAACGTGATATCGTCGAAAAATCAAGAGAACATATTTCAGCACCACATTTCATGCAAAACAAAAATTTTCCAGTCTCGACAGTTGGATGTTTTATATTTAAAACTTTTCATGGCTAAAACTCCTGCAATTTTGAATAATTTTAATCATTTAATAGCTTACTCTGCAGATCATGTTCGTTTTTCTACAGTTATATATATATTATCAGACCGTAGTTTTCAGTGCCAAAATTAGAAAGAATCTTCATTAATTGACAATTACATCAATATTAAGATATCCTCGGACAATTTTTGTTAAAACATAGACACTAGTCATAGGCATCATAACTCATAAGTCTATCATGTACAGTCAGGGGATTACTTAAATGAGTGATTGAATCACTTTTTCAAGTAATATTTTGTCCAGAAATATTCCAAATAAGAGTATAGTCTTTCTTTAAAATCATCTATTTAAGTAATTACAAACGAAAGTTAACCAAAGCCTGGTAAATCTTTAGTAAGTTAGAGTCCTTGAAGTGGATACCTCGGGTATGTAGGGTCGTTATGATAAAACACATAATATGTAGAAAGTCTTATAATAACAACACTTTAGGGACTGCTGCAGAAAATTTATTGATCGACATGTTTCGGTGTCTAAGGCACCGTCATCAGGATAATAAACTGCTTCGCCTAGCGCAGCTGGATAAGACCGCGGAGGTCCAACCCTGAACAGTTGGAGCAAAATGAACACAGTATTCAAGCTTGATACAGGTCTGAATTTGGATTGTAATTAAATATTTGACACATTATAGGATCTGACACAGAATAAATGTAGTCAAAGAACTTGAAATTGGTTATATGATTTGAATTTATATTCAAATGAAGATTTTTGCTTTTGTGCAATACACTGTGCTGTTGCGCATTACTTAGTAAAATCTGTTTTCAGACTATATACAAAGAATTAGCAAAATAAATTGTGACCCCAACTTTTCTTTGGAAAATTGACAATTTCTTAAATTTTGAGGAAAAAATTGACCCCTATAAAAAATGTTAACCCCAACCCTCTTTTCCAAAAAAAAAATATTTGAAGAAATCTTCTTTTAATATTCTTAAATCTTGAGGGAAAATTTGCTCCCCAAAAAAATCTTTTTGCCCCCTAATTTTTACCCCTCCTTATTCGAAGAAAATTACATTTAAAGAAATTTTCTATTTGTAAAATGTGGTACAATTTAAGAAAAATCAATACACTTAAAAACAAGTTATTGCCTGAAAATTAAAAAAAAGATTGTTTTAGACCCTTTTGGCTCCGAATTATAATTCCTGAACGGTTTGGGCAACTACTCCCAAAATGAATCCCAACCTTCTACTTGTGGTATTGAACCTTGTGGTACAATTTCAGAGCAATCAAAATACTTATACACAAGATATTGTCCTGAAACTAGAAAATGCTTGTTTTGGACCCTTTGTGCCCCTAATTCCTAAACGGTTGGGACCATCACCCTCAAAACAATCCCAACCTTCATTTTGTGGTATTGAACCCTTTGTTAAATTTCATAGAGATCCATGTCTTCGGACGACGACACATAAACAATATGCATTATACGACCCCAAAATTTGTTTGCGGTCGTATAAAACAATACAGAAAATTGCGCCTGAAGTATAAAATCGGGTATGCATAAATTACGTCACAGTGTAACCATGGTGAGTATAAGTAGAAAGTTATGGATTTTTGGAAAAAAGTTTGTTTCCAGTTTTTGGAGAAAAAAATAATTTGTTTTTGACCCTGAGAAAAAAAAATTGTTTGTTTCACCCTCAGCTGCCACTATATGTAATGCTAAAATTAAAAGAAAAAAATTGTTTTCGACTTGTCGCCAAAAAAAAAATTGTTTTTCGCCGAAGGCGAAAAAAAAAGTTTGTCCGGGAAAAAAATCCATAGCCCCCCGAAAATCAAATGGTTGCTGCCTAAAATGTGAATGTCATTGAAATTTAAATGTTTGCTGAATGAATACGTGTTTGTCATCTTACATAATGGAACTAAAATATATAAGTTATTGTCCGGCTGTGTACAGTTTGTGTTTTACCCAAATTTGAACGGCACATGACTTGCAATTCCGTACCATTTCGACTGGCTTCACTTGGCCATAGGTACTTCTTCCAATAGACGTATTTACACTTGTATGCAAATTTGTCCGCCATTACGTAAAATCACACAGGTTCCCGTAAACTTTGACATCATAATTCAAAACATTTGACGTCACAATTAAAAAGTGATTGTTGCCTGACGTCAAAAGGTGATTCGGAGTAGATCTAAGGTCATTCGGAGGCAAAATATAGCTAAATACCAAAAGTGTAAATACGTTTATCGCGTCGGGAATGCCGTGAAGTGTTTGATCGCTGTTGGTTTGGAAAATGTTTATTTCGCAATTAAGTTATGATAAATTATGATGAATTTTAATAGACACTTTCGAGTTCGTTGCATTTCCGTCAAAAACTTTGGTTTTAGTGAACATAATTCGTGCGTTAAGAGGCGTTGACACTTCCGTTCCCATGTTGAGCGACCGGTTGAAAAAATATGATGCTATATTGCACGAATTATTCGGCAAATTGAATTCTTAAAATTGATGATCAGTACTGCTGTCATGAGGGAATGTGATTAAGTACCTACGGTACAAACATTATTTCTAGTTTATCCTGCATAATGACGATCACGAAGACGCTTGATGAACTTTAATAGTGCAGGGATACAGGAGGTCCCTCTATCTGGCAAATGACGTCATAAAGGCGCGCATAATTGACGGAATTTTCCAGTGAAGGACATAACTCCAAAGCGGTCTCTTGCACAATAGTTCATTTAAAATAAAATCGGGAATGGTGTCAGGTACTGTTTGTTGTATATATCGTTCAGAATATTTAGGGATCACACATCTTTGTTTCACATCGAGTTGAATAATTTGCCGTAGATTCTAAAAAGGGAAATATTTTTTTCTTGAATCCTTGTCGGGTTTATTCCTGTTTGCAAGGCTTCATCTTCGATCCTTTTTCTTTTGTTTATTTGGATGGCACTTGCACTTCTGGAAGGTTCCATTGGTGCCTCAACAGAATCTTCGTTGTTTCCTTGGTTCATAGCATAGATAATGAATCATAGTCGAGTTTATTCCTGTTTGCAAGGCTTCATCTTCGATCCTTTTTCTTTTGTTTATTTGGATGGCACTTGCACTTCTGGAAGGTTCCATTGGTGCCTCAACAGAATCTTCGTTGTTTCCTTGGTTCATAGCTACAGAATGTGGCGGGGTTAAAGTTTGTTGGCGCCAAACACTCCCTTAACCTGGCACAGTGATGTAATGGCACAATATAAGAACAAACTATGTAAAACAATAAACGAAAAACAAATATGAGAAACAGCAATGCATGTTATAAGACTTTTACATTCATCACACCGTAACAAAATTCAAACTTGATCTTTAACTTGTCATTGTTCAACTATATACCAAATATCAAATCAATATCTTCAAGCATGAAGAAAAAAATGTGGAAAACTGATTCTAACTTGCGTGAATTTTGAAGTCCAAGGACCATAACTCTGCAGGAAATCATCAGACTCAAACTTGATCTGTAACTGGTCATGATAAAACTATACACCAAATATTAAATCAGTATCATTAAGCATGAAGAAATAAATGTGGATTGTGTCCACATGTGGACACAGATGATGCCCCGCTTGTAGATCATATAGATATAAAGGGACATAACTGAAGAGCGGTAAAAGTGACGCTACCCAAATTTGAACTTGATCTGAGTTTTGTGGTAATAAGCATTGTGTGTAAGTCTCATAACATTTGGTTGAGGCTAACTTAAGTAGAGAACAGAAACGTAAAATTTAACAATTTTTCTATTTGTTAACACGCATAACTCTAGAACGGTTGTGTATAAGTTTTATAACATTTGGTTGAGAAAAGCTAAAGTTCGAGAATTAACGGAAACGAAAATTCAGCAATTTTATGTTTATAAAGGACATAACTCAAGAATGGTAAAAGTGACGCCATCGAATTTCATACTTAATCTGTATTATGTAGTAATAAGCATTGTGTATAAGTTTCATAACATTTAGTTGAGGCAAATTAAAGTTAGAGAACGGAAACAATATTTGTACTTGATCATAGTTTTGTGGTAATGAGTATTGTGTATAGGTTTCATAATGTTTGGTTGGGGCAAACTTAAGTTACAGAATGGAAACTAAAATTGTGCAATTTTTCGATTTATGAAGGGCATAACTCAATAATGGTTAAAGTGACACTACCCAAATTCAACTTGATCTGTGTTTTATCAGTGGAAGGCAAAATTAAACACTGCATTGTTTTAAGCATTGATTGTAGTTGATTTAACTATAATCATGGACAAAGGAAGATAACTCAATTTTAATAAAATGCTTCGCTGAGCGCAGCTGGATAAGACCGCAGAGGTCCAACCCTGAACAGTTGGGGCAAAATGGACACAATATTCAAGCTTGATACAGGTCTGAATTTGGATTGTAATTAAATATTTGACACATAATAGGTTTCTGACACAGAATAATTGTAGTCAAAGAATTAGAATTGGTTATATCATTTATTTTGCAAAAAAAAAATATTTGAAGAAATTTTCTTTTAATTTCTGAAATCTGAAATGAAAAAATTGCCCCTCCCCCGCCCCATCCATTTTCAAAAAAAATTCTTTCCCTCAAGATATGGTCATAATTTCAATTCAAATTTCCAAAGGAGTTTGCAACCATAATTACCAATTTAAATACATCATAAAGTCTTAAAATATAAAATGACAAAAATGGCTAAATTTAATATTCCTTTAATAGTTACTTCTAAAATTAATTGACAGCTTATCACCTCAAGACAATACAACATCTTTATACATAATTTAAAACCATGTAAGGAGGTAATCCAAATTATAGTTTTAATACTTTAAATGTACTTGGATTACTTCCCTTACACTGCTTTTAAACTGTCCATTAACCAGGAAACCCCTTTTTGTCCCTAATTCCTAAACGGTTTGAGCCATAACCCCCAAAGTCAATCCTAACCATCCCTTTGTGGTATGGAAACTTGTGGTATAATTTCAGAGATTCATCCACCGTTCCACAAGTTATTGTCTGGAAACTAGAAAATGCTTATTTTGGGCTCTTTTGGTCCCTAATTCCTTAACTGTTGGTACCATTACCCCAAAATCAATCCCAACCTTCCTTTTGTGGTATTGAACCTTATGGTAAAATTTCATAGAGATCCGTTCACTTAAACTAAAGTTATGTTGCGAAAACCAATGTGTCTTCGGACGACAACGACGACGACGCCAACGTCATACCAATATACGACCGCAAAATGTTTTGCGGTCGTATAAAAATACTTGAATAATGACATTGATATTTTGGGAAAAAATGAAAAATTAAGCAATTTATCCATTTGTAAAGGGCATGACTCTAGAACAGTAATAGTGATGCCCACAAAATTCAACCTTGATCTGTGTATTGTTGTAATAAGCATTGTGTATAAGTTTCATAACATTTGGATGAGGCAAACTTAAGTTAGAGAACGGAAATGAAAAATTTTGCAATTTTTCCATTTATAAAGGAGCATAACTCTAGAACGGTTAAAGTGACGCCACCAAAATTCAAACTTGATTTGTGTTTTGTAGTAATAAACATTTTGTATAAGTTTGATAACATTTGGTTGAGGAAAAATTAAGTTAGAGAACGGAAACCAATTACAAACTGACAGACGGACGGAGTGCAAACCTATAGTCCCTTCGACGAAGTCCGTAGGGGACTAAAAAGAAGATGTGGTATGGTTGCCAATGAGACAACTCTCCACAAGAGACCAAATGACACAGAAATTATCAACTATAAGTCACCGTACGGCCTTCAACAATCATGACAATGAACAAAGCCCATACCACAAAGTCAGCTGTAAAAGGCCCACATTTGTTCACTCATAATTCCCCCACTGTAATTGTGAAACTCAAGATAATAACAAGATACTACTGTTTCATTTTCAGACTTGGCCACCATGATATTCTTCAAATAGCTACAGCTATAGATGCACGAAGGAAATGAAGGATGATTAATTTTATTATCTATTTATGGCCAAGATCGGCTCCAATTGAGTGAGAAATTTCAGAAAGGAAGAAATGTTCTACCCTTGAGTCTGTAGCATCCAATTAATAAATGGATTGGGTTTACAGAATAGAGAATAATGAGCCAATACAATAGAAAATGGTAAAAAAATTTAAAATAATGGGGTGCTAATTATTACAATATATAAAGAATAGAGAATAATGGGCAACATTTATAAAGAATAAAGAAAGATATCTTACAAAGTTTAAGTATACAGAGATGAAGGACACCCCCCATCCTCCTTTATAAACATGTTGAACTTCATTCCTTTTGAATAGGAAAACATAACATTAGTTAAGTATTGGCTCTTCATTTTCTAAATTTCAAGTTCTTAATAAGGCCAATTAAAATCAATTGATAGATTTTCATCCCCGGCCGCCCTGATTTTTAATCTTTAAAAGTTTACAATTTTCAGATATTGCTCAAGTCACATGATTCAGCTACTGGTAACCGCCGCTATTATCTTCCAAAAATAGAGATTGATTATGGGAAAGGCATGGGAAAATTCGGGTTACGAGTAATAGGCGGTGTCCAAGAACGCAAATCGCGGCATGTCACAAATTTCAGTGATTAGAAAAGCGTGGCTTTTCTATTGAAACAATGACTTTGTGTCAGGAAATTTGGACTGTGAATGATATTTAAAGCGCAAGAATCGTGAAACACATTGGTACAAAAAATGACTGGAATGTAGAAATTGACGCAAGCACGAACTTGTGCGATTTATGACCGAATGAGTACAAAAGTCTGCCAACGTGTATAATGTATAATAGCAATCCCTTAGATTTACCCTTGCATTCGAAGAACACATTACAAAAGGGTTTTGGAGGAAATAATAATGAAAAAAAAAATCCCGCCCCATTTTTTCAAAATGTGGATGAATATCTACTAATTAATTTTAGTTGGCCTTAAGCACTTTTTCTATTCATTTTGTTACATTTCCAGTTGATGTTAGTATCGTTGCGCCAACGATAACACAACGATTGTTACATTAACTGAAAACAAGAGGCTGTCAGAGTGACAGCAAACCGGATTTTTCTGCAGAGATCGAACCATGAACACTTCAGCAAATATGGACACAACATTTAAGCTTAAAACAGCTCTGAATTTGGATTGTGACTGAATATTTGACACAGCATAGGTTTGTGACACAAAATGAATGTGGTCAAAGAACTGAAAATTTGAAATTGGACATTAACCTATTATGGTCCAATATCCAAAATCTAAGTACACTGTTAGAATCAGCATATCAACATGATCAAAGAACCCCGATAATTCAATTTTGATGAAATCAAACAAAAGTTTAATTTAAGACCCTTTGGACCTCAATGTGGTATTATCTAATGAGCCTCCTCATGGGGTTGTTGATTATGTGATTACTTGGCCGTTTTATAGTGATTATCTGATTACCAGACCAGATATTTCATTATTTGATAATCTAGGACTGTATTTTGATTACTTGATTATCTTGTCTGAAAAATAATTAATGATTATGTGATTATATTGGCAAAAAAAATTGTGATTATGTGATTACTTGGACACCCCATGAGGGGCCTCTCTAATTAATAATAAAAATAAATACAGGTTTAGATTATCATTTCAAAGAACCCTATATATATATATATATATATATATATATATTCAATTTATGTTGATATCAAACACAGTATAATTTTGGACCCGATTTGGACCAACTTGAAAACTGGGCCCAAAATCAGAAATCTAAATATATGTTTATTAATAGACAAACTAAGCTTAGTTTTTAAAGGAGTTCGCTTCATCAAAAAATATATAGCATTCTGAAAATAAGTTTATACAGAATAACAAAACAAACCTACCACAAAATTCTTCAAACAATTTACCAAAGAAAATCTAAAATGTCATTTATCATTAATACAATATCTATTAACTAGAGGCTCCAAAGACCCTGTGTCGCTCACCTGATATTTTTATTTACAATTGATGCATGATAAATGCAACTGTTGTACTGTCGTTTAGTTTCAGAGATATAAGACTAAAAAGTGCGTTTGAAACCTATGTTTTATTTCAGCCATGTGTGCCATGTTGGCAGGCAGGGTCATCATACACAGTGGTCCCTGGATATCCTAGTGGTGATTTAAACCAAGTTTGGTTTAATTTGACAGTAGTTTCAGGGGAGAATTTTTGTAAAATTTATCTAACGAGAAATGCGAAGTGATGAGAAAGTTTGTTGTGAAGTTTTGTTGTTGCGCAACACCCCAACAAAAAAAAAAAAAAAACAAAAGGTAATAAAAATTATCATTTAAGGGCAATATTTCCTATTAATGATTTCTGCAAAATTCAGTTGATTGTGCAAGGGTTGTAAAGCCAGCTGAGGTCGTTAAAACTCTCATTTGTTGTTGCAAAATTCAAGTGGTTTTGAATTGCTTTGTTGATCTTTTTGTATTCAACTTTAAACAACAAAGTACAACAAATATGATGACTGATACTCATGACACTGAAAATATGGTTTTCATTCTTGTGAAGAAAATGGTAAGGTTTGAAATATTTCTTAAATATTAATTCAATACCAATACTTTAATTTGTATTGGATTTATCCCAGGAAATGAGAACAAGGGACACAATTAAATTCAATTTTTTCCCTAAATTTCTGATAAAATATAAAATGAAGAACTATATTTTTTAATGAGAATTTTTTTTTAATAGTTAATTGATAATTTGAACAATATTAATTAAGTTTTAGATCTTGCATGGTTGATTAATTTTCTCTCAACATTTCTGATATTCTATTAAAGTTTTAAATATAATATGAGGCAGGCAATACCTGTGAAAGGGGATGAAGTCTGTATAAATTAGTGTAGGAATTCAAGCATCATTTGCACTTCGGAATCTGTAGAAAATGAAGCCAAAGTACTGAAACATATCTGACATTCGACCTATTGTTCGGGATTATAGTTGTGACATCATTTTCAGTGTAAAGAAAGAAACACCATCATCAGGTATTAATGTGGTTTTTTTTTTTCATGTTAAAGAATTATCAATTATTTTTATTGCCAGTTCATTAGTAGATTGTTTTCTATATTGATTTTCTACTGCAGTTTCAGAAAAGAAGATTACAAAAGGAAAACATTTTGTAAAACTTACCAAAATTTACCAAATTAATGAAAATTGTTAAAATTGACTATAAAGGCAATAACTCCTTAAGGGTCAACTGACCATTTTGGTCATGTTGACTTATTTAAAGATCTTACTTTGCTGAACATTATTGCTGTTTACAGTTTATCTCTATCTGTAATAATTTTCAAGATAATAACTAAAACGGCAAAATTTCCTTAAAATTACCAATTCAGGGCAGCAACCCAACAACCAGTTGTCCAATTCATCTGAAAATTAGAGGGCAGATAGATATTTACTTGATAAACAAGTTAATCCCTGTAAGATTTGCTTTAAATGCTTTGGTTTCAGAATTACAAGCCAAAATCTACATTTTACCCTATGTTCTTTTTTAGCCATGGCAGCCATCTTGGTTGGTTGGCTGGGTCACGCACACATTTTTAAACTAAATACCCTAATAATGATTGTGGCTAAGTTTGGTTGAATTTGGTCTAGTAGTTTCAGAGGAGAAGATTTTGTAAAGATTACAAAATTTACAAAAATTGGTAAAAATTACTTTAAAGGGCAATAACTCCTAAAGGGGTCAACTGACCATTTTGATCATGTTGACTTATTTGTAGATCTTACTTTGCTGAACATTATTGCTGTTTACAGTTTATCTCTATCTATAATAATTTTCAAGATAATAACCGAAAACGGAAAAAATCCTTAAAATTACTAATTCAGGGGCAGCAACCCAACAACCCATTGTCCGATTCATCTGAAAATTTCAGGGCAGATAGATCTTGACTTGATCAACAATTTTACCCCTGTCAGATATGCTCTAAATGCTTTGGTTTCAGAGTTATAAGCCAAAATATACATTTTACCCCTATGTTCTATTTTTAGCCATGGCGGCCATCTTGGTTGGTTTGGCAAGTCACCGGACACAATTTTAAACTAGATACCCTAATGATGATTGTGGCCAAGTTTGGTTAAATTTGGTCCAGTAGTTTCAGAGGAGAAGATTTTTGTAAAAAAGTTAACGACGACGGACGACGACGGACGCCGACGGACGACGACGGACGCTAAGTGATGAGAAAAGCTCACTTGGCCCTTCGGGCCAGGTGAGCTAAAATCTATAAAACTTATCAGTTACAGTAATTATCTTCAAAATGTCTCATAATGAATAGTAAATTTCAAACTTTATTTATACCGTCCTACAGATCTTATCATCATCAACACTTAGGAAACAGAAAATTTTCATATAAATCTGTTACTCCAATTAATTTATAATTGTGTGATAAGATATTTACCAGATGCTTTGTTATCTGATAACAGGTGAAAATTATTTAAAACACTTATCTAATGAAAATGATATTTGCAAATCACAATTTCTGTTCAAACAGAGATAACTCAATCATATAATAAGTATAACTTTTGGCTACTAAAGGTCGACAACTCAGCAACGAGAAAAATAAAATCGTGAAAATTGAACTTGACCTTCATTTTGTCACAGGAAACAACATATCTAAATTTGAAAAATTTCGTCAAAGCGTTTACATGTTAATGAACGGACACTGTTTGGCAGCCGCCCGCCCGCCGTACATCCCCAAATCAATAACCGATTTTCCTTCAAAATCTGGTTAACAAAACAAATAAGACAATTAAAAGTGGGACTCACTAATTACCGACAAGAAGAGACAAGAGGCGACAAAAAGAATAATTTAGCGATAAGAATTACTTAGCGATTAAGAAGAATAATTCAGCGACAAGAAGAATAATTTAGCGATGAAGAAGAATAATTTAGCGACAAGAAGAATAATTTAGCGATAAGAAGAATAATTCAGCGACAAGAAGACTATTTAGGGACAGAAAAACAAATTTACCGTCAACAAATCTAAATATTAATTATTTCAAATAAATATTAAAAATATAGAAACATGCACTAAAGTATGTTTTTAATATACGTGTATTTTAATTATTTTATTACACTAAATCTGATAGAAGATAAACATTTGTTCAAGAAAAAGTTTTTTTTTATTATCGAGGATATGTTTAAGATAACATATTAACAGTTTACAGCATGTATTAATTGTATAAGGTATAAAACCACTTAGTCTAATTCATAGCCCCATTACCATCTATGTTAAATTCTGCAATTTCAAGCATTAATGGCTACTTTGTCTTAAGTTCAAATAAAGTGGCAGGCATTTCATGTCAAAACTATACATTATCCTGACTTGCATGATTTGTGCTGAAAAATTCATCATACACTGTACCTATAATTGCATATAAGAGCATACTGGTTCCCGGAAGTTTGATACAAAAACAGGTACTTCTGATCTGAACAACAGGGCAAATGTGCCTCCTATTATAATTTTATATAATTTCTTATTATTCAAAAGAAACTTTCAACAAGGGTTCTACAATGATCCCAAGTCCCCAAACTTTCATTTGATACCAAAACTACCCAAATATTTCACTTATTGACAAAGATACAGCTACGCCTAGGAACTATTTCGTTTAAGATGTACTACTTTCTTGCATGTTATTCCTGACCGGGCCCAAATTAGTGCATGGTTCTATACCATAAGTGAATGAATAAATAATAAATGGGGAATGTGTCGATGGGACACAGATGATGCACCCGTTTGCATATCATATAAAGTTATAAAGGGACATAACTGAAGAACGGTAAAAGTGACGCTACTCAAATTTGTTATTGATCTGAGTTTTGCAGTAATTAGTATTGTGTATAAGTTTCATAACATTTGGTTGAGACAAACTTAAGTTGGAGAACGGAAACGAAAAATTCAGCATTTTTTCCATTTGTAAAGGGGCATAACTCTATAGGAGTAAAAGTGACACCACCAAAACTCAAACTTGATCTGTATTTTGTGGTAATAAGCATTGTGTATAAGTCTCATAACATTTGGTTGAGGCAAACTAAGTTAGAGAACGGAAACGAAAAATTCAGCATTTTTTTCTTTTGAAAAGGGGCATAACTCTAGAACGATTAAAGTGACACCATCAAAATTCAAACTTGATCTGTATTTTGTTGTAATAAGCATTGTGTACAAGTTTCATAATATTTGGTTGAGACTAACTTAAGTTAGAGAACGGAAACGAAAAATTCAGCAATTTTTCCATTTGTAAAGGGGCATAACTCTAGAACGGTTAAAGTGACACCACCAAAATTCAAACTTGATCTGTATTTTGTGCTAATAAGCATTGTGTATAAGTTTCATAACATTTGGTTGAGGCTAACTTAAGTAAGTTATCTATCAGCAGTCAATCAACACAGGTCAAATCCCAGAGGACTGGAAAAATGCCAACATTGTACCAGTATTTAAAAAAGGAGATCGTTCAAAGCCAACCAACTACAGGCCAGTGTCATTAACATCAGTGGCATCAAAAGTACTAGAACACATTATAGTATCTCAAATTATGGACCATCTAGACGATCAAAATATCCTCAATGAAAACCAACATGGATTTAGAGCAAATTCTGATGACCACCGACGACATCACCAAATGGATGAACAACAATATCCAAGTCGACATAGGAATCCTTGACTTTGAAAAAGCTTTCGACAAAGTTGCTCATAAAAGGCTATCATAGAAGTCGCAATATTATGGCATTGGTGGAACAACCAGAACATGGATTGATACATTCCTCAGCAACAGGATCCAAAAGGTAATTATAGATGGGGAATCTTCCAGGTGTTCCTTTGTAACATCGGGGGTTCCCCAGGGTACAGTACTTGGACCAACATTATTCCTTGTTTTCATCAATGACATCGCAGACAATCTCCATTCCACCGCAAGATTGTTTGCAGATGACTGTGTAATCTACAGACCAATTCACACAGAAAATGATCATCAACTATTGCAAGAAGATCTTGACACACTTGTTAACTGGTCCAGCACATGGCAAATGGAATTCAACGTTTCTAAATGCGCAATAATGCAGGCCACAAACAAAAGATCGAAGACAGATTTCACCTATAAAATGAAAGGTGAAACTCTTGAAAAGGTTAGCCATCAGCCATATCTTGGAGTGGAACTATGCAACAACCTGACCAAACTTGCAAGAAAGCATCAAGAGTCCTAGGCTTCCTTAAGCGCAACCTCAAACACTGTCCACCTAGTGTAAAGGAAAGAGCATAAACCAGCCTTGTGAGACCAAAATTAGAATATTGCTCAACAATTTGGAATCCTCACACAAACAACAACATAAATAAATTAGAATCCGTACAAAAGAACGCAGCAAGATTTGCCCTCAATACACCACACGATTACAAAAAACCAGACAGCATAACAGAAATGGTAAAAAATCTAAATTGGGAAACATTAGACCAGAGGCGAAAAACATCTGACGTAATCCTCTTGTAGGAGGTAGTCTACCACCTTATTGCTGTGCCTATACAACATCACCCTACTATGGCAGAAATAAAATCAACTCGCCACAGTCATGCATGGAAACTTCAGACAATTCGGACAAATGTCAATGTGTACAAATACTCATTCTTTCCACGAACAATCATAATATGGAACCAACTACCACCGCCTGTGATAGCCGTCCAAGAATTGGACGCATTTAAGGTGGCAGTCAGGGGAGTATACTAAACTTCCACATAATTGTACAGTGTATATACGTTTATTCTTTTAAAAATTTGAGGCTCTGCTATGCGCGTGTGTAAATAGTCCTTAGTGAGATGTCTGCTTGCGGATGTTACTAAGTAACCTAATTGAAGTTGAAGAACGGAAAGGAAAAAATCAGCAATTTTTCCATTTGAGGCATAAAAAAGGGGGGAGTTAATTTCTTTGTTCTTTCATTTTTAAGTCATTCTTTATGAACACTTAGTATAATCAGATGATGGAAGGATTTTTTATTACGGCAGTAATGCACCTTCCTTTGTCGGACTATTGGGGTGTCGGACCAATGGGGTGTCGGACCAATGCATGGGGCGTCGGACTAGTGGGGTGTCGGAATATCGGGGCGACCCCTTTCACCGGGTTTCTACAGAAATCACACTATTTATGTATGCATAAAATGAGTTGTGGTTTATATACGTCAATTACACAGCAACCCAACCACAAAAAAAAACCAAAAAAAATATAAAGAGAACATTTATAGATGGGTTTGGTCGGAGCATGTATGAAACTACACTTGTAGTAAGACATAAGGGAACGACCATTTAACTTCAAGGAGAGGGATATGGTTTTTTCCTTAAAAAAAATTTCTGATTCCCAATTTGATGAAAAAAATATTCTGGTCAAGCAGATGACAAAAAAAAATATTCTAAATCCAGATTTCCCCCATACCTTATAGTGTTAAATTTTGAAAAAAATAATTTGATTGATAGCATTGAAAAAAAACTAAATAAAAATGTTCGCGCTGTGCACGCGAAAAATAATTTCTGACTCAGAAAAAAAAACATAACCCACCCACCCCCTCCCCCTTTAAAGTAAAATGGTTGCTCCCTAAGGGAAAATAATCGAAATATTGAAGTTTTTTTTAATCTTTTAAAAAACAATAAAATGAGAAAATACAGGAAGGTCCATGCGCCAAGCTGCGGTAGAAAAATGATGCAATTAAGATTTAAGACAATTATACGAATTCAAAATTCACTGGTGCACTTCACGAGTGGGAGAGTCGATCACGGGGAGGGACTGAGTTCTTCGGGTTAATAAGACGGTAGAAATTAAAATGTTGAAATAAGGGGGTCCGTAGAATACCGCAAATGCACTAAGAACAGGATTTCGCACTACCATGACTACGGACCTGAGGACTGAGGATTTCGCACTAGGGACCTGATGGGATGATATACATGTAGTTGGCACAAGTGACATGAATTATAGATATATATATTATATTAAAATAAATAAATAAATAATTCCAAATTTTATAATCATATATTTAGTAATTACGAATTTATTTAATGTTTTATCGACACGTGCCACAATCAATTGATTGTCACCTGTGTAATCGATTGAAACTCATGCTCATTCAACCAGGACCAGTTTATTACACACGTGTATACAGGTTGTACATATAAATAAGAAGATGTGGTATGTGTGCCAATGAGACAACTATCCATCCAAGTCACAATGTGTAAAAAGTAAACAATTATAGGTCAAAGTACGGCCTTCAACAGCGAACAGTAAGCTATAAAGGGCCCCAGAAAGACTAGTGTAAAACAATTCAAACAGGAAAACCAACGGTCTAATCTATATAAAAAACGAGAAACGACAAACACTTATGAACCACACCAACAAACGACAACCACTGAACAATAGGCTCCTGACTTAGGACAGGTGCATAAAAATGCAGCGGATTTGAACTAGTTTTTTTTGCGCCAAACCCTCCCTCTAACCTAGGACAGTGATGTAACGGTAAAACATAAGAACAAACTATGCAAAACAATAAACGAAAAACAAATTATGAGAAACAGCAACAAAGACACCACTCAATTACCATGATTACAGGCTCCTCCTGACTAGAGACAGGCACATATAGAATGTGGTGGGGTTAAACGTTTTAACAGGCGCCAACCTTCACCCTAACCTGAAACAGTGGTATAACATTACAACATAAAAAGACACACAATAAAATATCAATTGAAATGGCTTAACTCGATCAAAAAGACAATACACAATTATTATTTCAGCACGTTCTACATTGTTCTAGGTTTTTTGTTTTATGGGTCTTGGTTATTTTGTATGGAAATTTCATAGTAAAGAAATCACCAATGACCTTCTGTTTCGGAATACATGTTATACTCATATAAATAAAGACTTTTTGACAAAAAAAAACCTATTCACATCATAATTTTTAAATAAAGGGCACGCTAAATATAATGTTGATATCATAAGAACAAGGACAGGCATTTTGACAGAAAATTCGTATGTTAGCAACACGAACAATCCTGATATCTTCAGTATTTTCAAGGTTTAGAAGTATATCTTGCTTAAAAATGAAAGACAAATTGATATAAAATATTTTTTTACATCTGTACCAACAAAAATGGAATCGTAATAGCTTTAAAAAAAAGATTATCTTGGAATTGTTAACATAAGATTTGACGATGTTGACAGAAATTAATATTGTTGCTAACATAAGATTTGACGGATTTTATTGTTGCTAACATAAGATTTGACAGACTTAATTGTTGCTAACATAAGATTTGACAGATTTTATTGTTGCTAACATAAGATTGGACAGACTTTATTGTTGCTAACATAAGATTTGACGGATTTTATTGTTGCTAACATAAGATTTGACAGACTTAATTGTTGCTAACATAAGATTTGACAGTCTAAATAGTGTTGCTAACATAACATTTTGACAGACTTGATGCTAACATAAGATTGTGCTAACATCAGATAAATTTGATAGACAATAATATATATTTGTTTTTTTTTTAACTAACATTGGAGATCTTATCCTAGTTGAAAGTCATTTTTAAAACTCCTGGAAAATACCGCAGTCTGACATTTAAAAAGATTTCACCTCAGGACCGATAACTCTAATTTGTAGCACATCCAAATATCGCTAACATCAGAAGATAAGATAAAAAGTTTGACAGAGCTTCTGTTAGCAACATATTTGATAAAATAATGATTGATTAAATAAAGTTAATTGAAAGATTCAACATGTGTTTGTTTAATGTTCATTATGAAATACAGTTTTAACAGGCTTATATAAGTACCTTCAATGATGTGGCAAGATCAGTTTTACGAACATGTTGTATTGATGTGTGCATGAAATGTAGAACTCACAGTAATGTCACACTAGACACAACTTTTATATTGGATCCTAGTAGCTTTATCTGTGCTTGTGGTTGCAAGTGTAAATGTACTGATGCTTGCTACACTATAGAATACATAACCAGGAAGCTATGCTTTGCTCTACATGGACTACGAACTCGTATAATCAAAGGCCTTCCGCCTACCAAATGTAAGGGTCTTTAATAGTAACCAACACTCATCCCACGAGGAGTACTTAGTATGTCTTTTTAGGTTTTATAAACATTTTATTCGACATTGTGCGAAGTGCTCCTTTGGAGGAGTGATTTCCAGAACAGAACAGAACAGTTGCTATCATAAGATTGGTAGACAAGCAGCTATGAAGCAAGGTATTTGAAATTGAAAAAATATCACAGATGTTTTTGACTTAAAAAAGCAATAGATTTGGAAACAGGGATATTTGAATAATCAGACTACACTTATAAAAACCATTATATCAGTGTCAATATAAAGCATTGTAACACATAAACCTTGTGTCAAAAAATGGGAAGTAATTCTGTCAAACATTTAGCATTTTTTCAACTTGTTTTGATCATTTCTACTTTAAATGGAAACAATCATATCCAATAATTGGTTGTTTTACTTCATTTAACATTATTATCAATTAAAACATTCACAGATTATCATTCAAATGACAGTTAGTATTATTTTTATTTATTTATTCATTTTGACAGACATTTCCTTTTCTTTTATGGAATCTGCCTTATAGGGTTTTTCAGCAGTGTGTATTATCGTGACTGATTCTGAATAAACGATTCACCACATAAACCACATTTATAGGGTGTATCACACATGTGTAGTCTCATGTGTCACTGTATGGTACAATGAACGAGGTTGATCACCAATGTGTGTCTTCATGTGAGACTGTAAATTCTGACTCTGAAAAAACGATTTACCACATAATCCACATTTATAAGGTGTATCGCCAGTGTGTATCCTCCTGTGGCTTTGTATGGCACTAAACTGACCAAACTCTTTACCACATAGATCGCATTTATAAGGTTTATCACCAGTATGTATTCTCATATGAGTCTGCAATTGATGTTTAGTACTAAACGCTTTACCACAGCCATCACATTTAAAAGGTGTATCACCTGTGTGTATGCTAGTGTGTCTCTGTAAGACACCACGCTGATTAAACGCTTTACCACATATATCACATTTATAAGGTTTGTCCCCAGTATGTGTTCTCATGTGTGTTTGTAAATGATTTTGAACCAAATCCTTTACCACATACATCACATGTATGGGGTTTTTCACCAGTGTGTACACGTGTGTGTCTCCTTAAGGAACAAAGTTGGCTAAACCCTTTACTGCATATATCACATATATAAGGTTTATCACCAGTGTGTATTCTCATATGTATCTGTAAGCTCTGATTCTGACTAAATACTTTCCCACAAAAATCACATGTGTACGGTTTATTCCCAGTGTGCATTACCATGTGCCTTTGTAAATTATGTTTCGAACTAAACACTTTAAGACATATGTCACATTTAATAGTCTTATCTTTAGTATGAGATGTCATATGTTCCTCTAACTTCACATTACAAGTACACACTTCACCACAAACTTTACAAATATTTCCATGGAAGTGTTCCTGCATAAACTGACCGTTAATTTGTTCAAAGGAGAGAATCCTGGAAATAGCGGTATTTTCCTTGAAAGACAATTGATTTGTTTCCACACTATCTTGTTCGCTGTTCATGTTCTCTCTGAAAATTCTAGTGGCCTTGAGTCTAATAAAAAAGAAAAAGAAATCATGATAAAGCTGCATGTTCATAATATTATTAAAATATGGATTATTTCATATCCATGTTACATGTACTTTCTAAATTCTGACCACCCTGCATTGCTCATTCTGAATTTTCATGCATTTTCCTCAGTGGTTGTTATTTATCTTCATCAAACTATTCAAATTAAAAAGAAAGTACATGTACGTCATGTACAAAAAGTAGATAAAAAATAATGTCAAAATAAACAAATAAGATGTTATTTATTACAATGAATTGTTTCTTCAAAATTAAATACCACAAATGTGTTAGCTTACATCGACATCATTTAAACTTTGCTAGATATTTGTCTCATTGGCAATCATACCATATTTACTTATTTCAATATATTACAGATCATTTTGTCTCAGTGATCATTAAGTGAATGATACATGTACATTTGTAACTTATGTTTGTTATTTGTACATTTGTAACTTATGTTTGTTATTTTGTTGATTAACCATTGTTTGAAGAGGTTTGGTTAAAAAGTCTCAAATACCCAAAGAATCTTTCCAACATAATGTACAATGTACTATTGGAAGAACAAAGAATTTATGTGTTTATCCATTTTGGTTCATCTTTAATGATGTTAACAGACAACTAATTTAAGTTTTAATTGTCTCCACACTATTATATATAGCATTCTTGGTTTAGTTTCACTTTATATACCCCTTACTTATACTTTAATTGAAAACAAAATATAAGTGTTATCCTGGCATTCCATATATTTTTTAAGTCGACCCGAAACAAATAAAATTCTGTAGTGTATGTTTAGTTAAATTTTTAGCAACGGATACTCATGGTCGTGCTTGAATGCGAAAACTTGTCACACAATCATTGTATTCGCAAATAAGAGTTCAACTGTTTGTATAGAACTGTAGAAGAAAACAGTAAAACACTAATGTGTATGTTTCGTAGCATTGTAAGGAGCTACCATTTGATTTTTATGGGGGGCTAGGATGAAAAATTTTGTCCTGCTTTTTTTTTAGTTGAAATCTCTGTCCTGCCTTTTTATTTTTTACTCTATTCGGTCCTGCCTTTTTTTTTAACTAGTTTAACCTGAATTTTTTTACACAAATTGTCATCCTGCCTTTTTTTTACCAAGTTGCTCATCCTGCCTTTTTTACTCGAAACTCCTGTCCTGCCTATTTTTTCAAATTTCATCCTAGCCCCCATAAAATCGAATGGTAGCTCCTTATTGTTTTGTAGTTTTTATAATGTTAAATAATAATTGGGAAAATCTGCCAATAAGTGTACAATACGATATACATGAATATAATCGTCTACTTACTTTAACTTGTTGATAGGTATTACATTGGTTCAAGTTTTAAATATTTCAGTAAACGAATTTAGACAAAAAAATCTAAGGGCGATAATTACAGTAAATTTACGTAAGGAGCGCCAGTTTAAAATTATCTGTCGTAAGCTTCTAATGAAATATATGAGGAATTTAACTACGCTTAGTCTTTTTCTTTCGACACATTTTATCTTTTAATTATTTTGACCCATTTATATTGAATTCTTCTATGTTGAAATACATAAAAGGGGACACTGGAAAATGACAGAGCATCTTGCTACAGGTAAAAAAAAAGTCAGCCCCCGCCTGGGTACCAAGGTAGGTGAAAACATTTTCAAAACATTTTGTTAAGATTATATAAAACGTTGTCGAAAAAATATATTTTTGATGTTATGTAGATTTTTTTTCCCGATATTTTTAAATCATCGTAGAATTTTTACAATGATTTAAAAATATTCATGAAAATGTTGACAATGATTTAGAAATATTCATGAAAATGTTTTCAATATAAAAATAAGGAGATGTGGTATAATGGCCAATGACAACGCTTATTCAAGTACTTTTAATATATTTTGTTGAAATGATTTATAAATGTTTAGAAGACATTAAGGTTCTACCTCTGAAAATATTGTTAAAGTATATGGATAAATGTCCTTAAGCAATATTGCTTCTATGTTTTATAAACATCATCTAAAACGTTTCCATAGAATGTTTTAATAATATGCCTTTTGATATTTTGACAACATTTGTTTTAAATATTTGATGGACATATTTTTAAAAGACGTTACGCATTTGATACTCAGAAATGTATTTACAAATCATGTTTGTGTTAAGGTGTCAACATATATTTGTTCCGCCTAACGGAAGTTCCTGAAACTTTGTTATAAACAATGTCATAATATCTATTCCTGTTGGAACAAATATTCTATACCATTTATTCCGTTAGAACATACGCTGTAATATTTATTCCTGTGGAAATAATATTCCAGAACATTTTTTTTTTGGAACTTATATTATAAAGGAACTTCTATTCCGTGACAAACAACATTTTTAACTAATATTTTGAAAACATTTACGCAAAAATTTAATGGAAAATGTTCAAACAATATTAACACACATTTAGTTACCTTCTGAACTAAAAGCTGTATTTTATCAAATGACAGAATTAAAGCTTAAAATGAAGCGCTAATTTCAAGATATATTTTACTATTTAGTGTAAAACGTATCGCTATCCTCCCAGTGGCGGATCCAGAGGGGGCGTAGAGGGCGTATGCCCCCTTTGCTTGCACTTTTTTTTTTTTTTTTGTAAAATGATTAATCAGACTAGACTTCGTGAACTTTGCCATTTCCCGTGTATTTAATTTTTATGCGACAATTCTTTACTTATAAAGATATTTTTCGCTCGTATTTACTGTAATATATTATTGATTTTGTCAAAGTCATGTGATTCTCTACGGTGGAGTTGACCAGTTCGTCGAAAAAAACGTCACTCAGTCATTTTGAAATTCAAATTACAGTAACACATTGCTTAGGCTGAGGATGACAAGCATGACGCATTCAAAGCGACAAAGTATTGAGCAAGAACGTATTGACTTCTATTTCACAATTCCACCCAACAGAAAGTAACACTCTATTACACTCTCATGAAAAAAAAGTTCCACAGCAATATTATTTACCTACGAAAACATGTTTAACCCCACACGCCCCAGCCATTAATAACATTGCTGAATAGTGATCCCCAGTCAGTCAGCTCTAGATATAGATTTAAAGTCTAAGGTACGGACCATTTGATCTGAGGGGGCAGTCTGAGATATTTTAGAGAAAAAATTCTGACCCTGATTTTTGCCTTAAACAAAAATTCTGGCCGTATCTGGATTGAAAACAATAATCTTGTCCACTTTTTGCTATTAGAAAAAAATATTTTCAACAGAATTATTTAGCATTAAATGAACATGATGAATAAAAAACGGGCGTAATTTTTTTTTTTTTTTTTGGGGGGGGGGTTGCATGTGAATCCCATATCTGACCGGAATGTCTGTTTCGCCGAACTGATATACTGAATACTTTTTTCAAGGCCCGACTGCAACCTGCCTGCTGGGTGTGGCCTATATGTCTCCATGTGTCGACCGTCATTCACAACTTCATTGTCATTTCCGACTCATTCGTAGCCTTTGGTTGATTTGGAATCCCTCACTTCCCTTGTTGGGTGAAACATTTCAACCAAACATGTATTTGGATGAAAATTGCTTGTTTGTCTTTCTTTGTGTCGGTCGTATTGTAAATTTCATTGAATAGCCGTATATCTTGTTTACAACAAGAAATCTGTGAGGTTATGCTAACTAAGCATACAACAAACGAGAATTTTCCATGTCCATTTTTACTGACAAATCCCACATCAAATATATTTATTAGTATATAGCTTTGGATCCATCCAATCATTTCATAATAGACAATTGATGGAGAGAATACGGCACCAAAATGTCCAACTCCTACACTTTAACTATAAAATGCATTTTACACTTATTTTATGTTTTAAGCTGAAAAAGGTCCAAAATTTTCGCCTTGCTCCGCTCGGCGAACTTAAATACTACGCCCCCTTTCCAAAATCCTGGATCCGCCCCTGCCTCCGGATTTGCTGCTCCAATGCCTACAACGAACGTTTATTTTTTTAAATTTTAATTTAAATTTAGATTTAATGTTTTACTGTTTACAACGCCTAAACATGCTAAAGGACATGATCCTAAGCAATATTGGAACCAGTAACCGGAACTGTTATTTACCGCCTAGCTGTATACAATAATAACAATAATGATAACAATATACTTTATTTTGAAACACTCAGGCACATATACATGTTTAACCCCGCCACATTATGTATGTATGTGCCTGTCCCAAGTCAGGAGCCTGTAGTTCAGTGGTTGTCGTTTGTTTATGTGTTACATATTTGTTTTCGTTCATTTTTGTACATAAATGAGGCCGTTAGTTTTCTCGTTTGAATTGTTTTGCATTGTCATTTCGGGGCCTTTTATAGCTGACTATGCGGTATGGGCTTTGCTCATTGTTGAAGCCCGTACGGTGACCTATAGTTGTTAATTTCTGTGTCATATTGGTCTCTTGTGGACAGTTGTCTCATTGGCAATCATACCACATCTTCTTTTTATATTAACAAGAGGCAAAATACAAAATCCCATTTATGGTTGCAATAGAACAATGTTAACATAATCGTATAATTAGAGTATAATTACAATATTTTAACTAATTTGTTGATGAAAAGTGATAAGTTCTTCATAACTTTAATGTTGCAAAATGAAAGCAGCCCTTTCGATACATGGATACCAGGTAACCTGTGGTAATATTCTGAAATATGCTTATTTCTTATATTTTCAATAATAACAGACTGTTGTTCAATACCTACTGGGTTTATATTACTTGACTATGGTTTCCCAATACTATGTAAATATTTCCATAAGTTTTAGGGTCAGATTTTGACTTTGCGTTCAAGTCATTTGCAATATTCTCTTGAAAACATGATATGAGCAATTCATTGCTTTTTATATGATATGCTAGCTTCTTTCATGACTTCATTATTTGTTAAATTTAGGAAACTTTGTATTTTTGTTTTGCTTGGTGAAATAAGTTTCTTTTACTTTTACAAGTATCTGTGAACCATGGTCTCTCATTTTGTTTTTATGAGACAAACATGTTAGTTTGATCCCAAAAATACTCTTTGATTACTTGTAACATTATCAAGTTCTGCTTGGTCAACGTTCTCAGCTATAAGTACATTATCAAGCGCTTTTTCTATTTCTTTTAACTGATCAGATTGATTTTCCTTAACATAATCGACAAATTTATTACCCTTTGAGCTGCACCACTTGACAGTTTGCCGTTGAGGCGGCTCAATATTTTGTTCGTTTATAACCTTTTCCGTGTATAGATAGAAACATATTTTACTGTGTACATCCGAGAGAATTGGATTAAGGTTCATCATAACAAATGGACATAAATGGTTGTATTTACACCTCAAAAACTACTCTGAGTACAGACTAACCTGTGCTGTTGGAAAAGTTTTAAGGCCTGGCTTCCACTAGATATATAAAATCTAAGTGCATTTTGTGTTTCAGAAAGTTAAAATCTTTTTTGGATTTTGATGGTCATTATTTTTAGTTTCAGCTGTTTGTGTAAAAATAAACAAACACCTGAATTACATTTGATACTGTCCACTCAGTTACGCCCTTCAACTCACCTATTGTTTTGTAGATATCTATTGTCCTCTGTTGTCCATGTCAATCAAGGACAATCAATACAATACAATACAGTTGTTACCTGAGAGGAAGCTTCTCAAAGATTTAACCCAATTTAGTTTATTTTTACACCTTCTGCAGGAACAGAAAAAAATGCCCATCAAAATCCAAAAAAGATTCTATCACTCTGAAACACAAAATGTTTTATCTTTTATATATCAAGTGGATGCCAGGCCTTAAAACTTTTCCAACTGCACAGGTTAGTCTGTACTCAGAGAAGTTTTTGAGGTGTACATACAGCCATTTTTTGTCTATGTGTTACGATGAACCTTAAATTCATCTACTTCAAATGATTTAATTAATGGAAATAACTCTGAAGACACAATGAGATATTCCACCACAATAGCGTCATTGCATGTTCTACTATCTACATTTTTGTCATTACCTATTCTAGAGTAAGCTATACATAAATTCATTTTCTTGAACATGTCAAGAAGTCTTTGACTATAAGGGTTTACTCGACACGTGCATGCAGATTTTCTCTCTAGTGAAATGCCATTTGCAATAACAGTATCATAATTATAAATTATTTCAGTGTGTCTCCATCATTAAGATGAAACATGTCTAGGACAAATCGTTCTGGAGAAATATAATCTTGCAAGTTTGATGTCTTTGCATTAAAATCGCCTATTAGAACACATTTCGTATTGTGTTCTAATAACTGTAGGTACTCGGTTTCAATTTCATTAAAGGCATCTATCGATGAGTATTTTGAACCATCGGCAGGAATGTATACACATCCAATTAGAATTTCACCAGTTAATAGGTCATTTGAAAGTTTCAACCACTGCAAGAATTCACTGCCAGTTTTGTCAACTGGTAAATACTGTTTAAGATTTGACTTATATACTACTATTATACCCCAGATGTTCTTTTGAACTTAGACCTATGTTTACAAAAAATAGCTATATATTTGTGGAAGCGTCAAAATATCATGGTTATCAGTTTTAGATTCAACAAAAATAGATACGTCATTTTGCAAAATAAGTTCTGAGAATTCAGGAGCTAATGATTTTGATTTAATTCCGCAGACATTGATGAAGGAAAACTTTAGTTCACCTCTTGTTGGTTTGTCCTACATATGAGTGTTGAGGGTTTCTTTGTCGGAATCGACTCTTGACCTCTTGAATGGTCTAGGTGGAACCAGTGGACTTGTAACTGGTAGAACTTTTCTGTTTTATTCTATTCGAAGTATCGGGAGGTGCTCCGGTGTGTATTATTATTAGCGATCGCCGCTTCTCGAATTCCTTCTTTGATCATTGGGTTTATAGAGGTCTCCGTCAATATACAGCTTGTCACGAACAAGAAATACAACTTTATTTTCTGTTTTTCCCTGCTTGAGACAAACGAATCATACCAACTAAAAAATAGCCTTAACATGACTGTGTTAAAACTGGTAATATTTGACAATAGTTAACATTTTTACAACATTTTTTGAAATGCTTCTGGAGAATCTTTAAAAATTAGAAGATGTGATTTGATTGCCAATGAGACAACTCTCCACAAGAGACCATTTGACAGAAGTTAACAACTATAGGTCACCGTACAGCTTTCAACAATGAACAAAACCCATACCGCATAGTAAGCTATAAAAGGCTCCGAAATGACGAATGTAAAACAATTCAAACGAGAAAACTAATGGCCTGATTTATGTAAAAACAATAAACGAAACACAAATACGATATACAACAACAAACGAAAACTACTAAATAACAGGATCCTGACTTGGGACAGACACATACAGAATGTGGCGGGGTTAAACATATCTGCTGGCGCCAAATCTTTACCCTTACCTGGGACAGTGGTATAACAGTACGACATAAGAATTATTTAAACATCAATTGGAAAGGGCTTAAGACCGAAACAAAGCCCATTAAAGCCCTAATAAAACACAAACAGCTGATTTATTTAATTTATTCCCAGAACTAAGACGAGAGTAGAATAAAAAAAATGAAGTGATGATTTATTCAGTGCCAATATTACGATGTTTATACCCAATGTATATCAAGATTTATATAGAAGGCGTTAAAGGTTAAGAGTAATTAGTAATGTTAAATTTGATAAATGTAATCAATGATTATTATCAACGATGTGTACAAATTTGGCTTCAGTTGCATTAGAAATTATATGGTCAGTATTATAAGTTCTGGTATAAATTGCAACATAAAAATCCTGCTAATTGAATGATGACTGCATATAGCCCTGCTTTGTTAACGTTATCTCAGAATTAATCATTATCAATAAATGTATAAAACAAGAAAGACATGATAGGAGTGAGATGTGAGTGAAGACTGAAGCGTCAAGTTCATTCTAATTTTTTGGGAATTAGCACACAGAGGGGTTTCATTATAATTTACGTGGGCTGGAAACTTTTGTCATTTAAACTATGGTGGATAGTTGTCTCGTTTGCAATCATACCACATCTCCTTATTTTTATATGGTTAAGGCATTATCAATATATTCTTCTTTTAATTTATCAAATAGTTAACAATCTTTTAAGATACCTTGAAAGATGGCACTTATGTGAGATGGATGATAATTTGCAAGTAAACACTGATGTACATAGGTATTAATGATAGACAATGTAACAAACTTTTACAAAAACTGTGCACTGTGGATAACTTAAAAATATGGTCATAATTTGACGATATTTTATGGAAAATCAGGCCTTCAATGTAACCATTTCATTTTCTATATCTATTCAATATTTGTTAAGTTTAATTTAAAATGGTACTGCAAATAACCCTACATGTATACCAAAAAGAAGAATTCGGTGTTGCCAAAATGAGTTGAGTGTGTAAAGTAAAACAAACTATACATTCTGAAGTTACTTGTATGTGTTATAATTTGTACAGTCTTTTTTTTTTATCTGTTGTAGGATCAAGTAGAAGAACCAAGAATTGATGAGATTGATTCAAGATAAAGCATATAGAATACAAAACGTCCTCATCCGTCGTCAACCCTCAAGGCCAGATGACTAATTAACATTCTACCCGAAACCACCAATCCTTTTTACTGATAATGACGTCTTACATCTGGCTAAAGCTGTAAAAATATTATGTTGGATGATATCCGAAAGGAACTGAATGCTGAACTCCAAAATACACGTGATCTACATAGCTACACCTTTTAACAGCAATCCATTTTTACTGATAATGGCGTCTGACATCTGGCTAAAGCTGTAAAAACTATTATGTTGGATGATATCCGACAGGAACTGAAGGCTGAACTCCAAAATGTACGCGATCTATATAGCCACACCTTTATACAGCGAAATTGAAAATATCATACTCGATAACTTTAACTTTAACTTGAAAAAAGTATAAATGATATCCGATATACCCAGCATAAATTTTTAACAAATGGAACTAGAGCAACATATGCAGTCGCAAAAGTTGCATCCGGGTCAGCGGAGTTTACCAAATTAAAGAGGAATCCACAACTAAGCTAGTTAGTGACATCACTGGCAAACTTAACGTTGACTTATATCCGAAGGATATCAATGTATCACACGTACTTCACACTGAAAAAAAGGTCCGAGGCAGATTATTACCAGATTCATCAATTCTAAGAAAAGAACCGAATTGCTGAAAACCTAAAAAAAAAATCAACGAGGTCCAAGAATTTAAAGACATGGGTATAAGCCAAGACCTAATAAAAAACAGGGGAAAGCTATTATAGTTCAAACTAAAATGGGACAGAAGACATCAAAGGACTTTCACAAGAAAACCCGACAAAAGTTAAACGATTAACAGTCAACAAAACAGAACACACAATAATAATGATTGATCAAAACGCACATTTTTCAAAATAGGAGAGACTCAGGTGCTCCGGAAGGGTATGCAGTTTCTATTCCTATAGTGATACCCGAAGAGTTGCAGAAGAACAGCAAAATTGCGATATTTGTTCCAAATCGGTCATCCAGATTATGTTTGGCGTCCGTACTACATTCGAAGAAATGATTCCAACTTGATCATTTGGAACTTTTGCTTAAACTGCTTCCTTGTTATCCGCAACCCTCGGTCAGGAAATCATGAAATGAAACAACAATAGTCCCTGAATACATACTTGTATTGACTGAGAGCTATAAATTGCATATGCAGCGCCGATTAAATGAAGCTACTCAGACACGGAATGTTCATGATGAGGACATTGAAAATTTCTCTTTTTGCTTAAAATCTAGTTATCAACCAGACCATATTCCAATTTCTCAAAGTAAAAAGGTTTTATTATCTTTGAAAGACAAATGTGTAAATATATGTAGGTTGAAACGTATGACCAATTTTAACAAAATGAACGGATGTATGAATTGCTCATTTCGAAGAAAATCTTCTTATCTCTTGAAATAATCAGATGGTCTATTAATGCAATGTTTAAATCTCGTAAATCGATTTTCATAGACACAAAGCCAGGCAACAGACAAAGACTGGAAGATGTATATGAATATATTATGCACTTTATTTTACATCTGATGTCGGAAGATCAGTCGGGGTTTATGTTCAACGTCTCAACTCGTACCTAGCTACACTGTTAGTTTTCTCAATTGAATTGCTTCATATTTTTCATGTCAGGGCATTTTATAGCCTACTATACGGTATGGGTGTTTCTCATTGTTGAAAGCCGTACGGTTGCCTATAATTGCTTACATTCACTTCAGTTGAACTTTAATGGATATTTGACTATTTTGGCAGTCAAAGATTTTTGTACCACATCAATTTATTTTTATGCTGAAGGACTCCAAAAAGAACGTAGACAGGTACGTCGACTGGGTAAGCGTCTCCTGCTTAGCATGAATCACCCGCAATGCACATCCAAACTTAGTCAAAATTTCACAATCAAGAATAAGACAATCGGTAAATGTACTTGTCAGGCGACTTTACTGGCATCTAAAGATATAAGACCACGAACGCATGTCGCTGGTAAGTTTCGACACCGATACATCGTATCAGTCAACCAATTCGTGATTGTGACCGTGATACTATGTTATCGAAGTTCATGAAATCAAATTATATTATTCATCATTCTTTTTATTGAAGCAAGTAATTACAGAAACGTAATACAACTTCATCAGCTATAAAATATCTTATACATTAATGTTCTTTGTTTCACCACATGTTAATGTTATGCTTTATTCCATTTAATCACATTGTTATTCGAATTCATTCATAAAGTGCATTTGAATTCTAATGTTATCATATTAAAACATAAACATTAAATAGGAAATAATTTTCAAAAGAGCAGAAAGTATGATAATTCATTTTCCCCATCATCCTTTTCCTCCCTAGAATTCAAATATCCAACAACATTATCAGTTTTATTTAACTGTTTACAAAATAAACATCTGTCAGATATCAATATTATAAACAATGATGTTCTCTTACAGATCCACTTAAGCCTATTTGATGAATTTGCAAAAACTGTCTCAATTGCCCAATATTTAAGTCGTCCCTTTAGCAAAATTAAATGACCATATGTGAGCAAAATTGATTTTGATAAGGTAGTTGCTCCTTTAAATATATTCAGAAAATATATATTGAATAGCTTCATTTGATAAAATACGCAATCTCTAAAATGACTGTTTTACAATAACTAAGCTATTCTTTTACTGTTCGAAATGCCATTACCCGGGTGTAAAAAGATTTCCAAAAGTTATCCCTGTAAATTTTCAAAACTACTCTTATGTAAGCATACATTGGATTTTTGAAACTTGATATCACTAAATATAGTGGAAATAAACTCATCATAGATACCAGGATTGAAATTTTGTATTTGCGCCAGACGCGCGTTTCGTCTACAAAAGACTCATCAGTGACGCTCGAATAAAAAAAAGTTAAAAGGCCAAATAAAGTACGAAGTTGAAGAGCATTGAGGACCAAAAATTCCTAAAAGTTTTGCCAAATACAGCTAAGGTAATCTATTCTTGAGGTAGAAAAGCCTTAGTATTTCAAAATATCAAAGTTTTGTAAACAGTTAATTTATAATTATGACCATATCAATGATAATTCATGTCAACACAGAAATGTCCATGATATCATGACATAAATCATAATCGAACAATGTTTATATAAGAGTTTACCGTATGTTGGCATTGGTCGTACAATTAATGCTAATAAGAAAAGATTTCTTAAAATACGACTAGCATGAATATTTAGATTATTTCTTTTAAAAATTTCAAATACAAAATAATTTGTAATAAAATTGTTTCGCAACATTCAAATTTTTATTGTACAGTTAATGAGTAACAAAAATAAACATTATTTACTGAGACATCTTCTGTATGTTAACTAAATGATTTGTTCAAACATATCAATAAAACACACATTTGATCAATACAAACACTCGTCTAAACTAACAAGAATAAAACATATTTTACATCAGACAATATACAATATCAATATGGTTCCATACCATTTTTGTAACAAATAACTAAACTATATAACAGAGTAGGGTTACATTAAAGTATTCATTTATCAAAGTAGACAAATAAAAAAAAAAAACAAATACACCGATTCTTTTTCTTCTCAGACAACAAAACGACAATACAATTAAAATAATAATGTACAAGAAAATCAAGAAATCGGCGAAAAATGAATAAGCTTCAATATAAATTTATGGAGTTAAAATGTGAATAACAAAATACAAAGTCTAGCTCAACCGGTACCGTCATGATTTTCCCAACAATTTATATCATTAGTCCATCTCTCTCTCTCTCTCTCTCTCTCTCTCTCTCTCTCTCTCTCTCTCTCTCTCTCTCTTGAGATATTGATGTCAATTGTTGACATTAGAATATATAAAAAATTATGATATATACACTCATATTTATAAAAATCATTATATAAAGGCATAGATTTATAATTTTTTCCTATAGATAAAACCTACTGATGTTAACTTTAGATACATCATTTGATGCACACTATGTTAACAATGGCTCATCATAAGATATTGCGGAAATGAGGAGAGCGTTTTCGAAAATCTATTCTCTTTTCTCACCTTTTTAATTATTTTTTTGAATGGCGAACATAGCAATATGATTTTGCTGTTAATGATATGTTAAAAATACGTGACTCACCTTTTTTGTTCGGCACGACAGTTCAACCTTCGATAAACTGAATTATGTTACCTTTTTGACATTCAAACTTGTTGCCCAAAACAAGAACGTTGTTGAATGATTATTGATGATAACTTACCTATATCACTTCCAGTTTTCCAATTATATTTTGTCGAACATGTGCTATACACAATCAGTTTCAACATGACTTTATTACTTTTATTTTTCCATACATACATTGTAGAATACGTTTTATATACAATCAGTATCATCTTACCTTAATTGTAACTATATTACTTTCATTTTTCATCCAAATTTAAATATACTTTGTATACAATAAGTATCACCCTAACTTTATTACTTTCATATTTCTATCCATACTTTTAAGAATATGCTTTTTATACAATTAGTATCAGCATACATATACTTTTGCATTTTTCTATCCTTACTTTGTACGATATCTTTTGTATACAATCACTATATACATACTATTTTACTTTCATTTTCCATCATTCTTTGTGTAATATGTTTTATATTCAATCAATTTCAAAATACCTATATGACTTTCATTTTTCCATGCATGCTTTGCGTTATATGTTTTATATTTAATCCATATCCACAAATCTATATTAATTTCAGTTTTCCATCCATACTTTGTATTATATATTTTATATTCAATCAATATCCAAATCTAAATGATTTTTATGTTTCCATACAAGATTTGTGGAATATGTTTTATATGCTATATAAACATATCTTTATTGAAATTTAATTATCTGATAGAGGAATCTTACAATGTACATTTAGCCACTCATTCTCAACATGCTTAATGTATGGTTGAACGAATGTCTATTGTATGGAATTGTATGAGAAGCGATCATTTTTTCGGCCATGTTTTGAAATTCTTCTAAATGGCCTGATTCTTACAAAGACTGTCACTTAATTGATGAGAAAAAAACCAACAAAGTGTTATTTCGGTTTTATTTGTTAATTATTCTATTGCAGTTCATTAAAGTTAATCTATAATATTGTCGTTGCTTCAATTAAACCTGAGTTCGCTGCTGAATGTAATTGTATAGTTCATTATTTAAAAAGTATAATAATATTTAAATCTTCCTCTGTCAGTTTTATCGTGCTGAAATTCATTCATCGTCGCATTTAGAAAAAAACAATACAACTTCACCATGTATTCTGATCCAGAGACTATTTTTCTGAATTTATCTGGTTCATATAAGGCTCCAATTCGGTCTGCAATAAAACGTTCATAGAAGACCTATTAACACCTACGAATTCCATCACGGATTCAGTCTTTGTCATACAATCTAACCATCTTTCAATGTATTGCTGTAACAGATCATCAGGAATAATAATACCAAAACATTCAAATCGATACTTGTTGTCATTGAATATGCCATTCTCTGTCAGTACAAACATTGTATTTAGGAAGTCACCACTCCCAGTGCGAATAAGGATTCCGATTTCTTCTGTGTCAAGTTGGCTCATGTAGGTACGAAGTGCAGTCCGGAAGGTAGCATTCGTCAAAGGCCTATTCGCATTCATATATTCCTTCACCGAAATGGCTTGTGTCATACTTTGGAACCATCTATCTATGTATTGCTGTAACAGAAGAAGATCATCAGGAATTACAATACCAAACCATTCATATCGATTACCACCCTCGTCTTTAATATCATCCTCTGTCATGACAAACATTGTATTGAGGAAATCTGTGCTTCCTGTCTGAATGAAAAAGGCAATTTGTTCTCTGTTTAACTGTTTCATGAAGTTTCGCAAGGCAGTACAAAATGTAACATTCATCAAAAGTCTGTTTCCATCCAAAACACTCTTTGTCTGAGGTCTATCAGACAAATAAAGAAACCATCTTTCAATGTATTGCTGTAACATATCATCAGGAATAACAATACCAAAACATTCAGATCGGTCCTCAGCCGTTTCGTTGATGTCAACATCTGTCATGACAAACATTTTATTGAGATAATCACCCTCACCTTCTAAAATTAAAGAAGCAATTTTTTCTGGGTTTAGTTGTCTGAAGTAGGTACACAAGGCAGTACGAAATTTAGCGTTCTTCAATGGTCTATTTTTATCTATGAATTTCTCCAACTCACTGGTTATAGTTAAACATTCAAACCACTTCTTAATGTATTGCTGTAGTAGATCTTGAGGAATTTCAATGCCAACACATGCATATCTGGTCTCGCCATTGTCTTTGATTTCATCTGCCGTCATGACAAACATTGTATTGAGGAAATCTGTGCTTCCAGTCTGAATCAAATTAAGAATTGTTTCTGCGTTTGTCTTTTCCATGTAAGTTTGAAATGCATTACGAAATAAAGCATTCTTTTGTGGTCTATTTTGATCTATGCTTTTCTGTAACTTCTCTGTTTTAGTCAAACGTTTCAACCAAATATCAATGTAAGGCTTTAGCAGATCAGCAGGAATAACAATACCAAAACATTCATATCGGTTCTCAGTGTTGTCTCTGAGGTCATCCTCTGTCATGACAAACATTTTGTTGAAAAAATCATCATTGGCATCCCAAATTAGAGGAGCGATCTTTTCTGTATTTAACTGTCTCATGTGATCACATAAGGAAGTACGAAATGTATCATTTTTCAATGGTCTATTATCATCTATGCATTTCTCTAACTCACTGGTTTTAGTCAAACGTTTTAACCATCTCTCAATGTAATGCTGAAGTAAATTATCAGGAATAACAATACCAAAACATTCATATCGGTTCTCAGCGTTGTTTTTATGTCCTCCTCTGTCATGACAAACATTTTGTTGACAAACCATCATTGACATCCCAAATTAGAGATGCAATCTCTTCTGCATTCAACAGTCTCAATCAGGAATAACAATACCAAAACATTCATATTGGTTCTCAGCGTTGTCTTTTATGTCCTCCTCTGTCATGACAAACATTTTATTGAGAAAATCATCATTTGCATCCCAAATTAGAGAAGCTATATTTGAAATGTTAAGTTGTTTCAAGTAGTCATTTAAGGCAGCACAAAATGCAACATTCTTCAATGGTCTATTTTCATCTATGCATTTCTCTAACTCACTGGTTTTAGCCAAACATTTTAGCCATCTCTCAATGTAATGCTGTTGTAAATTACCAGATATGACAATACCGAAACATTCATATTTCTTCTCAGCGTTGTCATTGATGTCATCCTCTGTTATGGCAAACATTTTTTGGAGAAACTCATCATCCGCATTTAAAATGAGTGAAGCGATTGTTTCAGTGTTCAGTTGTCTCATGTAGTTACACAAAGCAGTACGAAATGTAATATTCTTCAATGGTCTATTTGCATCTATGAATTTCTGGAATTCTTTGGTTTTTGTCAAGCGTTTAAACCATCTCTCTATGTATTGCAGAAGTAGATCACCAGGAATAACAATACTTACACATTCATGACGATTTGCTGTGTCGTCGTTTATGTCCTCCTCTGTCATGACAAATATTTTATTGAGAAAATCATCATTTGCATCCCAAATTAGAGAAGCTATATTTGAAATGTTAAGTTGTTTCAAATAGTCATTTAAGGCAGCACGAAATGCAACATTCTTAAATGGTCTATTTTCTTCTATACATTCTCTAAATCACTGGTTTTAGTCAAACATTTTAACCATCTCTCAGTGTAATGTTGTAGTAAATTATCAGGAATAACAATGCCTAAGCATTTATATCGCTTCCCAGCGTTGTCATGTATGTCCTCCTCTGTCATGACAAACATTTTATTTATAAAATCAGCACTTGAATTCTGAATGATTAAAGCAATTTTGTCTAATGTTAGTTGTCTCAAGTGGTTACGTATATATTTACGAAATATGTCATTTTTCATTGTTCTATTTTCATCAAAAGTGGCTTCTATCGATTTTGTTTTAGTCAAATCATCAAGCCATCTCTGAATGTATTGCTGTAAAACTTCATTAGGAATCACAATACCAAAACATTCATGTCTGTTCTCAGCGTTGTCTTTGATGTCCTCCTTTGTCATGACAAACATTTGATTAAAAAGTTATCCTTTGATGTTTGAATGATTGAAGCGATTTTTTCTGTAGGTAATTGCATCATATAGTTACGTAGAGCACAACGAAATGAAACATTAATAAATAGTCTATTCATATCCATGGCATTCTCGACCCGTCTTGCGTTGGTGAAATGATCAAACCACCTCTGAATGTACTGCTGTAATAGATCATCAGGAATAACAATACCAAAACATTCATATCGTTTCTCGGTGTTGTCTTTGATATCCTCCTCTGTCATGACAAACATTGTATCGAAAAAAACATACACTGCATTCTGAATTAGTGAAGCAATTTTCTCTTTGGTTAGTTGTTTCATATGTGTACGCAGGGCTGTGCGACCTTTAACATTTTGAAATGCTCTATTTTTATGCATGATTGGCACCATCCAATGTGTGTTTGTCAGGCGATTAAAATACTGTTCAATGTATTGCTGCAGCAAGTCATCAGGGATTACAATACCAACCATTTTATATCTGTTCTTAGCGTTGTCAATGATATCATCCTCTGTCGTGACAAACATTGTATTGAGAAAAGTGTCCTCTGCTGTATTAATGAGTGAAGTAATTTTCTCCGTGGTTAGTTGTCTCATGGAGCTACGTAAGGCATCACGAAATGAAAGATTCATCATTAGTCTATTTTCTTTGAAGATGAATGAATTAAACATCACTCCTTTTGCAAAAGTGAAATACATGGAAGTATTCATCCCAATGAACAATTCATCCACTGAAAAAAGCCTGCTGCATCTTGTCAGATCGTCAAACCACCTATCAATGTAATGCTGTAACATTCTCTCAGGAATAACAATACCAAAGCGTTCATATTGTTTCTCTGCAAAGTTTTTGATATCATGTTCTGTTATGACAAACATTGTGTTGAGGAAATCCTTACTTCCAGTTTGAATGATAGAAGCAACGCTATCTGGGTTTATTTGTCTCATAAAGGAATTTAAAGCTTTACGGAATGTAACACTTTTTAAAAGCCTATTATCCTCAAAATGTGCCTTCGTGGAATTAGCCTTTGTCAAATCACTGAACCACCTTTTAATGTATTCCTGTAATAAATCATCAGGTAAAATAATACTAAAACTTTGATATTTCCGAAACCTATTTTCAACCTTGTCTTTGATGTCTGTTTCTCTCATGACAAACATTACATTTAAGAAATTTGTGCTCGCTGTCTTCAATAAGGCAATTATTTCGTGATTGTTAAGATTTCTCATAAAGTCATGGAGCATAGTGCATAGTTTGGTGTTCTTTAAATTCATATTTTCTACTATGTTGGTATTCACATCACATGAACTTACCATATCATCAAAAACCCGTTTCATGTACATTTGCAATTTGTCATCAGATATAGGTATTAAATGTTGTTCACTTTCGTTGTCTTTTGTAACAACAAATCTTTCACGAACAAATCTAGGTTCGGCATACTTTATCAATATGCTTATAAGTTCTTCTTGTGTTCCAAAATAAACAGCCAAGAAATCAAACAGCTTGTCATGGATGGTTTTGTAGATGCCTGCATCACAAGTCACAAACGTCCCAGTCAGTATTTCAAGTTGGGACTTTAGTTTCCTACCTGTTATATGTTCGTCTATTTCACATACTTCTATGATGACTTCAATTATCTCTTTAACTTTAGGATCCTTACCTGTAAGATGTTTCTCTTTTAACGTGTTGTTGAATATAACTAACAAAAGCAGAGCACAGTATTTGTACCTACCTTCTGCACAGTCATTATACATGCTTGGCAACTCTTTTTTGTAAAATGAAAATGGATCATTCAAAAATAGTTGGACATTAAATTGTGGATTGTTTCTCTGTACATAATATAATTTACATAAAAAAGGCAGAAACTCATATTCACTCAAACGTTCCAATGCTTCTACTGCATGTTCCTTAAAATACTTTTCCGTCAAATTTTCCTTTTCCTTAGATGTTAAAGATAAACTCTGTGACCTTAGGTTACATACACATGTTTTGAAGATTTCTAAATTTGTAAACCCTTTATCTTGAAAAACTTGAAGTCTACATGTTAAAATCAACTTACAATTACCATTTTTAGAATACCCTTAATGTCTTTCATTGATTTCTTCCATTCTTCTATCCGACTTTGGCTGGCTGTAAAATTTCCACACATATCGTCAACAACGTACAACGTTTTTCTGTCTGATTTGTATTGATCTTTTATTTCTTTTGCATCAGTCACATTTAGTATTGTGTATCCAAGTCTTTCCATTTTGAGAGCTACGTGTCTAGCGATTGCAGTTTTCCCACTTCCAGCTGGTCCTATAACACTTACACAGTTGTTGCTGTTGATACTTGTAAGCACATGATTAGTCGCTCTGGTTTGGACGTAAATATTGCTCTCAATCTTCCATTTCTCTATTTGATCGACCATAAGATCTAAAGAGATTTTGAAATAAAATTATTGTTTAGTTACTTGTTTATATTTGTAATTGTAGATAAACAGCGATAGTGCCATTTATAATGTATACTTAAGAAAATGAACATATATATGACCCGGCAGATAAGTAAAAAATCGTTCACATTGTTGTACAAGCACCAATGTTTAGATAGAGACTCCTTTCGGTCTACTTATTAGGACAATCCCGTTAAGCACTGGAAATTTAAAATCGCGGCCATTCTATGTTAAAATAACTGTTTTCATTATTCTACTTGACATGCATGAATAAACCCGTAATCCACTGGAAATTTTAAAAATGCGACCAGTTTTGTTCAGGATAGCCTTAATGCTATGTAACTATAACTGTTTATTACTTTACTTGACATGAATCACCAAACAAAATGCCTTTATTAATTTAGTACTGTTTAAACAATTCGCCTGTAGTTAATTTAGTACTGTTAAGTAGCTTTCCAGACAATTCAATGTGATGTTAATGTAAACAGGTAAAACATAATCATTAACAATTATGAACATTAACCGAATAGCTCTGAACTGACTGCAAGCAAATTACCGAATGATCGGTTGGTTCAGTTTTATAGGATCTGTTTAGACCAAAATGACCATTACAGATGAAAATTGGATTATCAATGTATACTCACTGTGTGTATTTGTCTAAGCGATTCAATAATTTAGAATAAAACAGTAATAAACAAGTCAAACGTTTATCAATGTATGATGACCTTTTAAAAAGTTTGTCTGTTGTGCAGGTTGGTAGCAGTTTAATTGAAGTATTTCACAAATCTCAATTAGTTGATAAGTAGTCAATAGATTAAACAAGGTCAAACCAAACTCTATCATCTTTCCAAATCTTCAAACACAGTTTTTCCTCTTAGTTGACATTGTATTGATTCTAAGCCCCAAAGGTGACTGGGGAATAGAAGTATGGTCACCATTGGTCTTCCTCCGACCGGCAGTAAAACCCTTGCTAAAGTGGGGCGTCCGTCTGGCTGCGCGGGATGTACAAATTTGCAGCCACGTCCGGTCAGAATGGGGACGTTAAATCCGATGCCTCGTGTAAAGAGAGTGCCACACTCTTTGCACGTTAAGAACCCTTGCAACAACTCTTTGAGAGGTCCGTAGGTGACCTGTTGCAAGGCTAAATTTCTGTCCCTATCCAATATACCCTCATTTCCCGTGGCAGTCTAAATTTCTCCGACCTTAATCCCGGAAGCCCCTATTACAGAACCTACCTATTGTATTTATTGTGAACTTGTTCTCGTCCTGAATATGCATGAAATATTTGCCACTGAACGTTAAGCAACCAACAATCAATCAATGTATTGATTTTATTAATAATGGTACAAAATATATATTTACCACTCATTCCATTTCTTTTCCGTTCTCTAATTCTGTTTCCTTTAAAATAATAGAATTATTAGATATATTTATATACTTGTATATAAGCAGTTACAAACTATACACTATAATAAAAAGTACGAATGTAAACGAAATTCGGCGTTTCAGAATCTAAAGGACTGTGGATGATTTCATTGTTTGTACCCCGAAAGGAAAAACACGTAACGTCATTGGTGAATTGTCCATTTTCAAGACGTTTTTGACCAATCATAACGTTTCGATTACTCTTTTGAACATATTAACCAGAATGCTTTAGATTCCAAAACGTCGAAAAGAGCGATGTAAGTATACATTATTTTCTATCAATTACTATATAAATAACCACTCATCAAAAACGTGGACATAACCATACCTCACTTATTGTAAATATTAGGAAGTTATGAAGTAACATTGTACTTTAATATTTTTACAAATTCTATCTTATTATGATACACATTCAAAATATTTATAACCTACCAATACTCAACAATTCTAAGTCATTCTCTGTAACATGTGTTTCTTCTATTTTTTCGGCATAATCCTTATAACAGCTATCTTCTCTCAGAACTTCGAGGAAAATTGGAAGGGCAGACGTAATATCTTTTCTAACAAGTGTTCCCAAAAGTCTTCTATTTTTCTCGTGTGAAGTCATCTTTTCTGATGAAAGTTTTTCATTAATCTCACGGTCTATAACTTCTCTTGCAAAAAGCTTGTCAAGAAGTCCAGTTTTGTCGATGTTAATTTCATGAACTATAGTTTTATACCATTTGATAAGTTTAACAGCATCTTTGATACCTGAAATATATAAGACTACAATATTAGCGTAATTGAAAGCAAATGTTTACGAAAGGACATTATGTCCTTGCTTTTAGAAATATAACGCAGATGTCAACATGTCGATTGAGACAAAAATTAAGCATATGGTCTTGCAAAATATAACTAAGGTCGCCACTACCCGTGTAAGGGTATCGATTTAAAACTATTAATTTTGGGGTAACTACACTGCAATTGGGCTTAAAATCATTATATATTGTTGTTTCATAAAAACAAAAATCTTTTCCCGTTTCGTGAAACATAAGTTGCAGCTTTAAACCAAAATTTTAGCAAAAAGTGTTTATCAAACGATCTAAACAAATACACGGCAATAGGCCAACATAAGCATGTATATTGGTTATCAATGAAAATACATTCAATCTTTCAAACATACTGTTTTGACCTGAATGAGAAAAAATACCTGAAATATAAAAGTGAAAATCTTTCATGGTTTATAACAACACTTGTTCAATATGACAAGCATCCTTCAATGTAGCGTCTGTCATGTTCTAACAAAGAACACAGAATTAGAGGTAAGCAACTATAAGTCACCGTTATTTAATTTAAGACTTATCATTAGCTCTTCAATCAAAACAGCTGCTATACGGAAATAATAACAAAGTGAAAGAGTATTAAACTTCAAAATGTATACATGATGAGACAAGTCTGTCTTTGCCATCCATGATTGGGTTATTACAAAACAAAAGCGTAAGACATGTAAAAATCTAAAAACGGTGAATGGCTCAGCATAGAGCTTAGTTTGTAGCACGATTCATACATTCAATCTAGTAAGCTATGAAAGTCTTCATTCATTTTAAAACAAGAGACATTACCTGTTGTTTCATCTGTGAGTTGCGCATTCTGTATAGTCAAGTTTTTGTCCAAGACTTTGACCTCCATCCTATCAACAAGAGAAGTGTGACACTTTTGCTCAGAATTTTTCATTGCTTCTACAAATACAGTAAAGGTGTTGTATGGTCGATGCATCAGTATTTCTAAGATTTTCTGGTTACGATTTGATTGGTCTGAAAGGCTATCAATCTCCTCTCTGTCGTCAAGAGTTAGAACGCATTTAGAAATCAAGTTATCTAAAACATCCGTATCAAGTATTGTTGTCTGTATAAGGTCAACTTTGAATTCTTGGTAAGCGCCTGGAATAAAATATGATGATACATGATAAGTGCTTTATTAGAAAAAATTGGCAATAGTCCCATATTTATTACATATCGTACCTTATCGGCATACATATACATGTAATTCATTTGTAAGAACGATGAAATATGATTCAAATCGGATTTTGTTCATTTTTCTCGTCATAGTATGTTTGATAAGTCCTATACCAAGGACAAGAATAACTAATTTCTAAAGTCTGGAGATCTCATACATGTTTCTTCACATGGCAGTTATGGTGAAACATTTTTAATCCTTTGAAAATTATTCCAATAATGAATGCATAGCATAATATAGATTTGTCATGTGAGGGCAGAACAGTTATTGTGTGATGTCACTGATTTATCAAAACGGTTCCGAAAATGGGGTTTTTAATGGTCGCTGTAATTGACTCAATTTAATTAATGGTAAATTTCAGTACAATTTCAAAATAAGTAGAAAAACTAGGTGTTTACTATTCGGTCATCAATAATATCACGTGATAAAAACATATGCAACAGTTATTAACATCGTTAACTACTTTAACTTTTTGCAATTTGCAATTTGCAATTTACAATTTATCTTTTTGAATCGATCGTCACTGATGATTTTGTAGACGAAATATTATGCACTTACTTTTATCGTTAGCCTCCATGATCTTTGCTGCTACGGTCGTTCTACAACAAATTACTTGAAGTGATACGTGTATACCGTAGTTAAAAATATTATTGGTTTTCAATATATTTCAGCATTGCTTTTATTAACCGTAGTTAAAATATAGTGATATATTTCAAATCGAAAAAAAAATGTAAGAATTAAACAGTTATGTGATGACTTTTGGCTTAATCATGGCTAAATTTCCTTTCAATGTAAGAATAATCCATTCTATATAGAGACTATTTACTTCATCATGGCTTTCTGAGTCCGCTTTATAAAAACGATACTTGTTATTTGTTCCTGCTTATCTATAAGAATAACCATAAAAAGAATACTGTGTAGTTTTGATTTTTCTGGGTTAACCTTTATCAGAAACATACAAATCCAAATATTCTATACAAGGATGTGTGACCTGTTAGATATGTGAGCAGCATACTACTTAACTGGACCTAAAAGTAAAAGCCAAATCTATGCATATGACCAACATTGCCAACTAATATTAACACGTGGGTTTTTTGTTGTATGTGGGGTGAAAAAAACTATCATAATTCATAGTTATGTAGCATTTGCATGCTTTTACAAACATTGGGTCTTTTCTTATCTATAACTGTCAAAAAAAGTTCGAATATGTAGCGCCAATTAAAATCATAATGTGCGACGTCTTAAACTGTGGCTTACTTTCAATTAATTTAAAGTATGGTTTCATTATCATATACTTAGAAAATTAAAACCAATGATGTATTGCTCATAGATTCAAATAATTTCAGTCGAAAGTTACTGTCCAGTACAAAGATAAGTGACCCTGCATCAGAAAATACCGTCTCAAAGTTACCTTTTGTTCAATAAAGTCTAAATCAATTGTCCAGGGATATTCTATATAACATGTATAGATTCATTCTGGTTTTTAAAAAAATATGTTCAGCCAAAAGTAAACGTTTTATCTGTCTGCAACTAAATGATACATTTTATTTTTGATATCTATTTAATTTGTATGTTTATTTCTTCATTGAGATAATAATGCACAGTAGTCACATTTCAACTTAAAAATCTTCTTTGTTCTAAATATTCTGATTGTTCCGTCTGGTGTATCCTATAGCTATACACTGTTTTGGGGCTAAACGCAAAAAAAAAGTTTCATAAATGTTGTTTTCAATTTATTAGATAACACCGAAATAAAGAATATTATTGATTTTGTTTATCATTATGAACCACCTTTTTGATTATGTATTATTTATGGGGAGTCCGTTCGTTTTGTCTTTCATCCTACTTTTGTATCTGTTACTGATCCTTCACATCGTTACATAATTCCTTTAAACTTTCATAAAATCGTTCTAAGATGAAATATTTCTCAAGTTTAGTTAAATTCTTTTATTCACTACGTTGAATTTTTCATTGTATTTTTGGGTCTTCAAATTTCGTACATGCATCTGTCCTTATTGAAATTGAAGGAGAATTTTTTTCTGAATCTTACCCATGTTATACCATTGAGCATTTATATTTTTTGTCTCACATCATTGACATTGTCATTTCTTTGATGGAAATGGGGAAAGTGTCAACGAGACAACAACTTGACCAAAGAGTAGAAAACAGCGCAATGAATTTATGATATATTCTGGTGACATTTTTTTTTTTTTTTTTTTGGCATAAAATAGATATAATTCCATTATACTATCAGCTTAATTTTTATTGGCATAAATCAGACCGTTCACTGTTTCATTTTATATTTTTCATAATATATCATTATATATCATTGTGCGGAATATAATAACCGATTATCCCAATATACAGCAGTCGATAGAAAATGTTAGTTGTAAAAAAGTAGAAAACAATACATTGTAACGAGAAAGATGAAATTTATGAGCTGAGTTGTTTTTTTTCCGTTCTGGATAAAACAGAAGTATTTATATCCGTCCTTGATATATCTAATTTTATGTTCACCACTTAAATACGTATTGTTGTCTCATATTTTGTATATTTTATCAAATAAATTAAGAAAATTTTATTTTAAGAGTTGAAAAGTGTTCAAATATCACTTGTTTATATTTACCACAGTTCAAAATACTTTTAAGAGTCCTTGTATTTCTACAAATAACAACCAACAAACCTCATAGGATCTACTTCTTTTAATAGTAATTTTATCATTCTAGATCAGAATATGTAATGAAATATCATGAAATAAAATCAAGGTAGTTCGGGTGTCGTTTTCTGAGCATCCCTTCAGGACATATTACAAAACTAATTTGGTTTAAAACTATTTTACCAAGTATCATTCAATATACAACAGAAACATCTAAAACTTGAAATTTTAAGACTAAACTAACAAAAACGTCAGTGTCATTAAGTATATTTAAAATTTTCAGAAAAATCCTTTTAAAATCAAGGGCAGATAATTACATTGAATTCGATAGGACAACTTATATTTTTGGGTGTGTTTCAATAAAAAGGTCCCGTGACTCCATAATTTGATTTGATATTTCGGAAGTATTCATGAAAAGCAATTCTCACATTGAATTCTAACCAATTCTATCGTTTAATGTTTTCAAAATAAGGAAAATGAAGTTTCCCGATCTAGCCCATATAAACTAACTGTAATTTTGATAATCTTAATGTATTTTAACGAAAACACAAGGTCCATGACCCCAGCTTTTATATTGAAAATTGAAAGTTCACTGACCAAGAAGTCTTTTATAGAAGTTAAAGAAAATATATCGTCGAACATTTAGACACTCTAGCTACCATAACGAAACGAATTGTTCTTCACTCGATGCACATATTGATAATTAATGACTCTTCAGTGAAGATCGATAAAACGTAGTTGAAAATTAGAAACCTTTACAAACGGGGAAGAGCTGATACAACCAAAAATAAACAAAGATAAAGCAAAACCCGGACAAGGAATCAGAGCTATGCATTAGAAATATTTATTTCTTGATTTTAACTATAAATGGAAGTAAAGAAATTTTTAAACACATATAAATGCTATATTTCTTTGGCATAATGCTATTTATCATAAAAGGGTATGATTGAATCTATACTCTATCAACATTTAGAAAAGTATATAACTATTAATTATAAATACAAATACCAGGGATATGGGGTATCCATCCATGACACAAAATCAGTACATGCACAGCAAAAACATGCTGTTCTTCATCTCAAAGTCAGATATAAACACATTTTTGTAAATATGGCTTTACACAGTATATCGATGACATACGAGGTTTATAGAAGAATATATCTTGTACTAATACTATCATAATTATCATAACTTGTACTAATACTATCATAATTATCATAACATCATTACCTGGTTCTAAGACTATTTGCCTTGATAATTTCCTCTTTTTGTGGGTTTTAGCAGTGTTCAACATGTTCAGCTAAACTTCAATATGTAACTGCTCGACATACAAGCTAAGTGGAATTTCGGAATAGATAGCCCTAGAGTGGAGAGAAATATTTGATATTATAGATTGGTAAAATTTATTTGGCAAATCATTTAAATAATAATGGATGCTCAAAATGTCCCAAATAAACAATAAGACAAACATTGATTTTAATAAGTGTAGCACATTCAATCTATTAAATGATTAATTAAACAGACCTGAGGAAATGTATGTTAAACTTGTGTAAAGCGATTCACAGTAAAAGACCACGACGTTCTGAAAAAATCATAAGTATTTGCATCCGTCCTTGTTATATGTTTATGTAATGCCCATAACATATAAAAATACGTATTTTGTTTATATAATCAGATAAATTATGAACCTCACTTGTCAAAATTCAAAAGAATAGTCTTCTACAATAATTACATTACATGTATGTTTCATTATAATACGTTATTTTGATTGGCTAACAACAATCTCGAGTCATTCTGAAGTTCGCCTTCATTTTCAAAATGAAATGTAACATTCATGATGACACGAGCTTCCACAATAAAATGCACAGGTAAATAAAAGAAAAACTTGATAGAAATCGTGTTTTCATGATCCTAGCAAAAAAATGTAATTATAAGTATTGAATGCTTCTTTTAGTAATTTTATAGGGTGTAAAAGCGTTGACCGTGCATACATTTTAGAATGAAGCGCTTTTGCCCTTCATACAAAATGTACTTCTGTCAACGCTTTTACACCCCAATAAATAGGTTTTAGCAGTGTTCAACGTGTTCAAGTAAACTTCAATATGTAACTGCTCGACATACGAGCTAAGTGGAATTTCGGAATAGATAGCCCTAGAGTGAGAGAAATATTTGATATTATAGATTGGTAAAATTTATTTGGCAAATCATTTAAATAACAATGGATGCTCAAAATGTCCCAAATAAACAATAAGACAAACATTGATTTTAATAAGTGTAGCACATTCAATCTATTAAATGATTAATTAAACAGAACTGAGGAAATGTATGTTAAACTTGTGTAAAGCGATTCACAGTAAAAGACCACGACGTTCTGAAAAAATCATAAGTATTTGCATCCGTCCTTGTTATATGTTGATGTAATGCACATAACATTTAAAAATACGTATTTTGTTTATATAATCAGATAAATTATGAACCTCACTTGTCAAAATTCAAAAGAATAGTCTTCTACAATAATTACATTACATGTATGTTTCATTATAATACGTTTTTTGATTGGCTAACAACAATCTCGAGTCATTCTGAAGTTCGCCTTCATTTTCAAAATGAAATGTAACATTCATGATGACACGAGCTTCCACAATAAAATGCACAGGTAAAGAAAAGAAAAACTTGATAGAAATCGTGTTTTCATGATCCTAGCAAAAAATGTAATTATAAGTATTGAATGCTTCTTTTAGTAATTTTATAGGGTGTAAAAGCGTTGACCGTGCATACATTTTTAGAATGAAGCGCTTTTGCCCTTCATACAAAATGTACTTTTGTCAACGCTTTTACACCCCAATAAATTTACAAAAGAAAGATTAAATTCTTAAATGATGTTCGAATACCACTACTTAACTTCATTTAAAATCCTATACAGAGTTGTCGTATTTGTACATGTAAACCAAGCAGAACACGGAGAACAGATACTTGAAACACTTCTAAATATTTATATAGGGCATTGATATTTCAAACGAATGGCATCTTTATATTTTGAATAGTAATTGTGTTTTAATACTCTTGCCGCCATTTTATACTGATACTCCTTATATAAAAGAATCATTGACTTTATTTACTTTGATATTTCTCTTGTTTTTTTTTTTTTTTTTTTTTTTTGGCAGTGCTCAACATTTTTCTGCTAGCCTTGGACCATTGCTAACTGCTCATCATTAGAGCAAAGATGAATAGCTCTAGTGCTGAAAGAAACACTTGGTATTATAAATTGGGGAAATAGGTTCGGCAAATCACTTCAATTACAATGAAACCTCCAAATATCATAAACAAACAACAGGATGATCTCTGCCTTTAATATGTTTCACCCATTCAATCGAATAAATTATTATTTAGAAAGAACTGAAATCAGGTATGTTAAAATCGTGTACAGATATTCACATGAAATATTACTACGGGTTTCTTTATTATATTTTTAACTAATATGAAACATTCGACATTTTTAAAATAAAATGCTGATGGAATATTTCAATTCCAGTTTAACTGTTTAACAGCTGGAAAATATGTTATGAAAAAAACATATGTTCATCTTCAATATATCAATTATCAAATGATACCCATATTTTCTGACTTTTCTTGACTTTTGTATCATTTTGTTTGATAGCTTTGATCTCTTGTTTTAACCCTAATATGAAAAGAGTCATTGCTGTAATATTAAAGGGCACTAGCTACGAGATATAAAAAAATCAAAATATGCTTTTTTATCAATCATTTATGAAAGTGAAATAGTGAAATAATAATTCGCTTTTAGCAGCCAGTATGGTTCAATTTTGTCAAAATAAGCAAAGAAACATCGATGATGAATTAATCACTTGCAAGTTAATAATTCGACATCATTGAATCCGTATTCATGTGACCTCCAATTTAACCCCTTAGCTAGAGATGGATTACGCATAAATTATGCGTGTTCAGTTATTAAAGGGAAAAGAATGTCAACATTGAAAGTGAAACAAAGGTAAATTAGTTTATTGACATTCGATCCACAAAAACTCATTCTTATACAGGTAAAACAATGATTAACATATATTTTTAACCTATAATATGAAATTAAACAGACCTAGAAAAATCCAATTGCACGAGTTTGCTATCTATTTATATCTATAATTATGTTTACATCGCTTATATGACCGTCGGCAGTCTTCGGATGTCAACGCGATAGTTATTTAGATGGCGTCTAGACTAAAATACACGCGAAACGATGATACATATCATCGAGCCCATGCCTTGTAAATTGTTTATTTTAGACTTTTTTTAATTTGGATATCCGTTTTAGTATGTTATAAATGAAATAAGAGTATTTGAGTCAAATCAGCGAACATAATGTGACAGCCAATGCCCCTTTAATATCGTATCATTTACCACAAAACTAATCAAAAGTCATAATGCTTGACTTTGGCATGCAAGCCGTCTACTGAAGTTCACATCAATGGCTTAAATTAAAACAGTTGGAAGACTATATCAAATAAGAAACTAAAGAGCACTGAAAACCACTTCAAAAAAGGTTTTATCAGCGTACTCCAAAAATTAAAAAAAATATGTTCCAAATTAGCCTTGGGCTATCATGTGGTTGAAGTACCTTAGTAACTTAATAATTCAATATTTTATGAGGCAGCTAAGTTGAACAACATTACCGTTTAAGCAATCAATAAATATCAGTCTATATAAATCGTGATGAGACCGTTTGTGATACCCGGCAGCCCATTAGAGTCACCTTTAGAAGCAGAACGTCCCAGTTTCAGAAGTTAAAGTCAAAATCTGGAATCAATAGGTTGTAAAAGTACTTTATTTATTAATATTACTGATTTGATAATACCGAAGTACTATTCACCTAATTTTACTCGAGCGCAATGAAATTTAAAGACGATGAAAATTTGACAAAGACGTCCTACAGATGGATGCAATCCTAACCTGTACAGCAAGTTAACTTGCTAACCAGTCATATTGACTGGTCAAAGTTAACCTGTGACAGGATTTTGGACTGCTCTGACCAGTCCTAGGACCACAATCAAGTTAACTTGAAAATCGGACTTGGTCCTAGGACTGTTTTTATGACTGCCGAAAAAGTTAACTTGGATACAGGTCCGGTATTAATTAACAGTTAACACCATAAGTTATTTTCGAAACCAGTCCTGCCCTAAGTCAACTTTGATTTTGACAACTCCGATCGAACCAGACCAGATCTCAAGTTAACTTTTGGCTGGTCTGCTCGACACTAAGTTAACTTGTAGCAAGGACCGCTCTACATCGATTTTTTAAAAGATATTTTTAAATGTCTTCGTTTCTTGATATAAACAATACGGATTAAATACTTTTTTTGGTAAATAAAGTACTCATAAAACTTTGCTTGTTATACAAATTTCTCCATGATCTGCATTTTTATAAATTAAAAACGATATTGGTTACAATGCTAACGGGCACTGAATATATATTCCAATAAATATCAAATTCTTTAAGTCGTATATACATGTATTTTATATAAAATGTTTAAAGTTCTGATCGGCTTTAAAATGTAGCATTAATCTTATAAACTTGGTTATCAGATAAAATAGATAACCATGCCATTAACGAATAGTACTTAGATCTTATAAAACAATCATGATAAATGAAAGCAATATTGGTGTACAGTTACTGATATTTATCACGTTTATGGTGGGCTTACTTATATTTCTTTTTCTGCACCAATTAACAGTGCAAGCATGTCCTTTTTTATTCAAAATATTGACTCATCACCAAAAATCAGCAGTTTTCACATCTCAGATTGGCTCAAATATAACAAAATTATTTCACCGCATCAACCAAAACTGACATATTTGCACTTTGTTATGTAAATTTATATAGCCGCATAGTAAATCAGTAATATTTTTATGTCAGGATGGATTGTATAATACAAATGACAGCAATATTGGAACACAATGACTACAAAATTTTGTCCGCATCAATTTAACTTGCCAGCATGTCCTCTTTTATTCAAAATATTGACTCCCAACAAAATTTCTGTAGTTTTGATACCTCAGGCTGACTCGTATAACAAAATTATTTGACCGCATCAACCAGAACTGACCATATTTGCACTTCATTATGTAAATCTATATAGCCGCATAATAAATCAGTAATATTTTTATGTCAGGATGGATTGTATAATACAAATGACAGCAATATTGGAACACAATAACTACAAAATGTTGTCCGCATCAATTTAGATTGCCAGCATGTCCTCTTTTTATTCAAAATATTGATTCGCAACAAAATTTCAGTAGTTTTGATACCTCAGGCTGACTTGTATAACAAAATTATTTGACCGCATCAACCAAAACTGACCATATTTGCACTTTATTATGTAAATCTGTATAGCCGCTTAATAAATCAGTAATATTTTTATGTCAGGATGGATTGTATAATACTAATGGCACCAATATTGGAACACAATGACTACAAGATTTGTGCGCATCAATTTGGATTGCCAGCATGTCCTCTTTTTGTTCAAAATATTGACTCCCAACAAAATATCAGTAGTTTTGATACCTCAGGCTTGCATGTATAACAAAATTATTTGACCGCATCAACCAAAACTGACTATATTTGCACTTTATTATGTAAATTTATATAGCCGCATAATAAATCAGTAATATTTGTATGTCAGAATGATTTGTATAATACAAATGACAGCAATATTGGAACACAATGGCTACAAAATGTTGTCCGCATCAATTTAGATTGCCAGCATGTCCTCTTTTTATTCAAAATATTGACTCGCAACAAAATTTCAGTAGTTTTAATACCTCAGGCTGACTCATATAACGAAATTATTTGACAGCATCAACCAAAATTGACCATATTTGCACTTTATCATGTACATTTATATAGCCGCATAATAAATCAGTAATATGTTTATGTCAGGATGGATTGTATAAAACAAATGACAGCAATATTGGAACACAATGGCTACAAAATGTTGTTCGCATCAATTTAGAGTGCCAGCATTTCCTCTCATATTCATAATATTGAACCGTCACTGAAATCAGTAGTTGAGGATGGTTTGTATAACAAAACTATTTGACCGCATCATCCAACACTGACATGACTGATTTATTTGCACTTTATAATGAAAAGTAAGAGAAATTTTCTTCTGGAAATAGTATACTGTAAGTATATTATGTCGGTTGATTGATTTTGTTAGTAGCTTAACGTCCAGGGACAAGTATTTCAATCATGTTCAGAACGAGTATATTTTTTTCGGACGTCCAAGATATCATTTATAATCGGTAAAGATAAATCTGTCGAAATTGGCGAGATGATTCATAATTAATCGACACCTTATATATCCGGACACTGTACAATTTTCGTTTGAACATTTTGTCAAAAACAGAATTGTAAATCCAAGGCAAACAAGGTGAATTACGATGAAAAATCCATGTAATGCATAGGGTTATATTTAGGAAGGGACTGTAAAAAATGGGGAACTTAGTAACATAAACAATGATGTTAATTTCCCATCATATAAAAATATTTTTCGAAGCGTTGGATAACCTTTCTATCCGCCTTCTAATTAAAAAAAAAACTTTCCTTTCTTTTATGATAGCTACATGTATATCAGTCGATCACAGGTGTGTAATTTTATAGCCATTATTTAATGTATATAAGAATAGGAAATGAAAAAAGAAATTTTTAATGTGTATAATATCTATAGAGTCTAACGAGTATAGTAATATGCTATAATTGGAAAAAAGAACAATGCGATTATTGTTTACATAATAAATGCTCAGGTCTAATATGAAAAGTCTGAAACACGGTAATCTGTCATAAGCAGACAGTCCTCAGGTCTGGTCAGGGGCTGACCAGTCCACAGGTCTGGTCTGGAACAGACCTGTCCACTGGTCTGGTCTGGGCAGACCTGTCCTCAGGTCTGGTCTGGGGCAGACCTGTCCTCAGGACTGGTCCATAGCAGACTTGTCCACAGGTCTGGTCTGGAGCAGACTTGTCAATAGGTCTGCAGCAGTCCAAAAAGGCAGATCTTGGTCTGGTCTACCAACGACAAAGTTAACTTGCTTGTCTGCTTAAAATTTCTGCTCCAAGTTAACTTTTGTACAGGTTAGAAATGCACCCATCTGTACTCATTTGTGCAGATTTGAAATTTGAAAATCATTTTCTAAAAACCGTACATACTCGATTTCTAGGCTAACGAAACGTGTGTCTTGTATAAACCTTTATCAGTTACGATCGAGATTAAATATTCTGGAAGACAATAAATATTAACTATTCGCAAGCATATCAACCAAAAGATACAGCTCTTCTGGACAATGAGTTCATATGTGCTTGACGACGTTGAGGAGATGTATGTAAAAAAACACAAAATTTCAAATATCAACAATATATTATATATGTTTTATTTTCTCAGTTAATGGTCATTTAACCTTTGCCAAACGAGTTGAAATTCGCATGATTAACCTGTTCTTATAATAGTTATGAACTAAGCATTTATTATTTTACAGATAATATCTCTTTCTGAGAAACACTTGTAAAATTGCTGGCATGTTGGCATTAATAAAGAATTAATAACTTTGTAAGTCCTAAAAGTGTACCCTTGAAGAAAAAACGGAAGTCAATATAACAAAACAATTAAATATCTTTTTCAAATAATCTGTTTCGGTATCCGCTATGATTTAAATATTTATACTTACATGTTTTCCAATCAACGGACAAAAATATTCGATATATTGTAATATAAAGATTTACACAGCTCCAGATCGCAATGTGAAGGCGATTGAACATGTATGTATACAAAATTGAGATATACGTAAGTTACAGGAAATGATGACACAATAGTATAAGCGATATGTGTACAGTTCAGTTAGAGTTATTTTCGAATTCAATGAAAGAAGATGTGGGCGTACACGTTAATAAGGGAAGACTCATCAACATTTGAAAACACTGAAGCTTATGTAAGAGGTCATGGACTCGATCATAGGGCATGTTTAACCAAAGACTTTGATTGTAGTTGCTGATACCCCCAAAGTATTAAATTAAACAAAAAGTCGAAATAATGTGCCTAATTATAGTAATATATCTACCCATGACTCTAAAAAGGGTTAACGTTGACGGAGCGATTCTGACTGTCAGTATACCAGGAAAATTACAATACATATACTTTATTGTAATATAATTCTTTAAGATTGGTGACAAAGTTTGAATAATACACAGTAAACAAAGAATATATTAAAATCCCCGCAACAATACAAAATACGAGGAAAAGCGTGGTAAGCGTATCCGGAACATGTATACATTTAAAACAAGGAATCTGTTCATAGACAATATAAATAAATTAAGAGTCAACTTTTCTCAGCTATGATGCCTGTTTTATAAAGGAACATAAGTCTTTTACTTCTTATGAGGTTGATGGACAAAACATTTTTTTTTCCTTTTTCTTACCATTTATTAGAATCTGTGATATTTTCAAATACATTTTGAAAAATGTAACTTTTAAAAGATAGGTGAAATTTACCAAAAAGACATTCGAACATAAACTGACAACGCCATGACAAGAAAAGAAACAGACCAAAGTCAAACAACAGTTCACAAAACACAACGTAGAAAAATTAAGATGAAACCCACCAAAAGCCGGGGGTGATATCAGGTGCACCGGAAGGGTAATCCGATTCTGTTCCACATGTTGCACCTGCCGTGTTGCTCATGTAAATACAGACCCCGTTATAAGTCTAATTTGAATTTGAAGTGTAAGTTTTGAATGATTTATGCACAACAGAGTACATGCATATTTATGACGTAAGCATGCTGCTCTGTAAGGCAGGATCGTCGTTTCTATATAACACACCTCGGGGTGTCAAGATTGCAAAAGAAAGACTTTCCTAAGGTCGGTTATTCATTTTATCTATCCTGACTCTCCTCGAAGCGTTATACGACAAGAAAAACATTTGAATATGCATTATCTATAACATATAATTTGGAAAAATTTATTTATATGATATTTATTAGAAAAGGTAATTTTTAAATTTATATGAGAATATTCTATGCTATGAGGTGTCCATTGACAGATTCTTAACTGGTTTTTTTGCGTCAGAAAAACGTTAGAACTATTTACGACGGTTGAGTGTAACCAGAAAAAAATAGACATAAGTTAACTTATAAACATTGTTAACAAAACATTCATTATCAATACAAATAAATGGCATTATTATGTGTGTGTTCATTACACCAATATACTTATAGACCCATGCTAAACACCAATGCATATGTGAAAAATAAGTTTCTGTTAAAATCGCTACCTAAATATCATTATTATTTTTTACATAAGATCAATTGTCCCACATTTGAAGCATGATCTCCTTACCCTTACGGAGCATGTCTTTTATGTACTGTTTTGTAAATAGTTGTTTGCATTTTTGGTCTTTTTTTTTTTTTTTTTTTTTTTTTGTCCTGGCATTGTCAGTTTGTTTTCAACTTATGAGTTTGACTATTCCTTTGATATCTTCCGCCTCTATCTTATAGTGATATGAGAAAGAGAAATGTGGTATAGTTCTAACGCGACAAGTACCCATTAGTGACAAGGTGAAGTAGAAGTGAGAATGACTGTTTGTGCATATTACGTCTATTCAGTTCATGACATCATTCACAAAAAGGCTTTTCGTATATATTTTTTTTAACAGTGGTTTGAATTTATAAGCAGACGAATGATATTTTAAGAACCCCATATAACATATTTTATTTGTATAACGTAACAACATAATTAATTCGAATATCTGTTTGGTTTTTGTGTCGTATAATTGCAATTGACGTATTATCCAGTGTTACTTGAATTTACAAATATCACAAACTAAGCGAAAATAATATATCGTAGTACGACAGATTAAATAACGCTTAAGCATAAATAGTTTAAACGACGTCAATAGTCTTGAAATGTAATCATATATGTTTTTCTACAAAACTAGTTTGTGACACACTACGAGAGTTATAACGATTAACATTTTTTCTCATGAAAAAAAGTTGTCGACCTATAATTTGTATAGAAGATAGATCAAGGATACATTTTTATAGATCGAAAAAGATATGTCTTTTTCTCAGTGATGATCTTCCGGTTTTTATCTAGCTTGACTTTTAAAAATAGACATGCTACTTGTTACATTCATTATATATCCTTAAGTAATTAATTCAAGTAAATGCCGAACTTCAATTTAAATAAGGAATGTAATTGTCTACGCCGAACTCATATCAACTTTCCCGCTAAAATTGTGTTTTGTTGAAATTTAATCAAATCAATCTATTTTTAAACAAACTAAAGATATTGTATTGTATATACAACACAGGTGCAGCATATTCTTGACCATCTACTATTTTCATTGTCTACTTATAAAATAAAGGATATGGAGAACCAACATTTGTGCCGAACTTGACTGTTTCCAAGTAATCTATTTTTATTTATGTGTATTTCCTTTTATAATCACTTCTGCAACTCGGATGCATCTAATTATAAATTTACTTAATCGTGAAAAAAAAAAATACGTGTATAGATTTATAGATGGCAGTACATTATCATGATAAATGTTGTGTTGTGTTGTGTTTTGTTTTATTTTTAACTAATTTTGACAACATTTATTATAAAGTAAGTTTGATCTTGTATTTCATTCCAACAAGAACGTATCAAAATCTTATGACAAAATATAATTCAAAATAACAAATAACTAAATCTCGATTAAAAAATTAGTAACATGCAACGATGTCCTTTTTATGTTGTAATATGTTGAATCTTTGAAATGTCTTCCAAGTAGATATTTTTACTTTACCAACGAAGACAATTAACGACACATTTGAAACACTAAAAAAAGGTTAGGCCAATTACCAATATATATATAGCTCCAATTAATAAACATAAACCAAACAGTTTAATTCATATTTATGAGAAGTAATGAATTTGTTTGGATTTTTTTCACAACATTTCCAAGACATATGTTGAAATAGAGAACTACTAATGGTTTAAATAAAGCATATAATTCGTCTTAACAATAACGGCCATTGCTATTAGTGTTTCAGATGTTTGTTTATACGATAGCTGAATACAAATATGTGGCAAAGTGTTACTTGTTTCTCAGGTTACACTGTGTTTGAATCCTCGGATGCAAGGTACTTGATGTAACAGTTTTTCGATCTATCCTTTTGTTTTTTATATATACATTTAATCTTAAGAATTTTAATTCTTAATTTTAATACTGGCGTATCTAGCGATGTGTTACAGACATTTGACATCAATTATTCCCAAGATATAGCTCGTCTGTCAGACGTAACACTTTGTCCTGTAATTTGGTTGTTATAATTACAAATGTCTCATAGTTGTTTAAATTAATTTTGATATCGTTTCGTTTCGCTAATTCATCTTTATTTTCGTTTCTTTTCGTCAATTTTTCGTTTCGTTTCGTTAATTGTGTTTCAATGTCGTTTCTCATTTTAGCACAATCCTTAATTTATTGACTAAATCGACATGGATATATGTATGCTTGGATCGATACAAAATGTGTACCTGAGTGTTGACCTGTTAGATAGTTCCAACATGTTAACGTGGGCGTGGACATGTTAGATCTATATGAACTTGTGCCGGTCTTTAATGCATTTGATAAAATGTGGCATAAAAAATAATGATCCTTTTCATGTTACGTAATACATTATTATCAAAATCATAGTTTAATGCATTGATTTCGTGCTTTGAAAAGTACTTTATTTGAACCTTTTCATTGTTTTTAAACGTAATTGCTATGAAATGTAACATTAAATGTAATTGAAATTTTATTTATTCACATGATAAAAACCTAGAACTTACTAAGAAAAACCCGGACTGCTCTCGAAAAAACGCGGACAAATAAAAATGAATTTATTCTAAAAATGTACTTCGCTATTCTATAACAAGAATTTTGATATAGTCTGTATATCTAAGGACAACCGTGCGGCATTCAACAATGACAAGACCCCATACCGTATAGTCGACTTTAAAAGGCTCCGAAATGAAAAATATGAAACAATTCAATTGGGAAAACTAACAGCCTGATTTATAACAAAACAATTTACGAAAAACAAAAATGACAGCAATAAACCAACGACGGCCACTGAAATACAGGCTCCTGACTTGGGACAGGCACATACAAAATGTAGCGGGGTTAAACATGTTTGTGAGCTACCAACCCTTCACCTAAACTCTGACAGTGGTGTAACAGCACAACATAATAACAAAATATAAAAATCAGTTGGAAAGGGATTAACTCGTCAGATTATTACAATACAGAATGATATTGTATGGTAAAGTTATGTCATTTAACATGGAGTTGTATGTATAATTCATAGTGCGTTTGCTGACATTCGATGTATGCTCTAGGTTACATGCCATATCGTTCAATGTCTTTATTTGGACAACAGTTATTATACTTCGTTGGTCACTTAAATTCGTGGATAAAGCCATTCACGAAAACCACCAAAATTGGTTCGCAACGAATAAAAGTACTTTTACAGAAGGTATTGTATCATCTTTAACTGCATCAGCTTAATTTAAAGTTTAAAAGAGATATGGTGAAAGTCTGAACTATTATCACTGTTATGTGTAAAGGATGTCAAGGTCATATTAAACCTTCCAGACAGCCATCTACAAATTGCAATCATTCTTACACCAAATATAGTTGTCATATTGCTTAAAGTATCTGAGAAACCGATATAATTATTAAACAAAATATTGACCAATGAACCATCAGTTGATCGACTGCGTATAATACACATGTGCTCTCAAATAGTGTAAACTTCCCACTTAAACCAAACACATTTTACTATGAAGTTAACATGATATACTTTAGTAGGGGTTGTATTATCTATATCTGCTTATTTTTTATTTGTTTTGTATATGCTGTTCCAGAGATTTTCGAATGAGTTTGTGTACATGGTAACTGTTTAAGCTAGGACATTTGCTGAAAAACCGTACGATCTGCATATAAGTAATACGTATAAGAATCTAACAAAAGCATGTGTCGGTCACCTGAATCTATGTGCATCTTCAGCAAATGTGAATTTCTAACATTGATAGATTGATTGCTTTTGTGCTATTTCGTGACGGTCAATTGTTAGTGGTGAAAGAACCAGAGTGCCAGGAGATAACAACTGACAATCCTAGTCAATTAAGATTTAAGTTGACCGCACCTACACGTGCAGGATTCAAAATGGCAATTTCAGTGTTGACAGGCTAGTGAAACATTGAAGACAAGCAAATAATTCATGACTAAAAACGCTTTTATTTTGATCATGTATTGCTTTTTTTTTTTTTCTCTCTATTTACAGGCCAGAACACAAAATATTGGTGAAATCGTCATTCAAGGTCAATAACTCATAAAGAAGCAGACGGACAATTTCGGATTTGTTGACCTACTTGAAGATCTTGTCCTGTTTTTTTATTTTGCAGTGTAAAGTTCCTCTTTTTTGCCTTAAACGTTAAGAAGGGTAAGCATGTCGTCATTTAAGGGCAATAACTTCAAGCAGTAAACTGGTGTTTTCAGCAATATACTTATTTGTATATCTTGTCTTACTCCTAATTTTTTCTGTTCACATTTGTCTTAGGTCGACTTTTTGTGATTGCTATAAGGAAATATGAATATTTGATTTTGACCTTTACATTCTTTATTGAAAATTTCTGTCTCTTCAGATTATCTCAATCTATAACAGTTTTCAAGATGATAGAAAATAACTTGCATTTAACCCTTATTTTTTTATTTTCAGCCATGATTGCCGTCTATCACACACATTAATCTAAAATGTCCCTTATGAGTTCTGACTTTCACTAATTTCGTGAACACACACATAACAAGTATAAGGTGTATCACCAGTAAGTGTTCCGCTTGTGTCCCTTTAGGTGCCTACTCTTACTAATCTCTCTATAACACAAACCATCTTAAAACGATTAATCACCAGTATGTCTTCTCATATGTCCGTTTAGGGGAATCAGTGGCTGATCCTGGGTGCGTAGAAGGCGTATGCGAATTTTGTCGGGAATTACGCACCCCTTTCAAAATCCTGGATCCGCCCCTAAGGATACGATTACTACATGTATTATACTATTTACAACACATGTTACATTAATAAGGTTTATCACCGGTATGTGTTCTCATGCATATGTCCCCATGCATTTATTTAATTTAATCCACAGATATACCCCAATGGGTTGATGACATACACGAATGTAACAAAATAACACAAGAATAATAAAAGTACAAGGCAAAATGTACATGTGCATATAACATGTTGTTGTCCATTTACTCCAGCGACCATTTTTAATGTATTAGTATGTACTTGCATGTGTTTTGTTAGTACAATGTATATATATCAGACGGTCTGGATGGGTTTACAGATTAAAAAATAAATCTTAAAAACTACAAAACATAGGCCACAAATGTAAAGAATTACAAAAATAGGACAACAAATTAATAATAGATAATAATGGGCTTGTAAAATATAAAGAACAGAGAATTGGCAAACAATAAAAAGAAAATGGAAAACATATCCTAAACTAGAGGGTCTAAATAGCCTGTGTTGCTCATCTAGGTATATGTGCATCTTAAACAATAGACACTCTCCAACATTGTGGACTAGAATAGATTCCGTAACAAGAACATGTTTGTCTTGTATTGGTGATCATGTTTTTTCTGTTTACAGTTTCTCTTTATTTCTTTAGTGTTTGCCTTAAAAAAAATTGTCAATTAAGGAAAATCACTCTTATACATAGTCAACCAACGATTTCGGCAAAGTTTGACTAATTTGAAGACCTTGTCTAGCTGATCATTTTTGTTATTAAAAATGTCGATCTTGTATAGTTTCAAGATAATAGGCGAAAACGTAAAATGTTGATAAAAATCGTCATTAACGGACAATAACTCTATAAGGGTCCTCAGACGATTTCAACAATTAAACTTAGTAGATCTTGTCTTGATGATCACTTTTTTGCTAAAACGTTTTTTTCTATCTATTACAATTTTCAAGATAAAAGGCAAAAATTGTTTTTTTTTAAATTCGGTATGTAGGGGCAGTAACTCATATATGATGTCGTCTGACAGTTTTGATGCAAATTAGTAGTAGGTAGATCTCATCATTCTGATCATTTCTGCCCAGAATTTCTATATTTATAGCGGTTTTCAAGATAATAGACAAAACTTTATTTTTTTATTTTTTATTCATGAACCATTTGGAGTATTTTACTCCTATGTTCTATTTTTAGCCATATCAGCCATGTCGGTTGGCAGGCTGGATCATCGGACACATTTTCAAACAAGATACCCAGATGATGATTGTGGCTAAGTTTATTTAAATTTGCTCCAGTAGTTTCAGAGAAGATTTGTTATTAAAGTTAACGACGACGGACGCCGAGAGATGAGAAAAGCTTACTTGGCCCTATGAACCAGGTGAGCTTAAAACACCATTAAAATAATGAATAAAGAAATAAAATCCTATCCCCACGAATGTAAACCTTCATATTGGTTCTGACTAGACAATAACACATGTATGTATTACATGCAAGAAATTCATTATCTATATGTGCGTTTATGTGACTGTCTCCAAAAGTTTGAAACGGTACTAAAACCCTTACTACATGATACATCGCTGGTATAGAGTTTTTCACCACAAACATAACACTTTAATGATTGTTCACTCGTATGCATTCCTATATGTCTGTTTAAGCTATGTAACCACCGAAACCGAAATGCTCTACCAAATATATCACATGTATAAGTTTTACTATATACATCACACTTATAAGATTTATCACCAATGTGAGTGAGTGACCCAGGGTTGTCTTTAGGGCCCGGGGGCCGGGGATTTCCCCCGGAAACTTCCGCTTGTGGACCCGGCTACTCTAGCGCCAAGTGTGACCTGACTTTTTGAAAACAAACCAACAGAGATCAATATTTCTCTGTTACTGAGTTTTTGTTCCGTGATTTTATTGTGAACAAGAGATACATCGAGAAATCGGAGTGTTTTGGCCATTTTTACAGGTGAAAGCTTTTCGACGACGCTTCGAGTTTTTAAAGCGCTCAGATGATTTTGTCACTTCCGTTCTAAAATTTTACCGATCTTTTCCAATATGCAGCGACGGTTGGATTTCTTTGGATTTAATAGGTAACTTATTTGTTTATCGAGCGTTTTAAGCATTTTATTTCATAAATGAGGATGGTCAACGATTATTTTAACATACGTTGAACAGGCTGTAGAAGTTTTCAATCAAATGTATCACACAGAAAGAAGAGATCGATGTCTTCAGCCAGTGTCAACTTTCGGGTGTTCCAGGGTGTACCCTGTCTGACCGACCAAAGTTTGTCCTACAATTTTTTAGCCAGAGTTCTGACATTTTGCAGAATATTTATATATACATATAAATAAAGATGTGCAGGACAAAGGGATTTTGATTTCTGCCAAACTTTGTGGAAATTAGAAGTAGTTGGACTTTGTCATTTTCACACAAAAAGGGGGTAGTTTAATCCTTTCACACTTGGGGCGATGTATTACTATAATAAATGCAGTTGGCATTCAGCCACTACCTGCCCTGCAGTGTTTTCTGCTGAATCCCTTTCAAATATCTGAGTACTTACAGGTCTGCAAAATGGATGTTATTTAACTAGCTCTGATGAAATATATATGGAATTTACATCTATATTTGTACACCAAAAATCACTGTCACCATTTTTGTTGAGTGTATTATAATGTTAAAGAGAAAAAAAATGTATTTATATTTCTTTTCAGTCAGAAAGCCCAAGACCCAGAACATGAATCTGATCATTCTGATGAGCCAGTTGATAAATGTCCTCGTCTCGAAGAAGAAGTTTCTTCAAAACATTTAGGTACAACATGTAATAGAATTAAAATTTACATAAAAAATTAAAAATGATTTCACTCTCAAAATTAAATTAAAATCCTTTCTAAATACTTCATGACTTTTTTTTCTACATTTCAAGATTTCTGTGTTTAAAAATTAACGAATGAAACCAATGCCAGAAATTTCAAACTGAATATGCCCAAATTATTTTGTTTAGTGAAATTAATGATTGACTTGAAAATTACATATCAAATATACATATAATACCTTCAGCTTTTGAACAAGAAATTTCAAGGTAAGATGAAAACTGCAATTAGAAATACAAAATGTAGTGTTGGTGGTAGTGTATAGCTAGTATATAGTATGTTCATATATTATATATATAAGTCTACTGCTTGCAACTGTAGTATATCATTTCTGTGGAACAGCTTTATAAAACATAGTTTGCACAGCTTTACATAACTAACATTTGCACAGCTTTACAAATGTACATGAACTAACATTTGCACAGCTTAACATAACTAAAATTTTGCACATATTCTGTATATAAATTTAAAAAATGCTTTATAAATATTAAATATATCTGCTATATTGTCTTAAATATAATTTTTGGAGTGAAAGAAAAGGTAATGAAACAATTTAAAGATGATAGGTTTTAAAAACTTTTATTCATTTTTAGCAATAATTGTATCTTGTTTATAGTCGCCTTTTAATTCATTTTCCTCGAAATAATTTATTTGCCTCAACATTCTGCATACCATCTAATCCTGCAAATGTTTCCTCTTCCCCATATCCTTTCCTTTCTAATATTAAACTGTTAACATGGCTATACAACATCTGTGCTTGAAAATCCCTTCAGCAAAGGACTCTAACCCTACCGTTGCACCTGGTCCATACAGTACTTTATGTATACTCTCAGATTTTAGTTGGCGTCCGGGTCACTCATTTGTATTTTTAATTTTTTGTTGCTTCTTCTACTAACTTGCTAATTTTGTACATGTATGCTGTCTGTATTTTGTCTCTGCTCGGTTGCCATTGTCCTGTCGATTTATGAGTTATGGATTGTCCCTCAGTATTTTCTTCCCTTTCTTGTTCTGTGTGTGTTTACCTTTCCGGATTGTTTCAGTGGTTTGTTTTTGTGTTTGTAGCATTTTCCCTTATCTATTTCTACAATTCTTTCACACAATTTATTACATTGCCATTGTGCATTTCGTTTCAAATTTAACTTTTAATGCATTTGTAGTTCCTCTGTTTGATTAATTTCTGCACTAGCATTACTCTATTTTATTAAACGCGTTAGGCGTGGCTAATTTTTCTCTGTCTTTTTGGTCAGATTTGAACGAATAATCCCGAGAAAAAATAGCCACGCCCAACGCGTTTAATAAAATAGAGTAATAAGTAGTTCCAATTTCTGCATCTGATTGCCATGTTTTCTTTTTTCAGAAGGTAGTCCCAGTGATGTCATTAAGGACACCACGGAAGCAGATTGTTCAACCTCAACATCAACAACTGCTACTATAAATATTTCATCTGTATTGGAAATGTTTCCAGGGAAAAGGGTCCATCAGTATGATGTGTGCAAATTAAAATGTGTACAAATATTTCCAAAGATGAACTTCAACATCAGTCAAAGAAAGCTTATAAATTCCAGCATGACTGGTTGAATAAACAGAAGAAAGCGTATTGTGAAAAAACGTCAGTTTGGTGGGGAATGTTTGTTGAAGAAGAAGGCATCTTTTGTTTTCTTTGCAGAAAACATGACACTATAAATCCTCAAAATAAAAGTAAAACCTTCAGTAAAGAGCCAAGTACAAGATTTAGACCTGAAACGTTCAGTGATCATATTAAGACAACACAGCATCAAAATGCAATTACAACAGAAATGTATCAAAGGGTTTCATGCTTCCAAAAAGAATTAGACAAACAAGACAATGTTGCTGATGACATTTTATATAAAGCTTTTGAAGCAATATATTGGGTAATGAAAGAAGAAATAGCCAACCTGAAAATTAAGTCATTACTGAATTTATTAGAAAGACTAGGGATAGAGGATATGAAATATTTCCAACACAGGTCCCAAGCTGCACCAAGAGAAATTTTTCTGGCTACAGGTGGAACATTAGAAGATAAACTTGTCAAAGAAATACAACAAGCTGAGCATTATGGTCTGATTATGTCGCAGATATATAGAATAATGGCATTTTTGTTTTTGATACTGACTTTATCAGCAAGAATATCAAGTGAGCCCGCCAGGGCGAGCTGATATTCGAGCTGATGAAGTCAGTATCAAAAAATTAAATGCCATTATTCTTTTTATCGGCAATCTGCCTAAACTGTATGTTTTTTTGTAAAGAATAAGAAGTAAAATGAAATAATAAGTAAAACTACTTTTACGCGTACAAAACGTTGGGTTCGTTGTTCGGTTGTATGAATGAAGTCGCGTGCATTTCATGATAAATTGAAGCGGATGGACAAGAACATGTGACGTTACTGCACTGATGCATGACGTCATTGCCTAATATTTTCGAGTATCAAGTCCTGTCCATGATATTGAAATATTAGGCAGCAAGATCAAAGGGGAAATGTTCTAATTGCCGATAAATATCAATGATGGAACAAATGGTAACCTTTATACAATTCTATAGCAAGACAGAATGCAAAGTGAAAACAGCTTTTTTATCAATTGATAACCAGCTTGAAGATTCGGATTCAGCAAACTTCACAACGATTACTGACAGGATAATAAAGAACATAGAAGAGTACGGGCTAAAGAAAGACAAACTTTGTTCTTTTGTGTCAGACGGTGCCTCGGTAATGGTAGGCAGTAGATCCGGTGTAGCTACAAAATTAAAAGAAATGAACCCTCTTGTAATCAGCATCCACTGTATTTGCCATAGACTAGCATTTGCATGCACCGATACACTTCAGAATGTCTCCTATATAAAAAATTTGCACTTATGGTTAATGCAGTTATGGAGCATGTTTCAACATTCACCAAAGAAAATGGCTGCTTTCTTGAAAGTCTAACTAACCCTTAAAGAACTAAATCTGACGACAGAAGAATCCAAGAAAGGGGCTTCCAAAAGATTAAAGAAAGCATGTACAACTAGATGGCTCTCTTTGACTCATCTGTTAAAGCTGTTAATTTAGAATATGAAGCAATACTTCAAACGCTCAATGCCTTAAAAGAAAAGGATGCAACAGCATTAGGGTTGTACAAGAAAGTGAAGCAAGTGAAATTCATTGCAACTATTTATATTCTTGACGCAATTCTGCCTTTGTTGTCCAGAGTTAGCAAGACATTTCAAAAGGGAACAATAGACTTTTCAGAGATTGGACCAACACTAGAGTACACAAAGGAACAATTAAATAAAGTCATGGAAGGTGAATCTCCTATTGTAAGGTTGAAACATGATCTAGAAGAAGGAAATAGGTTGCATGTCTTAGAAATCAAAGTTACAGATCACATGATAACTGAAGTAACAAACTACTTAAGAACTATGTTTCTACATTGACAGAAAATATAGATAAGAGATTGGGAGATAGTTTACCTGTGTTGACAGCTCTGTCAATCTTTGATCCTCTGCGAGTGCCAGAGAAAGAACATGTTAGTTTCTGCAGCGATGGTCAAAATCAAATGAAAGTACTTTGCACACACTTTACCTCACATATTAATGGTCAAGATGAGGAACCGAAAAAGCAAGAAATGGCACAGATGGTCACTTAATTTGCCAAGTTCAAATATGACATGATCAACTTGAAGAAAGAAATTCCTGAAGAATGCAAACCAGAAAATGCACCATGTGCTGTGTCATCATTAGAATGGTCACTACAGAAAATAGTGCACATTTCTATCCTAAACTAAGCTGTATAGCAGATGCTATTTGAGCAGTATCAAACGCATGGCCAGAAAGAGGAGCCAGTTGTGTCAAGAGGGTCAAAACTAGACTCAGATCTAGAATAAGTAATGATATGCTTCAAGCACTAATGCATGTCTCAATCAACGGAGAAAGACCAGGTGAAGCTTCAACAGTTATCAAAAACTGTGTTGACAATTGGATAAAACTGAAGAAAAGGAGACGACTTCCTAGAGTTTCAAAGACTAATTCTAACACAACCAGTACTGGATCTCTTCTTAGAATAAGAGATGAAATCACAGTTCAAGATTTTAGTTGTCAGACTGATGTTGTCCCTGTTCAGGAATCACTCGGTAGAGAAGATATGCACCAAATTATAAGAGATGAAATTCAGGCCTACAGCAAGGCTTATGGTTTGCCAAATTCTTACGAAGAGAGAGACTTTTCAGATTGTGATAGTGAATCAGAAACGATTTCTTTTAAGCTCTAGAGTGACAGTATTTGGTGTGCAGCGAATAGTTTGTCTGTACTTTTGGTTTAATTAGAGTGTTTTGAAATGGTATTGTTATTACTGTGGTCGATTTCGACTACCTTATTTGAATTATTTTCTTAAAATAGGCACACTGAATATTTTTATTCAGTTTGCTTCTTTCAAGGAAATAGGTCCTAATTTTGCTTTGAAGTTCATTGTTGACATCGCAAAGAGTTTTTTTCTTACTAGACTTACTGCACTGAATGGAGTGAATGTTCATGTGACATAATCATAAACACATAGAAAATCTAAAATTCCAAAACCTAAACTTTTTTAATTTTTTTTTTTTTTTTTTTTTTTTTTTGTATTTTTAAACTTGGAGAGTATCATGATTTGTCTAAAGGTTTCTGTTTTGTTTATTAACTTTTTTTAACATTTTATCACCATGTCATTGCTATTCTCAAACATCTTCAAATATTAGCTGTAAGTTGAAAGTCTGGATATTTAAATAAATGTGATCAAATTTACAGAAAATTTGACCAATGCTACAGATTTTAATCAAAAATTTACATTATCTTCATTAAAAAAATGATGTTTTGAGAGGACTGAATAAGGGTCCAGGAGACCCCCAGAATGCAGGATTTTGCACTATTTGTTAAAAATTTTCTGGGGCCCTAAAGCGGGCCCCAGAGCCCCGGCCGCATTACGTTCCCTGCTACTTTTTATATTTAGCCTGCTACTTAAAAACTTAAAGACATCCCTGCAGTTATCTCCAGATTGTGTTGTCATATGTTCCTTGCTTGGACTTTTCTTCTCTATTACATCCTTTACCAAACACTTGACAAGTATTCTCGGACTTTTCTTTCCTTTCAAATCTTTACCATACACTTGACAAGTATTCTCGGACTTTTCGTCCCTTTTCAATTCTTTACCATACACTTTACAAGTATTTTCCGCCTTTTCTTCCCCTTTTAATCCTTTACCACACACTTGCCAAGTATTCTTGACTTTTTCTCTCTTTTCAATCCTTTACCACACACTTGACAAGTATTCTTTGACTTTTTCTCTCTTTTCAATCCTTTACCACACACTTGACAAGTATTCTCGGACTTTTCATCCCTTTTCCATCCTTTACCACACACTTGACAAGTATTCTCGGACTTTTCATCCCTTTTCCATCCTCTACCACACACTTGATAGGTAGTCTCGGACATTTCAACCCATTTTAATCCTTTACCACACATTTGAAAAGATGACAAGTACAATTCTTTGCCCCAGCTTTGAATCGTTTGTGTTCCTGTATCAACTGATCACCTGCATTCTGATCAAGGGAAACAATCATGTGTATTTTTGTTGTCAGTCATTTCATTTCTTTCTGCACCTGTCCGCTTTTCCGCTTTTTGTCTTCTGACCTTGAGTTTGAACAAGATAAATTAACATTGAAAACAGTTGTTATATTTTTAAATTTCCAAAAATGTCAGGTTATAGTCTAACATTGATTTTAGTCAAAACATTATCAGAAGATATTGCTTTATTTTATTCAAGATTATCTTTTTAAAACAAAACAGGTGTTCTCTAGGTTTTGACGTCCATCTGGTCTTGTTATTATTATGTGAATGTCTTGTTTAATCAAGCCATATAAATGGTACACCAGTGATACAGGAAACTCACAACATTAACTTCTAAATATTTCATAACGTAAAAGTTATCACAACAAATGTACGATACGAGCACAGTGCGGACGCAAACGAAACCTTGCTCAAATGCTGAACGAATGATGACATGTACCACAAAATTATCTAATTTACGATACATTAACGCCTTTTTTGCATACATCGTTTTGTTTAGCGTTCAACATATCGTTTAGCGTACATCGAATCAATTAACTGTATTGTTTTGTGTGCATCAAATCATTATGTGTATTGTTTAGCGTACACTATATTGTTTAGCATAAATGGTTTCAATAAGCCTATAATTTAGCATACATCCAATCGTCAAGCGTATTAGTCCGGCAGATCGGTGAAAAAATTGTGGGTTTAATGATAAAAGCACCAAATTTGGTATGGCAGTAGTTCTTGGTGTTTCAAATAATACTAGCTATGGACCCACCTTGAAATTTCAAAATGGCGCCTTTTCCAAGATGACCGCCATTAAATATCAAAATCAACACATATCACTTATACAAGGTCAAATTTATGATTAAATTTGGCATGGCAGTTGTACTGGTTGTTTCGAAAATATTAGCTATGAACCCACTATGAAAATTCAATATGGCGGTTTTTCCCGAGATGGCCGCCACAAAATGTCAAAATCAACAAACATCCCTTATATTAGTTCAAATTTGTCATGTTAATAGTTACTGGGTGCTTCGAACAATATAAGCTATGGACCCAACTTGAAATTTCAATATGGCGGATTTTTTCAAGATGGTCGCCATAAAATATCAAAATCAATATATATCACTTATACAAGGTCAAATTTATTGCAGTAGTGCTGGTTGTTTCGAAAATATTACCTATGAACCCACCATGCAAATTCAATATGGCGGTTTGTCCCGAGATGGCCGCCACAAAATGTCAAAATCAACAAATATCCCTTATATTAGTTCAAATTTGTCATGTTAATAGTTACTGGGTGCTTCGAACAATATAAGCTATGGACCCAACTTGAAATTTCCATATGGCGGATTTTTCCAAGATGGCCGCCATAAGATATCAAAATCGACAAAATTCCGTTTTAGAGGGTTACAAAGTGTTTTGTGTTGACGTACCTTGAGTAAAGCTTAGTGCTATATAACACCAAGTGCATGCCACATTTATTTACTAAAGCCAGACATAAAAAGAAAAGTAAAGAAAGTCGTAACTACGGTACCATTCTTGCAGAACAGAAGTCTACAAAAAAGTGACCACGTATAGACACTGGCGCTATTCCAATATTTAAGTAACTTAACTAGAGTGTATATTTCTTGAGTCGAACAGTTTTCTGTGTTATTAACTGGTAGAGGACATCGTAATTAGTTGCTGATCTAAAAAATGCAGTAATATCAGGCTTGTCATGCCATCAACAAGGCAGGTGCTTGCTTCTTTTGTGTGGTTAATATTTTGGTTTTGCAATTCAACAAGCAACCACAACAATCTGTTTGTATGACAACGATACTTAAAAATGCTGTACATGCAGGTAGTTCAGGAAGACAAAATGTAGGCAAAAGTCTTTTCAACAGTCACCAAAAACATTAGTTGATAATCGTTAGGCAAAAAATTCAGATGCAGTGGAGATATTCCATTTAGGTTAATATAACATTATTCATTTCAAAGTTACTTCTGTTTTATTTCTATATTATTCTTTAACATAACATTAACCTTAATTAAAACCATCTGATCATGAATATAGGCCTTCTGCTGGATGTTAGGACCAAGAAAGGATGAGGTACTAAATGACAAACTGTACAGTTTACGTTTGTCGTTGATGATTGATCCACTTATCCACTTATCTACAGTACTAGACAATTCTATTTATGAAAAATTCAACATTGCATATGTGGTTCGTCCCGCGAAACCTGGTGGTTTTAGGAGCTACCATTTGATTTTTATGGGGAGGCTAGGATGAAATTTGAAAAAAAGGCAAGACAGAAGTTTTGAGTAGAAAAAAGGCAGGATGAGCATCCTAGCCTCCCCCCTTTCCCCATAAAAATCAAATGGTAGCCCCTTACAACATCAGTCGTGGTCAATATTAACAACAACCATAGTTTCACTGTGGCTAACGAATCGATCTATAGTACGACAATTTCAATATTTCAGCATTTTCTTAGTCTTGGCAATTCGTCATAACCTTTTGCTTTGAAATATATGCATGCGTTTCATGCTTACATCTTATAATAACCGTTTTATGTACATGCACTCTGTCATTGTCTTACCAGAAATAGATGTATGCCAACCTGGTATAATATTTCAACACTATCCTTGCATGCTATAAATACGTTAACAAAATGATAACACAAATGGCTTGAAGCAGATTATATGGAAAAAATTAAATATGTCTGGACAGCATTCCACGCATGTAGAGCCAAAACAAATGGTCGTCCGCCTTTATATATCAGTCCGCATTGACCAATGTTACAAGAAGAAAACGATTCGACATTCCATGAATATAATCCAGCAATGTGTTAATTTTTTCCGAGACATGTACCAATTATCAATCGGAACAGTGGAACTGGCCAAATGTATTTGGAGCAGATTGAAATTAGTTTTGTTAAATGTGCTTATATAGAAATGGCATCGTTCAGAACTTGGTCGGTTAGATAACAGTGGTTGAACAAGTGTTCGATCAACGAAACAAAGTATTTAATGAAAAGCATAGTCCTTTTAGAGGCTCTCATGCATCATGAACAAGACATTTCCATGAGGTCACAGTAGATGTATTTCTCATTCTTATGCAAAAGATCCTGATTTTTTACTGAGGAACGAAACCCTGGTGAAAACTATTTAACATTGAAAGAATGGAGTAATGAGATGGAAATTTAAAGCCCCATTAACCACAACTGGTCTGCAACATTAAAGATTGAACTGGACATTTTGATGCGAGATCATTAATAGAATGTTCCTTCTAGGTAAACAAAGATTTCATTTTACTGCTTATTCATTAGTTCTTTGCATATTTCCATCAAACTTATGGCTCAAATGTAGATCAAGCCCGAAAGTAGAATTACACACTAGTAAAAGGTTTGACAATCATATTGGCTATCAATATGGCACAACTACAGCATTTAAAAGTGTTTTGTCAAGAAATGGCCATAGAAAGTAACAAGATTAAACCACCCTTTGAAATAATATAACTTGATTAGGTAATTCACATGTTCTACACCAGGAACGTTTAAAAGCAAAAACATAACATTCTCAAAGCATGTGAAAGCTTTAGGTGGTAGAATGTTTCGGCCTTTTACTCAGAGTACTGCTACGAGTGAATGCGGACGGCATATGCCATTTGTCATTTATCACAGAGGTATCAGCATTTTGTAATGAGGTAATAAAATGTGGATGGCAGATATAAAACATATGTCAAGTTAGAAGAAAATGCCGAGGACAATGATGTTATGCACGGTCCTGTTTAAAATGTGGTGGGAGTGAGGCAAACACTAAATGGGCTGTCCTGAGGAAACATTTGAAAACTGCTGTGAAAAAATGTTGTTGTTTAGATGATAAAACGATAGAGAAGATACTTAAGCACTCAAAATCATGAGTAAAACAAAACTAGTTAAGAACATGGACAAAAAACGCAAAATCAAAATGCTAACGCAGATCGCTACACAAAAATCTAAAAATTGAGCAAAACCAACCCCACCGAAAACCGGAGATGATCTCAGGAGTTCAAGAAGGGTACGCAGTTCTTGCGCAACAAGTGACAACTACAGAGGTACTCTTGTTTACATAGATCGATTAGTCATATCCAGTAATTAGGCATATATCATATAACAGTGGATTTAAAAATATCTCTTCGATAATCCTTAGAATCACAAAATATAAGACACGTAAAAACATTTGGTCCATGTAAATTATCTTAAGCTTGACCGAAACGAGAATTTCACTGGTTGACAACCCAGACATTGAACAATAAGGAGCACATAACTCACCATTAAAAGCAAAAACAACTCAAGTCCATTTTCATCAAAACAACGCAGGTGTTAGGAAGGTTGTGTAGTTTCTAGCCCACTGGTAGCATTCGGGATGTTATTCGTTTCAAGTGGAAATTCGGTGATTAGTGGTATATATTTATCATCTTTATGTTATTACAATCGAGGAAAAAGGAAGGATTGTGGCAAAGATAAGTGGAACATTCCCATTATCATTTGTGACTCAGATGGTACTTAACGGTCAAACATATTCTGATGGCGTCCTGAAAACGTTCGAATGTTTCCATTTATGGGATCTTTGATTAAATTATCATAGAAGGAGCATCAATGTATCTTGGAAACGCAATCCTTTAGAATATTGTATGAACTGCAAACTGCAGTTCGATAAAGAAATAAAAATCATCAAAGCTTTGTCTCAGATTTGTTCATTTTCACTATTTGAAGGCCATTTTGAATTTTTGAATGATAAATATAACATTGAGACTTACAAGAAACGTTGCATTACATTTTATGTTTTTAAAGGATTGGTTTGAATATTATATGCTTTAATTTATACATGGTTATGAAATTTCGACATCGTGAAAATTGCCGCCATATTAGATTTTTCAGAGTGGTTCCATAGCTTAAATTGACTACCAAATATATATTTACAATTATGCAAAGTTTCATGTTGCTTTTATCAACAAACCCACAATTCTCCAAAAAATATGCACGAATCAACTGGACTATATTGTTAAGCCTAAATCGTATGGTGAAGTGTACATCGTATTGTTAATCGTATTGTTTGGCGTACATCGTATTGTTCAGCCTAAATCGTATGGTGAAGTGTACATCGTATTGTTAAGCGTATTGTTTAGCGTACATCGTATTGTTCAGCCTAAATTGTATAGTGAAGTGTACATCGTATTGTTAAGCGTATTATATGGCGTACGTCGTATTGTTAAGCCTAAATCGTATAGTGAAGTGTACATCGTATTGTTAAGCGTATTGTTTAGCGTACGTCGTATTGTTAAGCCTAAATCGTAAGGTGAAGTGTACATCGTATTGTTAAGCGTATTGTTTAGCGTACATCGTATTGTTCAGCCTAAATTGTATAGTGAAGTGTACATCGTATTGTTAAGCGTATTGTTTAGCCTACGTCGTATTGTTAAGCCTAAATCGTATGGTGAAGTGAACATCGTATTGTTAAGCGTATTGTTTAGCGTACGTCGTATTGTTAAGCCTAAATCGTAAGGTGAAGTGTACATCATATTGTTAAGCGTATTGTTTAGCCTACGTCGTATTGTTAAGCCTAAATCGTATGGTGAAGCATATATATTGAATTGTCATGCCTATTTGAATGCCTACATCGTATGGTTTAGCGTACATCGTATGGTTTATAGTATACCGTATGGTCTATTGTATATTGTTTTTGTTTGGTCTTTTGTGAAGCATATATCAAATCGTCAAGAATATTTGTATACCTACATTGTATTGTGAAGAGTACATTTTATTGTTAAGCATATTGATAACCCATCATCGTAAGGTTAAGGTGTACATCATATTGTTAAACCTACGTCGTATGGATAAGTTTTTATCGTACCATTACGCGTATCGTATGGTTAAGTGTACACTTATCTTCCAACGCATTATTATTAGTGTTAAGCAAACATCGTATGGTTTAACGTACATTCCATCGTTTAGCGTATTCATGTTTGGATGAAAGTTTTGACACTTTGAATCCCATTTATCGCTTTTCTCTCAAGGACGTGATCTCCTGTTTTAGCTTGATAGAAACTGTTCACCCTTAACCCTTTACCGCATACAATTCGTACGTCCCATTTATAGAGTTTATCTCCAGAATGTGTTCGCCTGTGTGTGCGTGAAAGAAACTGTTCCCCCTTAACCCTTTACCACATACATTTCGAACATCTCATATTTTTATAGGTTTTATCTAAAGAATGTGTTCTAATGTGTCTGTGTTAGGAACTGTTCCCTCAAAAACTTTCTCTACATACATTCTGTACATCAAATTTATAGGTTTTATTTCTAGGATATTTTTATTGTGTATGTGATAGCAAATTTCTGTCACATGTATAGGATTTAGCTCCAAGATGTGTTCTCATGTGCGAGCATGATAGGTACTGTTCCCACTAAACCCTTTACCACATACATTTTGTACATCACATTAAAAACAAATATGTCTAGGATGTGTTCTAATGTGTGTGTGTGTGTTCGTGTGTGCCCCTTAACCTTTTACCACACACATTTTGTACATCACATTTATAGGATTATATCCAGGATGTGTTTTAATGTGTGTGTGTGTGATAGAAATTGTTACCCCTAAACCCTTTACAACATACATTTTGTACATCACATTAATAAATCTCCATGATGAGTTCTATATGTGTGCGTGATAGGATCTGTTCCCCTTAACCCTTGACCAGATACGTTTTGTAAGTCACATTCATAGGTTTTATTTCAAGGATGTGTGTGTGTGTGATAGGAACTGTTCACATCAAATACTTTACCACATCCATTTTGTACTTTGAATATATAGGTTTTATCTCCCGGATGTGTTCTAATGTATGTGCATGATAGGTGCTGTTCCTTTTAAACCCTTTACCACATTCATTTTGTACATCACATCTATATGTTTGATCTCCTGGATGTGTGTTTATGTGTGTGCGTGATAGAAACTGTTCTCCATAAACCCTTTACCAAATACATTGTGTACGTCATATCTATATGTTTCACATCCTGGATGTGTTTTCATGTGTGCGCGTGATAGGAACTGCGCCCCATAAACCCTTTACAACATACATTTTGTACATCAAATGTATAGGTTTCATCTTTAAGATGTGTTCTCATGTGTGTACATGTTAGGAACTGTTTCTACCAATAAAGTTAATCTACATCATGGAAGTTAACTTCCGTTCCATTGTATAGAGGATGACCAGCTTATTTGAGTAAGGAGGTACTATTTGTGTAATTATTAATGCTTTTCAGATGAGCAGAAAATAACTATTCTGGTCCTGGTCTGAATGAAAACTAATAATCTGGCTTTAATTAAGTTGGAAATAAAAATTCTGACCTCATCAAATTTGCCAGTCCCCCCCCCCATCAGAATCAAATGGTCGTCTCTAAGTTATGTCTGTGAATAAATGCCTCACCATATAAACTAAATTTATAGGTTGTTTCACCAATGTGTATCCTCGTAAGGAGCAAAACAGAATTAACTTTTTTTAAAGGTTTTCAGGACAGTTCCTTAATGATTTGGTTATTTTTTTTATAATAAGAGTACATCTAATCGTTATTAATGCCTTTCATTTTCCAATTTAAATAATTTAACTTTAACCCTCAACCTCATACATTTTGTGCATCACATTTTTAGGTTTTATCTCAAGAATGTGTTCTCATACGTGTGCGTTATAAGAACTATTCCTCCTAACATGCCTAAGCCACTCACCAAATACATTTTGTACATCACAATTTTAGGTTTTATCTCCAAGATGTGTTCTCATATGTGTGCATAATAAGAACTGTTCCCCCTAAGCCACTCACAAAATACATTTTGTACATCACATTTTTAGGTTTTCCAATTTAAATAATAAAAACAAAAACAAACATGACAAAGAAATGTATTTATTAACATTAAAAATTGATGAACATGTTAGTCTTAGATGCATGATTTTTTTTATTAGTTGTTATTGGCTTTGAACTAGCTGTCAGTAACTGCGAGTACTCTCAGATCTGTACGTAGTGTCTTTTTGTTGTTGGGATGTACAAGTAGCCGGCCACGTCCACTCTGTATTTTCGTTAGATGTATTTCTATTTGTATCCATCTGATGAGTTAAGCCTTTTTCAACTGATTTTTATAGTTCGTTCTTATGTTGTACTGTTACACCACTGTCCCAGGTTAAATAGTGCCTGATATTCATATGATGAAGACATAATCTTTCAATCAGTTGAATTGAAGTCTGAAGCTGGCATGTCAGTTAACTGCTAGTAGTCTGTTGTTATTTATGTATTATTGTCATTTTGTTTATTTTCTTTGGTTACATCTTCTGACATCAGACTCTGACTTCTCTTGAACTGCATTTTAATGTGCATATTGTTATGCGTTTACTTTTCTACATTGGCTAGAGGTATAGAGGAGGGTTGAGATCTCATAAACATGTTAAAACCGCCGCATTTTTGCGCCTGTCCCAAGCCAGGAGCCTCTGGCCTTTGTTAGTCTTGTATTATTTTTAATTTTAGTTTCTTGTGTACAATTTGGAGTTTAGTATGGCGTTCATTATCACTGAACTAGTATATGTATTTGTTTAGGGGCCAGCTGAAAGACGCCTCCGGGTGCGGGAATTTCTCGCTGCATTGAAGACCTGTTGGTGACCTTCTGCTGTTGTCTGTTCTATGGTCGGGTTGTTGTCTCTTTGACACATTCCCCATTTCTATTCTCAATTTTATTGATAATGAGAAAACTTTATTTTGAGGTCTAAGGGCGTGGATGTTAACAACAATTGATCCAGTATATGGCCTTCAACAATGAAGACAATTATACTTTATAGTTAGATATAACAAGTCCCAAAAGTTCCATGCATGTTTTGAAATTATCTTTATTGGTAAAAAAATCCAAGAAAAAAATAATGTTCAACTCTTCATTTTAATCAAATTTAAACTTCATTTTCATAATCTTCGGATGACCCAAGGGTGACGGTGGAAAAGAAATATGGTCACTTGTTGTTTTCTGACTACTAAAATTTAACCCTTGTAAAATTGGATCGTCCATTTGGTTGTGCGGAATCTATATACATGTATGTGCAACAACGTCTGATAAGTAAGGGATATAAGCCGATAACAGTCCATTCTGTAAAATATTGGAGGCTGCAGGCCGAAGACCTGTTCAATATTTTACAGAATGGACTTATATCCTACTTAAAACATTGTTTAACACGTCGAAAAAGGTAAAACAAAAGAAAAAGCAAGCAAACATTTATTTTAATCAAGTATGAAAATTGTTTTGTGAATAAATTTTCTTTACATTTAAATATATCCTACATGTTGGCCCCTTTAAACAGTAGCTCAATTTAAAAAAAAAATAGACAAAAAGAAAGTATAGCTGAAGGTAAACAACATGTATTGCTACATGAAGAATAAGACCGTACAGGGCATGTGTATCATAATTTTTGCGTGCGCAAGGACTATTCATATTTTCCGCTCATAGTTGCCATGAATACCTTTACATGCGGTTTGTGTTTCAAAATGGATAAAGTGATGAACGTATATTCTTAATGCAAAAACGAAGTAAGAGATGTCGTTATTAGTGATTATGATGTTTCAAACTTTGGATTAAAATCAAATGTGTATTCAGAATCCATTCAGATACATTATTTCAGTATGTATCACATAGAGGATATAGTCAAAGCAGCTAATTATGGCAAGTTTTATATATATCATATTTCAAAATGTAGTCCTCTCCTATTAGTTTCTTGTTTCTTCTCGGGTTATATTTTTACTAGGTGAATGAGAAAAAAAAAAAAGAATAGCATATAATTAAACATAGGCGGATCCAGGGGCTGGGGCCCAGGCCACCCCCTCTTTGTGGGAAAAATTTGGTTGATTATACAGGGAATCACTGAAGCATGACTGGAGCGGGTCCCCCTTGTGCAAAGTTCTGGATCCGCCACTGTTAAAATGAACAAATGAAGAGATAACAACTTGTAATCAGTAATATTCTTTTGTTGGAATTTTCAAGAGACTGTTATTGTTTACCTGAACGGTACCATCTGAATACCCCACCCCCTTTTCTGTTTTTTTTTTTTTTTTTCTTTCTGCAAGGTCGTGTCGCTCTTTTTTCGTTTATTTGTGTATTGAGTCCCTTGAGTTTTTTAAATGTTACCGAAACGTAATTTTGTCTCGATTTTCTTTAGAAAAAAAATCAAATATAAATTTTATAAAACGATCACTGCGAACAAAGTGCGAATCGGACACACGATTGGTTTGTTTGACAGATAAAATGACGTAATGTCTTCTGCTTCCCATATTCATCGTCGTTCATAAGCGAAGTGTTGCATTATATTCATGTTTAAGCAATAAGATCAGACTTAAAAAGAACAACTTGTAAATCAACGCCGAAACCTGAATATTATAAAAACTATTATAGTCCCCTAGTTCATGAAGGAAGTTCTAGATTCGCACTTTGTACACAGGATAAGGTTTGGGTTGTTCATGGCCCTTGTATTGCGGCATGATCTATCAAATTTTAGAAGCATTACATTATTGCTTTTTTTCATTTTAATTGTAGTTGAAAATGATGTTAGGAGAATAAGAGCAACACCAGAGGTCAATTTTGATAACCTAAAGACAGACCAGGATAAATTTTTTGAAGAAAATATCATAAAAGCAACAAAAACAAGATTTACAACGAGCATAATCAACTTATTGAATTAGTGCTAAAAGAGACAACCCAAAAACATGAGAAAAATGGCTGTGATATAAGTACTGGTATTGTTAAAAATCTATTTGAAAGTGAGTTTTTTCCACAAGAAACCGATTTGATGGGTGACAAAATTATTGTATTGGAAGTTGACTTTAATAAAATGTTTTGTTTTTTTTTATTGTCATTTGTTCTTTGGTTTCATTTTTGTTTATATGATGAAAACAATTGGGGTTATTAATATTTTTTTTTATTTCAGTGATTGAACTATCATTTACCTGTAAGAATCAGTTATGCTACCTTTAGCTGTCCAATATTTTTAAGAAAGAGGAGGGCTATTCTTAAAAATATTGGACAGCTAAAGGTAACATAATGGTTTCTTACAGTCCAATCACTGAAATAAAGAACGGATAGAACAATAGAATGACGTCACAACAATGTTTTAATAAAGGGGACAATATATCAGATTAATCTCTCTTGTACATAAAAAACCCTTGCATCAACTTAATGGTTTCACATGTGGCTTGTTGCTATGCTATATTTCTGTTTCTATTATGAATACTTCCGATTCCAATGCAGTTAAATTTTCCCACCTTTGATCCCGATCGACACAATTATAAGACCTACTTCTTGTATTTATTGTAAATTTATATTTTGATATGAGCATTTGTGAAATGTTTGTCACTAGACGTAAAACAAACTACCAACCATTCAAATATTAATTTAGATATCATATGTAATGGTTGAGAACCAATATTCATTTGTGAAAAAAAAAATGTTTGTATACGTGCTGTTGAGATCTGTAGAATATCAGTACTTTCAAAGCGGAAATCGCAAAACTTGTGAATTTGTTTATAAGATAATTGATTGATTATTTGGTGTTTGACGCCACTTTTGCCTGTAGAAAACCATGAACCTTCAATAGTAGAATGGCAATACTAATCAATTCAGATTAGAATCGAATGTAACGGCGGAGTTTGAACTCACAATCGTATTGTTCACAGACTATGACATTTACACCAAAGGAATAAGTTCACGAAAGGCTAAAATTGACCCTAAGTTTTTCTATGTTCTTGAAAGGGCCAAAATATTATAAATTTCTCAAAGATATAGTTATGACATTACTATTAGTACAAACGAGTTCTTTTTTTTTTTTTGCACCTCTTATTAAACATTATGAAGTTATAACCGTTTGATTAAGCATTACATGCACAAAGTCAATGTATTTTGACAACTTCTCGAAAATTTCTTGACTTTGGTTGATTTGATTTGATTTTTGGTGTTTTAACGCCACTTTTAAGCACCGCTTTTGGGCTATTTCGTGACGGCCAGTTTTTATTGGTGGAGGAAGCCGGAGTGCCCGGAGAAAACCACCGACCTTCGATAGGAAAACTGACAATCCTAGTCAATTAAGATTGGAGTCGAGTGCACCCGCACGAGCGGGGTTCGAACTCACAACCTCAGTGTTGACTGGCTAGTGATTACAGTAGTAACTACTTAGACCACTCGGCCACCGAGGCCCCCTCTTGACTTTGGAGCGAATAATATACAATTATGTTGCATTTTGTTTCACTTAGCATTAAATCTTAATTTTGTAATGGGTCTATTTAAGAACCAAATCATTCAAATTGTCTCGCCTTGACGGAGTCAAACATCTAGAAATAGGTTTGCTGTTTCTGGTTTCGGCGGCGGCGGCGTCAAAAATGTAATAGTTTGTGATCTAGTTTATGGTGGACCACGAGTGGTAGGTCAAAGCTATTTGGTATACAGTTGTTAAAACATTGCCATATCTTATTTTTATGCAGATTACTTAGCCCCGCCCCGTGAGTCATGGTCTGTTGCCATTGAAACTATTTTACATGTATTAGTTTGTTATTAGGTCAGTTTATAGGTTATTAGAACCAGTAGTGGTATGTCAATGATACTTGGTATGCAGTTGTAACAACACTGAAATATCCCATTTCCATGAAAATTATTTGACCCCTTCCCCTCACTCAGGGTCTACTGACTTTGAAGCTTTTGCTTAGTTTACATGTTTTAGTTTGTGATTAGATCAGTTAATGGAGAACCGCTAGTGGTAGGTCAATTGCTTTTGGTATGCAGTTGTATAACCAGTTGTATAACCATTGGCATATCTCATTTCCATGGATATTATTCCCTCCGCCTCCTCAGTCATGGTTTATTGACTTTGAAACATTTGCTTAGTTTTCATGTAACAGTTAAAGATGAACCATTAATGTTAAATCATGTTGTTTGGTACGCAAATGTATTTGCATTTGAAAGTTTTATTTCCATGGAGATTATATAACACCAAACTCTTTTTATGGTTCATTGACTTTGAAATTTTTATATAGTTAACACGTTAATGTTTGTGTTAAGGTTTGTCTAAAGGGAACGACTTTTGATATTTCATTGGCATTATCAAAATAACGAATAGGCGAGACAAATCTATGTGTTAAATCTTTATTAATTTTTTATGAAATAATTAAAACTCAAGGCCATAGTTTGTCAAAAGTGAACCCTGTCCTTCCATTCATAAAAATCAGCAACAAAATAAAGGATTAACTGAACCAAATTTTATAAATAAAATAAATGTATTGCGTATATAAACGGATTTAGATATATATTTCCGTAAAGTTTTATACAATGACACGCTTTATCTGTCATTTTACATTTCCGTTTTCGATTCACGAAGATTTTTTACCTCTCAGGGAAAAAAGTATGTAATTTTATCCTGCCACAAAGGAGAAATTCAGATGTTTTTTAGCCAGGTCTTTGGTGATAGAACATGTTTGATCACAGGCTGTAGAAAATATTTCCCTAACAGTTTTAGGTCAAACAATGCTCAAGACCATTGATTTTTGTCAATCTCTCCAAACTGTACTGACTTTGGAACATATGATATACAATTATGAAGATATTAATTCTACCTAGAAAAAAGGCTTTTGAAATAGATCCATTTATTCAACCAAGTTGTTCCCTCTTTGTAATTATGTAATACAAATGAAATTCAAACTCATATTGTGTCAAAAGCGAACCTTGTCCGATCCTTTTTAATCTTTTGTGAAAATAACATGAATTTGCTATCAGTTGAAGTGTTTAGAAATAAATTCAATATTTTAAGGTTTTATTCCAAAGTATTTTTAATTATGTCAAACATAGACGGTTTATTTTCTTTGTTAAGTTCATACTTAACTTGTAATTATTTTAATCGGAAACAACCCAGTGTTTTAGTGTTTTAGCTTTATATTTCCCCGCTAGTCTTGTCTCATATTATGTATATGTATAATGTATAATGTCTCCCTAAACATAAAGAAATAAACTTTATCTAATAGATAATTTTTAAATCAGATGCTTTCCAAGAATTCAAGGATGACCTTATACATTCAACAATACTCGATAAAGAGGTATTAGATTACGTAATTTCCAAATGCGTTTTAACACTGGACGACAGAGAAGAGATTGATAGTTTTCCAGACCAGTCATCTCGAAACCAAAAGCTTTTAGAAATACTGATGCATCGACCATACGACACCTTCGATATACTTTTTGATGCTTTGAAACATACTGGTCATCATGAAGTAGTTCAAAATATGGAGTCAAGTGTGTCGAACAAAAATTTTGCTATAGAGAGAATCCAATACGAAGCCAACATATTAGGTATTACTCTTTAATTAAAAACAAATACACACTTATGTACACACACTTGGATACATAAACTTCATCAGTGTCCTTATATATAATGCTCCAACAAACCTCTTTCTTAATCATTAACATTTGTTTTATCGGCAATCAAAGCCGGCTTCAAAGTTATTGTGAAACTGCCTGTTCTAGAGGTGGCTTGAATCAGATGTGGATACTAAAAAATTCCAAAGATCTATTAGAGTACATACAATCTAAGACTCTTTCATCTTGCAATAGTATTAAAATATTTGACTTTTCTACACTTTACACAAGTCCCATTACAGACTAAAACACAATTTGAAAGAGTTGGTATTGCTTTGTTTCATAAAAAAGAATCGCCAACGTAGATACAAGTATCTTATCTTAGGTAGGGATAAACCATACGTTGTAAAGAATCACTCTGATTCAAACAAAAAATTCTCTGAAACTCTCTAAAATTCTGACATTTTCAAGATGTTTAATTTCTTGATTGACAACATATTTGTTTCGTTTGAAAACGTCTTTTTCAACAGACTGTCTCCATTCCAGTAGGAACCAATATTAACACTCTCTTCCCGACTTGTTCCTTTATTAATACGAGGCTGACTTCATACAGAAACTTTTTAGGAAGCAAGATAAGAAGTTAGTAATATCCTTTAACTTTACTTTCCGCTATAAAGATAATGTTCTCTCGCTAAATAATTCAACATATGGTGAATATATGTTGAATGCATCTATCCCATAGAATTAAAGATAAAGGATACAACAAATACAGCTAAGTCTGCCTCATATCTTGACTTGCATCTAGAAATTGACAATGAGGGTTAAAAACAAAACTTTACGACATAAGAGATTATATAGCTTTCCAATTGTGAACTTTCAAAATCTATGTAGCAGCATTCCAGCAGCGCCTGCATACGGAGTATTTATCTCCCAATTTATACGATATTCCTGGGTTTGTATTTCTTAACTTGATTTCCTTGAAAGAAAATTGCTGCGCACAAGGAGCTATTAAACCCGGATTTCCAACATGTGAAGTTGAAATCATCCCTTCGTAAATTTTACGGACGCCATCACGAGTTGGTTGACCGTTATAGAATAACCGTCTCACAGATGAAATCGGATATATTTCCTTTGGCGTTACTACAATCCCCTTCCCTTTTCACGAATATGACCTACCGAATAAGACTTACTGGGGTAGTAATAACATGAGCAATACGACGGGTGCCACATGTGGAGCAGGTTCGCACCCCTACCAGTTTTTGGTGGGGTTCGTGTTGCTTGGTCTTTGGTTTTTAATATGTTGTGTCTTGTGTACTTTTGATGTCTGTTTGTCTTTTTCTTTTTTGTCAATTGCGTTGTCGGTTTGTTTTCGGTATGTGGGTTTGACTGACCCTTTGGTATTTTTCGCTCCTCTTTTATGCATTAAACGTAGAAAATTTGAAGCCGATTATCAGTTTACGGAAAGGGTTAAAGAGTTTGATCAATCACTGAACTATTGTTTTAATTTGACCCTTCAGTCGAAAAAAATACATGCAACGCGTGTCTTGCGACCCATATTACAACTTTTATATTTTTATGAGTCTCAATTAACAGTTACGAGTTTTACATCTTTTACTAAAACAAGTTTATAAGCTCCATAATTAAGTCCAATAGCTGCTAACATTTTGTTTTTTTAAGAAGATCATATGACATCATAAATCTATAAATTTTGTGCCAGTTTATAGACTACAAATGCTGAAATAAATAAATCAAAAGTATGTTTCGCCGCTTTTTATGTGCATACCTTGATAAAACGCCGATGTAGTTGCCGCAAACCAGAAAAGCAAAAAGGGATCCCTATATTCTAAAAAATAAATGGAGTATAATATCTGTCAAAGACAAAACTTATTTGAGGGACTGGTAACCTATGGGTATTGGAATCCTAAGGTTCTATTCCAAAGATAATAAACATGATTTCTAGTTACATATATTATAAGTGAATTTGACCGTTCCTGTGATATGGTTTTATTCCATTACAGGGATAGAGAAGCAGACTGTTAAGTTAATTAAATGGTATAAAACGTTGGTGCATGAAATGGATATCGTCAAAACGGGACTTCTGGACAAACTGTTTGCCAAAGAGGTTATATGCCATGAGGACAATGAAACACTTAAATCAGAAAATCTCATCTCACAAGAGAAAAATAGAATTCTTTTAGGAAAGATTTTAAGAAAAAATATTGTATCTGCATATTCTATCTTCCTTGAAATTTTGAAAGAAGATACCTGTAATGAAGAAACTGCTGCCAGAATAGAAGAAACAGAGATTTTCCAAATTGACATAGAATTATTGTGTATTGGTAGTTTTTCATACAAACATTTCAAAACTAGTAGAACAACACAGAAAAACTTCATGCAACCTATTGTGTAATTGAATATTAGCCCTGAAACAATAAACAATTGAGATTGAAAATACAAAAGCCACAAACTTTTTATTCAAATACTAAGCAAAGATGACAAGGTTATAATTCACACAAAAGTAAATAGGGATTTAACTTAAATATATCTTTTCAAAGAAAATTGGACTATAAGACTTCTATTGTAAACATGACGTGGACATATTACGTAATGCAGATATCAGTTATTAGTTTTCAGCGATTAGACGTTAAACAAAACAAAAAAAAATCATGAATTATAATCTAGTTTTGGAAAGATACAACAGTTAAGAGATTGAATTTATTTATTAGTTTTGGCTTTTGTTGATTGCCTGTCAACCAATTACCCACATTTCTGCAAGTATTGTATTTTGTATAAAACATAAACTTGGCATAATCCAACTACTTACCCAAGACGATCTGTCTCAGTTAGAAAGTTGCAAAGCTCTGATTCCTTGCCCCGCTTTGGTTCTACGTTTTTGTTCTTTTTTTATTTTATAGCTCTTCATCCTTTTAATAAGCTTATAATGTTCAAATAGTTTGGCCTCGAACATCAGTGAAGAGACATTGACTGCCAAAATGCGCATATGGTGCAAAAAAAAGTTGAACCGTTTATGTAATTGCACCAATTTAGACAAAAATAAAAACAAACGTGATATTATCAATTTTTCTCATATTTTAGTCCAATCCCTCAATAGTAACATATCCTCTGCGGTTGGTGTTTGATTTTCTATTTATACCATACATATGTACCTTACTGGTGCTGTCATAGGTAAAAACTTTTTAAATGTTGGGTCCTTAACATTGTACTTAATTTTGCCTTTCTATATTTTGATTTGAGTGTCATTAACAAATATTTCGAAACGTGCGTCTGGCTTTAGTTTTAAAACGTATTTATCCTTGATTAACATGCCATTATTTAACTTATTTTTTCTGTTATTTTAAAGGAAGAAGAAACAGAGAAAGGAAACGAAACGGAATGATGCATATATACAATGTAGAGTGATATTATCTTTATAATGCAAAGTCTGTCAAAAGTGAGTTGTAAAGAATTAGCATTTGTTTGTTGATGCTTTGATGTCACTGTCATCACTCTCGGCAAATCAAAGCGATTTTTGTTAATTGTGGAAGAGAAGAATTTGACTTTCGTTAGGTAAACTGGTGCTTACTTTTAACAAGACTAACCGTGAACAGGCTAGGGTTCGAACTCATATCCACAGACGAAAAAGAGTAGTTGTTGTTGGAGGTGAACAACAAAACAACTCAGCCATGGAAGCTTTTAATCAGAAATTTCATATGAAAGACAAATCTTTATAAAATTTGCTAACTAATATTTCTGTTCAGGACTTTAATGTTTGTGACTCTACATTTGAGTAGATCGCTAGCCTAGCGCGAATAACAACATCAATGGTTCTTGTATCTAATTTATTCTAATTTGTATTAATGAACCAAAGTTTAAACAAAATGAACGAGCAAAATTTTTGTGAATGGCGAACTAGCACAGGAACAATCAAGAGGTTAGTCGTGAATCTTTAAATCTTGCAACGGATGCTTGAAATTGACGATATTAATTTATCTCTAGAATGACGTAGAGGTTCTACTATTTTAAGATATATTTTGCTAATACGTAATAAAAACATAGACACATTAACCATATTTTCTTAATTTACACATTAGATCTGATGATCGACAAAATTGAGAAATGGGAGATGGATGACAGTCTTTACATCGAAAGAAAAGCCACTAACCATGTGCTTGCCTGTATCAAGAAACACAGTTCTGTAAGTATAATAGGACCATCTGGTAGTGGAAAATCTGCTCTTGTTAGCCACGTAGCTCTCCAAATGGAAAGACAGGGATACACAATTTTTTGTGTGACAGACGCAAAAGAATTAAAAGATCATTATTAACCTGACAGAAAAACATTATATATTGTCGATGATATTTGTGGAAACTTTACAGCAAACCAATGTCGGATTGAAGAGTGGAAGAAATCAATTAAAGATATTAAGAGTATTTTAGAAAATAGAAAATGTAAGTTGATCTTAACATGCAGACTTCAAGTGTCTCAAGATAAAGGGTTTGAAAATTTAGAGATATTTTGATCATCTGAATGTAACTTAAGGTCTAAGAGTTTATCTTTAACGTCTGACGAAAAGGAAATAATGACAAGGAAGTATTTTAGGAACATGCATTCGAAGCATTAAAACACTTAGGCGAATATGAGTTCCTTCCTCTTTTATGTAAGTTATATCATGTTGAGAAAACAAATCCACAATTTACACTGGAAATTTTTTTAAATGACCCTTTTTCATTTTACAAAAAAGATTTGACTCACATGTACAACGATTGTAAAGAAGGTAAGTTCAAATATTGTGCTCTGCTTTTGTTAGTTATATATAATAACAGCTTAGAAGGGAAAATACTTACAGGTAAGGATTCTAAAATAATAGAATTAATAGAAGACATAAAAGATGTTTTTGACATGTGGATTCATTATTATTCGTTGAATACCAATTTTCATGGTTTTCGTGGGTACAGTTGAACCACGAAATTAAATGTTCAACGAATGACAAATTTGCTTAAGGCTTGTATGCAGAATTCGGCAAAACCACGAAATTAAATATCCACGAACATGTAAGTTTTCCTTCATCCACGAAAATTGGTACCCACGAAAATAAATGAATCCACAGTAGATGAAAATAAAACAGTTAGGAAACTCAAGACCCAGATTGACATACTGATAGGGACATTTGTAACGTATGATGAAGGCATCTACCAAACTATCCATGACAAACTGTTTGATTTCCTAGCTTTTATTTTGGGACACAAGAGCATGTTATAGATATATTGATAAAACATGCCAAAGATAGATTTATTCGTGAAAGATTTGTTGTTTCGGGAGGTAATGAAAGTACCCATTATGCAATACTCATCTCTGATGACAAATTGCAAATGTACATGATGAGGGTGTTTGACGATATTATTCGTTCGTGTAATGTGAAAACCGACATAGCGGGAAATATAAATATCAAGAATGTAAAATTCCGTTCTATGCTCCTCGACTTCATGCATCATCTTTCCAAACATGAAATATCTGCCCTCATGCAAAGAGCAAACTCAAGTTTTTTAAATACGATATTTGTCATGAGGAAAAAGACGTCAAAGACATTGTTGGAAATAGGTTGCAAGAATTTAAATGTTTTGGAATTACTTTGACTGAGGATATGTTCCAGCAATACATTGAGAAATGATTTTATGGCTTGATTGAGGCTGATTCTACTAAGAACTTTATGGAGGACAACAGGCTTTTAACATATGCTACATTTTGTACTGCCTTGAAATTCTTCATGAAACAACTAAGCCCAGATAACATTTCTCTTTGCATTCAGACAGGGAGCACGAATTTCCTTAATACAATTTTTGTCATTACAGAACATGATATCAAAGACTATGCTTGCACACAATATGAATGTTTTGGTATTGTTACTCCTGATGATCTGTTACAGAAATATATTGAAAGGTTGTTTGATGATTACACCAAACCAATCTGTTAGAAATCTCCGTATATTCAAATAGATCATAAATTAATATTACATTTCGTGCCAAATTCCGTGCCTACATAAGACAACTAACAACAGAAACAATTATTTCACTTATCCACACAGCAGATAATGAGTTCATCAATATAATGTTTGTCATGACAGAGGACGACATAAAAGAAAACGCTAAGGAACAATATGAATGTTTTGGTATTGTTATTCCTGATGATCTCTTACAGCGATATATTGAGAGGTTGTTCGATGATTTGACAAAATGCCTTTGGATAAAGGGCCTCATATATAAAAACAGACCTTTGATGAATGTTTCATTTCGTACTGCTTTTCGTACCTACATAAGACAACAAACCACAGAAAAAATGTCTTCTCTCATTCAGATAGCAACTGATGATTACATAAATGCCATGTTTGTCATGACCGAGGAGGACATCAAAGAACTCTTTACGTACCAATATGCATGTTTTGGTATTGCTATTCCTAATGGTTTGTTGCAGCAATACATTCAGAGGCTGTTTGATAATTTCACCAAAACCCGTTGTGTAATGGACAAAATATATGAAAATAGACTATTTATGAATGATACATTTTGTACTGCTTTTCGAACATACATAAAAGCACTAACCACAAAAAGCATTGCTTCTCTCATTCAGACAGCAGAGAATGACTTCATCAATACAATGTTTGTCATGACAGAAGAGGACATACAAGAAAACGCTCAGAACAGATTAAAATATTTTGGTATTATTATTCCTGATGATCTATTACAGCAATATTTCCAGAGGTTGTTAGACGATTTAACCAAAAGTCACCAGGTCGACATGCATTTAAACAGACCATTGATGAATGTTACATTTCGAACTGCTTTTCGTACCTACACAAGACAACAAACGACAGAAAAAATAGCGGCAATCATTCAAACAGCAGATGGAGATTTTATCAACACTATGTTCACTATGACAGAGGAGGACATACAAAAAACCGCCAAGTACCGATATGAATGTTGTGGTATTGTGATTCGAGATGATCTGTTACAACAATACATTCAGAGGTGGTTAGATGACTTGACCAAAAGCAGATGGGTAGAGGAAGACATAAATGAAAATAGACCATTGATGAATGAAACATTTCGTACTGCTGTTTGTACCTACTTAAGAGAACTAACAACAGACAAAATTGCTTCTCTCATTCAGACATCAAATGTTGATTTCATCAATATAATGTTTGTCATGACAGAGGATGACATTAAAGAAAACGCTGATAATCGATATGAATGTTTTGGTATCGTCATTCCTGATGATCTGTTAAAGCAATACATTCAGATTTGGTTTGATGGTTTGCCTGAAATGGATTACCCTGAGGAAACCACACTCAATTCAAGACCATTAATGAGTCATAAATGTATTAGAGCTGTACGAACCCATATCAGACAACTTACCACAGAAAAAATTGCTTCACTCATTCAGATAGGAAATGATGTTTTCATCAATACAATGTTTGTCATGACAGAGGAGGACATAAAGGACAACGCTGAGAACCGATGTGAATGTTTTGGTATTGTTATTCCTGATGATTTGGTACAGCAATACATTGAGAGGTGGTTTGATGATTTCATCGAATTAGGATCGATACAGGACAATATAGATAAAAATAGACCATTGTTGAATGTTACATTTCGTACTGCCTTTTTAACCTACCTAAGTCAACTAACTACAGAAAAATTTGCTTCCCTCATTCAAACAGTAATGGATGAATTCGTCAGTATAATGTTTGTGATGACAAAAGAGGACCTAAAAGAAAATGCTAGGAACCGATATCAATGTTTTGGAATTGTGATTCCTTTTGACCTGTTACAACAATACATTCAGAGGTACTTTGACGATTTAATGAACACCTTATGTATAGAGACAGACGTTGATACAAATAGACCATTTATGAATGCTACATTTTGTTCTGCTTTTCGTACCTACATAGGCCAATTACACTCCGAAAAAATTGCTTCAATCATTCAGACAGCAGATAATATTTTTTTCAATAAACTGTTTATTATGACACAGGCGGATATAAAAGACAACGCTGACCACCGATGTAAATGTTTTGGTATTGTTGTTCCTGGTGATCTGTTACGGCAATACATTATTAGGTTGTATGATAGTTTAACCAAAAGCAATTATGTAGATAGAGACATAAAAGAAAATAGGCCGTTGATGAGTGTCACATTTCGTATTGATTTTCGTACCTTTCTAAGACAACTAACCACAGAAAAAATTGCTTCACTCATTCATACAGCAGAGGCCGACTTCATCAATACAATGTTTGTCATGACAGATGATGACATAAAAGAAAATGCTAAGAACCGATCTGAATGTTTTGGTATTGTGATTCCTGATGACCTGTTACAACAATACATTCAGAGGTACATTGACGATTTAACAAATATTTCATTTGTAGAGACAGCCATTGATAAAAATAGACCATTGAAGAATGCTATCTTTCGCTCGGCTTTTCGTGCCTACATAAGACAATTATACTCCAAAAAAATTGCTTCACTCATTCAGACAGCAGGTGATAGTTTTTTCAAAAAAATGTTTATTATGACACAGGCGGATATAGAAGGAAACAACGCTGAAAACCGATATAAATGTTTTGGTATAATTGTGGTTCCTGATGTTACAGCAATACATGCATAGCATTGTATGATGCCTTAACCATAAGCAATCATCTAGATAACGACATAAAAGAAAATAGACTATTGATGAATTTTGCATTTCGTACAGCTTTTTGTGCCTTCATCAGTTTACGTTCCACAAACAAAATTGGTTCACTTATTCCTACAGCAAAATATGGTATAAGAAAGAAAACTCAGTGTGATGTCCATAAGACAACTATTCACAGATACCAAATGACACATAAATTAACAATTATAGGTCACCGTACAGCCTTCAACATAAGCAAAACCTATACTGCATAATTAGCTATAACAGACCCCGAAATGACAAATGTGAATCAATTCCAAATAGAAAACTAACGGCCTAATGTTTTCACAAAAATAAATGAACAAAAAACAAATATGTAATACAGCAACAAACGAAAACCATTGAAATACAGACTCCTGACTATGAACGGACATATACATATAAAATGTGGTTGAACATTTTAGCGGGATCCCTACCCTCTCCCTAACCTGGGACAGTGGTGTAACAATTACAATAAAAGAACGAACTACAAAAAAAATCAGTTGAAAAAGGCTTAATTCATCAGATAAATACAAATAGAAATACATTAAACAAAACAGAGTGGACGTGACCGGGTACTTAAAAATCCTAACCACGAAATTGTCCTGTCCAAGGCCAGGAACCTGTAATTCAGTGGTTGTCGTTTGTTTCTGTTTAACATATTTGTTTTTCGTTCAAAAAGACACTTAGTACTCGTTTTTACTTAAAGCTAGTTTAAAGCCACAAATAAATAATGAAAAAAATCATGCATGTAAGAATAAATACTTTATCAGGACACATTGAACAGCCAGGGCATTTAGGCATAAACAGTCAGAGAAGTACATGACCTTGTTCACTCATTCAGACAGCACAGGATAATTTCATAAATGAAAATGTTTATCATGACACAGGCTGTTATAGGAGAAAACGATGAAAACTGATTTAGATATAAGAAGATGTGGTGTGAGTGCCAATGAGACACCTCTCCATCAAAGTCAGCGTACGGTCTTCAAAAAGAAGCATTGGCTCACACCGAACAGCAAGCTAAGAAGGGTATAAAATGACTACTGTAAAACCATTCAAACAGGAACAAAACACCAACAATCTCAACTTTATAAATACGAGAAACGAGAAACACTTATGAACCGCATCAACAAATGACAACAATTGAACATCAGGTTCCTGTCTTAGGACAGGTATGATACAAATGTTTTGATATTGTGGTTACTGATGATCTGTTACAACAATACATTCAGAGGTGGTTTGATGATTTAACGAACATTTCGAATATTGAGGATACAATAAATACAAATAGATCATTAAAGATTGTTACATTTTAAGCTGTACGTTCCCAAATGAGAAAATTAACCAGCATCAAATTGTTTCCCTCATTCAGACAGCCGAGGATGGGTTAATCGATGCTATGTTTGTCATGACAGAGGAGAATATACAGGAAAACGATAGAAACGATATGAATGTTGTGGTATTGTAATTTAAGAGGATGATATATTTAAACTTACTTTGTGAAACACATATAAATGAAACAAAAGCATTGATTAATTTAACAATTCGTTCAACCTTTCGCACCTTCATAAAAGCTCTTATCACAGAAAAAAATTGCTTCACTCTTTTAAACAGCAGAGGATGACTTCTTCAATACAATGTTTGTTATGACAGAGGATGACACAAAAGAAAACACTGAGAACCGATATGAATGGTTTGGTATTGTTATTCGTGATGACATGTTACAACAATACATTCAGAGGCTGTTTGATAATTTGAACAATACCCTCGGGGTCAGGTTCAACATATATACAGATAGACCATTGGTGAAGATTACAGCTATGCTTTTCGTACCTACACAAGACAACTTACCACAGAAATAGCTTCTCTGGTTAAGAATGCAAAGGATAAATTCATAAATTTTATGTCTCTCTAAAACATAAGATGACATAAAAGGAATAAACGTTAACCGATATGAATGTTTTTGATATTGCTTTTCCTGATGATCAATTACAACAATACATTCAGAGATGTTTTGACGATCTGACAAAAACTTTTGATGTAGAGGGCGACATCAATGGAAACATACCATTGATAAATGTTTCTTTTCGTACTCCTTTTCGTACCTACATAAGACATCTAACCACAGACATAATTGCTTCACTCATTCTGACAGTAGAGAAAGAATTCATCAATACGACATGGACAATGTTTGTCATGACAGATGATGACATAAATGAAAATGCTGAGAACCGATATGAATGTTTTAGTATTGTCATTCCTGATGACCTGTTACAGCAATATATTCAGAGAGGCTTTGATGACTTAATGAAAACACATAGCGTACAGTAGAACTTAGAGGAACATAGACCATTGATGAATGCTACATTTTTATCTACTTTTAATACTAACATAAGACAACTACACTCCGATAACATCGATCCATTAACAGTATATCATGACACATGACGATAAATAATAAATACTGAAAACGGATATGAATGTTTTGGTAATGTTATTTCTAATTATATGTTTCAGCAATACATTGAAAGTTAATTGTTGGTTTTACAGAATCACGGACTTCCAAGAATTTTATTAACAGAAATAGAACAGCAGTTTTTAACGTTTGCCTAATACAATGAAAAAAACAATCAGTTGAAGAAATTGATGGATAAAAGCAGATAGGTGGCGAATGTTACATTACCTGCTGCAGTGTGTAAGTACAGAAAACAATCAGTTGAAGAAATTGATGGATAAAAGCAGATAGGTGGCGAATGTTACATTACCTGCTGCAGTGTGTAAGTACAGAAAACAATCAGTTGAAGAAATTGATGGATAAAAGCAGATAGGTGGCGAATGTTACATTACCTGCTGCAGTGTGTAAGTACAGAAAACAATCAGTTGAAGAAATTGATGGATAAAAGCAGATAGGTGGCGAATGTTACATTACCTGCTGCAGTGTGTAAGTACAGAAAACAATCAGTTGAAGAAATTGATGGATAAAAGCAGATAGGTGGCGAATGTTACATTACCTGCTGCAGTGTGTAAGTACAGAAAACAATCAGTTGAAGAAATTGATGGATAAAAGCAGATAGGTGGCGAATGTTACATTACCTGCTGCAGTGTGTAAGTACAGAAAACAATCAGTTGAAGAAATTGATGGATAAAAGCAGATAGGTGGCGAATGTTACATTACCTGCTGCAGTGTGTAAGTACAGAAAACAATCAGTTGAAGAAATTGATGGATAAAAGCAGATAGGTGGCGAATGTTACATTACCTGCTGCAGTGTGTAAGTACAGAAAACAATCAGTTGAAGAAATTGATGGATAAAAGCAGATAGGTGGCGAATGTTACATTACCTGCTGCAGTGTGTAAGTACAGAAAACAATCAGTTGAAGAAATTGATGGATAAAAGCAGATAGGTGGCGAATGTTACATTACCTGCTGCAGTGTGTAAGTACAGAAAACAATCAGTTGAAGAAATTGATGGATAAAAGCAGATAGGTGGCGAATGTTACATTACCTGCTGCAGTGTGTAAGTACAGAAAACAATTTCTCTCATTCGGAATGCAAATATAATTTTCTCAATACATGTACAATGTTTGTCATGACCGAAGAGGACATTAAAATAGACGAAGGGAATCAGTATGCATATTTTGTCATTGTTATTCCTGATGATCATAAATACATTAAGAATAGAATTTAAAATTTGACAAAAACCAGTGAGTTAAAGAAATGCATAGATACAAATAGACTATTCAAGAATGATAAATTTTGTACTGCTTTGAGTAATATCATGACACAACTGAAGACAAAAACAATCGTTTAACTTATTTGTAATGCAGAGGAAAATAGACCACCAAAGGACGTTGAATTTCTAACTGCATTGTGTTACTACATGAAACATATAAACGCAGAAAAAAAACACAGACTCTCTCATTTGAAATGCAAAGGATGATTTTCTAATAAAATGTTTGTCATGACAGATGCCGACACCAAAGAAAACTCTTAGAAACCGAAATGTTTGTTTTAGTATTGGTATTCTTGTTGATTTGCTACATCAATACATTGAGTATGATTTAATAATTTGACGAATTCTTGGAAAATTGTAGACATTTGTAATGTAGGTAACACATACACCTAGTTGTAAATACCATTGAAGAGAGATAACACAAAACAAAAAAAAAACACAGTTTTATAGTGTACAATTCGTAACTCATTATCAGGGTAAGATTAACAGTTTTCACATGGAACACATCTCATACAATTCCATACATTTGTCTTGTGTACAACCACACAATAAGCATCTTGAGAATAAGTGTCTAAATGTACACTATTAGATTCTTCTATACGATAATGGAATCTCATTACATATACGTTGATTCTGAAAATGTAAAACATATTCTACAAATTGTGTATTGGCAACTGTAAGTGTATATGCTTATTAATACATAATGTATGTGAAGCATATTTTACAAAGTAAGGATAACAAAATAAGTTATATAGGTAAGATTTAGAAAAAACGTATTCTACAAAGCATGTATGGGAAATTAAAGGAATGTAGTTATGTTGAAACTTATTGTGTACAAAATATGTTCGACAAAATAATTGGAAAAACGAAAGTGATACAGGTAAAATATCATCAATAATCATTCAACAGCGTTCTTGCTTTGAGCAACAAGCTCGAATGTAACAAAAGGTAACATAATCCAGATTATCGATGGTTGAGCAGTCGTCCTACAATAGTTAGCCCTGTGTTGTTAACATATAATTAACAGCAACATCATATTTCCATATGTGCCATTAAAAAAAACACTAAAAAGATTAGAAAAGAGAATATATCTTCAAAAACACCCTCCAAATTTCTGCCTTATCTTATGATGAGTCATAGTTAATTTACTGTGCAGCAAATGATGTATGTAAGATAAACATCAGTAGGTTTTATCTAAAGGAAAGAATTATAAGTATTTGTATTTTTTATTACCAAATTAATACATGTATGCAATTTTAATTTACCAAATTGATACGTGTATGCCATTTTATAGTCAATTTTATCAATGTATGCACCTTTTATAGTGATATTTATGAATAAATGCCTTTTATAATGACTGTTATATATGTATGCCTTTTATAATGATTTTTTTTTTTTTATTTTTATGTATGTATTGATTATAATTATAATTATAATATTTTAATCATTTGGATTTATCTCCAGAACATGCTAGTAATCACTGTACGTCTTACAACCAATGAGAGAGAGAGAGAGAGAGAGAGAGAGAGAGAGAGAGAGAGAGAGAGAGATAGTATTGTCGTTTTGTTGTTTGATTAGAAAAAAATCTGTGTACTTGTTTTTTTTTTTTTTTTTTAATTCTGTTATTTAGAGTAGTTATTTGTTTCAAAATATTGTATGTAACCATATTGATATTGTATATTATCTGATGTAAAAAATCATTCTTATTAGTTAAGACTAATGTGTTTGTATTGATCAAATTTGTGTTTTGTTGATATGTTTAACATTCAGAAGAGGTCTCTGTAAATAATTTTATTCTTTAAACTCATTAACTGTGAAACAAAAATCAAAATATTGATTAACAATTTGCATTACAAAACAAGATTGTATTTCAATGTTTAAAATAAATGATCTCAATATTCAGGCCTGTACTTTTTAAGATTTTTTCTTATTACCATTAAATGTCCAACCAATGTCAGCATACTATTAACTCTGATATAAACATGGTTAGGTTATGATTTATGTCATTATATCATGTCAATTCTCCCCTTATTTTGTTATATCAATTATCAAATATCCAATGTATGCTTAAATAAGAGTAATTTTGCAGGGATAACTAATATAAATTTGAAATCTTTTTACACCCGGGTAATACCGTTTCGGACAGTATAGTATATTCTCTGAACATAAATATTGAATGAGGAACTACCTTATCAAAATTGATTCTGCTCAGATTTGATCATTCGTTTCTGCTAAAAAGTAATAAGTAAAATTTCAAAACGGAAAGTCCCTAATCAAATGGCAAAATCAAAAGCTAAAACATATCAAACGAATGGACATCAACTGTCATATTCCTGACTTGGTATACTAAAGTAGAGATTTTGATATTTGCAAATAGAGACAGTTTTTGCAAATTTATCAAAAAAGCTCAAGAGAACATCAGTGTTTATACTACTGATATCTGACAGATGTTTATTTTGTAGACAGTTAGATAGAATTGATAATGCTGTGGGATATTTGTGTTCAAGGGAGAAAATGAATTACAAGTATCATGCTGTCTGTTCTGTGAAAATGTCATTCACTTCTTAATTTTTATGTTGATATCATTAGAAATTAAATGCATATTATGGATGCATTCAAATGTGTATGTGATTAAAATGGAATAAAGCATAACAATAACATGTGGCTAGTCAATAACATGATAATGTATAATATATTTTATTGCTAATGAAGTTGTGTTACGTTTCTGTAATGATTTGCTTCAATAAAAATTGATGAATAATAAAATTGGATTTTATGGACATCAATAACATTAACATGAGTTCGCGGGCTCAAATGTGGTCAATAAATTTTTACTCAGAGTGGATGTGCAACGCGGGTGATTCGTGCTAAACAGGAGAAGACAGTCATTTCGACGCTCTTTTTTGCAGTCCTATAGTATAGAAATAAAGGGATGTGGTATGGCTGCCGAAAGAGAAAACTATCCATCAAAGTCCAAATGAGGTGAACATAAGCAAGTATAGGCTTTCTGCAATGAGAAAAAAAACCATACCGTTAAAGGCCCTGACATGAAAAATATGAAACAATTCAATTGAGAAAACTAACAGTGAAGCAAGTTGCGATTTGAAACGTAGAACACAAAACTCGACTGATAATCCGACATCAGACGTAATATAAAGTTTATAATAGATTCATATACACATCTTATGAAATAAATATCAATGTTTGTTTGTAGCCTTGATTTGTGTATTTGAAATCAATATACGAGATTAAACATTGGATGAATAGCCCATCTGATTATTTCAAGAGATCAAGTAATTTCCAGCGAAATGAATAATTCATACATACTTTCTGTTTTGTTTTTATTTTATGATTTTCTGACCGAGGGTTGTGGATAACAAGGAAGACGTTTAAGCAACTGTTCCAAATGATCTTGTTGAAATAATTTCGTCGAATGTTTCATGAATGCCAAACATGGTCTTATTGACCAATCTGGAACACATATCGCAATTTTACTGTTCTTCGGCAACTTTTCGGGTATCACTTTTGGAGTACGACCTGCATACGCCTCCGGAGCACCCGAGTTCCTCCTAAATTGAATAATGTGTGTTTTGATCAATTACCATTATTTTGTGTACTTACATTCAAGAGCACATTTGTTGACACTCTTTCCATATATAAGACTTAGTCACTTTTTTTAAATTTGAAGTTTCATAAGACTTTCAACTTCTTGTTTCCGAGAACAATTTTTTTAGACCTGTTACTTTTGATTGACAAAAATATTTTTTCATCAATTATGAAAATATGCTTTTGTTTGAAGGGGAATTATATCATGTTAATTCATTAAGAAAGACATCACTGCAATGGTTCCCAGCAATTGTGTTTTTTATTGCTATTTCATAAAAACATAACTAAATATTGAGTTTTATGTTACCAAATTAAAATATTCATTTTTCCGTAAGAATCCCCATGAGCTTACCAAAATTATTTTAACCTAAAAATGTCAAAATAGCTTTACTTGAAATTTACTTGCCATAAAACCAGGTTCAATCCACCATTTTCTACATAAGAAAATGCCTGTACCAAGTCAGGAATATGACAGTTGTTATCCATTCGTTTGATGCGTTTGAACTTTTGATTTTGCCATTTGATTGAGGACTTTCCTTTTTGAATTTTCCTCGGAGTTCAGTATTTTTGTGATTTTACTTTTTAGAACCTATATAAAAATGCCAGACATTCTGGAATATTTTAGAACCTCCTTAACTCTATTTCAGTATATCTGGTTATATTTCCGAACCCAAAAATTCAATTTCAGGACCCTCATAATTCGATTTCAAGATAACTAGATTTCTAGATTTCTGTTTTTTTAAATATTCTGAACTCGATATATTTATAGCCTGAAATCGAGTTTTTCAGGTCTTGGGGTATGTTAGAATCTTATTCAAAACAATATTTTTTATTAAATTCTTCCCTCATGATTAGTTTATTAAACAATTCTCATGTGAAAATCTCATAACCAACATAGTGTGGTAATAAACAATCCACATAAATATTATAATTCGTTTAATTTTTGCATTTACAAATAGGGCAATTATCTGGTCCGAATGTTATTCCGACATTGCATGGAGCGACACATCTGATTGGTGGACATACATTTGAATCTGTTGTTGCCATTGGTACTTTTGTTGTCAGGATGGCTGTCGTTATAACAGGAGCTATGGTTGTTGTTGGGAGTGTGACAGGTGCTTTTGTTGTAAGAACCAACGGTTTTATTGTTGTTGCTGAAATGAAAAAACACTTACAAGCTGTAGGACTGAATAAATGATTTAACAATAGTCAAAAAGAAATATAGAAATTAAAACAAAAAACTTGCTGCAATTTTAAGAAAACCTAATTAAGAAATTCAATAATATATATAAAATCAAGCACAATTTTTTTTAGTTTTCGTTTCTTGTCGCTTCAATGCTTGCCTAGCAGAAAACGCTTATTATTTTTCAGATTACCTCAGATTTAGTTTTTAGCTTAATGAGATTTGAATACGATCAGTAAACAGCAGATAGATGTTTAATGTTAAATGCGCAATCATTCAAATAAACAGAAGCACCAGTTTTTTTATGGTTTTGTCGCATGATACTTGAAATCTTTTTGTTTGTTTTCTATCTTCTCTTTTCTAATGGTGTTGTCTATCCATCGTCCACTTATATATTTTTTTTCTAAATTAAATGAAGGAAAATTGTCTATAATAGTTTTATTCGAGTGTCACTGATAAGTCATATGTAGATGAAATGCGCGTTCATCATGCACTTTTTTAATCTTAGTATCTGTGATGTGTAGGTCTCTATACATTCATAATACAAATTACATAAACAACTTGCATGAAACCTAAAACAAAGGAAACACTTGTATTGCCATTCTTAACCTCATATAAGTGTGAGGTCAGATCACAACTCCCTGCAAGCCCAAAACACACCTGCCTCGCTCTGAAAAAAACTAATACTGAAATAGGTCACCACTCATCATCTGTGCAATAAGCAACACAACAAGAGGGCTGATATAATTTCAAACAAGAAGTAATTGTAACAGGATGCTGTTACGAAGTCTCCCAAACAAAGCTCCCATAATTCGCCATTCCAATGGTCCCATATTTCATTTGATTTGATGTCCCATACAAGAATATATATGGTTTAGGGGTGGGGATCTCAACCATTTACAAGTTTTCAAACGGGAAGGGGGTGATCCCAGGAACTTCACCTATATTTTATTTGATTTGTCTTATTGTCCCATGCAAGAATATATATGGTTTAGGGGTGGGGATCTCGACTGTTTACAAGTTTCAAATTGGAGTGTGTGGGGTGACCCCGGGGACTTCACCTATATTTGATTTGATTTGTTTAATTGTCCCATGCAAGAATATATATGGTTTAGGGGTAGGGATCTCGACCGTTTACAAGTTTTCAAACATGAGGGGGTGGGGGTGACCCCCATGGACTTCACCTATATTTCATTTGATTTGTTTTATTGTCCCATAAAAGAATATATATGGTTTAGGGGTGGGGATCTCGACCATTTTCAAATTTTCAAACATGAGGGGGTGGGAGTGACCCCAATGGACTCTCCCTATATTTCATTTGATGTGTTTTATTGTCACATACAAGAATATATATGGTTTAGGGGTGGGGATCTTGATCCTTTACAAGTTTTCAAACAAGAGGGGGTGGGGATGACCCCCAGGGACTTCCCTTTTATTTCATTTGATTTGTTTTATTGTCCTATACAAGAATATATATGGTTTAGGGGTGGCGATCACGACCGTTTACAAGATAATAGCACATTCTCAAATTTAACGGGGTGGGGATGACCCCCAGTGACTCACCCTGTATTTCATTTGATTTGTTTTATTATCCCATACAAAAAAAATGTATGGTTATGGGGTTGGGATCTTAACCGTTTATAAGATAATAGCACATTATCAAATTGAAGGGGGTGGGGATGACCCCCAGGGACTCACCCTATCTTTCATTTGATTTGTTTTATATTCCCATGCAAGAATATATATTGGTTAGGGGTGGGGATCTCAACCGTTTACAAGATAATAGCACATTCTCAAATTAAAGGGAGTGGGGATGACCCCCAGGGACTCACCCTGTATTTCAATTGATTTGTTTTATTATCCCATACAAGAATATATATGTTATGGGGTGGGGATCTCGACTGTTTATAAGATAATAGCACATTCTCAAATTGAAGGGGGTGGGGATGACCCCAAGGGACTCACCCTATCTTTCATTTGATTTGTCTTATTGTTCCATGCAAGAATATATATGGTTTAGGGGTGGGGATCTCAACCGTTTACAAGATAATAGCACATTCTCAAATTGAAGGGGGTGGGGATGACCCCCAGGGACGCACCTTATATTTCATTTGATTTGTTTTATTGTCCTGTAATCATTTCTGAAGACTGCGTGTGTCTATCACTTAAAGTATCACTTAAAGTTTTCAAGTTATAGTCATTTGAAAATTTTAAAAAATTATATCCTATAAAGTTCTATAGTAAACCCCTCCCTTCTTTATGCCCCTCAAAATACACCTTAATAGACCCCAATGCACAAACGAAAGATTGATGGCTCCCCTACACATGTTAGTCTAACATTTTATAAAACCCTAGGTAAATCTGACAAGCGGTTTTTGAGAACCGCTGCGGACAAGTTCATTTTTAAAGTGGCGGAAGAAAAAGAAGAAGAAAAAAAAAAGAAGAATAATAAAAATAATAAGAACTGAGCAAAAACAATAAGTCTCCAAACTTTGTTTGGGAGACTTAAAAATAATATTTTCAGAAATTGACCTAGAATTTAACGCAACATTCATTAAAATAACATTCATTTTGACAGTCTTTGTTCGTAGTGTGTAAGAGTACTGTATGTGCTTAGATGAGTTATTTACTAGCACAGAGATTCATTCTACGACTCCAAAAGATATAAATAGACTTCCTTTTTTAACCATTTCCATTACTTGATCACTAAAATAATAATAAACTTCCAAGACATGACCTTAATTTGTACACGTACATTTACAAGAACATATCACGCATCCATTACTGTTGATCTGAAGACAGCCAATATCACATCCGGGACTTATTGCAGAACATCCACCATTGTTACCGGAAGTTCCCCCTGTACCACCTCCAAGTGTGCCGGGACCAAAAGTATTAACTGTGCTATTGTTGGAAACTAAAAAAAAATAAAAATATTTAATGTCCATTATAGATTAAAACAATTTATGGTTTGTATATTGGTTTCTTAGGCCGGACAAGAACACTTGATTACCATCACAACTACAATTAGTGTCTGCATGGGGTCCTTCTTTAATTTATTCTTTTAATTTGTATACCATTTTTCCTTATTTTTTTATTCATTTTCAAAGTTATTTTCTATTTTTTTAATAGTTAAACACCCCATTATTCTATGTTTTTATTTTTCTCTTTTCTTTATATTGTTGGCCATTTATCTACACTTTTTGTTTTGTCCATTATTATGTCTTTTTAAAATTACATCCTGACCCTTTACGGTCTATAACCATGTTACAATTTGACAGTATTTAGAATTTGTCCTTGCTTGAAAAGCAGATTTTTTACAGCCCAATCAATGTTTATAGGTTCTGCAAAATTGATTGGCAAAGAGCTCAACCTTTTGGAAAGGTTATATATTTATCTTATCAAAATGAAATGAAGTTTTTTTATACTCCCTTGCATTCATATTCCATTATGTACCATTTGTGATTGATTATGAAAGCGGATGGTGTTTGCAAATGGTACACGTTGACCCTGTCATTTCATATTTATTCCATCCTTTTGGTGTCGATAGCTTACCTCGGATTTTTTTCTGTTGGTTGATATCTACCAAATAGGTGAACTACTTTCGTTTAATAATGATTTCAATAAACGACAATTAACACATAGAACTGGTTGGCTGTTCATTCAAAGGTTTTATAAACATGTATATAAAAGTTTGTTAGCGTTAAAGATAATAAAATCTTCCTGATATCGCAATAACTGATTTAGCGTTTTTGTCCATTTTTCAAAGATCGAAAGAATATTGTAAATTCAGAAATTAATACGAGCTTTTTATTTATGCGAATATTGTGATTGGGTGAGTATCGCAATAATAATTTCGTATTTTGATATCGTATACTAGTACATAATATCCGTATGCAGATTTACCTGAAATCGTACTGATAAATATATCTCGCATTTTTGTCAGATCTTTATGAATCGCAAAAATGAATGCACACACGCCATTGTTTCTGTATTTACAGTAAATGCAAGTAATACATTTTTAATCTACATCAACTAGTTTAAGCTTTCTTTACACGCGAACGGTTTTCTCACGGTTGTTTTTCTGTTAACGATAAATTTGTTAAAACATCATTGTCACGAATAAACTTGTTTTACATGAATCATAGTATAAAGTAACCGTTTCTTTCGTCTTACGATCCAAAGTACCACATATGTATAGCAGGTACATATAATGCTTTATAAATGATGTGCGTCCGAATGGCTTTCTTGATTTACCTTCTTCGCGAACAATTAAAATCAAAACATTGAACGCCAAAGATGTATTGACACATCATTACATTAGCAGCGATATGGCAAAACAGGAACCTGAAAAATATACAAGTTCCTGTAAAATCTACTCTATCAGATAGAAAAAAGGCCGAATTGAACACCTGCCAATCCTTCACAAGTAGGAAATGCCGCAAGGAACAATCATACAAATTAATTTAAGGTCAGCTTTGTCAGAGTTTATTGGAACCTCCGTTTCTGAACGATTTGCCTAATTATCAACGGCGAATTTAAGTGAGGTATGTTACAAAACATGTCAATAACTAGGCTTTGACCACTGACCCGATGATATTTTCTGGTACTACAGTCAAACTGCAACGTTATCGACCAATGCAAGAAAATGAAAATTTTGTGACGTTCGAAGAGCTCCTCAGCGACTTACAATCCCGGAGCTAATCTTAATACTAGAAAGATGTAGATCGCCATAAATACACATGTATTACATGCTAAAGATTTATTTCAAACGAATGTGTTGTATCAAATTCGAATCAATGTGTTCAAATTGAAAATGCTGATGGAAATAGAAGATTGGGTTAAATGCATAGTATCTGACAAGTCAGTTATTTTCGTAGGAGTCAAAGTATATACTCATCCATAGGAGGCCAAAACCAATATTTTTTGAAAATAAGACTTCATATTCATGTTAGTAAGGTAAAGAAAAAACTAAAAATTAGAAATTTGAAGTTTACTCAGAAATCACAGAGAAAATTATGTTTTATTGAAATATTATCAGTCTATGTACAAAAGTATTTCAAACTATTTATAACAATAATGCTATCTTTACCATTGGACGTTATGTCCTGGTTAAGAAAATGCTGTTGATCAATATATATAGCATAGCCAAATTTAATAATTGCAAAATATACTTTAAGAGAGATATCTTCATATTCAAAAATAATTTGAAAACCAACCTGGACATTCACAATGAAGGCATCCATTGACGTCCATTTTTGTACATTTGATGTCGCACTGATTTGCATCAAAAGCTGGACAGCCGCCATTGTTTCCGTTTCCGCCAGAAGGCGCATCAGTAGTTCCAGAAGCCGCATTAGTAGTTACAGAAGGTGCCGCAGTAGATGCAGGGGCGACTGATAAAATACACATCAAAATTGTAAATATCCATCTAATAAATTCAGAATAAATTTAAAGTTTAAAACTCTTAATAATAATATGTTCAGGCAAACATTACGTTTCACGTCATTAAATACATACGTTATGTAGAAGTTTAAATTGAAACGGATAGTAGTGAACGAGAATGTGTCCATAGTACACGGATGTCCCACTCGCACTTTCATTTTCTATGTTCAGTGCACCGTGAAATCGGGGTCAAAAATCTATTTGTCATTACAATTAGAAAGATCACATCATATGGAACATGTGTACTATGTTTCAAGTTGCTTGGACTATAACTTTATCAAAAACTACCTTGACCAAAAACTTTAACCTGAAGCGGGAAAGACGGACGAACGAACGAACGAACGACCAGACGCACAGACCGAAAAACATAACAAAATATTGTCTTGGACCCCTAGAATTCAGTAATTGAGACTGCATGGGATTTTTGTACTGAACTTACAGGCTTACTTTGAACATATTTTGAAGATTTGATAAGCAAACTTTTAAATTTGATATAAAGGTTAACTGTGAATTTTTGGTAAAATAGTAGAAAAGAAGTAGGTATATCTTTCTGAATGAGAGTTATCCCACTAAGATTGTCTTGCCTTGACAATATTGAAATAACACATAGTTAAGAGGGAGATAGAGCGATGTTTGCCCAAAGACAAACATTGTCAACCGACGTAAAGCCAAGGTGAACAACGTCTTTTCGAGGGGTAAAAATCTGCACTAGGTCACCCTCTTAGATATATGTTATCTAATTAATCATACTGAATGATACGTTATTACTGTCTATTCAATTCAAATTCAATGTAATTATATATGACGTCTTGTAAACAACAATCATCCGTATTTGAGAAAGCGCACAAGTGATCGAGCGTCTCCGTGAAAGGTAATCAAGTATTTGCCATGGGACAGAGTAAATTATATCCGACGTCTTAACCAAGCAAAATCAGGAATTTTTACTTGAAGTATAATAACATATATTGTCATTTGATTGTATTTATTTCAACTTATTATAAATTTTATGACAGAGAAATGACTAAATTTATCATCATACCTGTTGTAACAGGACAGTTACAACCAAGACAACCATTTGAGTCCATGGAAACACAATTCATATCACAAGTAGAGACATCGAAGGCAGGACATCCACCTGCTCCTTGACCACCTCCAGAAGAAGATGTTGTTCCTGCTGCAGCGGCAGTTGTCGTCACAGAACCCACTATTTCAAAGGTACAAACTTTTAGCTTGAGAGAATTGCATGTTTTACAAAAATGTATCCTAACATAATCAAAATAAAGTTTAATAAGACAATAAAATGTCAATTTATATTGAATATTTTCTTGAAAAAGGATCATCACGGTTCATTTTATAGCTTTACTTGTGGTATTTTGTTTTCTGTATGAATAGATTGAGATGTTGGCGTATGCCTATGAGAACCAAACCACATTGAAACAAGACGTCTACAACAAGAAAATGTGTCCATTTAATATACCAAACTATAAACAACTCTGCATCTAAAACGTAGTCCAAATCTTTTAAAAGTAATATTCATAATGTGTTTATGCAGAGCCAAATGTTTTCTATTTTAAAGTATTGTGTATCATCAGAAACAATGTGCAAAAGCTATATTGGACACAAAATGTTAAGTCAAGTTTGAAAATACAAATGTCTCTCAAACATGATTTAAAAAAGAGGCAGAAGATACCCAGGGATCATCCAACACTCACAAGTCGAGACAAATCAAAGACTGGACAACACAAACCCTATTAAAAACTATGGATTGTGTCATGTGCTCTGGAAGGGTAAGCTGATCCTTCTGTTTCTCATGGTAATTACAAATTTTGTGATAATTCTCTTTCGGTGGCGTTGGGTAATGTTATTCTTGAAATAATATACTCATTTTCCTTATTCTTCGATGAGTTTTGTTGCTGCAAGATAGCAGGGATTGGTCGAAACATAGGGGGCATAATCATTTTATAAATAGCAAATGTATTAATATAAAGCTAGTTTACCAAAGACAAGTCAGATATTAGCATGCTTTATATAAGCTACGTTTCTTAATTGTGTGATTAAAGAGAAACACTTAAACGAAAATCCTGTATTTAAAATCTTCAATTATTTTTTTTAAATGATCCTTAGTATGAATCTTAAGTGTATGCAATTATCTTTAAATTGTTTATTTTCTGACACGAAACGATTTGTAGTGCTTTAAAAGATTTATATTATTAAACTTAATAAACAGCTGGGTGCAAAGGTTGAAACGGATCACTATATATATATAATGATAATAAAAGTTTAAATAGAAGTACCTTAAACAAATCATACCTGTTGTAGCAGGACAGTTGCAACCAAGACAACCGTTTGAGTCCATGGAAACACAATTCATATCACAAGTAGAGACATCGAAGGCAGGACATCCACCTGCTCCTTGACCACCTCCAGAAGAAGCTGTTGTTCCTGATGCAGCGGCAGTTGTCGTCACAGAACTCACTATATAAAAAGGATATTGTCTTTCAATGTTTTGATAGCGTGTGAGAATTTCATGAATATTACAAAAATATTTTGACCTCAAAGGTAATTTAAAAAAAAATGATACTTTCAATATATACTGGATATTACCTGATAAAAGAAAATCATGAGTAGATTGATCCCTTCACTTAATATTCACAAAACGTTTCCTGTATGAATAGAATGAGATGGTTTAACATGTCAATGAAAGAGAAACCCAACAACACTATAGAAAGACGTCATGAAGTCAACATAAGGTCTTCAACAACAGAAATGTGTCAATGCAATGGATTAAGCTATGTTAAAACTCCTAACGTTTATAGACGTAGTGAATAAATACGATAGTTAACTGTATACCATAGTTGTATTATTTTAATCGGGTCTTTTTCTATAGTTGGAGTTGAGTGTGATTTTGAATAAGACATCATATCAACTGAAAAGTGATGATCATCTCGCTTATATTTACCTCAACAAAAGACAGGAATTGTATAGTGTTATTATATAAATAATGCGCAAGAATTACTTTCCAAATCAAAATGCTTTAAATTAGAAAACATCAAATAGGACAACATTGTTACAAATCACTTACTTATGTTCCTGCATGATAGCAGAGACTAAATTATGAGAGCCGGATAATTTTATATCAAGCAATGGAAAAAAATTTAAAGCTATACTAAAAACAGATCAGATATAGTCGGGTTTTATCTATAAAGGATATTTTCTTAATATTACAATGAAAAAGGAACCAAAATTATAGGCCAATAAAATTAATAACATGTAATAAAACTTTTAACAATATTATCAACTCTCTTTTCAGACTGATATGCTTTGTTTAACATTAAATTGTGATTAACGTTCTTTGTCCATATTGGTCTGTATGAAATATCAAAGGTGTGATAACGATATTTTGAGGGATATTTGTCTGGGCAAGGTCAAAGTCGCCTAAACTTGATCGTGTTTAGATAAAATGTTACTTTTGTAATTTACTTACCGGTTGTGTCAGGACAGTGACAGCTTAGACATCCATTTGAATCCATGGCAACACAACTCATATCGCATGTTGAAGCATCAAAGGCTGGACAACCACCTGCACCCTGGGGAGACTGTGTAGTTCCTGTTGCAACTGTTGTATTAGATCCAAATGATACTGAAATTTAAATTATTAACGCACATAATAGACAATGTTTTAAAACAATCTGATGACCATTAGGATTTTATGTCTGCGCTTCAATTTGAAATATCAGACAACGACGTTTTACTTTACTTTCCTTGTGAAAACCATTTGGAATCCTCGGATGTTGTCGTTATGATACATACATTATGTACCTAGAAACTATACAGGCAGATATTTCTATTGGTACATGTAATAAATATGTTGTCTTGGGAACGAACAATACTGACAACAATAAAGCATAGGTTTATTTTATTTAGGAACGTTTTATTCAATCGATAATAAAGATGTTATCAAAAAAGTAAAACTTCGTATGAAGTATTTTTCCTGTATATGCAACGATAACAATATTGATATGTTCACTACAGTATTGAGGTCGGTGTATCAAAAACAATTGTCAAATTATGTTGATATGGACATTACGTAAGATCATTTCAGACATAAACACCAACAACAACATAATTTACATGGACAACTACAGCTCAGACATCCACTAGAGTCCATCACAACACAACTCATATCACACGTTGATACATCGAATGGTGGACATCCACCGGCACCTTGTCCTCCGCCAGATACATTTCCAACTGTCGTTCCTGCTGTTGATCCTGTCGGTGCCACTAAACAAATATTTGTTTTTTACTGAAAAGATTCAAGTTGGTGCTTTTTGGCGAACTTAACTGTGATTGCTTACGTATACTCCAAGGCGCCTGCTTCAACAACTACCCAAAAAGTGTATACTTGGTGATCGTCCTTATATTCGTTATTTGTAAACAATAACAGCATATCTGTCGAGAGCACTTGTGTTAAATATCAAGGCCTTATGGTGGGTTTTATTATAATACACGGAGTTTCTTTTTTATATACACAATTAGTATTAGTTCTTTGATATTTTATTGTTATTTATAGCATTTTTTATACACCAGTGCAAATGGGTTCTTAATATTGAAGTATCTGTCACTGAAATAACTCTTTAATGTTAATGCTTAAAATACTCATATAGTTCATTATAACCTCAACTGAAAAATATGTTCAGTTTAACAAATACGTATAAATTCCCCACACTAATATAGTCGTTAGATGAAATAACTGACCAAGTTTATCATGTTTACATAGTATTAGGTCACTAGCACACTGTGTAACTAATAATATGGTTCTAACAGAAACAAACAAGACTTCTCTCTTTTACGGACTCGAATTTGATTTGGTTGAGTATAAAGGAGTAGCTGTTTCACATATGACCAACATGATGTTCAGTATTCCCTATGGTCACATTCCCGTTATATGTATTTTCCTAGTTTGTAACTATCCACGAAGGATCCTTATAAGCGCTATTTAATCTTCTGTGGTGTGTTTATTTTACTTTCTGGTTATATTTTTATGTCAATATATGGTTGTCTGTATTTTTTCGACTTACGATTTTTGTTCACACTTTTGGTTTTTAGATCAAACAGAATAATTGTTAGCAGAACGTATAAAAAAATAAAAATTAAGTATTTACGGGAAAAAGTTATATATGAAACCACACTTTGCAATATCTAACCTGTCGATGCTGGACAGTTACAACTCAAACATCCATTGGCATCCATACTAACACAGTCCATGTCACATGTTGACACATCAAATGGAGGGCATCCGCCTGCCCCATGACCTCCTCCACTAGATGGCGCTTGTGTAGTTCCTCCAGCAGGTGCGACTTAAAATATCGAACAGCATATGTTATATTTATAATCATAGATTTTGTGTTAAATGTAGTATTCTTCGTTGAACATTGTAGCTTAAAAGGATAAATGAGTTTGAAGATTATTTTTATCTACATGAAAATGCATACATGTTTAAATAACTCATGTTTAATTGCCATTTATATGGGGGAAATTTTTATTTGACACAGTTCGATCTTTTACCCTTCCATCGAAGAACATATTAAATTTGGTAAATGATAACGATTGATACAATTCTATTAAGTTTTGTTTGCATCCTGTGTTAACCTTCCAAATGTGATCCAATATCAGTTTTATTACAACCATTCACGCATGTATCAATCAAAAATCTATTATGTGCAGACAAACGCACAAGACAACCAACCTACGTGAATGCAATTAATAACTGTACCTGAGTTTCATATCTTTACAAAAGAAAAAGATCACTTCCTGTATAATGCAACAATAAGAGAAGTTAGTTCACATAGAAGGTGATGTTGGAATCTTTACCTTTAGATGCATTTCATTCATAGCAAGAACAAAAGAATCATTACGCATGAGAAGCTGACATTTACGTTTTCAAAATCCAACAAATAGAATCACAACTATAATAGTAGAGATCACCTGTGCAAAAATGATAACCGCCCAACCAAAAATAGCATAACTACCTGTAGATGCAATAGATAACACATATACAACAACAATGTACACACTTACAAACTAGAGAATTAATTACATTAACAACGATCATTTATTATGGGAGCAACCAGAAGAACTATTATCTGTAAATGGCGTATATTTTTAGCTGTAACAACCACATAATTTACTGATTGAAGATGATAAATATTTATAGCCCTAACAGCATACCCTTTTCCGACCTGAAGGTAACGAATATTTATAAATCTAACAACCACATAATATCTACTCTGAAAGAGAAGAACATTCTAAGCTGTAAAAAATAATATCCAACCTGTATGTGAAAAACATTTAGAGCTCTAACACCCACTTTTTGCTACGGATAATAAAGATGTGTAGCTTCAACGACCACTTTGTGTAACTTGTAGGTGACAAACAAATATATCTCTAACAACCACATAATTTCTTAGCTGAAGATGGCGAACAACTATAATTTTAAAAACAAAATCATTTCCTACCGAAAGATGCCAAACATTGTATTTCTAACAATCACATAACATTATACCTGAAGAGACGAACGTTTGTAGATGTTAATAAAAATTCTTTAATTCGGTTGTCCGAACGGCTTTACCAAATTAATCAATCACACTTCTTACCTGTAGATGGTGGACAGTTACAACTTAAGCAACCAGATGAATCCATTGATACACAATTCAAGTCACAAACTGAAGCATCAAATGGTGGACAGCCTCCTGCACCCTGACCTCCTGAGGTCTGATTTCCTGAACTAGATGAATTTGTTGCACCAGGACTAACTAAAGAGAGAAAGAAAACCCTTTAAAATAGTTTCATTCTAAATAAATATTGTTCGGGTGCAGTTGAATACGTCTGCATTTCAGTTGGATATTATTATGCAGTTCAGTGTTTCTGTTGTTCCGTTGTTTTCCTCTTATAATTGATGTGTATCCCTCAGTTTTAGTTTGTTACCTGGGTTTGTTTTATCTGAATCGATTTATGACTTTTGAACAGCGGTATACTACTGTTGCCTTTATTGTACCAATATTTCTAACAAAATTTTCATTTTTGTTAAGTGATTCTTAGTTTCTGATTTTTAGTCAACTTTTAAATATATGAGTTTCGTGAGTGCTTTTGATGCATTCAGCTGAAAACAGAATTGATATAATCTATATAACTTTAAAGAAAAAACTTAATCTGAAAAGGGGTGCACTTGGTTAACAACATATTAATGAACATGGTTGACACAAACGTGCCAGAGATTCATTAGATACGTTTTTGATTTAGGATGTTTGCTACACTTGTTGTTGACTCTATTAGATATAAGGAATACTTTAAGTTTTGTCTATTTAGTGCCAATAAAACTTTTGCCCACTAACCCCTACTTTTCTTGTAATAATTTTATCACATATAGCTTAAAAAGACATTTTTCAAAATTTCATAAAATCCTTATTATGTTTTGATAGCTTTTAAAAGAAAAAAGAGGCCAAGCAAAATGTATGAAAAATTTAGAGATAATCATTCCCCGCCAAATTTCAATTGTTTATATCTGAAAAAACAGGACACAAACCTTTCATTTCTTAACATGTTTTGAAAAAGCTTGCTTAGGCTATGTTAAAACAGAGGAGCGGATATCCTTAATCAGCACTCAATCGGACATAAAATAAAGAGCAAATCCTAGTTATATGATATCTAACCTGTCGATGCTGGACAATTACAACTCAAACATCCATTGGAATCCATGCTAACACAGTCCATGTCACATGTTGACACATCAAATGGAGGGCATCCGCCTGCTCCTTGGCCTCCTCCACTAGATGGCGCTTGTGTAGTTCCTCCAGCAGGTGCCGCTTGAATATTAATACGTTTAATGCAGATTTAGGATTTCGATAATAATTAATCTATAGTGATATTCGTTTATAATGTTTAAAAATCGAAATCCTAATACAAACGTTAGGAACAGGTATAGCCGAAAGGTACCGAAAGTATAGGCAAGCTGCACTAGGAAATAGATCTTTGAATGTAGGAGATACATTACCAAAAGTATAAGCAGCACAAAGAATTAAATCCTTATATGTGGGAGGTACATTACCAAAAGTATTAGCCGCCCAAAGAACGTGGGAGTACATTCCTAAATTTCAAATTATTTCCTTAGATTAATTTAAGCATTTTTCTAATTTTGATTTTAATATTTATTTGTTTAATTTACAAGGGTTAATCAGGCATTAATAAATTAATTTCACCTGACTGGCTCAAAATTATATGTATCTAAATATACGAGTCATTACTCCAAATGTTCAGGTTTGTCTAATATTCAAATCTTCCTGACAATGAACGATTATCTAGACGATTGGACATGAATCGTCGAAATACACATCTGGTACTGTTGAGTTGGCACCGTGAATGTTATTAGTAAGAATCTGTATTTCCCTTATTTTGAAAGGAGTGTCCCTTTTAAAAGAGCGTAACTGTATCCATCAATTAAGGAGAATAAATAGATATAAGAAGATGTGGTATGAGTGCCAATGAGACAACTCTCCATCCAAGTCAAAATTTATAAATGTAAACCATTATAGGTCAAAGTACGGTCTTCAACACGGAGCCTAGGTTCACACCGAACAAACATACAAAGATAACTGGAAAATACCTAAATTACTACTTAGTACAATAGACCACACCAAGCCCCAACAACATCATTCTGTACGAAAATACACGTGGAAGAGAATGGTCCCAAATTACCTCATAAGATGTAATGAGGTCAAAAAATATCAGGCTTACAAATTGATACGCCAGACGTTCTTTTCGTCTACATATAACTCATCAGTGGGGCTCTCTTATGGCAGTCAGTAACCCCCCTTTTCTATGAAAATTTCTGGATCCGCCACTGAAACCATGCCCTATCAAGTGCGAAATGGAAGAGAGTTAAACAGTAAACACTCAATAGCATTTTTCTCAAATGCGGCTTAGGCATTCTATTCCTTGGGTAGAAAATCCTTAGTATTTCGAAATTCAAATTTTTGTAAACAGTAAATTTATAATTATGACCATATCAATGATAATTCATGTCAACACTGAAGTGCTGACTACAGGGCTGGTGATACCCCCTGGGGAGTTAACCTCAACCAGCAGTGGCATCGACCCAGTGCTTGTAATCATCTCATAAAATGTGGTGGGTTAAAAAATCTCACAAAAGATCAGGCTTATAATTTGGTATGCGAGACGTTCGTTTCGTCTACATATAACTTATCAGTGGAGCTCGAACAGTTAAAATGCCTTATCAGGTGCGAAGTTGGAGAGAGTTAAACAACAAACACTCGAAAAAGTGTTTCCAAAGGCGGCTAAGGCAATCAATGTCTTATGGGGTAGAAAATCTTAGTACTTTTGAATAACTGAACTTTTATAAACAGTAAATTTACAGATAATGAACATATCAATAATATTTCATGCCAGCACAAAAGTGTTGACTACTGGACTGTTGATACCCTCGGGGACGAAATGGTCACCAGCAGTGGAATCGATCTAGTGGCTGTAAAAATTCATCAAAGATACCAGGCTATAATTTGGTACGCAAGACGAAAGATTAAAGACGACCATTTGCCTTTCTAGACAATATGACCTGATGTTCAGTAGTTGTCGTTTGTTGATGTGGTTCATAAGTGTTTCTCGTTTCCCGTTTTTTATATAGATTAGACCGTTGGTTTTCCCGTTTGAATGGTTTTACACTAGTCATTTTTGAGGCCCTTTATAGCTAACTGTTCGGTGTGAGCCAAGGCTCCGTGTTGAAGACCGTACTTTGACCTATAATGGTTTTTCTTTTACAAATTGTGACTTGGATGGAGAGTTGTCTCATTGGCACTCATACCACATCTTCTTATATCTATAATATGAATAACAAATAACAAAAACTTCAACAGTCCTGTTACTATCACCATGACCATTTACTTATACAGAACTGTCTTCGAGGATTCTACCAGCCCCGTAGCTTAGCTGAGGTTCTGGTTAGGGTTAACATAATAGAGAATAATATGCAAAAAGTGCAGAATAGAGGGGAAAATAAAGATTAGAGAAAAATAGACCAAAACATAAAAAATGGAGACTTTATATGTAGTTCATTAATATAAAGAATAGAGAAAAAGGGGCTAAAAATAAAAGATTACTGAAATAAAGGGCCCCATCCTATAAAAATAGGGGTACAGCAGTCAACATTTTGTTATAATCTTAATCACTTTAACTATGTCAACATATAGACAAAGCACATAAGAAAAACTGAAAGACAAGAATAAAAAGAAATGCCATATGTTTGATATCTAACCTGTCGATGCTGGACAATTACAACTTAAACATCCATTGGCATCCATGCTAACACAGTCCATGTCACATGTTGACACATCAAAGGGTGGACATCCACCTGCACCTTGACCTCCTCCACTAGACGGCGCTTGTGTTGTTCCACCTGCAGATGCAGCTAAAATATTAATAATTCACATTATTGCAGTTTCAGTATAGCAGTGGTACCGACCAAGTGCTAGTAAATGAGAAAGAATTTTGATTAATTGGATTATGTTGGATAGCTGTCTAATTGGCAATCATACAAAATCTCCTTATTTTATGCATGTGACTATAATCTTAAACCATTTTTTATTTTGATCTTTCAGATTTCACAGATTTTAGAGATTTCAGAACATCAAGCATTATACAATAGAACAATTTTCATAACCAGACTATTATTTTTATGATCTCGCACATGCGTTATTTCAAATGCTATACAATATGGGAAGAAACCAATCCCAGGTTCCTATTCAAATTTCTAATAAGTGCACGTGGGTCTGGTTTTTTTTTTTTTTTTTTTTTTTTTGAAGGAAAGAAATTACTATGGAAAACTAAGCAAAAAAACTCATCAAAGATACCACTCTTAACTTTGTGTACGCCAGACGCGCGATCCGTCTACAAAAGACTCATCAGTGACGCTCGAATCAAAATAGTTAAGAGGGCCAAATAAAGTACGAAGAAAATAATGAGGACTCAAACATTCAAAAGGTTTTGCCAAATACAACTTAACAGCTACGGTAATCTTTTCCTTTGGTCGCAAATTTTTAGTATTTCGAAAAATTCTAAGTTTTGTAAACAGTTAATTCATAATTATGACCATATAATTGATAATTTATGTCATTACAGAAGTGCTGACTACTGAGCTAGTCTCGTTCTGGTACTAATAATAAAATACGCACCCGTCGTTGTTGATGGACAGTTGCAACTTAAACAACCCATCGAATCCATCCCAACACAACTCATATCACAGTTGCTGACATCAAAAGGTGGGCATCCACCTGATCCTTTACTTCCGCCAGTAGATGTTCCTATAATACAGAGATCAAAATAAGTTACATTCCATATAAAAATATTATCGTCTTTATGATTTGACGCATGACGCACGACCTATAAATGGTTGAGAAATCCGTGGGCAGCGCATTTCTGCTAAGTAAACTTCAACCTTTTCAAATATACAGTTAACTCTCGTTGTCTCGAACTCGGTTGACTCAAAATTTCGGATTCAGAATACATTATTTTTCCCGAACTAATACACATGTGTCAAAACATGTAGATGTATAAGCTTAATTCAGGTTTTTTTTCAACGTGAAGTGCTGACAATACTTATGAAACAAGAACAGAAATGGCATGTCTACCTATATGATAGACGTGTTTATCCCTGTTATCCCCCTCACGCCATGGACTTGTGTAAATATATATAAATAAATCTAACAAAATTTTATCAAAGCTAACACCTGTTGAACAATCACACACTAAGCAATGGTCGTTATCACGTTTGATACAGCTCTTCTGACACGAGTGTTCATCAAAAGGAGCACACCCTGGTCCATTTACAAGATTTGTATTTCCGCTTCCGGTATTACTGCTTACACCTGTTCCTACAGATAAATTAGTGAAAACTTTTATGTTTTATTCTCTATGATAAATATATTTTTCTTTTTGTGTATTTCATTATTGTGTAATTAAGTAAACTTGACCTATAATGGTTTACTTTTACAAATTGTGACTTGGATGGAGAGTTGTCTCATTGGCATTCATGCCACATCTTCTTATATCTATTAACAGTGACAGATATTATTTAAATAGCAACGCTTTCCTCTTTCAATATATTTCATGGAAAAACCAAAACATTTACTTAAATTCATTTTATAATAAAAATTTATAAACATATTCACAATGAAAGAAATAATATATCTTATAATAAAGCCTTTTTCCATAAAGTAAATGGGAAAGGTTTTAAAATGTGTCGTAAATTATAATTAGGTAACATATTCTTTCTTCACGTTACGATTTACATGATCATAATGGAAGGATGTTGACATCAAATGAATAAGTAGGTCAAAGATCAAATATTATCTAGAGACTTTAACTAAAAATGTTGTTCAACATCAATCCTGCTATCTATGATGAGTTTATTACAACCAATGGGTCCATGCCACTGCTGGTGGAAGTTTACTCTCCGCGGGTATCATTTGCCTCGTAGTCATTACTTAGGTTTTGACATGAATTAGCATTGATATGGTTATAAATTATAGATTAACCGTTTATAGAACTTTAATTTTTTTCAAATTACTAAGGATTTTCTTCCCCAGGAATAGATTATTTTTAGCTTTATTTGGCAAAACCTTTCGGAATTTCGGGTCGTCAATGCTCTTCAACTTCGTACTTTATTTGGCATTTTTGACTTTTTTTTCAGAGCGTTATTGATGACTGTTCTGTAGACGAAACGCGACTCTGGCGTATATAATTTTAATTCAGCTATCTATGTTAAGTTCATTTGCAGCGAACCAGTTCTAGTTCAGAAGGAATGACATCCTAGAGCTCAATCCCCGACTTTGGAATTTACTCTTAAAAAACAGTTTTATGTCCTAGTAATATCTAAATCAAGTTGTTGTGTTACCTTGTGTATTATTGCTGCACTTGCATAAAACACATCCCATAGTATCTATTGAAACACAGGACATAGGACAACCCTTTGGAAATGTTGGACAACCAGTGCCTGTCAATTAAAATTAATTTTATTTAGTATCTCACGAACGTTTGTTTGTGCCAACCGAGAGATTTACATTGCTTTGATAGCAGTATCTCATATTCTTAAGAACTCTGCAATGTATCAGCCCTTTACAAATGTTGGACAACCAGTGCCTGTCAATTGAAATAAATACCTTCAGTATTTCATGAAAGTTTGTTTGAAATTGATTGAGATTGTTGGTTGTTAACGTCATTTTCATCATTTGTGGTCTATTTCGTGAAGGCGTTTTTAATGGTGAATGAATTTAATCCGGATTGTCCGTGAGACCACCGACCATCGGCAGCAAATCCTAGTCAGATACGATAGGAGCCGCACGCATCTGCTACATGTGGGTTTCTAAATAATAACTTCCAAGTTGTTTGTGTCAATCAATTAGTTAACATTACTTTGATAGCAGTATCTGACATGTTTCATATTCTTAAGAACACTGCAAGCAAGTCTTGTTAAAGTATCTAACATGTCTAACACCATTTTGTTCGCCATTATCTGTATTTGGAATGTTCAACAATTATCTTTGAAAATCTCTTCTATTCTATAGCGTCAAATATTATTCCTAGTTCACATGATTGTAAACAGTTAACAAAAAGATACCATTTCCCGTAATGATTGAACAAAAAGATACCATTTCCCGTAATGATTGAACAAAAAGATACCATTTCCCGTAATGATTGGACAAAAAGATACCATTTCCCGTAATGATTGAACAAAAAGATACCATTTCCCGTAATGATTGAACAAAAAGATACCATTTCCCGTAATGATTGGCCAATAGGAATAAGAATATTCTTATTACGATGCGATTTCAAAGTTGGGAAAAGGGAAAATTCCAAGGTCTTTCTAATTTGAGATTTGTACAATATTTTTAAACTAGTTTGAATTTGTCGTCAACGTTGAGTATCATTTATGCGCGCTTATGTTACATAACATTAAAATCTCCAAAATTGTAAGGTATATATAATATATGATAATCTAATATATAGTATCACGTATGATTTTCCTTCGCCATAAATGCACATGGCATCAAATGAAATGTCCATCTCTCCATGTGCCTTAAGATAATAAAAGAGTCAAACAATTGGAGAATTTGTCATTTTCATCTGAGTTTTGTGTGAAGTAAGGAAATTGAAATGTTTCATTAAAAATGAGGAAAAAAATAAATGTTTGGAATCTTAATCATAACAGGGATATTGTCCGTTCGCATGTAATTTCACAAATGTTTAACCTATAACTCCCTCGAGCAAAGGTAGTCCTTGGTATTGTTATTTATTTGGTCTTTCTAACGTTTGGTCTCAAACGTACCGGAAACTGGTTTATTAAGAAACTATATCATACGTGTATATTCACGCGCGAAACAAAAACTTTAGGTTAAGGTAAAACACGATCTTTAGCGCTACAACTTTCAGTGAATCAATATTGAGTATTTGCATAACTTATATAAAAAAGAAGATGTGGTATGATTGCCAATGAGACAACTGTCCACAAGAGACCAAAATGACACAGAAATTAACAACTATAGGTCACCGTACGGCCTTCAACAATGAGCAAAGCCCATACCGCATAGTCAGCTATAAAAGGCCCTGAAATGACAATGTAAAACAATTCAAACGAGAAAACTAACGGCCTTATTTATGTACAAAAATGAACGGAAAACAAATATGTAACACATAAACAAACGACAACCACTGAAATACAGGCTCCTGACTTGGGACAGGCACATACATACATAATGTGGCGGGGTTAAACATGTTAGCGGGATCCCAACCCTCCCCTAACCTGGGACAGTGATATAACAGTACAACATAAGAACGAACTATAAAATCAGTTGAAAAGGCTTAACTCATCAGATGGACAAAAATACAAGTGGACGTGGCAGGGTACTTGTACATCCCAACAACAAAAGACATTAGGAACAGATCTGAGAGTACTCGCAGTTATCTGACAGCTAGTTCAAAGCCACTAAAACTAATAAAAAATCATGCATCTAAGACTAAATTATCAATCCGTACACATCCAACATCCAATGGATTTAGTGTAAAGACGTCATAAACAGTCAGAGAAAAACATGACCTTGTGCAATGCCAAGATACAGGTATCGACAGATTGTAGATCCATGAATGTGTATATGTATATAACATACTAGTAATATTTAGTTTGCTTTTAATTTACTGATAACAATATCAATATTTATACCAATAAAAACAATATTCAATGATCTTATTACAGTGTTGAATTGGTAACCTTTTAGAATAAGTTTATTTAAAGGAGCGATAAGTTTACAAGGATCATTTCTAAATTTCTGTGCACGGTTAACAACATTTCCGTAAAATGAGGATGTGCTATCCCGTTTGAAATAAGTTTTCTACAGGTACAACCAAACTTCGAAACCAAATCTTTATATCTATGGAAAAATTTAGTAAAGGTTTTAAGTAATTTATGGTAACGATATCACTGGTTTAATAATTTACCAGTAATACATAGATTACGTTCGTTAAAATCAAAAACGTCACAACAGACACGGGCATAGCGAACGAGCTGTGAAATATAAACACCGTGAGATGGTGCCAAAGGAACATCACCATCTAAAATGGAAAATTAACAATAGGGAACGAAAAATCGTCCCTTTGTCGTAAATTTTAGTGTGGAGTTTCCGTTTAAAACCGAAATATATAAATCTAGGAAAGGACAGTTATTACCGTTTAAATTTGATTTATTTAAAGTAAGTTCCTTGGGGTAAATTTCAGCAGTATATTGAGAAAATTCTTGATTATTTAACGAAAAATATCATCAAGATAACGGTAAGTATTGTTGAATTTATCAATTAAATGCAATTTCGACGGGTCTTTACTGAGTTTAGTCATAAACTTTGATTCGTAACAGTACAAAAACAAGTCTGCTATTAAAGGGCACAATTAGTGCCCATAGGGATACCTACAACCTGTCGATAAACTTTGTTGCCGAAACGTACATAAATATTATCAAGGAGAAAATTAACAGCTTCAATCATCTCATCACACCTCCAGTAAGTATATCTAGCATATTTACCTTTCTCGTTAGAGAAGAAGGCTTTAAATGAGTTGCAGCAAATATATTTGCATTCAGATTTACCAAACGACCATTTAATTAAATAGGAAAACTTTTGTTTGATAAGATAGTATGGGAGTGTAGTGTAAAGAGTAGAAAAATCAAAACTGTCAACAGAATCAAAAGGACCATCAAAAGCATGTAATTTATCTAAAACATCCAACGAATTTTTTACACTCCAAAAATAGTTTATACCACTATGTTCATATATTTTATTACAATAGTTTATGATAAGCTCTTTAATAGTAGTTAATGAACTTGTTAAAAGCACTGAAAGATTAGTTGTAGAACACTTACTAGAGGCCGAGATGAAACGATATTTAAATGGTTTTTTGTGTAGTTTAGGTAGCCAATACATAGTAGGGACTTTCAAATGTTCAGAAGAAGCCTTAAGCTTTGATGTGGTTGTGATATGTTTGTTTACTATATGACTCTCTGTGGAGCGGATGGACTTGAATGTAGATGAATTTAAAATTTCATTCTTAAGAACGTCCGTGTAGTATTATGTTTGGTAATGTGTTGTCAATATTTTGTTTACCTGTTTGGGTTTGACCTCCACTTCCTGTTGAAGTACCACCACCACTCATACCAGTTCCTGTCCCAGTGCTACTCTGTCCGGGACCGGAACCTATCATAAGACATAAATTTCATTGAATGCTTTGATGTTTACCGTAAATAAAGAAAAGGAACCTGCACTTATTATTTCAGCGTTAATTTCCAAAGATCAAAGATGCCTTTTTTGTTAAGTTTATACGGATAGTTATGAACTTAAATCTTCATGTCGTAGAATGAATTGTAATAAAACACTCTGAAATATGTCTGCATTTTTAACTATTCATATGCATTGTTATTTTCTAACTTGATATTATGTACTTTTTCTTCTATTATTAAAATATTCAAGCAAACATATGTCAACACGTTTTATATCAATGCAACGTTGTAAAGTCATCTTTATACAATGTAATACATTCTGTATGATATTTTTCATAATTACAAACTAAGGGAGCTACCATTTGATTTTTATGGGGGGGGGGGGGGGGCTAGGATGAAAAATTTTGTCCTGCTTTTTTTTTAGTCGTAATCTCATCTCTGTCCTGCCTTTTTATTTTTCACTCTATTCGGTCCTGCCTTTTTTTTACTAGTTTATCCTGACTTTTTTTACATAAATTGTCATCCTGTCTTTTTTTTTTTTTGCCAAGTTGCTCATCCTGCCTTTTTTTTTTACTCAGAACTCCTGTCCTGCCTATTTTTTTTCAAATTTTATCCTAGCTTCCCCATAAAAATCAAATGGTAGCTCCCTAAAGCGTTTGATTGGTTAAAATTTCTTAAACAACAGATATCCAACCATTGTTTTTTTTTTCTTATGTACGGTGTACAAACAATGAAATTGTACTCGATCCTTTTAATTCTGATACGTCCAATGGAATACAAAATAAGCAACTGACAACTGACGCCACAACCGACTGTATATATCTAATATTACCCAAACATATAACACATCCTGTGTTTGAATCAATGGCGGCATTACTACAGTCCTTTGGATAGGCAGGACATCCAGTGCCTGTTTGGTGGATACCAGTTAATACCGAAGTCTGGGGGGTTCCTGCTGTCAAAAAATCATGCACTTTACAGTTAGGAAATAAATTTCAAATTGATCCGCAAAATCTTTAACTATCCTCTTTTCCTTGCTTTCAAATACATTAATCTCACTATTTGTGTCATACATGTGCATATGTATACAATCAGTATCTTCCATAGATTAATTTTCAATACCGGTAGTTGAAATGGTGAGGGGAAAAAATGTCTATCCATAGCAACATTCTGCAATTATTTCCAATCTAATACATTGTATTTCCAAAAGGGCATGGACATATCAGATGTTCCCCCCAGAATTTGGATCAAAGTATGATCATCCAGGATTTTCTCCTTGGTAAATGACGGGGTTCCAATTGAATTGCCAATACCCAATTCCGCTATCAATCAGGTTATGTAATGTGATTTACACACTTAACGTGACGGTACCCATATTGCACCTATTTTGACAGTTTTTTCACCTACCCTACGTTCATTTATGATACAGACAAAAGTTTCCATTCTGTGTTTATTTTGTAGATGTGTCATTATTTACTATATGGTTCAACCAATTTGATTTTGAATCCATATTGAATCATAGAAAAATGTGTTTGAACCGACCTCCAAGCGATCCATGATTCTGTAATGAGGAGTACCCAAATTGCAGCCATGCTTAGATTCACATCCTTAAAAATCGAATATCAGATGTTTTGTTTTATTTCTTCAAATATTTAGAACAATTTGACATTAGTCCATGCTTACTATTATTTTTTTAAGAAATGGATGCTTGTATCATATTTAATTTGCTCATTTTAAAAGATGACTTTTTGTGAAGGTCGCATGGCGACGTTTTCGAAGTAAAATTCGCTTTTAGCAACCAGTTTGATTCAGTTTTGACGAAAAAAGCAAAGAAATATTGCTAATGAATTATTCACTTGCAAGTGAATAATTCGACCTCATTAAATCCGTATTCATGTGAACTTCAATTGAAATTGAGATGGGTTACACATGAACTAGGCGTGAAAAGCTAGTAAAAGCTAGTAAAAGGAAAAGAATGTCAACATTGAAAGTCAAACAAGAGTAAACCATTTGATTGACTGATTCGATCTACAAAAACTTATTCTTATACAGGTAAAAACGATTATTAACATATTGTTTGAACCTTTAATATGAAATCAAATAGAGTTAGAAAAATCAAATTGCACGAGTTCGCTATCTATTTATATCTATGTTTATGTTTATGGGTTATAAAATATATCGTCGGCATTCTCCGAAAAGTCCATTCGATGGTTAATTAGATGGCGTCTAGACTAAAATACACACGAAATGCTGATACATAATTTCCAGTTTATGCATCGTAAATTGTTTATAGACTTTTTTTATTTGGATATACGTTTTAGTATGTTATAAGTCGAATATAAAAATGTGAGTCAAATCGGTGAACATGAATTTGACAGCTAGTGCCCCTTTAACATTAGGTTTTAAAGATCGATGTAGCATATATTCTCATATTCGCATATTCAGTTGTTTAATTCAAATATGTAATAACAATTGATTTTGTATTTACATTGTGTCATAGATCAAATTTATTCGTTCAGTGTATATTCATTTGTTTGCGTTAATATGTCTTTTGATTGAGTTAAGCTATTTCAATTGATATTTCATAGTGTGTCTTTCTATGTTATGACGTTACACTATTGTTTTAGGTAAGGGTGAAGGTTGGTACCTATTAAAACGTTTAAACCCGCTGCATTTGTTTGCACCTGTCCTAAGTCAGGAACCTGATGTTCAGTGGTTGCCGTTTGTTGATGTGGTTCATAAGTGTTTCTCGTTTCTCGTTTTATAAAGATTAGACCGTTGGTTTTCCCGTTTGAATGGTTTTACATTAGTCATTTTTTATGGCCCTTTATAGCTTGCTTTTCGGTGTTGCCAAGGCTCCGTGTTGAAGACCGTACTTTGACCTATAATGGTTTAATTTACAAATTGTGACTTGGATGGAGAGTTGTCTCATTGGCACTCATATCACATCTTCTTATATCTATGTAATACTTCTTGAAAACAGTATTAAAATAGAAAACATATTTCAATAATTACCTGAAACACTTCCACTTCCGGTTCCGGAATTACTTGCAGGACATTTACAAACAATACATCCATCAGCAGCAATAGATACACATTCCATTTTACAGTCTTTAGGATAAGGGGCACATCCGGATCGCAATACGGGATTTCCTATAAATTCAAAATTCAGTTTATCACCTATATATTAACATAGAAGATGTGGTATAATTGTCAATGAGACACCCGATTCTTTCCAACAGAGACCAAATGACCAGAGGTTAAAATTATATCGGTTACCGTATATATATGTATCTGTTTTTTTCTCATATGCTGATTCATTATTATTCGTTTGATACCAAATCGTTGATTACGTGGGTAAAGGTAACCACGAATTTAAATGTTCGTCGAAGTACATATTTACTATAGATGTGTATGCAGACTTTGGTATAGACCACGAAATAAAAAAAAACACGAAAAAACATTTTTCTTCAATCCACGAAAATTTGGTATTAAGGTGGTACCCAACACCTTGACTAATATTAATTTGGCTCGTTTAATTTTCATAAAATTTTGACGAAAGGTTTACTTTGACCCTTTGACAAAAATATAAAAATTTCAAAAATTTGAACCAACCACTTTATCAGAAAAATTTCATTGGTTATATAGCAGTTTGACAAACACTAATTTTGATTATTGGGAAGCTTAATATTTCCTTAACAATACAACGTGATGAAAACGTTTAGCTGATTTTTACAGAGTTATCTCCCTGTAGTGTTAGGTACCACCTCAATGAAACAGAATGAATCCATAGTATCTGAAGTTTTTTTTCATAAAAAGCAATTCGGTACTTATGCATAATTCATTCATTGCGTTTTAGGTCTGGAACTATTTCGAATTTAACATATTGTATAGACGCTAAACGCCTTTTGAATTTTTGTGCTGACTGCTTCATAATCTTTTTTTATTCATATGCTAGGTTTCGTAAAAATCCTAGATTTATAAATCTAGATATTTTACGGAGTTAATATTCCAACATACAAAGGCAAAGCTAACCCTAGGCGGATATTTGCCTTTTGGTCATATAGCTTCTCAATTCGCCTTTTCAGAATCTAAAGGACTATGGGTAATCTCATTGTTCGTACACCAAAATGAAAAATAACGTTACGTCATTGGTTGAATTTCCATTAACATCGTGCGGGACAAATTTGCAATTCCAGAATTGGCAAATCTGACTTTGTTGTCTTACAAGATGACAAAAATATTTTTTGGCCAAGTGATAGATAATTAAAAATATTAAATTTCCCCATATGTCCCAACATGTCACTGTTGTCACCACAGCTGATTAAAGTACATTTCCACATTTCCATGGAATATTAGAAGTTCCGATGGGAAAATTTAAAGTTCCCATCGGAAAAAGTACTTTTCCCATGGGAATTTTAAAGTTCCCATCGGAACTTTACAGTTCCCATGGGAAAAGAAGAATACTAAAAGTTCCCATGGGAATTTAACTTTTCCGATGGGAACAGTTTATCTTCCCATTGGAACAATTTTTCTTCCCATGGGAACAATTTTTCTTCCCATGGGAATATTTGTTTCTCCGATGGGAACAATTTTTCTTATCAATGAATCAGATATTTTACAACGGGAACATGTTTTCCTTTAGATTGTTTTTCTCCTAGAAAAAATGAAATTTGTTGAAAATGCAGGAATTATTTTATATATTGAAGTATGCGGGTTTTCTACAAAATGTCAATATGCTTTGTATCTAAAGTTGCACTCAACATGCAACTTCCATAAAACTCTGATTTTCTATTAAAGTATGAAGCAATGACAAGTAAGTTTTAAATTAAGTTGTGCGCGTGTGTTGTGATAACAAAATATTCTTTTTTCTATTATTGAACTTATTAGAAAACAGATAAAAAAAATGTTTAAAACAACTTATTTTCCGGTGCGTAGAAATACCACAAATTTTGATTATTTATTTTTTTACAAACTACAAGACCCATAAAACAAAAACACTACAACATGCTGAAATAATACAATCATGTACAATCTGTATACACGTACGTAATTAACAGGTTCTGGTTGAATGAACACGAATTTCAATCGATTACACATCAATGACAATCAATAGAGTGCGGCACGTGTCGATAAAATATTCAATAACACTGTTATTACTAAAGATATGATTATATAATTTGAAATTATTTATTTATTTATAATAACAAAGTCTACTTTCATATTTCATGTCCTTTGTGCCAATAATTTATATCTTCCCATCAAGTCCCTAGTGCGTAATATTGAGGTGGTCTATTGCGGTATTTCTACGGACATCTTTATTTCAACACTTTGATTCCTTCCGTATTATATTCTGTATAGGGCATAGGCAGTTTATGTAGATGAATAACAAGAACAGAAAATAATAAATTGAAGTCATATTATTAGTCTCTGTTGAATTGTTTTAAAAACTTAACATTGACATGGATTAGTGATTTCTGTGACTGTTTTTCTTACATATACAGGTACATGTATCAGAGCTCTATACATGTACCAAATTTACAAGTTTGTTACTTTTCACGTGAGTTTTTTTTGTGTGACTTACTTACGTTTATACCGTATTTTTGTTTTGTTTTTATTTAAACACATTTTATTTCCAAAAGCAGTAAATGGGATTGAACACAAGTTATAACACCTCTCCTTATACAAATACAAACACAAAATACATAAAATAATGACGAAAACAAAATAGGAATGCATGTAATACAAACTAACACAAAACCGAAAATGCAATATAATATTGTTGTAATATGGACTGGCGTGAATTGTGAAGCGTGACAAAGTAGGAATTCAGAATTTTAGTTGTATGTGAAGTTCTGAATGTTTATAAATTTATGACTCAAATGGCACTTGAAACCAATTTCCGATTAACTTGGCTACTAAGCAAAGAAAACACCCTAAACGAATGTGGACTTTCATTTATATGGACATATCAAACCTTTTATGATGCAAATTGGCTTAAGCGAATTGTTAAAATTACTTTAGAAGACCAGTTTACCCAAACTTGGTTCTCAAGTGTAGAAGCCTCTGCAAAAACTCTGAACTACATGCTATTTAAGGAATCGCTTAAAACTGAAAAGTATTTTGATGTTCTAAACGACAAAGATGGGTTTACATTCTGTAAATTTAGAATGGTCAACCATTAACTGCCAATAGAATGTGGGAGGTGGTCTAATATCCCAAGAGAAAATCGGACTTGTCCTTTATGTGAAGATGGCGATATTGGTGATGAATACCATTATCTCCTCAAATGCAACTTTTTTACAACAGAAAGAAATAAATACTTAGATAAAAAAAATTCACAAACAATTGTGATATTCCTAAGCTCAGGGAACTTCTGAATACATCTAAACAATCTTAGCTTAGAAATTTATGCAATTTTTTTTAGAGTTATAAACGATGAAGTGGATTCTCTCAATTAACCTTCTCCCTCCTCTGTCATATTTTAAGGCCTTCCCTTTAATATACACTGCACATTTTTAACATGTAAACATATTTATGTATTTCTATTGTATTGTTTATTTCCTCAACCTTTGTAATATTGTATAATGTCTATGTTCTTCTATGTATCTTTGTATTTACTGCGGTTTATCAGAATAAAGTATATATAATCTTTGTGTAATTGAAACAGGGCAAAAGTGGACGTCTTATTAACTTATTTATAAAATTTACATTTAAATTTTAAATGAAATAAATAAATTCAATTATTTATAAAAAAAAATGGGTAAAGAAATAAATGTCTCAATTTTATTAACATGTAACGAATTTCGTTTGAAAATCTTTTGTGCTATAAGTTACTATTAAGTGTCAAATTTATTTTCACAAAGACGGAAATAAGACTTTTGATAAAATAATAATTAGTTTAACTATATAATGACAATTTATGATCGAGAAGTTTGTTAGCGAAAAATAATCTCTATAAATAGTTCTAAACGAAGATGCACAATTTACACAAATTATCGCTATCACAGATTTCTGATATAAGATTGAACAAATTCAAAATTTCTTTACTTTGCACAGAGACATATATATGTCTCTGTTTTGCTGAAATGTATACAGGTCACCGTGATCAGCCAGTAGAAGCTCAATTGGTATAGCATATCTTTTAAAATCAAAAACAATATTTCTCTTGCTTCTTTGTGAAATGGGCACTCGAAAAGTTATGAATACAATCTTCAACAGCATGGCTACAGCTGCATGCGGGATTTAGTTTAATATTAACACGGTGCAGATCTGCATTTAAAGAGCTTCGCATATTTCTCAAGCATGAATGATATTAAGTTTTCTAACACTACAACTAAAGCAGAAGGGTGGCTGTTTTATATTTCGGAAGTCCATATGTCGGGATTTAGACTTCCATTCAATTGTAGTAGATGGGGATGTTCTGGTTATATCTAGTCTATGACACGGGGTACGACATAGTTGTTACTATTTCGCAAATCATAATTTGAATTTGACCAATAAGTCGGAGCATTAAATCGCAGAGATAATCAAGGGCAGTTTCGTTATGTAAAGAATATAACACATTGAGCTTTCTTGACTCTCTTCTGTCTACTATACCAATTTCAGGCCTGTTTCGAAATATGTAGCTTCACGACTGACATACACGGGCAACCCAGTTACTATTCCTTTGCTTCCAACTTGACATGTTCTAAATTATTAGAATCTTGTTGACTACAACTATCCCGAAACACATATGCATATTCCATAATTGGTATAATAAATGTTAAGTTTATACGAGCAAGAAAACTTAGATTATTTCAATATAATGTATATTTAAATTTTTCAAGAACATTTAATCTTGTACTGTGCTTGCACAATTCATTATGTGTTCTATATGTGCCGGTATGCATTTTCCTTGGTAATACATTCTGTACATATATTCCGGCTCGGATTTTTATGTGTTAAAACAATACCGAGTGATGATATTTTTTTACACTGAATAATGTTAAGATGGGTATTCATATTCAATTCATTCACCAAAAGTGTATCACTATTAACGGCGGAGAATATTTTAGTGCATAGATAGGACATTTAGCGCCAAAAAAACAGTCCATTTATCGAAAAAGAGAAACTATCAATGCCATTTTATTCATTTGTTGTATAATAATGAATTTTAATATAGTATCATGATAGCACAATAAAACCAAAAAATACAGCAATAAAAGTCTAAAAAGTTAAAGGGAAACTCCGCCAAAAAAATGTAAATACATCATATTCATTTTGTATAAAACAGCACAAATTCATAAGTATTAACGTTTTATTCTCCTAGATAAAATATCACCATCAAATTCAAATTCAAAATATCAATTCTCTACATTCTCTAATTTTTTAAATAACTATGATCTGCCATTTTTAGATTTTTTAGCTAATGTTATGAAACAAAAACAAATGCAAGGGTTCCGCGGAACCCAGTGTCTCGCCTACTTTTGCTGTTGTCTATGTAATCTTTTGATTGTAAGAAGCCTCTGTCCGAGTTTGGTAAAAATCAAGGATGGTTTATGAATCTAATAAAGGTTGTAAAACTTTAACTGCAGATTGTATGTAATGTTAACTGGAAGAAAAACTAAGTCCATTTATAAGTAATATACGAAAACAGGAAATAAATTTTACAAAATTTACTTCTAGATACTATCTTTTGATCATAAACAAGCTTTTGTCCAAGTTTGGTAGAAATCCAGGATAGTTAAAGAAAGTTATTAAAATTTCAAAACTTTAACCTCAGAGTGAATATTTGTGGACTCCGCCGACGACGACGACGACGCCGACGACGGAATGTTGGATCGCTATGTCTCGCTTTTCCGACAAAAGCCACAGGCTCGACAAAATATAGGGAATTAGTTCAGAGCGATTTCTTTTATGGATTCTCTTATAGTTTAAAGCCATAATAAAATGCAGTTTTCCGTGTAAAATTGTTTCCAATAATCTAATTTGTTCATAACTTTTTTTATCTGGGACTATTCAATATACAACATGACTTTTGTTTTAAATTTAATTTTTTTTATTAAATTCCCTAACTTGACCATGGCTAAAAATTATTGCCAGAGGTACTGTGAGGTGACACTTCCGGGTATTCAAGCGATTTCCTGTCGGGCTTAAAAGTTTTATTACACGTAATGCTGGTTCACGTACCGCTTTACAGTAACTGCTGAGTTGTGTATGCGGCCGGTAATTTGGAACTTTATATTTAAAAATCAATTATCTGTTATAATATACATCATGTGTACATTTGTTTTGTATCTTGAGTCCGACAGTGATATACCATAAATTACTAAACTCATACGTGTAGTCAATTTTACTACCACTTGTTTATGAATTACATTTCTGGTATAATCAATGAAAATAAATTCCAACCAAAGATATGAGGAAATAACAGTTTATGGAGATACTTTCCATCGGTCAAATTTGAAAAATGTAAGTTTGTACTACTTGTCAATAATTATTGATATTTTAAAACATATAAATATTTATTTCACAAAAATGTACGCACTTGTCGATCGTTACTTTATACAGATAGAAAGATACGGAACTAAAGATAGTCACAATCAATAATATGTATTTTGAAAATAAAACCTCCAGAACCGATCCGATTTAAATTCAGGGCCCGTATTTAAGTTAAGATTTGTTCCGAACAGACGGATTTTTCTACATGTTCTACGATAAATTAATACTACGATTGGGTATTGTTTTATGCATATTAGTCCAGATCTATATCTAACTTGCTTTGCTTCGTCAAAATTATGATTGTAGAAAATCACAGATTTAAATTAAAATTAGAACGTTCCAGAACAGAAATTCGTCATCAAAATTGTTAGTTGTATTGTACATGTATAACTATAATGCAAACCTTGTGAAATAGTACGTGAAATTCCAACTAAGCGTGAATACTTTGAAAAAGCGACGGTTCTATTAATACCTATTGTCAATTTCAAATTCTGTTTCGACATGCATTGTAATATATGTCACTGGACGTTAAAATTACATCATCAATTTCGTCTACGCGTCAAATATTGCAGTTGGTTTCTCTTTTTTACATATACGTGTATACACTCCAAGTTATTCTTATGTTATCTCATTTAGATTTTTAATTCAAAGTGAATTTTAAAGATGAAAGTCCAATAGGCTGACATAGTTCGATAATGCTTCGAATTAAATATAAACTGAGAATATATATATATATAACTGCCATATTCCGAATCCCTGACATTCAGAAGAAAAGATAAGAATGATCGGTATCTGAGTGAATCTACGTCTCAGTCAAGCTTCATAAAGATATTACAAAATATTCAAGATTTAAAACTTTTCTTGATTTGATTTAGATTTTGGTGTTTTAACGCCACTTTTAAGCACCGCTTTTGGGCTATTTCGTGGCGGCCAGTTTTATTGGTGGTGGAAGCCGGAGTGCCCGGAGAAAACAACCGACCTTCGATAGGAAAACTGACAATCCTAGTCAATTAAGATTGGAGTCGAGTGCACCCGCACGAGCGGGGTTCGAACTCACAACCTCAGTGTTGACTGGCTAGTGATTACAGTAGTAACTACTTAGACCACTCGGCCACCGAGGCCCCAAAACTTTTCTTGAATAAAAGATGTGGGCTATGATTGCCAATGAAATAAACTATGCAGCAGAGACCAAATAAGCCCAATTAATTTTGTGTATACTATAACAACTGATACCGTAATTCCGTTGACAGTAGTGCACGTCTGTCGTATCTGTTATAACAGGAAGGTGCATGGTAACCATACTACCTTACTAAGTTCAAAAGTACATAACAACCCTTTCTTTGTGCATTATACGCTCAGGAACACACACCTTACTATTTTGCATGGATTGTTAGCAAAGGCTACTTTTCAACTGTAGTCCTTAACCAAAGTGTTGTTGGTTTTTTTTCATCTGACGAGCTAAATTTTAGATTAAGTCATTATACAAGTACAGAGGCTAGGATTTATAATCCGGGTAGTCTGGCTGACTTCGTGCAATACCCCGCTCCGTATACATTATTTTTACATAAATCATTTAAATTTTAGATCCTTCAGTTTGCATATAAAATCATATTTAAATCTTGTTTACAAATTTACATACCAGAGACGAATAGTAACGTATGGCTTAGTACAACATGCATAAAATTTTATTTGATGTTACCGGTTGTAAATATGTAAAATGAAAGAATAACTTACTATACCAATATAGACTTTTTGTTAGCTCTGGACTTTTGAATTCAAGGAATGTATTACTGAACAAGAACAATTTAAATGTAGGACAAATTCGGCTTACAACACGAAATTTGTTCAAAAAATAGTACCAAGCATGTGACAAAATGACGGGTATTTTACAGAGGTATCGCAATTGCAGATGGATTGGTGGATAGTTGCCGTTTGTTGTTAAACGTTCAGTGGCAAGTATTTCATGCATATTAAGGACCAAACTAAGTTAGCCGACGACAAAAGCGAAGTGGTGACAAATTCAATGTTCAAAATTTATTTCCAAGTGTTATTTAGGAATTCAAATATATGTATCTATATTATAGAAAGTAAATTTTACTATTATTTAATGAACAAAATAAAAAAAAAAAAAAACGCTGAAAGAAAATAAACCCGGTGAATGAAAGCTGAAATAAATGAAATGTAAAAAATTATAACACAAACAACTTTAAACTTTCAAGGTTATGAAAATAATGCTGATATTTTTCCTGGCCAGGTTTGGTTATAGTAAAAATCACAAAAAGGGATTCATTGGCCCTAAAAAACACTTTACGAATAAAAACAAGTAAGTCTGCCCAAAATGATTTATAGTGTGATCATAGTAAACTTAAACCAGAATGTGTATAGATGTCTCTGCTTATAACAGTCACAAATCAGTTCTAAATATTAAAAATCAACGATGTACTATTTTATCAAAAGTGATCGAGATGCGCTTATTGCGTAATTCAAATTCTCTGACACTTAATGTTTTTCCAAAACACGTTATAGTTAGTATCAGAGACATATAATACATGTAGTATATGTCTCTGTAAATATGTATCTTTCTCAAAGTTTTAAAGTTTTTGTTTTTCTTTAACACTCTAAGACCGTATCTCGTGGGTACTGCTTAAATTATCTTTCAAAAAGCGAATTTAAATTTCCATCTTTAAAACTAGTATATCAGATAAGATTGGCCACATGACAAGAAATACTACAATAAACATTGGTCACGCACGACATACTCCGATGTTAGACACGTGCCGTTACAATGTCATCTTAGCCAGTTTTACGCATCAGCGCACACAGGTTTGTTGAATAGGCCAGTTGATTGGAGGAAAGTTACCTAAAACCACGCCTACCTTAAACTAATACCCAATCAACCGCCTTTCACAGAAACATAATTCAAACATGGATAAGATTACAGAGATCTGGTTGCGTATTCCATATTTGAAAAAGTTTAGATTCTTTATTCAAACTTAGAAGTATAGAATATGCCCGTAATGCAAGTTTCGCAATTTTACAATAAATTTTATAAAACATTTTCACCTACCTAGTGAGGCAAAAATAAAATAAATAAAATTTGCAAATTAAATAAAATTTGCAAATTAAAACTCTTTCGAATTGGTCTCTATTCGTACAAAGAAATCACCAGCAATCAAATAGTTATTTTACCTGTATGCAATCGCAAAAATAAATCATTTAGTCTTTGATCTAGATACAAAAGACGACTATGCTCCTTACATTTAAAACAGTCTACTCCAAATGTCATAGTGTATGCCTGGGAACAGTATATCTAATATATAACGGAATAGAAACTAAGTGGATATCATATATAAAAAAATGTTTTTGATAATTGCGGTATGATTATGTTCAATATATGGAATACACACTTTGCTGATAAATGGGTGTCAAAATGTATTAAGCAAAAACTAAAAGACCAGTTTCAACAAGAATGCTTTGCTTTTGTTGCAGAATCGCATAAAACTTTATGTTATCGTTTTTTTTAAAGAATTTACAATTTGAAAAATACTTTTCATTTTTACCTTACAAATTTATTTATTACATTATGCAAATATAGATGTGGTAGTCACCACTTGCCGATTGAGTCTGGAAGGTTGCAGGGTTTACCGAGAGAAGACAGAATTTGCCGTCTGTGTCACTCAAACTACTTTTGGTGACGAGTACCATTACATTTTGAATTGTGAAACATTTAAACTAGAAAGAAAGATATGTTCACCGAACTACTGTTGATCAAACCCTAATATCTATAAATTTGATCAACTGTTTAACTCATCAAATTGTAATATTAGAAAAACTATTTAAATTTATTAAAGTTATAAATGTGAAAGTCAGTCCTTTAAGTTAATTTAATTGTATCGTTCACACATGCATGTAATAATTGTACCTTATAGTAAGTTATGTTTATGTATGTTCTCAATAACTAGTAATTGTAGTTTTATGAGAAATAAAGTATTCGTATTCCTTTAAACTATAAATTACAGCATACGGGTAAAATACAAGTGTATATAATACCATCAAGTATTTAATCCTCATCCGTCTTTGTAAATGCAAAACTCTGAATTCTCTTTGATATTTACCTGAGAGATCACAAAAAACAAATCTAACAAGACTTTCAAAGGCGTTTGAGAAAAATGAAACAAAAGATTTTTGTAAACAAGTAACACATTGAAGTTGGAAATTTGACCGAATGAATGACATAAACTTTTAAACAAAAATCAGTGAACATCTGTCTAGTGGAGAAAACATGCAAATCGATTTACGTAGATGAAAAGAATAAATATATTGATAATAATTATGATTTCAATGTCATAAATTCAAGGATTATAACTGGAAAACGATCTTAAACACGATTCGTGACTTCCCATGTATATAGATTAAAACAGCAGATTTATATCTTTTATTTTTAAATTAAATTCTGAAGTACACAGGCATGGCTCTGATCCTTGGCAGTTCAGCGAACAAAATTACATGAAATGCACGATGCAGCATTGCTATTGATCGAAAAGGTGAGAGATTCAAATTGAAAAATAAGCCGCTGGACGTTAGAGTTTCTATCAATCATTTAATGATAATAAAAGACTTTTGAATGTAAAAGTATGACAGAAATACCTTAAATGTATTGTAATTACACATTTTATTTTATCAAATGAATTTTTGTTAAACTGCTCCAGACATGATTATAAGTAACCATCAGTCCATTGCGACATTTCATAGCTCTTTTACATATTCCGAAAAAATAATAAAAGAAAAATAAATAAATAAATGTTCCCATGGGAAAATATATCTTCCCATGGGATGAATTATTGTTCCTATGGGAAGAATAAATGTTCCCAAGGGAAAAAGGTGTTCCCATGGTAAGAAAAATAGTTCCTTGGGAACAAAATTCCTTGGGAAATTTAGAATTTCCATGGGAAGAAACTATCTACTAATGTTCCCATGGGAAATTCTAGTTCCGATGGGAACTTTAAAATTCCATAGGAAAAGTACTTTTTCCGATGGGAACATTAAATTTTCCCATCGGAACTTCTAATATTCCCATGGAATTTTAAAATTTCCATGGAAATGTACTTTAATCAGCTGTGGTGACAACAGTGACAACAGTGACATGTTGGGACATATGGGAAATTTAATTTTTAATTATCTATCACTTGGCCAAAAATATTTTTGTTATCTTTTAAAACAACAAAGTCAGATTTGCCAATTCTGGAATGGCAAATTTGTCCCGCACAGTGTTCATTGTTTAGAATGTTTTAAACCAATCAAAACGTTTTGGTGTACGATTTTGAAAATATTACCCAGAATGCATTAGATTCTGAAATGGCAAAATTCAAACTTTTGTGTCTTGACGTTCCTGATTACGCTTCTTGTGCACCACATCGATAAAGTCTTATTGTCATTTGTCATTGGTTCAATCTTTAGGGTTTGATAATTTACTTTGGTATTTTTTAACCCACTGTTATTGGCCAACATAAGTCAAAGGGGGAAATAAAAGTTACGAGTCGAATGTGGAAAAATCTCACTGTGCAATATTTTAAAAATTAAAGCAATTTATCAACAATACCACACAGAATAAAATACATTCAGTCGATTCACAGAAAATCGGACGAATATTGCTTACCGTTTTTCTGTTGGTGCTCGGTAACAAAAATCAAAACCTTAAAAACGGGCACATCAATACTCCACCAAACTTCGATTTGCTTCGAAAGTGTGAAACATGAGGATATGATACAAAGAGGGTCTGGATGGAATTTACCGAATAGAGAATAATGGACAAAACGTGCAGAATAAATGGCAAAAAAAATGAAAAATAGACAAAATAGGCCAAATAATATATAGAATAGAGAATAATGTGAAGTTAAAAAAATAAAAAATATTTAAATGGTGTAAAAATTAGTATTCCAATAATTAAAGATATTAAACAAAATGAAGGACCCCTAATAAGTACATCATACAAAGAGCCAATAAAAACAATAAGCTAAAGAAAAACAGACAACACCATGGTAGCAAAGAAAACCGAAGAGGACAAACAAGTATAGAAAAGATTATAAAGAAACCCAAAACTGAGCAACATGAACCCTACAAAAAAACAAAATGACACAGCTGTGCTCACAAAGGTAAACTCCCTGCTACACAAGCGGCACCAGCCATTTTTCTCATGATTAGTAAAATTCAGATGTAATGCCATAAACGATGAAAAGAGGTCCGGGTTGTGGCAGCATATCGATGGTTATTTTTGACACAGATATGCATAAAGATCAATCAACCATGATGGCATCCTTAAAAATTTAGAGAGATGACCTCAACTCTACCATTAAGAACCCTTGGTTCAAAACAGTAGGTTCATTGTAAGCAACAGCCTTATATGAAAATCATGAAGGCAACTAAATATCGCTCAACTGGAAGATCTTTACTAACTATAGGTGCTGCTGGAATGGGTAGTCTACAGTAGTAAATTAAAATCAAATATTTGGCGTAAAGATTCCTTCTCAACCGACCCTTACTGTCAATGTCTAGATTGAAGTCAAGATTTTGACTTGGATGGAGAGTTGTCTCATTGGCACTCATACCACATCTTCTTATATCTATATACTGTAGCTGTGGTATCCTTTTTTCAAGTTCAATGGTATAGACGCGATTAAAAGTCACAAAATTGTAATTTATTCAGGAAGAGAAAATGTGTTGTTTCATAACGTCGATTAATTATGCGCCCTCTATCGACCGCTGGCTCTAGTGAAGACATTAAACCTACTTGTTTTATTGGGGAAAACTCAATTGCTTACATTTTTTTGGAAAAATATTGTTTTTGCATTTTTCGTATAATTTATACACAAGTATAAATAAAAGCTTACCGTGAACGAAAAATACAAAATTCAACACAAAAATGGCGAAAAACATCCCAAGTATTTTAAATCCCAAATGAAAATCGAAACATAAAAAATGAAAAGTCTGCAAATGACTTTTCCGAAAGTTTACGATAAAATTGTGACTTTTATGAATGAACTAGATAATGGTATATATATGCGTGGTTTTCGAACTGCAATTTTTCTGATAACCTTTAGTGTTATAGATAAGGGCCGACATGTCCCGATATAAACTTGCATTCAATGACAGATGTTCGGTAATCCCTATAATGGCTACAGAAGACTATGTCATCTGTAAATACATGTAGCATAAACGTTGACCTTGCAAAACATAGGTAAAAACTGGTCCTAATGGAAATTATTTAAGATATCATAATGAATTAGAAAAATATATCATTAAAAATGCGAAAATAATACTGAAATGTGTCCTTATAAACATTGATTCTTTAGTTTTATATGAATAAAAGAAGATGTGGGTTATGGTAATGAGACAAGAACCCTACGACAAAAATTAAAAGGAGACATCAAAGGTTTAGATTTGTGTTAAAGTACCTTTTAAATGCTTGTCCTATTTAGAGCTTCCATGTGGAATCAATGTCATTTTCAAGGTCTGAGAGCGAATGTTGACCTTTAGTTATCGTTGTTTGGTCAGTTGTTGAGAGAGTACGTTGACCTTTTAAAACTATTTGGGTTATTTATGCCAGGATTGGTCGGCTGCTGAGGACATGGTGACTTTTAATTGTTAATAATGCATTGATTTAACGATTGCTGGTGTAACGGAACTTTAGAAATTTTGAAGTTTAATTCGTTCAAGATTTTGGAAATTAGATACAAATGTGTATTTGTATTCGTATTTGAATTTGTATTTGTATTTGTATTTGTATTTGTATTTGAATTTGTATTTGTATTTGTATTTGTATTTGAATTTGTATTTGTATTTGTATTTGTATTTGAATCTATATTTGTATTTGTATTTGTATTTGTATTTGTATTTGTATTTGTATTTGAAATCAACAAAGACAAGATAATGACAATAGGGTAAAACACATCACTGAGCTATAATCACATACATGTATGTTTCGTAATAATCCGTACTTTTGATTGGCAGAAAGCAACCATAAGGCATTCCGATATCAAATTGTAATTCCCTATATAATTCAACCTTCATGACTGCAAGCGTTTCCGGTCACAACGTTCCAACAATGCATAGGGAAAAGACAAACGAAAAGCTCGATTTAACTCGTAATTGCACAGTTGTAGCACATAAATGTACTTATAAGAATTGAATGATTTTGATTTGCGCATGATCAACGCTTTTACAACCATATAAACTTGTGATTCAATTCTCAATTAAAACATTTGACTTTTTATTTTGATAAAAGTTTTTAACAGATTATTTGGTCCTATAGTTCGAGGGTCAATATTTGTCTTTACAGCCGTTTTTATTTGTTAATATGTTTCATCAGCATCATTAATTATTATTACATTGTAACGTTATAATTTTGTGTTTTGTGGGCGATTGTTTTTCAGCTCGATTTTTTGTCTCAGTTGGCTATGGTGTTGTTGTTTGTTTTTCTTCGATTTACGGTTTTTGGCTGCACCCTTTGTAATTTCTCCCCGTTTGAACTTAAAGATCCTTATTAAGAATATAGCATTTCAACAGTGTACTACATGTTTAAAGACAAAGTATCAACGAAAATTTTATTTAAAATTTGGCATCTTCTGAGTACCTAGGCTATTATTTCATGGAAGCTTCTATGAGGTTATACATGGGGTTTACAGAATAGAAAATAAAGACCAAAAGTGGAGAATGAAGGGACAAAAAAAATCAAGACTAGAGAAAAACAAGCCAACAAAATAAAGAATAGAGAATAAATGGGTGCTTCAATGTAAAGAATCGAGAATAAAATGCAGAAATAAAGAGCCCCCATTCAGACCCTCTTCTAAGGCATCAGTATAGTAGATTTTAAAGTACATTTAGTATATGAAAAATAATGCACGTCCTCACGTAAACACGCTGAATGATGATTATAGTATCTAATTATCTTAAGTTAAGCGTAATATTTGAATAGTATCGATATAGGGAAGTCAACCTTAGCAGGTGTGGTTAGTACTTACAAGATAGGTATCGCGCGACAGGTGGTTATTTATAAGTAATATTAAAAACAACAAAAGACAGCGACACACAATTTCGACATGGAAAACATTTTAATTTTAATTTTATTCATTTTGGGTTTTTTATGCGGTAAGAATTTTCATTACATATGCGTTGCTTCAATAGTGATAATTGTTGTCTTATTCTTAAAATTGTTTGCAATTCGTATTATTTCTTAATACTTAATCAAACTTAATTGTAATTTTTCTTTTCAACAGTTTGATTTTATTCTTATTTTTAGAAAAAATTGAAAAGTACTAATGTATACAACTCACAATCATGTTTCAAAAAATATTTTGTAAGATGTATATTTTGCTTTTTTGATTTGTAAACCGACAAGCAGGTAATGTCCATTGTTAAAAAGTATCGCAAGATTTCGGACTAATCGGTCAGTCTGTATTTGAATATGACATCACTGTGAATGTTCAACTTACTAAATGCAACAAAAGACAGACCTGTTAAATTTAGTTTTAGACTGTTTTGGTGCGATACCAAATTGATACAAAGATAATTTGCAGCTGTGCAACTTACACTTTATCACGACTGATAAATGACTGCGTGTTTCAAAAACACTATTGTAAATGTTGTATGTAGAAGTGAATATGTTAAAGAGTAAATACGATTTAAAGATATTTAAACTGCGTTTCCTTTTGGTATTTCTTATACTTTCTTGAAAAAAAAAACAGTATAATCAGAATTTCAGACAAACGAGATTCAAGCCACTGAAAATCGTTTTAGCAAATTGAATTGGTCAATACTTGTACACCAACAGTCGTGAAGTTAGCTACATAGATCATGTGTTTATCAATGTTTTCCTTTTTCATGCCACTGCACGTATTATTTCTTTAATCTTTATTGAATGCAAGCAGCATATAAATATACTACTGAAACTTATTCATTTGGTTTAATATTACACAGAACAAATCAAATTATACATTTTCATTTCTTGCCGAACGATTCGAGCGAACGGGTGTTGTTCAATAAAAGTTGTTCTAACGATTGGTACTACAAAACATTTATTCCTATTGCACTGATAAAACATCTTCAGGCATTATGAACTGAAGAAACACACTTTGCGAAAAAAAATTAATTAAAGATATTGCAAACCTCAGAAATATTTGCGATGTTATTTTCCCGAAATAATGCGACGAAATATGTATCGAATTCTAGATAAAAAAAAATGAAAACAACGCTTTATAAATTTCATGCGTTCGAAGCGCCTTTTCGAGATTTACCTTTACCAGGAACGCTCACAAAGCCGGATATAAAACTCGCTTTATTTACATCCAGCGTTTTCTGGAATGGCATTAGTTAATTTTGTATTTTGTCCGTTTATTTGTTTACCGCAATAATTTTTGAGATAATAGTACATTTCGCCAACGACATCAACATCATAGTGTCTGAACATCTGTTACATCAGTGGTCCTTTAATCATTGTATTTAATGTATTTGTTATTTAAGGACAAACGAAGTCTTCCTGTCCGTTTTCCGATCCAGATTGCCATCCTTTGTGCATTGAATATATAAGGGAATGCAAATATTGCAGATGCAAAGGTAAGTAAGTAAATTAAGAAACAGTGCAACACCCAATTCTAATGAAAGCGAGGAAAGAAAATATAAATCAGCAACAGGTCATACTTTATGCTACCTGGTCATGTTTGTTAACTTAGTTTCCATGACAATTATAAAAAACAAATCAAGTTATTTTGCAGAGTATATGTAAAGCAAAAAATTATATAACAGCATCAAACAATACTTGACTTCATCGTTGACAGAGTCATGTGTACATGGAAATCACGCGACAGTATGTAAGAAGACAAATAATATATAAGATCATCAAATCATTGCTAACAACTCCAGGTTAAGTAAAGATTTAAGAGAGACAAAAAAAAAAAAGTATATATGCATTTCTAGTTCAGTAGTATTGAGTAAAGTAGTTCCATAAAAATCTCAAGTACTTGTGGCATAGTCAACAAATGCACTGACTAGCTTAATTCACTTAGTTTTGATGATGTATAATTAAACGTGTTTTTTTATCTTTTTGAACTGTATCACAAAACACGTGTATATTTTCAGTTTCGTCAAGTGGAAGCAGAAGTAGTTCAAGTGACAAATTTGGAGGAAGCGGAAGTAGTTCAAGTGACAAATATGGCGGAAGCGGGAGTGGTTCAAGTGACAAGTGGACTTCAAAATATGGAGATAATTCAAATAGTTTCGGAGGGGGTTATACAGACAATTCTGGTTCAAATAGTGGTGGAAATACAGAAAATACAAAAGTTATCATAATTCACGAAAAAGATACACAAACTCAACAACTGACCGCGTTACCAGGTTTGCCGATGGTGGGTAGCATGGCAGGTCACATGCCATTCAATATTCCACACGGACCAATGACTGCTCAGAATCCCATTTCTCATCTTGTGAGTATTTAAAAATACAAAAATGTTTAGGCCCGTTGTTTTTTAATCTTGTTATTCTTTAATCTATTACTACAGTAAGAATGGAAAAAAAGTGGGATTATGCTAGTGTTGTTCCGATGATCGGAATAAGTCGGAAATCAGTTGGTTGGGCTTGGCGATGTCGATAATCGATTGGAATTTTGTTCAATCGATTGTCGTTATAGTTTCAGGACTTTTAGCATATCAACTTCCGGTCCGTTTCCGGTTTGCATTTTACATGCGCAGTCAAACAAATTGTAAAGAAAAATATCAGTAGATGACAATAACAATGTTAAACATCCTATAATCAAAGACATAAGCAATTTCTTTCTGTACAAACGTGGTAAAAGCATTGACTTTGCAGATTGGTAATATGTTATTTAAAATAAATAACTTTTTACGAAATACTTTCTTTCACTTCCGGTACTTGTTACTGGAGAGCGAACTTCAAATCATTCTGATTTTCGACAAAATAAATTTGTTGCTACATTAGAACGTGGTGCAAATTGCCTTTTATTAATGTTTCATCCATTTGTTGCGTTAAAAACGTCATATTCCTTTTAAATTGCTTGTCAAACATCGTTAATTTTTGTAAATTTTCCCGGTTTGTCCGCCATTGAAACATATACGAATCACGGATCAAATACGGACCAACTATGAAAGAATTCCGTATTCTCACAATTATAAGTACAGACGCACGAATGACACAGCTGACATAAGAATAAAGATCACAAAAGTGAAAAATACGCATTCCACATGAATTAACAGTCATTGGTTGGATCCCCTTAGCTAAATGTATATATTTCAATGCAAATGCATTGTTTTATTTATTGATTAATTTTAAATTGCTCAAAGTTAAATACTTTATATATATATATATATATATATATATATATATATATATATATATATATATATATATATATATATATATATATATATATATATATATATATATATATATATATATATATATATATATATATATATATATATTTTAATGAGAAGCATTCAAATTTTGATGAAGCTATGTATTTGAAATTATAATGTGAGTGATACCATTGAAATTTAGAAATTTTAGTGTCATTGTTGGTAATAAAAGTTGTAATCATCAGACAAAATATGTTTAATCTGAATCTATATTCTATTCTTGATTCACTGTTTTGCTTGATAAAATATGAAAAGTTAACTAAAGATCAAACATGAACATTTAAGACTCTGCAATGATATGGAATATATGCATTAGACATGTACAATGTGGCTGAATGCCTGATTTCATATACAAAAAGAGCAAGGTACAATGATGCGATTATAACCGATAGTCGGTTGGTTGCTGTCAACCGATAGTAATAGATAATCGGTTGGTAATTTCAACCGATTATCCAACACTAGATTATGCCAACGAGACAGCAATCAAACAACACATAAGAATATGTTCAGTAAAAGAAATAATTACCATTTGATGAATGATTCCATGTACGGTTTTTTACTGGTGTATGTTTCAACACTATTGTATATACAAACAGTTTCAATATGTTATTGAAAGCTCGTTGTCAGATAAAATAGTAAGATAAGTAGATTTTACTCCGTGTCACTCGTTCCAAAAATCATGAAGAATATTATAAGAAATAATACGAATTGAAAATACAGAGTTTTATAAATGTAAGTTTTGTCAATATAGATATGTATGTGTAAGGTTTGCTGGGCTTGCTTTGTTGCATAACGTCCATGCATTCATAATTGTATCAAGCAACGTTTTAGGGTTTTGTGAACACTGTCCGATCTCCTATCTTGTTGCTTTTGATTTTGTCTCGTTCGTCTATTGGCCTCGGGATTTCAATTTTCTGATCCACCTTTTAACATAGTTGGTTTAATACATTTAACATAAGACTGTCTATTACTTCTTTCAGACATCCTCATACGGACGTGGACATTCTATGAATGTACCCCTAAAAAGTCCAGGAATTCCTAAATACTGTATATCTGTAGATAAGATGGACTTTGAAGATTGTCCCTGCACTGTCGTTGACGAAGGAGGATGTCTAACGTGTCCTTGTTATTCAGGTAAACTTGACAAGCAAGCATACCTGGTATTCGGGTATAATAATCATTATGAATTTGCTTTTCAGTTTTATTATCATTTGTTAGTCTTTTTTGTTTTTTCAAGTATACTTTCTAGAGCTTAATTTATATTTCATTGTAATGTAAGTATACTTTAACAAGTAAATCTTCGAGTCCTCGATATTCATGTACTAGTATACACAAACTGGTTACGGAGAGTTGTCTCATTTGCACTCGTACCACATCTTCTTATTTATATAAACTTCGCGTCTTTGTTATTCAAGTTTACTTCAACAGGTAAATCTTCGCGTCCTCTTTATTCGCGTATACTTGCACAGGTAAATCTTCGCGGTTTTTTCATTCACGTATACTTACACAGGTAAATCTTCGCGTCCTTTTTATTCAGGTATACTTTAACAGGTAAAAATTTGCGTTAATTTTATTCAGGTATACTTCAACAGGTAAATCTTCGCGTCCTTCGTGTTTTTCTCATTCAGGTATACTTTAACATATAAACTTTTACGACTAGCTTTGTTATTCATGTATACTTTAACAGGTAAATAATCGCGTTCTTGTTATTAGCTTTTATATGTAATATGTTGTGGACTTGTTTGTCTGTGAAGGTTTATACTATTGACATGGTGTTTTTGGTCATTAGTCTCAGCCTTTAGCATGTTTAGTTTATAATTGCCCCTTCGTTATTTTATCAAACTTAATCTAGCTATTTATCTCATCATTTATTTCAATTTTTTAAATCATTACTTTTAGCCAGCAGATTTTGGATCGCAGTCAGGCAAAAAGAATCTCATGAAAAACCTAAACCGAAACACAATGAATGCATTGGTACTACGTTGTGTATGATGTCTTGTAAGGGTGGCTATCATCTTGGAGAAACTGGTTCTGACGGCTGTCAGTCGTGTACATGCCTAAAACGAGGTTAGCAGGAAGTGGTAAATATTGTGAGGCCCTACAATGGTTGAATTTATATATTCCCAGTGAATACTTATTTTGTGGTTTATATCGTGTATTCTAAGTATTTAAATGGGCATTAGCTGTCAAATTCATGTTCAGCGATTTGACTAAAATTCTCATATTTGATTTATAACATACTAAAACGTATATCGAAATTGCAATTAGTCTGAAATAAACAATTAACAATGCATAGACTCGATAACATATATCAACATTTTGTGTGTATTTTAGACTAGACGCCATCTAATACACCATCGAGATGAACTCCGAAGACTGCCGACGGTCACATAACCCGATATAAACATAAACATAAACATAAATAGATAGCGACCTCGTGCAATTGGACTTTTCTAGATCTGTTGGATTTCAAGTTATAGGTTAAAGACATAAGTTAATCATCGTTTTTACTTGTATAAGAATGATTTTTGGTAGTTCGAATCAGTCAACAAAATGGTTCACCTTTGTTTCACTTTTAATGTTGACATTCTTTTCTTTTTAATGGCTGAACACGACTAATACATGCGTAACCAATCTCTAGCTAATGAATTAAATTGAAGGTCACATGAATACGGATTCAATGAGGTCGAATTATTCACTTGCAAGTGAATAATTCATCAACGATGTTTCTTAGCTTATTTTGACAAAATTGAACTAAACTGGCTGCTAAAAGCGAATTATTATTTCACTTTTTCACTTTCATTAATGATTGACCAAAAAAATGTTTTATTTATATATATATATATCGTAGCTAATACCCCTTTAACATATCTGCATAGTAAATGATGAAGGAAATTTCAAATCCAGAATAAAAACAATAGAGAAGCACCAAAAGAATATGCTTATTCGACGAAAGATCAGCATAGCTTGTATGCTTAAAAGGGGTCTGAAAAAAATATTTTAAAATTTATTAACTGTCTGTAGAAATTCGACTAGTCATACTTTGAGAGTGAATGAAGACAAAACAATCATTTGCACCAATCTTTAGTAAGACCATAAACTTTCAAATGTATGTTTTAAACGAAGTACAACTTGGATAAATATTGTACGAATTACTTTAACAATTACGTCAAAGTTCGAAAAGACCGATCATATTTCTCAAGTGAACCAAAATAAGACAAAAAGATAGAGAGTAATGTTTTACCGGTATTTGTATTGCAAGCGAAATTGAATGAATAACGCAGAATATTGTTTTAAATTTTCAGAGCAAAAACAACCTCAAAAACCTCAAAATAACGAGAAAACATGTTTAAAGCTATACCAATGTATTATAAAATGTTCCGAAAGAAAGTTAGGATTTACTGTTGGGGAAGAAACATCCGATGGCTGTAGGAGTTGCAAATGTGAAGAGGAAAACTCTGGTGGTGGCAGCGGTGGGAAAACAAACAACGGTGGCAGTGGATCCATGATGAAAATGTTTGGCAATACAAATGGTGGCAACAATGTTCTAAAGTGTGAGTTTCCCTCTCAAACAAGACTTATCATAGTCTTATCATTAGAGTTTTCTTTTCGACTTTTTAACAATCTTGAATTTTGTCTCATTATGCGCTCTTATCAAAGCAATATTCGTAATTTGTTTTAGCAGAACCAAATGTTTCTAATTCTAAAATTAATTGCAGAATCAAATCAAAAAACGCCAATCTCGTGTTGTACGTGAAAGGTCAATTTGGACTATCTTGCCAAACAGGTACAATTAATGACATGAATGTTCTATTGATGTCAATCGACTTGGGTTATACTCGTCACTAATTATTACTACTATAAGAATGAATGAGTTTATTGTTTTTAATTTGGGGGATAAAACGGGCTTTGGTGTCTTGGTGTCTTGGCTACGGGTTCCATACTAAATTTATCGTTGGGCTCCAGGCTCCATTGTATTGGCTTCGGGCTCCCCTGGGTAAGTTTTATGGATCGATCCAGGTTTCAAAAATAGGGCTCCGGGTTCCACTGATAGGGCTTCAAATTCTGGATGTATCGAGATACGTGGGTTCTGGACATCAAAGAAATCGTGGAGCCCTTGTCTTTTACCAATTATAATTGTTTAACATGATGTCCTTTAAGATATTGCTGTTAAACATTGACTCTGGTACATCTCTCAATTTCTAGTTATGATATTCTTTCGTATGCTTTCAGCCCCAGATAAAGAAGTTGGTACCAGCGGAGGGAACGAGTCGAAAACGAAATGTAACCCACCCATGGTAATGTGTACAAATGATGGTAATAATTGTAAGTAAAACTACTGACGTTCATAAAATTGTAAGGGCAAATCTCAAAATTAGTCAAAAAAATCATTTGGGACAAGTTTCATATGCTTTGTTCAATTTTCATATCACCAACTGTCCAATGTTTGGCATTGTTGATGGGTTTTATGAATAAGGATTTTTTCTTATTTTTGTAAAGTGCCCAGAACAGCGCACATGTGGTATGTTGGACTTTCTATCAATAACGGTGGTAACTGTGAGAACAAAATAAATAAAAATCAAATTATCTTATATATTAATATACATCATACTTATGAATTCAATTGATTGTAATTATTTCATTTAAGTAATGCAAACAATGTCTGGCGGCAGCGGTGGTTCTAGTGGTAGCGGAAGTGGTATTGGTAGTGGTGTGATGAATTCAGGAAGTGGTGATAGTGGTCCGTTTAATCCCATGGGAGGAGGTTCTGGTTCGGGAGGAGGAATGAAGAGTCCTTTTGGTTCATCATCTGGAGGATCAGGATCGGGCTCCGGAATGAAAAGTCCATTTGGCAATGGAGGACCAGGTGCAGGTACGGGTGGTGGTCCCGGCATGGGAGGAATGGGTCCACATGGACCTTCAAGTAAGTAGTAAAAAAATCTTTAGTTACGATTTAGCAGGAACCAAAATATGTTTTAAATGTCTTTAACTTACAACCTTTTTTTAACTTGGGACGACTTATATCTTGAAATATTGTAAAGACAGGTTTTTTTTTATTTCGACTGTATTTTGACCTGTGAACGTTTATTTGGGTTGTTTTTGAGTCGTTGGAGTTCTTTCTTCATATTCAAAAAAAAATGACAGAAAATAACAAAAAGTATATTTCGCTGAAACAGTATACATTATTGTATAGGGGCCAGCTTTCTCGCTGCATTGAAGACCCATTGGTGGCCTTGGGCTGTTTTCTGTTCTTCGGTCGGGTTGTTGTCTCTTTGACACATTCCCCGTTTCCATTCTCAATTCCATTTGTAAACAACGTAAACAAAATTTTATTTTTTATGATATATATTAAACCTATGATTGATTTGTTTGCTTCATGCAACTCTAGCGCTAAATGATATATCGCAGTGGGTATTACCTCTTCGGAAGTTATCTAATTAAACTACCATTACACCATTTGTATCGGGGGAGTCTATGACATCTTAGAAAGATGTATAATTATAACAGCATTACAGAATTTAGATGTAAAACAAGTAAACAAAGAAAATGTCACCTATCTTTGTTATGAGCAAAGCAGTCTATGAGCGTGATTTCTTATTCTTATATTTTCAGACCCAGGTTTTCCAAGTAAAAAAAAAGGTACGTTTAAGTATACATAGGCTTGTCCTGCAGGAGTACTGAAACAATGTGAAAATAAAAAAGCTAGGGGTTATATCTTCAAATTGAACAGTTGGGAACTAAGTTGATTATATCTGAATTACCTCGGGGGTAAAGGATTCTGTTGTTTGTAATTCTACCTCCCCTTTTCCTCCAAGAAAATTATGAGAGAAGAGACAAGTTCTGATATAATAAATTCAGTATGTTTACTTTCTTCACTGGTATTTTTATGTACATGTATTAAAATAAATGGAAGATTCGTCTATTTGTATTGTAGTGGAACAGACGGCATATAACGAGAATTGCTTTGGACCATCATGTTCAGCGAAAGACGGTGGACTTGTCGAAGGTGTGTGATGATATATATGAGCTTATATGAGGGTCTGGATGGGGCTTACAGAATAGATTGAAATAGTGGGCAAAACTTGCAGAATAAAGAATAGGAAGTATATAGAAGTTGCTGTGATGATCGTGATCATCAAAGCAATATCGAGAAACGCTGCTGTCATAAGATCGCTATATATATTTGCCTCTCTGCTTTTCCAAGTTTTCCTTCCGTCAGTTTTATCAAATATAACACATATTTTTTTTTTTTTTATCAATAATACATCATTTTTACTCTGCTATGTTGTTGTGGTGGTGGAGTATAACTGAGGGACGGAGTACTTAGATATATTTCTTTCTTTCTGTTACAGGAACACTTGAAAATGATCTCATCATGGGTAGATTCCGGAAGTGACGTAGCAAAACAAAATCAAGAGCAAGAACAATTATTATTTGGAATAAAAGTTTTAAAATGATGAATACCTGAATTTTATTAGTAAACCATTTACTATTCAAAATAACAAAAGTTCATGACACAGATGCAAATTTCGTGCACCCTATGTTGATTTCGAAAAAGGAGGGTGTAATTGATCCCAAATATGTGACCACTTGAATATTGGGAGAATAATCTTGAATAAAATGATCGGCGTCTTTTTTTTCTTTTTTTTTTAGTTTTGAAGTTCGTGTATTAACTTTGCTTTTTATATTTATTTTTATTGACACTAATAAATGTTTTAAAATTTTAATGTATACGGCAGCTGTCTTAATTGTTGAGTATACACCACATCTCTTTTGTTCATTTTAATTTTCATTTCGTGCTCTCCGAATGTTATATGTTACCCCGTTTGGCTCTGCTGGTTGTATAAATATGCAACAACGTCCGACCCATCCGTGGACTTCTACTGATAGATAGCCTCTTACCAAAGAGGGTTTTCCGTTTGGCTGTGTGGGATGTATGAATACGTAGCCACGTCTGGTCGGAATGGAAACGTTAAATCCTCGTGTTAGGTGAATGCCAAGCTCTCTTCGAGTTAAGGAGTCGTCGTAAAATCTTTAAGGGGTCTGTTGATGGCCTGCTCTGCCCCTATCTGACATACCTTCCTTTTCCGGTAGCTGTAAAAATTTCCACCTATCTTTCTTATTGACTTACCTTGCAAAGTATACCGATTGTAGGGGCCTCGATGGCCGAGTGGTCTAAGTAGTCGAACTATTGTATCACTAGCCAGTCAACACTGATCGAGGTTGTGAGTTCGAATCCCGCACGGGACAGGTGCATTCGACTCCAATCTTAATTGACCAGGGTTGTCAGTTTTCCTACCGAAGGTCGATGGTTCTCTCCGGGCACTCCGGCTTCCTCCACCAATAAAAACTGACCGCCACGAAATAGTACAAAAGTGTTGAAAGTGGCGTTAAACACCAATCAATCAATCAATCAATTGTAACGATTGTATTAATTTTCAACTCGTTTTCGTCCTGAATATGTATGAAATACTTGCCACTGTAGTTAAACAAGCAACAATCAATCAAAAAAAATTAAAGATAAAACATTTCAAGCGTACATGTTACATATGTAAATCAGTAATTATAATATCGTAACATTGCAATTGTAACTAATCCCGTTGTTGATTCTTAAATTAGTAACCCCAACCACCGTCATGGCATATGCGCTAGACTCCCAATGTAGTTCATGTCTCAAATCTCAGGTGTTAATAATCTCTTCTGGGTAGTGTATGCTTTCTTCACTTTTGATTTCTAATACGAGGCTTTTTTTAACTTTGATGATGTACACAGCTTAAATATACCATTGAAAGTCAATTTCACAAATTAAGGATGTTGGCTCCTCTTGTTTTTGAATTTTGCCAGATATTCGGAATCATCTGGTTTTATCCATGTAGTGCCATTAAAAACTTTGACCACTAACCTCTACTTTTCTTTTCATAATTTTAATATATATAGTTTAGAAAGCCATATTTGAAAATCCTATAAAATCCTTGTTATTTTTTTATAGTTTTTGAAAGGAGAAGGGTGCCAATGTTAAATGTATGAAAATTCTAGAGAGAATCATTTCCTGCCACAATTTTCAATGTCATATCTAGAAAACAAGCACACGGACCCTTCATTTTTTTCTGCCTTTTTAGTTTCTTTATTTATGTAATATCAATTTATAACAGTCTTTTACAAAGCTTGTTATTTTGAAACAGAGTAGCGAACATCCTTAAAAGCCAATGGTACATAATAATTTATATTTCAAGCTTGAATGTGTTGTTTAGAATGAACCTGTTTATGGCAAGTTGAAGACGATGCAACCGAAACTGCATTTTAACATACAGATTCCTTGAAAAATGTTTTAATTGTGTAATCCTTATAAGAAAATATGAACTCTTTAGCAAAAACGACTACGAAATAAATTGTTCATGCATCCTCGTTAAAAAACATTTGCTTCCCCACTGACAAGGACCGGATCAAAAATAGTGTTATAGATATATAAACTATCAATTTGTCTATCGTGGAAAACAATCAGAAATACCTACCAAATAAACTTTAAAAGTCATTTATATATAGCTAAAAATTGTTTTTTTTTTGTAGTTTTATAAATGTAGCGTTAATATGAATGTTAATAATAAATGTTTGTAATGTTATTACGAATATTTTCAGTAAATGTAATGTTAATGAGAAAATATTTACAGTAAATGTAATGTTAATAAGAATATTTCCAGTAAATGTAATGTTAATACGAATATTTCCAGTAAATGTAATGTTAATACGAATATTTCCAGTAAATGTAATGTTAATAAGAATATTTCCAATAAATGTAATGTTAATATGGATATATCTAATAAATGTAATGTAAATATGGACATTTTACTATAATTATGCGCTGTACACACTTGCGGAACGAGGTGTATCGTTTTGTAAGAGTAATTTACGACTCCTGCGTACTTCCGTTACTGTTAGTACGTCATTCACGTGTTGTGATAGCGTGAGGTCATCAGAAATCAACACCCCATTATTTGTTGTAACTTCAACTGGTGGGTGTAATCTAAGAGCAGTTGCAGCTGAAAGGAGAAAAAAATAAACATATGAAATGAAAATCCTTCAATTACGAATTTTAGCGTTAGGACAGAACCGTGTAAATTGGGTTTACAGACACAGGCACTTGTTTCTGTCAATGTGCCGTTTACTATCCACACCCGTACGAAAAATGATTTTTTCGTACGGGGTGGATAGTAAACGGCACATTGACAGAAACAAGTGCCTGTGTTTACAGAACAGAGAATTATGGCAAAAAATGTGCAGATTGGTGGGCAAAAATATTTTTAAAAAGGAATAATGGTTAAAAAAAATATAAAGAGTTATAGAGAAAAATTACCTAAAAAATTAAAGAAAACAGAAATGAAGGACCCTATCCATACCCTCATACCGGTATAAATTCAGTTTTGATACGTCAAGTCAAACGTTGAGCTAAGGATAGAAATATTGAAATAGAAATAAATATGGGTAATGACATTGGTGTTTTTATTTGATCTCTTTGAGAGGTTCGTTGATTGCTGTTTGTTGCTTGCTTAATTAATGTCCAGTGGCAAACATTTAATGCATATACAATATGTAAGTTCCACCCTTGATGAAGCGTGAAACATGTGACTGAGGATATGTTGGATAGGGGCAGTAATTTTGCTTTGACATAGGCCACTTACACACCTCAGATTTGTTGCAAAGGTTCTTAAAAGTGCAGAGTCTGAGTGCGTGGTATTCACACTGCACAGGATGTCGGATTTACAGTTCCTATTTCGACCGGACGTGGCACTCGTCTCAACTCGGTAGATTCCGTTCCTCCTTCCAAGTTTAGCGGATTCACCCGAGAATTGCTGATTGCGGACGTGGCTGCGTATCAATAAATTACGCACAAACAAATGGACGCCTCACTATAAGTGTTTTACTGCCAGAAAGGGATGACCGTATATTCTATACCCAAGCCAATCATATCTTCCGGTATTTTCTTATCGTGCGTGCTTTGGTCTTTAAAATTCGTGATTTGTATTTTCTTAAACGATTTATGAGGTAACTACATTTGCCTAGATTAACATACCCGGAGGTTTGTTTTATTTTCATTACTTCCGGAGTAATGTTGCAGGATATTTTTTTTCGCTTTGTTGCATGACTTAAAATACAAGTCGATCGCTCACTAATACTGTAAACCAACTTGTTTTTCGCAAGAAGAAAAACAACGGGAATATAAATCGTCGCGAATATGTAAAACTTGGATTTTTTTTTATTTAAATACATTAAGAAAACGCCTGGAAAATTGTTTCATTGGTACTCATACCACATCTTCTTATATCTATTGATAATCGCAAAATTGCATCGCCGCGAAGGGGTCTGGAAATGTCTAAACGCAAATCGGCAAATCTCGGGTGACTCCGCTTCTCTCCATGTAAGGAATCGGCCGAGTTGTGACGAATGATATAAACGCGTAATAAAGTATCCGCGAAAATAATTTAATAATAACAGTAGTCTTACCTGCAAAGTGTAGTCCAACTACATTACTGGCAAATATTTCTTTTCTTTTTCGTCCATCGAGAGACCGTACAACAAACATGTGCCTTCAAAAGTAAGATTATACAAGTTTAACGGTTCTGCGCAGTATCATAAATTACGTCAACAGGAAGTAACTATTGTTGATCGGATCTCGAATATCCATACTGTAATTTTTTCGTCTCCTGTCTGGTTTATGTTCTCAATTCTATATCTCATTCTAGCCAATAGAACATCGCCACGTCATAAGGCAACCATTCAGAACCAATATATGTTGAATAATGATTTCCAAATGGCATGAATATGTAATGATACTAATGGCTTTGCACCGTAATGCACGAAGCAAAATATACATGTAATAAAAATAAACCTGCAATCGTTGCACCAGGCATACACGTTGAGAAGGATCATAACAGTGAAATATGTTTGCAGTCAGAATGGAATCACGAACATTCAATCTGCTCTGAAATAGTCAACTTTGTGACGCAATTTCTTTGCTCTTTCTCAAATACCATGCATGCTATGCAAATAGTGAGCAAGACAACTGGAGCCTCGCGTTGAGCATGACCCTATTAAACTTTCGGAGCACATGAAATCACCCTGGTTCACTAGTTAGTCTTGTATTTAGTATTTTTTCATGATATTGTTAATTATTCTTCGACTTGTGATTTTTTATTGGTCTTTTTTTTTGTATCTTCCGTCTCGTTTTTACATGTGTTTCAAACAAATGCTGCGAATTACTCAAAAAGTTCCAAGATTGTTTTCGCAAAATAAAAGAAGCACAAATGCAAACGATTAAAAAATAAAATTATCATTTCCAATGCAATATATCTTGAATTGAAAAAAAATCTTGATAGTTATATCTTTTAATGTAAGGTATTGTATCTATAAATATCTGAAGAAAAGGATGTAAAAAGCTTATAAAAAAGCAAAGAAAAGAATAACGTATTCATAAGCCCTAAGTGGGAAATAAATGGAATTGCGTTAAAATACATTTTGTTAAACCTGAAACACTTCCTTCTATAGATAATGTATCAGAATTTTATCATTGTTTTTACAATGTTTTATCAATCGTTAAAATTTTCCGTCCTGATATTCTTTCATAACTTAATGTCGAAGTGTCAACCTTAACATTTAACTTGTATCTTTATCTTAGTTGTGCCAATCTGATGAGTTAAGTAATTTCCATCTGATTTCAACAGTTTGTTCTTATGTTGTGCTGTTACACCACAATCCCAGGTTATGGGGATGTTGAGTGCTCACAAACATGTTTTAATAACTCCGCCAAATTCTATACATGAGCCTGTAATTTACTGGTTGTCGTTGGTTTTTGTTTGTTGTCATTGTTTTGTTATATTACCAATAAGTTCGTTGCTTTTCTCGTTTGAATTGTTTAACATTTTTGCCTTTATAGCTAAACTAAGGAAAGCTGTTCATTGTTAGATGCCGTACGGTGACCTACAGGTGTTTACACCTACGTCATTTTGGAATTTGGAATGCACATCTCCTTATTTTTATATCCATACCTTTCTTGATTTGCTGAATAACGCGAGCTATGTAGAAAGTCGCCATTTTGGGGTACTGTCCACGTGCATCCTTTTTTAACCGCCATCAGACGACTTCCGGCAAAAGCCATAAGCTCACGATCAGATTCAAGATAAGTACCGTCAATTTCAAGACAGATGTACTGCGGTTTATACCCAAGCATATGTAATGCTGTGAAAAAAACAACAGTACTAAAATGGTCTTACTAAGTGAAGTTCAAAATAAGAATTTATTTGTAAAGAAGTAATTTTTATAGAGAGTTATTGGTAGATATAGACAGATTTGTAAGCTTGGTTTTGAGATACACTTATTTGATAAACTAGAAAGTACGAGATAAAAAGGGCTATCTCTGGACTCTTCTTGTGAAATGCATGGAAAAAACTTAACGTTAAAGTGTTCAAAAAAAAGTTATCTAATGAGATATAGCTCCCAATGCGGTAACAATGCATTTGAATGTTTTACAGTGACTCTTGTATTTCAAATTACTGCTTCAATTTAGAGTCTGAAAAATGATACAAGTGAACATCCTAAAATGTTTAATGATTTCAAGAGCTAATGCCAACACTGTTGGCCAATCTGTAATATCAACAAACTAACTGATCCTGAACACAGTCCTAAACAATAACAATAAGTTTTACATAGGACATTGGCGGATCCATGGGGGGAGAGTTCCGGGGGTTTGTTCTTTGTTCTATTATTTTTATTTCTATTTTGTTTTAATTTTTGTTAATTATGTGAACGTTTCATGGTGTTCCAGGAGTTGGAGCCCCAGCCTCCCTTTTAAAATGGCTAAATCCGCGCCTGTAGGAGATTAATTCAAAGCAACTGAACACTTCAAAAAGAGAGGCGAAAGATACCAAAGGTATGTTCAAACTCATAAGTCGAAAACAAACTGATCATGTCATGGCAAAAAAACGAAAAGACAAAAAACAGTACACAAAACCACCATGAAAACTAAAGACTGAGCAACAAAAACCCCACCAAAATCCGGCGGTGATCTCAGGTGCTCCGGGAGGGTAAGCAGATCCTACCACACATATGGCACCCGTCCTGTTGCCCGTATCAGTACAAATCTGGTGATCAGTCTTATTCGGTAGGTCACATTCGAGGAAAAGAGGACGGGATTGTGGTTACAACAATTGCAACATATATTTCATAACGGTCAAGCAACTCGTGAAATTTTCAAAGGGATGATTTCAACTTCACCCCCTTTTAGTTAGATAGCTTCCTTGTAAGCAGCAACTCTCTATATATATCATGGAAATCATGATAGGAAATGCAAGCTCTGGAATGTAGTATCAATTGGGATATATATACTCCTCATGCAGGTGCTGCTGGAATGCCAGTGGCGGATCCAGAGGGGGCGTAGAGGGCGTATGCCCCCCTTTGCTTGCACTTTTTTTTTTTTTTTGTAAAATGATTATTCAGACTAGACTTCGCGAACTTTGCCATTTCCCGTGTATTTAATTTTAATGCGACAATTCTTTACTTATAAAGATATTTTTCGCTCGTATTTACTGTAATATGTTATTGATTATGTCAAAGTCATGTGATTCGTTACGGTGGAGTTGACCATCACGTCGAAAAAAAACGTCACTCAGTCATTTTGAAATTCAAATTACAGTAACACATTGCTTAGGCTGAGGATGACAAGCATGACGCCTTCAAAGCGGCAAAGTATTGAGCAAGAACGTATTGACTTCTATTTCACAATTCCACCCAACAGAAAGTAATACTCTCATGAAAAAAATGTTTAACCCCACACGCCCCAGCCCATTAATAACATTGCTGAATAGTGATCCCCAGTCAGTAAGCTCTAGATATAGATTTAAAGTCTAAGGTACGGACCATTTGATTTGAGGGGGCAGTCTGAGATATTTAAGAGAAAAATTCTGACCCTGATTTTTGCCTTAAACAAAAATTCTGGCCGTATCTGGATTGAAAACAATAATCTTGTCCACTTTTTTGCTATTAGAAAAAAATATTTTCAACAAAATTATTTAGCATTAAATGAACATGATGAATAAAAAACGGGCGTAATTTTTTTTTTGGGGGGGGAGGAGGGGGTTGCATGTGAATCCCATATCTGACCGGAGTGTCTGTTTCGTCGAACTGATATACTGAATACTTTTTCAAGGCCCGACTGCAACCTGCCTGCTGGGTGTGGCCTATATGTCTCCATGTGTCGACCGTCATTCACAACTTCATTGTCATTTCCGACTCATTCGTAGCCTTTGGTTGATTTGGAACCCCTCACTTCCCTTGTTTGTTTAAACATTTCAACCAAACATTTGGATAAAAATTGCTTGTTTGTCTTTCTTCGTGTCGGTCGTATTGTAAATTTCATTGAAAGGCCGTATATCTTGTTTACAACAAGAAATCTGTGAGGTTATGCTAACTAACCATACAACAAACGAGAATTTTCCATGTCCATTTTTACTGACAAATCCCACATCAAATATATTAATTAGTACATAGCTTTGGATCCATCCAATCATTTTATAATAGACAATTAATGGAGAGAATACGGCACCAAAAATGTCCAACCCTACACTTTAACTATAAAATGCATTTTACACTTATTTTATGTTTTTTAGCCAAAAATCGGTCCAAAAAATTTTTCGCCTCGCTCCGCTCGGCAAAATTTAATACTACGCCCTCCTTTCCAAAATCCTGGATCCGCCCCTGAATGCTGCTACATAGAAATGGAAAGTTAACAATTGGGAAGCTGAAATCATCTCTTTTGTCGTAAAGTGTTGTTCTTAATCCACCCCCGTTGTCAATTTCTAAATGTAAGTCCAGATATGAGGCAGACTTGCCTGTATCCGTTTGTATCCTTTATTTTAGACGGATCTCGCAATATAATTTCCTTATAAATCTTTTTTTTTTTTTTTTTTTAAATTCGTTATCAGTTGATAGGTTTAGTTTTAACATATTTTATTTACTCAAAGTAAAAGTTTAGTTTAAACATATTTTATCTTGAATAGTGCTATTTACCTTGTTCACCCAAATCTTCCAATGAGAAACACAAAATCATAACAGATTTCTGTCTATCATTGCTAAACACGTGGAATGCTGCACTGAAAGAAAGAATTATTTTTGTTGTATACTAGTATTATGCTTGGTATAAATAAAGGCAACAGTAGTATACCACTGTTCAATAGTCATAATTCGCTTAGGCAAAAACAAATCCGGGTAACAAACTAAAACCGAGGGAAACACATCAACTATACAAGAGGAAAACAACGGAACAACAGAAACACTGAACAACAAAAGCAAACGCCAACATACTAGTACATAGAAACGGATTGTAGATAACAACTGAAATATCCCTGAATTGGTACATTACATTTTAAGAAAAAAATGATGGTTTGAACCTGATTTTATGGCTAGCCAAACCTCCCGCTTATATATATTGCAATGTTAAAAATATCGCTAAAATGACAACACTACGTGACAGGAATACAGTACAAACAAACGCAAGAACACTCAGCACAGAGAAATACATAATAAATAATATAATAGTACATTTCAACATGTAAACCGCAGAATAACAATGGACACCAATACTGATTTTTAGAACCTAAAAGATTTAGTGTTGCATTCTCAGAAAGAAAGAATCAACTAACATAATCATGGTAATGAAGCCTTTTCCCTAATTCGCCAAAACGTTGTGATTTGTTAAAGGACGTCATAAAATATAGAAATTCAACCAATCGTCTTCTTTCAAGTAAGGAACCGAATTCAATCATGAATGTAGATGGTCCCTGGGAAACTTTGCATAGCATCGGGCAACCCAGTTAGTCTTCTCAAAGCATATTGACAATTAAAACAATCTCCAATGTACAATTATAACTATATACTGGCTGTGTTGACTACTTCCTTTCTGGGCCTGCTTTCACAGCAGCTCTAAATCCCTTTTTATCGGCCAATATAAAAAGAAGATGTGGTATGATTGCCAATGAGACAACTGTCCACAAGAGACCAAAATGACACAGAAATTAACAACTATAGGTCACCGTACGGCCTTCAACAATGAGCAAAGCCCATACCGCATAGTCAGCTATAAAAGGCCTCGAAATGACAATGTAAAACAATTCAAACGAGAAAACTAACGGCCTTATTTATGTACAAAAATGAAAGAAAAACAAATATGTAACACATAAACAAACGACAACCACTGAATTACAGGCTCCAGACTTGGGACAGGCACATACATACATAATGTGGCGGGGTTAAGCATGTTAGCGGGATCCCAACCTCCCCTAACCTGGGACAGTAATATAACAGTACAACATAAGAACGAACTATAAAAATCAGTTGAAAAGACTTAACTCATCAGATGGACAAAAATACAAGTGGACGTGGCAGGGTACTTGTACATCCCAACAACAAAAAGACATTAGGAACAGATCTGAGAGTATTCGCAGTTATCTGACGGCTAGTTCAAAGCCACTAACAACTAATAAAAATCATGCATCTAAGACTAAATTATCAATCCGTACACATCCAACATCCAATGGATTTAGTGTAAAGACGTCATAAACAGTCAGAGAAAACATGACCTTGTGCAATGCCAAGATACAGGTATCGACAGATTGTAGATCCATGAATGTGTATATGTATATAACATACTAGTAATATTTAGTTTGCTTTTAATTTACTGATAACAAAATCAATATTTATACCAATAAAACAATATTCAATGATCTTATTACAGTGTTGAATTGGTAACCTTTAGAATAAGTTTATTTAAAGGAGCGATAAGTTTACAAGGATCATTTCTAAATTTCCGGGCACGGTTAACAACATTTCCGTAAAATGAGGATGTGCTGTCCCGTTTGAATTAAGTTTTCTACAGGTACAACCAAACTTCGAAACTGACTTTAGATGAAAGTTGATTAGGTTGGTCTTTGGGAAGAATGATTGTCTCCAGTGTTTAATAGAAAATGCCTTTACCTCTGACACAGTTGTCTTTTTGCAGCCACATGTGGAGCAGGATCTGCTTACCCTTCCGGAGCACCTGAGATCACCCCCGGTTTTTGGTGGGGTTCGTGTTGTTCAGTCTTTAGTTTTTTATGTTGTGTTTTGTGTACTGTAGTTTAATTGTCTGTTGGTCTTTTTCTTTTTTAGCCATGGCGTTGTCAGTTTATTTTTGACTTATGAGTTTGAATGTCCCTTTGGTATCTTTCGCCTCTCTTCTATATCTATAAGCTCATGCTGGAACTTAACTAGCATACATAGTCTGTTGGCGTGACATTATTTCAATTTCAGGCTTATTAACAATGAAATGACCCCTAATTCCACCATGGTTTTAACACTACTGAAAATAAGTAATGTGCGATAAGAGTTATCTCAACTTAATTATCTACGTACACATCCAACTTCGAAATATGCTAGAATTAAACTAAGTCTGCAAACGCTTTTTAGGCAACTAGGTAGAAACGTCATTTCCGATTGCATAGAACACTTCGGCATGAAATCCGTGGATTTTTCCCTCAATTATCTTATCACATCGTCCAATCAAAATCGCCGTTACAAAGAAAACGTAATACTTTTCAAAATAGTCCTACCTTTGAGAGGAGTTATATTGACGCGATCTTGAATTCTTCCATTGTTCAGTCATCGCTAAAACCATCAAAGTGTTGTCTTTACATCTTTGTAAAGATTCGTCATTTTCTATTTCAGTTCCGTCTTCTTCCAAAACTAATCGGCCATTGATATTGAATTCTAAACATACTGAAATGTACATTGAAACCAAATGGTTACAAAATTCGCCGTTTCAGAACCTAATACATTGTGGGTAATATTTTCAAAAGTGTACACCAAAACGTTGTGATTAGTTTAAAACGTACTAAACAATGGAAATTCAACCAATGACGCAATGTTATTTTCATTTTGGTGTACGAAAAATGAGATTACCAATAGTCCTTTAGATTGTTAAAAGACGAATTGAGATGTAATCCATTAATTCTATTGTGATGTTGTTTTTATAACTATGTATTCATTATTTTTTTTAATAGTTTTTTAAATTTTTATTTGGACTCGTTCGAATTTTTTTACTAGTGTCATTCATCGATATTTTTCATATACTGCGTTTAAATATACCACTGAAAATTAATTATTTGAATAAGCCTGAGATCAGCATGTGTCGTGCATGTACATTTCGCAAATTATTCTAAACTTTAAAAAGGTCAGATAGAACGAGCTCTTTTGTTTGTTATTATTTGATTTCCAGTTAAGGTGGCTGGGGCGTCTTAATTCAAATCCATAGAATTTTTTGATAATTTGTCAAAATGAAGTTTTATCATACTTTTTTCAAAAATATAATAAAAAGTATGGGTCACCGAACTTTTTTCACGCTACAGGTTGTGCAAAATTGTCAGATTTCGTATAGATTATGCATGGAAAATCCAATTTTGTGTGATAAAAAGAAAACTACATGATAGAATTTTAAGATAAAATGTGAGAAGATAGCTCTTATAACATGCTTTCAGATAAGAAAAAGAAAAAATGGGGTCACCGAACTTGCTTTCATGCTACATATTAAAATAGGTAAATTCACAACACTTTCTATTATAAAATTACTTTATTTGAGTTATCTCCCTTACTATCTGAGTTATCTCCCTTTATTTGGCAAAGTTGAAAAAAAATGAATCATAAACAAATATGGTGTTTTTTTAGAAATTACAGCCGTAAATATGATAAAACACATAATTTTCTATAATTACATCAAAAGTCCTACACATGAATTACATACTACTCTCAAAATTTGCACATTTCATTAAAGATCTAGACCAACTGTTATCTGCTACTTCAAAATCCAAAGTGGAGGAAGACACCCGAGCCACCTTAAACATCGATTACAAACTTACGAAATAAGGATATGTATAATGATTTGGATTTACCACAGACAAAAATGTTATAGAATTGGAGAGGAGTCAAATATCCTCAAAATGCAAGATACTAAATTGTGCATCTTTCAATGAGTATTTTTGTTTAAAATACTAGTTATTGATTCTTATTCCACTATATGTAAATATTGATAGCTATACAAACATTTCATTGGTCGAAACTATCCCACGTGATATTTAACAAAACATCTTATTCAATACCTGAGTTTCTAAGCGATTTGTAATCTTCTGTTACTATCACTTTTCTCTTCTCTCGATCAGCACTCCATACTTTCACACAACTGTAATTTCAATCATCAAAATGGATTAGTCTGTTCGCTTGTTCTCCAAATTTCATTAAGAATTTAATAAAATGTAAAAGTTAAAATAAGTAATGCTGGTCATCATGATAATATTAGTTTTAAATTTGTAGCCCCTCTTGAGTTACATATCAAAGAATAAAACCCGGATGAGAAATTGACCCATTTTGATTTTGTGTAAAATATAGCCCTGGTGAGTTTGGCTTGACTATTAGGCAATTGGAATCCAAGATCATAACTTTGAGGTAATTCTGATTTAAAAACGCTGAACCGTGATATAAACTTGTGATAAACACTTTTATTTTTTATTCATAATTATTAGTTCAATCTGGAATACAACACTGGAAAATCAAACGACGGTGCAACATGGTACAATCTGGAGGGCAGACGACTTATGCTTCGGGAAAAAAATTGCGTAATTTACAAATTTTTGAACCCAAAGGTAAATTTCTCACAAAATACATGTATTAAAATCCATAGAATTAAAACATTACGTTTGAATATAATCAGTGAACTTACAACAAAGATTTCAGTAATTCAGGACGTGTCTTAACTTCGCCGTCTATATCCTTTCTGAAAAAAAATATTGTTAATTGTCATGGTATTTTTAATATTTTATTCGACCTCAAACAAAATAACAAACAGCTCAATATTCATCATACTAAATCAGTATGTCCAGTAAAATGGTAACAGATAACGAATTTATTGACAGCCTATCTGTTCAATGAATTATTTAATTTTGGATGTAACACGTCTTCTGATTGGCTGAGAGTTTTTTGTCTATCAGCTCATAGACATAATTTTGTCATGTGACTGTGATGTTATCAACGTTTTTTTCATGATTTACTCCTTTAAAATGGAATATAGAATTAAATTAAATTATAAGGAATGACTGTAATATGTTTTCTGTCTATTCGAAATAACATCAAAAATGTGGTGCACACTTTTAAATAACCCGCTACATTGTCATGTCTTAAATGTATATATACCAATGGTCGAAACCACAATTCCGTTCTATTCTCTCGATTGTGACATCACCGAACATGACTCATAAACTAATTTGCACTTATCACGATGGGTGCCACAAGTGGAACAGAATGCGCTTACCCTTCCGGAGCACACAAGATCACCCGGGGCCCCAGGGCTTGTGGTGTTCAATCTTAAGTTTTCTATGAAGTGTTTTGTGAAATTGTTTGCCTTTTCGTCGTATTTCCCTTTTGTCCATTCCAATACCAGGACCTTTTTATATGACCAGAACTCACCCATGCTTTCTCCTTGTCCATATACAAACTGCCAGGAAGATAATCAGTATCAAAATGGCACCAGCTATACATCCGGTTATGATGAGGTAAACCTTCCAACTTGTATAAGTAGGCTTTACTGTAGGAAAAATATACGTCAGCAAAATCAAAATCATTTTGAATCAAGGAAAATATCTACGTGTTCTGAGTTAGCTTTCAAATTTGTTTAATTAGACTTTAACTTGCTTCAATTGTCTTCACAGGTCCTTGAGTTATGAGAGTTTTTTTTTACTCGACAACAGGTAATCATTTGTCAATCAATTACGAACAATGTCAACTCTTTCGTTCAACTGCGCATCCTCAAACCGGCTATATAGGTACCTGTGTACAGCAGATTTTGATTTCAGTTACTTCTTACATCTGTGGTACCGAAACCAGTAGTTAGTTGTAAACTATTTTAAACGTTTTGCAAACATACGATGATGTTGTTCTATGAGATCTTCAATCAAATAGATCAATGCTATATTTATACTGCTTGTACCATGAAACCAGTGTCTTTTGTACACAATCGTCTTAGTTGCTAAACCAGATGAAAATAAAAGATTCATCAGAATCAAGCAAGCCTCAATCTTTTGTTCGAAGCAAATCAAAATATAGTTTATAGACATTGTTCCAGGAATCTTACTATTAACAAATTAGGAAGGTCAAACTAAAGACTGTTATAATTGTATTTGTTGCGTCTCCGTCAATAACACGATATGTAGAAGTAAGAGAAAAGATTTGATGGTTCGTAGTCATAATAAAATGCCAGGGTATGGTGACCTTGTGATTACAACTTTACAACTCCGAATCAATTTTGCGGTCTATTACAAATAATGTGAAAAATGTCGTCATGTCACATTTACATGTTATTGTCCAAAGTATACGTGTAATATTTGCCACTGTGCGTAAAGCAGCAGTCAGTAAATCAATCTAATTACCTTTGCAACTAGGATAGGCTGCCTTCTCCAGTTTGTGTTTGTCTGTCCACCATCCACCATGTTTGCAGTAAAGTTTTTGAGGTTCTTTAAACTCGTACTTTGGAAGTTTACAGGAAAGTTCAACCGTTGAGTTGATAGTCCGTTGGTTAGTAGACACCTAAAGACCAAACAAATGTCAATGTTTATTTCTTTTTGTTATATGATATGTATGTGTTTGTATAAAAATAATGAGATGTAGAATGATTGCCAATAAGAGAACTCTCCACCAGAGACCAAATAACGTAGAAGTTAACAACTACATAGGTCACCGAACGGCCTTCAACCATGCACAAAAACCATACCGCATAGTAAGCTATAAAAGCCCCAAAATGACAAATGTTAAACAATTCGAACGAGAAAACTGACGGCCTGGTGCATGTACAAAACAATAAACGCAAAACAAATATGGTATACAGCAACAAACGACAACAACTGAATTACAAGCTACTGACTTGGGACATGCACATACAGAATGAGGCGGGGTTAAACATGTTTGCTGGTGCCAAACTCTCCTCCTAACTTGGGAAAGTGGTGTAATGGTACGACATTAGAATAAAAATCAGTTGAAAAGGGCTTATCTCATCAAATCGATACAAAGCACATAAAAACCCCAACAAATCACATGCAAAAGACACAGAGTACAGATCTGACAGTACTCGCATTTACTGGAAGCTAGTTCATAGCCAATCACAACTAATTAAAGAGCATGCGTCTAAGACCAAACTATCAATCATGACGCATGTTTGTCTGTTTTGTATTTTGTATTACGTCTTTAATTTAGCCTCGCAATATTTAACTGCATTGTTGTGCTTGATCGCCATAATTTGGGACTTTTAAACTCAACTTCGCTCACCCGACAAAAAGATTCAGACCATGACTCGCAGCTTATTTTCCATTGCATCAATATTCAGAAAACTGATAATCGGTACCTACACTGTTGCCTATTGAGCTATATTCTTGGGTGTTCACTGTTGTCATGTAAGCCTATTCGACGTAGATCATACCGATACGTCAAACTGGGGGAGGACATGACAACATCCAAATATTGGCTTCATATTGGAGTTGCTCACGTGATCTCGTCCTGAATATGCTTACAATATTTGCCGATAGAGAACCACACAGACGATAGAAACCATGACAACTAAAACCAGTTTAAACTAGAAGTTTCTGTGTAATTTATTCACATATCGAAAAATTCGCTGTTACAGAATCTAATGAATTCCGGATAATATTTTCACAAGCGTACACCAAAACGTTGTGATTGGCTAAAACGTCTAGTGGAAATTCAACCAATGACGTGACGTACTTTTCATTTTGTTGTACGAAAAATGAAATTAACCACATTCCTTTAGATTCTGAAACGGCCAATTAAGATCTAGAGCTTGCTATACAATTAGATGTTCAAGACAATGTTGACACTTTTAGATGTCTTTCCGTTATTTGTAATCATTGTTGGCGGGTCTTAATTACATACATGTATATATATAACTAACATTTTGGATTGATTTATTGATTGAGGGTTGCTTGCCTAATGTTCAATAGTAACTTTTTCATGCATATTCAGGAAGAGAACAAATTAAAAATACGTTAGGTAGGTTCATCAGCAAGGTTGGTTGCCCGGAATGAGGGGCGGTAAAATTTGGACTGCCACTATATGTGGGATAAGGGCAGAAATTTAGCCTTACAATAAGCCACCTACGGGATTCCTCGAAGTGATGTTGCAAGGGTTCCTTTACTTGCAGAGAGGGTGACACTCTCTCTGTACGAGGCATCGGATTGAACGTGCACATTCCGACAGGATGTGGCTGAGTATGTATACATCGCGCCAGCCAAACGGAACGCACTGGTTATACTGCCTTATTGGAGGAAGTCTAAAGTTGTCCACAGGTCTACATCTAAGTCAGCCCTTGGGGTTCTTCAATAGGAAATTCATGCAACGGTTTCATTGTAAGACAGGTCAATTCGGTATGTCGGTATGACTTCTTGATTCTATTCTGCTAGGGCAAATTTTAAAAATATCACTGAAAGTTACAAATTGGGGATAAGCGTGTGTTGTGCTTTCGTCCTCGTGTGTCTGTTGTCAATAGCTGTTCAACTGAACCGAACTCTATTGCACGTTGAACACCTCTAAACAATTATGGACAATATGAACTCGTTTATAAGTCTTATTAAGAGAGCGAGTAACTAATGGTATATTCAAACTGTTTGTAGTTGCAGCTCTGAAATGAACTCCCTTTGCAATGTATTTGCTATCATTTACATCCTTTGGTCTCTGCATGGTTGGAGGTTGTCTCATTGGCATTCATACCACATCTCATTGTTTTAATACTAAAAAATATATATTATTGAAAATAGACGTTTTTAACTTGCCTGGATGTTTTCAATGTTGACCAAGTTAGCACATTGTTCCAAACATTTAGGAATTTCTCGACTCCAACTTCCATTTGGAAAACATCGTGCTTGGTTTGGCCCTTGTAATAAGAAATCGTTTCGACAGAAGAATGTGACATCATACGTTTCGTGTCCTTCATATTTGGCTTCGAGGTTCAATGAATAGTTTTCTTTTGATTCAATATTAGTATTAACAATTGACTTTTTCTATTGATAAAGTGTTTACATGCTGCAATTATAAATTGAACAAATTTATTAATATCTGTATATATATACCGTTGAAACAGAAATCATCTGATTACAGATAGCTGAGAATGAAGTTTAACTTTTATTTAAAGTCGATAGTCAGTAAACTACATAAACACAAGCTCATCTGTCAACGTATATTTGTTCCGCCTAACAGAAGTTCCACTGAAAACTTTGTTATAAACAATGTCATAATATATATTCCTGTTGGAACAAATATTCTATACCATTTATTCCGTTAGGAACATTTACTGTAATATTTATTCCTGTGGAAATAATATTCCAGAATATTTTTCCTTTTGGAACTTATATTATGAAGGAACTTCTATTCCGTGACAGCTCTTGTGAGCTTTTCAAATCGACTAAATAGAAGTATAACTTCAATGTTATTCAAAGTTATGATTTTCAATTGTTACGACATTTAGATATTAAAATAAGGAGATTTGGTATGATTGTCAATGAGACAACTATCCGTAAAGACTAAAGAACAAAGATGTGAAGAATTACAGTTCACCGATTGGCCTTCAACAAAAGGCAAGACCCAAACAGTATGATAAGCTATAAAAGGTATCTGTTGGGCAGATACAGCAATTGGGAATATCCATTGGTCAATTAGGCCAAAGTTGTGTTTTGTTTTGTTTTGAATTCAAATGGGGCTTTTCTTTAGAAGGTAAGGTAAGCCAATATTTATCTAAATTTTTTTGACACAAGGACAGTTTTTAAAAATTCTTCCAACCTTTACTCAAGTTTACAGTTAGACGGCTTTATGGATGTGCTTTGATGTTCCAATAACATTTGGCTAATTTCTGACCAACAAATTAGTTTAACCCCGCCACATCCTGTATGTGCCTGTCCCAAGTCACGAGCCTGTAAATCAGTGGTTGTCGTTTGTTTCTGTGCAGCATATTTGTTTTTCATTCATTAGTTTGTACATGAATTTTAGTTTTCTCGTTTAAATTGTTTTACATTTGTCATTTCGGGGCCTTTTATAGCTGACTATGCGGTATGGGCTTTGCTCATTGTTGAAGGCCGTACGATGATCTATAGTTGTTAATTTCTGTGTCATTTGGTCTCATGTGGAGAGTTGCATGTCTCATTGGCAATCATACCACATCTTCTTATTTTATACAAAAAAAATTCACATTTAAGACAACCGAAAAGATTACTAGTACAGTATATGTTGTTGGTAAAAAAAAGGGCCAGAATCATACCATCTTTCAACTACGACAAGATATATTTAGTATCATTAATGAAATGACACTGTATACGTCATGATTTAGTTTAGACCGGCATTAATTTTTAAATAGAGATCAAACGTAACAATTCAAACGATTACACGTGCGAAGAACATTATATAAAAATTTGCCAGGAAAAGAGCAGCAGAGATACGCATTGGTTCTCACTCATTTTTTTTACGTGTTCTCTAATTTAAATAAATTGCCCAGATTAACTGTTTCTGGATGTTTTGGTTTGATTCGGATCTCATCTAAACGTACATTCTGGTACATTTTTTTCATGTGTTTTCTTATTTGAATAAAGTGCCCGGATTTAACTGTTGCTGGATTTTCCTATTTGATTCTAAGTTATTTTAAACCTACATTCTTTTTGTGAAGCAATATCAAAGCAGACAGACAGGAGCAACACGATTGTTGCTTTCCTGGGTATTGTCAAGCTGATCATTGTTTCTTGCAGACCGTTTTCTGGCACAAGAACTAGTTCTGAAATATGAAGTATCAAAAAAACATATTGCGTATATTTACAATTTCTAGTTTGTCATAAAGGGGGATGGGGGGTTCAAGATGGTAACCCAAGACTAGATTTAGAAAAAACATAAGAAAGAAAACTCAATCACAGAAATGTAATTGAACATAGGTGTTGAATTATACGGTAAACTGTTCTTTGTGTAAATTATTAAGATAGTGAGACGTGAGGTCGGACGTCCAAAATATTCCATGATTAGATAAAGAAAACATAAGAAACAAAAGTCTATCTCCCAAACGGTTATAAAGGATGTTAGGTACTGCTACTTGTTCTGTAATTTGAAGCATAAACATGCATGCAGTGATGTACATATTTATAATTGTTAGTTTTGCAAGAGGTTCAAGATGGTACTCAATTATTAAATGTCATAAGAAATATAACTAAATTCAAAGAATTGTAATTGAATTTAGGTAAAATTGAGAATGGAAATGGGAATGTGTCAAAGAGACAACAATCCGACCACAGAACAGACAACAACAGAAGGTCACCAATAGGTCTTCAATACAGCGAGAAATTCCCGCACCCGGAGGTGTTCAGATACAGTAAACTTTTTGATAACTATTTAGAAAGTGAGAAGTGAGGTCCAAAATAATTTGAGCTTACCTCTTATTGTAATTTGTAAGCAGGATTAAACTTCCGGTTATAGATAAATTATTATCAAAAGTTTATAAAGATTAGAACAAACAATGTGGGATGATAACACGTATGCACTGTTTAAATGCTTTACAAATTAGATTTGCTTTATTATTTGCTGAAAACGTTAGCAGTATAATAAATACTTGCATGGAAAGAGTGACAAGGGACTGCTATCTTCACATATGCAGCCATTGTGTTGACAGTGGCGTTAATCGCCAAAAATCAGTCTATCATCTTCACATATGCTTCGTAACAAACTTTTAAACAAATTAAAACCAGAAAATTACCTACTTTACCAGCTAAAAAATACCTATTATTCAAATGAAATGACTCTAGTTAATTTTAAAGGCTTTACAATCTCTTTAAAGGGCAGGATTCGGGTTTTCCTCAGTGGGTGGAGGGTCTTCATTTTTTTTATTCTTTGTTTTTATGCCATTATTTTCTAGTTTTTTATTTTTATGGCTCCGCACAGAGTGGTCGGGGCCATACAGTTTTACCCTTATCCGTCATTCTGTCATTCCGTTTTTCCGTCATTCTGTCATTCCGTCATTCCTTCATTCCGTCATTCCGCAACGAACAGTGATACGGACTTTTTTCAAAACGCCTTCACATAAGTAGCTGATTTTTACTATGTGAGTCAACTATAATGAGTTACAGATCAAGTTTACGTTTGGTTCTGCTCCGCTGATTTTTGTCGAAACTACGGGCTTTGGACTTTGTAAATTTCGCAAAAATCGGATTTTTTTTACTAAACTCCTTCATATATTGAGCTGATTTTTGTCTCGTCTTGACGGAGTCAAAAAGCGAGACATAGGTGTGCTGTTTCCGGCGTCGGCGGCGGCGGCGTCAACAATGTATTAGTTTGTGATTAGGTCTAGTTCATGGTGAAGTTGTATTAGCATTGGCACATCTCATAACCATGGAGATTATTTGGCCCGCCCCTCAGTCAAGGTCTATTGACTTTGAAACTTTGTTTAGTTTACATGTATTAGTTTGTGATTAGGTCGGTTTATGGAAACCACTAGTGGTAGGTCAATGATATTTGGTATGCAGTTTTATTAGCATTGGCACATCTCATTACCATGGAGATTATTTGGCCCCGCCCTCTGTCAAGGTCTATTGACTTTGAAACTTTGCTTAGTTTTCATGTATTAGTTTGTGATTAGGTCAGTTTATGGGAAGCACTAGTGGTAGGTCAATAATATTTGGTATGCAGTTGTATAAGCATTGGCATATCTCATTTCCATGGAGATTATTTGGCCCCGCCCCTCATTCATGGTGTATTGACTTTGAAACTTTTGCTTAGTTTTCATGTATTAGTTTGTGATTAGGTCGGTTTAAGGGGAACTGTTAGTGGTAGGTCAATGGTAATTGGTATGCAGTTGTATAAGCATTAGCACATCTCATTTCCATGGAGAATATTTGGTCCTTACCCCTCAGTCATGGTCTATTGACTTTGAAACTTTTACTTATTGTTTACATGTATTAGTTTGTGATTAGGTCAGTTTAAGATGAACCACTAATGTTAAGTCAATGATATTCGGTATGCAAATGTATTGGCATTTGTAAGTTTCATTTCCATGGAGATTATATAACCCCACCCCCTAATTATGGTTCATTGACTTTGAAACTTTTACATAGTTTACAAGTTAATGTTTGTGTTTAGGTTTGTTTAAAGGGAACGACTTATGAAAAGTCAATGGTATTTGGTTTGCAGTTGTATTAGCATTGGTACATCTCATTTCCATGGAGATTGTTTAGCTCTGTACCTTCAGTCATGGTTCATTGACTTTGAATATTTGCATAACTTACATGTTAAAGTATTACTATTTTAATTTCAACATTTGCATTATCAAAATAATAAATAGGCGAGACATATCTCTGTGTTAACAGTTTATTAGTATGTGAGTCTACTATGACGAGTTACAGATCGAGTTTTCGTTTGGTTCAGCTTGGCTGATTTGTGCAAATATTACGGGCTTTGGAATTTCGTGAAAATAACAGTTAAACGTACTTTCATTCTCAAATTTCCACTCCTAAAATAGCTTCTACCTTTTTTTCACGAGTGGGGCCATTCGTGTCGTTCCAACACATATAGTTTTGTTCATTCTTCTCTATTCTCTATATTTAAGCAACCCATTATTCTCTATGCTTTATTTTTCTATATTCTGTAAACCCCATCGAAACCCTCATAGACACCCTTTCCCACTTTCCCTTATTATTTTCTGAGTTAAACATATTCTCAATGACAGTTTTACCAAATGAAGAATAAAGAAAACTGAACAAAATAATGGAGAATATTGGGGTGCTGATATATAAAGATTCGAGAATAATGGGCAAAAAATACAAAATACTAGTATATAAAAAAATGCCCAGAAAATTAAAGGATACAGAAATGAGGACGCCCATCCAGGTTCACATATAAATTTGCATATATGTTGGTATATACAATGATCTAATAAACTGAAATAAGCTGAAATTATAACTAAATTGTGTTGAAATTGAAAGTATTTGTAACACAGAAAATATATATATTAATCCAAGCCCTGTGATATCATGTTTCTATTTTTTCTGGTTATGCAGCGGCATGCACAATACGGATTTATAATTCTGAAAAGTCCAAAAATGAGAAAAACCTAACGGGGTTTAGATATTAAAAACCTCAATTTCATACTTGGAAATTCAAAGTAGGATTTATCGGTTAACAATTAAAAAAAGTATAGAAAATTAGAACTTGAATGGTAAAAGGATGGTCTCGATCCAGTCATCTTCTTATTCTCATTATTATAAAAGGTGTGTTATCAAAGAATCAAGAGAGGAAATAGGATTTGCAAACAATGTGATTTAATTGAAATAGAAGATGAAGCTCACATCTTTTCATCCTGTTTAGAAAATAAACTACATTTAGAATTCAAAAATAATATAATTCTTAATGTAGAGCTTTATTTTACATCTACAGATCCCAGAACTACATAATTTAGATTTAAAAAAAAAATGAAAACCAACAAAAATAATATCTATGCTTGAATTTATGCAGTGTGTTTTTTTAATTTAAAAGTCCAAAACACTTCGGAAAGTGGTATGGGTACTACTATATCGTTTACAATACGTTTTTGGGTTGTTTTGAGTCGTTGGAGTTCTTTCTTTATGTTCAAACTAAAAAAATCCCCTTGAAAATAACAAAAAGTATATTTCGCTGAACTAGTATACACTGTTGTATAGGGGCCAGCTGAAGCCCGCCTCCGGGTGCGGAATTTTCTCGCTGCATTGAAGACCCATTGGTGGCCTTGGGCTGTTTTCTGTTCTTCGGTCGGGTTGTCGTCTTTTTGACACATTCCCCGTTTCCATTCTCAATTCTATTTGTAGACAATGTAAACAAAATGTTGTATTTTATGATATATATTAAACCTATGATTGATTTATGTTTGCTTGATGCAACTTTAGCGCTCAATGATATATCGCAGTGAGTCTATTACCTCTTCGAAAGTTATCTTATTAAACTATCGTTACAACATTTGTATCAATGTGAGCCAAGGCTTCGTGTTGAAGGCCGTATTTTGACCTATATTGTTTACTATTTACACGTTGTGACTTGGATGGATAGTTGTCTCATTGGCACTCATACCACATCTTCTTATCTATATAAACAAAGAAAATGTCACCTATCTTTGTTATGAGCAAAGCAGTCTATTAGCGTGATTTCTTATTCTTATATTTTCAGATCCAGGTTTTCCAAGTAAAAAGAAAGGTACGTTTACATATACATAGACTTCTCCTGCAGGAGTACTGAAGCCAAACAGTGATGTAAAATGTGAAATGGGGTTATATCTTCAAATCGAACAGTTGGGAACTAAGATGATTATATCTGAATTACCTCGGGGATAAAGGATTCCGCTGTTTGTAATTCTACCTCCCCTTTTCCTTGTAATTCTACACCCCCTTTTACCTCCAAAACCATTATGAGAGAAGAGACAAGTTCTGTTATAATAAATACTGTTTTTTCTTTCTTCACTGGTATTTTTATTACCAGGCTGAAGCTAGCGAACAATAACTAGCGAACAATAAGCCAGCGAACAATAAGGCGATATATCGAGAAACCAAAAAAGTATAAGACAACAACGGCCGTTAAATCAAAAAATATTTAAAAAGGCAGAAAATCCGTCCAAATATTGCAATTTCAACTCAGTTTTAAAATGGTTTTTATCCCATCCATTGATAAAACAAGTCACATCTCTTTTAGGCTAATATTCAGTACCACAGTAACTCTGCATCTATCAACGGATTATTTGTAGGTGTAGGACCACCAATGCACCACTTCAATTTAGAACGTATGTAAAAGTAGTCCTACACTGTAAAATATAGCACCTTTCATGTCATTGTTTAATTAAACTAACATACACATTTGCAGAAATGGGGTCGGCCTATTCAGGGCTTCTAGAGAAAAATAATGAGGGGTGTCACGGGGTATGACTATATACGTCTTGAAGAGGAGAAACAGGCGCTTCTTTTGCGCAAGGTATCAAGGGCGCTGTGTTCAAAATTCTGAAACTAGAGCACAAAATTTGAAAAAATGGTAAAAACAGGGGTGGGCCTATTCCAGGGCTTCTAGAGAAAAATAATGAGGAGTGTCACAGGGTATGACTATATAGGTCTTGTAGAAGAAACAGGCGCTTCTTTTGCGCAAGGTATCGAAGGGCGCTATGTTCAAAATCTGAAACTAGAGTTCAAAATTTGAAAAAATGGTAAAAACAGGGGTCGGCCTATTCAGGGCTTCTAGAGAAAAATTATGAGGAGTGTCACGGGTATGACTATATACGTCTTGTAGAGGAGAAACAGGCGCTTCTTTGCGCAATGTATCAAAGGGCGCTATGTTCAAAAATCTGAAACTAGAGCACAAAATTTGAAAAAATGGTAAAAACAGGGGTGGGCCTATTCCAGGGCTTCTAGAGAAAAATAATGAGGGTGTCACGGGTATGACTATATACGTCTTAAAGAGGAGAAACAGGCGCTTCTTTTGCAAGGTATCAAAGGGCGCTGTGTTCAAAATTCTGAAACTAGAGCACAAAATTTGAAAAAATGGTAAAAACAGGGGTGGGCCTATTCCAGGGCTTCTAGAGAAAAATAATGAGGAGTGTCACAGGGTATGACTATATAGGTCTTGTAGAAGAAACAGGCGCTTCTTTTGCGCAAGGTATCGAAGGGCGCTATGTTCAAAAATCTGAAACTAGAGTTCAAAATTTGAAAAAATGGTAAAAACAGGGGTCGGCCTATTCCAGGGCTTCTAGAGAAAAATTATGAGGGGTGTCACGGGGTATGACTATATACGTCTTGTAGAGGAGAAACAGGCGCTTCTTTTGCGCAATGTATCAAAGGGCGCTATGTTCAAAATCTGAAACTAAAGCACAAAATTGAAAAAAATGGTAAAAACAGGGGTGGGCCTATTCCAGGGCTTCTAGAGAAAAATAATGAGGGGTGTCACGGGGTATGACTATATACGTCTTGAAGAGGAGAAACAGGCGCTTGTTTTGCGCAAGGTATCAAAGGGCGCTGTGTTCAAAATTCTGAAACTAGAGCACAAAATTTGAAAAAAATGGTAAAAACAGGGGTGGGCCTATTCCAGGGCTTCTAGAGAAAAATAATGAGGAGTGTCACAGGGTATGACTATATAGGTCTTGTAGAAGAAACAGGCGCTTCTTTTGCGCAAGGTATCGAAGGGCGCTATGTTCAAAAATCTGAAACTAGACTTCAAAATTTGAAAAAAATGGTAAAAACAGGGGTCGGCCTATTCCAGGGCTTCTAGAGAAAAATTATGTGGGGTGTCACGGGGTATGACTATATACGTCTTGTAGAGGAGAAACAGGCGCTTCTTTGCGCAATGTATCAAAGGGCGCTATGTTCAAAATTCTGAAACTAGAGCACAAAATTTGAAAAAAATGGTAAAAACAGGGGTGGGCCTATTTCAGGGCTTCTAGAGAAAAATAATGAGGAGTGTCACAGGGTATGACTATATAGGTCTTGTAGAAGAAACAGGCGCTTCTTTTGCGCAAGGTATCGAAGGGCGCTATGTTCAAAATCTGAAACTAGAGTTCAAAATTTGAAAAAAATGGTAAAAACAGGGGTCGGCCTATTCCAGGGCTTCTAGAGAAAAATTATGAGGGTGTCACGGGGTATGACTATATACGTCTTGTAGAGGAGAAACAGGCGCTTCTTTTGCGCAATATATCAAAGGGCGCTATGTTCAAAAATGTGAAACTAGAGCACAAAATTTGAAAAAAGAATGGTAAAAACAGGGGTGGGCCTATTCCAGGGCTTCTAGAGAAAAATAATGAGGGATGTCACGGGATATGACTATATAGGTCTTGTAGAGGAGAAACAGACGCTTCTTTTGCGCAAGGTATCGAAGGGCGCTATGTTCAAAAATCTGAAACTAGAGTTCAAAATTTGAAAAAATGGTAAAAACAGGGGTCGGCCTATTCAGGGCTTCTAGAGAAAAATAATGAGGGTGACACGGGGTATGACTATATTTGTCTTGAAGAGGAGAAACAGGCGCTTCTTTTGCGCAAGGTATTAAAGGGCGCTATGTTCGAAAATCTGAAACTAGAGCACAAAATTTGAAAAAAATGGTAAAAACAGGGGATGGGCCTATTCCAGGGCTTCTAGAGAAAAATAATGAGGGTGTCACGGGTATGACTATATACGTCTTGAAGAGGAGAAACAGGCGCTTCTTTTGCGCAAGGTATCAAAGGGCGCTGTGTTCAAAATTCTGAAACTAGAGCACAAAATTTGAAAAAATGGTAAAAACAGGGGTGGGCCTATTCCAGGGCTTCTAGAGAAAAATAATGAGGAGTGTCACAGGGTATGACTATATAGGTCTTGTAGAAGAAACAGGCGCTTCTTTTGCGCAAGGTATCGAAGGGCGCTATGTTCAAAAATCTGAAACTAGAGTTCAAAATTTGAAAAAATGGTAAAAAACAGGGGTCGGCCTATTCCAGGGCTTCTAGAGAAAAATTATGAGGAGTGTCACGGGGTATGACTATATACGTCTTGTAGAGGAGAAACAGGCGCTTCTTTTGCGCAATGTATCAAAGGGCGCTATGTTCAAAATCTGAAACTAGAGCACAAAATTTGAAAAAATGGTAAAAACAGGGGTGGGCCTATTCCAGGGCTTCTAGAGAAAAATAATGAGGGTGTCACGGGGTATGACTATATACGTCTTAAAGAGGAGAAACAGGCGCTTCTTTTGCGCAAGGTATCAAAGGCGCTGTGTTCAAAATTCTGAAACTAGAGCACAAAATTTGAAAAATGGTAAAAAACAGGGGTGGGCCTATTCCAGGGCTTCTAGAGAAAAATAATGAGGAGTGTCACAGGGTATGACTATATAGGTCTTGTAGAAGAAACAGGCGCTTCTTTTGCGCAAGGTATCGAAGGGCGCTATGTTCAAAAATCTGAAACTAGAGTTCAAAATTTGAAAAAATGGTAAAAACAGGGGTCGGCCTATTCCAGGGCTTCTAGAGAAAAATTATGAGGGTGTCACGGGGTATGACTATATACGTCTTGTAGAGGAGAAACAGGCGCTTCTTTTGCGCAATGTATCAAAGGGCGCTATGTTCAAAATCTGAAACTAAAGCACAAAATTGAAAAAAATGGTAAAAACAGGGGTGGGCCTATTCCAGGGCTTCTAGAGAAAAATAATGAGGGTGTCACGGGGTATGACTATATACGTCTTGAAGAGGAGAAACAGGCGCTTGTTTTGCGCAAGGTATCAAAGGGCGCTGTGTTCAAAATTCTGAAACTAGAGCACAAAATTTGAAAAAATGGTAAAAACAGGGGTGGGCCTATTCCAGGGCTTCTAGAGAAAAATAATGAGGAGTGTCACAGGGTATGACTATATAGGTCTTGTAGAAGAAACAGGCGCTTCTTTTGCGCAAGGTATCGAAGGGCGCTATGTTCAAAAATCTGAAACTAGACTTCAAAATTTGAAAAAATGGTAAAAACAGGGGTCGGCCTATTCCAGGGCTTCTAGAGAAAAATTATGTGGGGTGTCACGGGTATGACTATATACGTCTTGTAGAGGAGAAACAGGCGCTTCTTTTGCGCAATGTATCAAAGGGCGCTATGTTCAAAATTCTGAAACTAGAGCACAAAATTTGAAAAAATGGTAAAAACAGGGGTGGGCCTATTTCAGGGCTTCTAGAGAAAAATAATGAGGAGTGTCACAGGGTATGACTATATAGGTCTTGTAGAAGAAACAGGCGCTTCTTTTGCGCAAGGTATCGAAGGGCGCTATGTTCAAAATCTGAAACTAGAGTTCAAAATTTGAAAAAATGGTAAAAAACAGGGGTCGGCCTATTCCAGGGCTTCTAGAGAAAAATTATGAGGGGTGTCACGGGTATGACTATATACGTCTTGTAGAGGAGAAACAGGCGCTTCTTTTGCGCAATATATCAAAGGCGCTATGTTCAAAATGTGAAACTAGAGCACAAAATTTGAAAAAGAATGGTAAAAACAGGGGTGGGCCTATTCCAGGGCTTCTAGAGAAAAATAATGAGGGATGTCACGGGATATGACTATATAGGTCTTGTAGAGGAGAAACAGACGCTTCTTTTGCGCAAGGTATCGAAGGGCGCTATGTTCAAAAATCTGAAACTAGAGTTCAAAATTTGAAAAAAATGGTAAAAACAGGGGTCGGCCTATTCCAGGGCTTCTAGAGAAAAATAATGAGGGTGACACGGGGTATGACTATATTTGTCTTGAAGAGGAGAAACAGGCGCTTCTTTTGCGCAAGGTATTAAAGGGCGCTATGTTCGAAAATCTGAAACTAGAGCACAAAATTTGAAAAAAATGGTAAAAACAGGGGATGGGCCTATTCCAGGGCTTCTAGAGAAAAATAATGAGGGTGTCACGGGTATGACTATATACGTCTTGAAGAGGAGAAACAGGCGCTTCTTTTGCGCAAGGTATCAAAGGGCGCTGTGTTCAAAATTCTGAAACTAGAGCACAAAATTTGAAAAAATGGTAAAAACAGGGGTGGGCCTATTCCAGGGCTTCTAGAGAAAATAATGAGGAGTGTCACAGGGTATGACTATATAGGTCTTGTAGAAGAAACAGGCACTTCTTTTGCGCAAGGTATCGAAGGGCGCTATGTTCAAAAATCTGAAACTAGAGTTCAAAATTTGAAAAAAATGGTAAAAACAGGGGGTCGGCCTATTCCAGGGCTTCTAGAGAAAAATTATGAGGAGTGTCACGGGTATGACTATATACGTCTTGTAGAGGAGAAACAGGCGCTTCTTTTGCGCAATGTATCAAAGGGCGCTATGTTCAAAATCTGAAACTAGAGCACAAAATTTGAAAAAATGGTAAAAACAGGGGTGGGCCTATTCCAGGGCTTCTAGAGAAAAATAATGAGGGTGTCACGGGGTATGACTATATACGTCTTAAAGAGGAGAAACAGGCGCTTCTTTTGCGCAAGGTATCAAAGGCGCTGTGTTCAAAATTCTGAAACTAGAGCACAAAATTTGAAAAAATGGTAAAAACAGGGGTGGGCCTATTCCAGGGCTTCTAGAGAAAATAATGAGGAGTGTCACAGGGTATGACTATATAGGTCTTGTAGAAGAAACAGGCGCTTCTTTTGCGCAAGGTATCGAAGGGCGCTATGTTCAAAATCTGAAACTAGAGTTCAAAATTTGAAAAAAAAATTTCATATTCAAATTTTAAATACTTTTACTTGAATTTAACAGTGTTATGTTTTTTACTCTCAAATTCTTTCATTAATTAGCTTCATGTTCAAAACTCAATCCGCAAGCATAATTTAAATTTATTACTTTGACATTTCTAGGAACTTACTTATTCAAATTAAAAATAAATGATTTTATTGTTTGTTCGTCTCAATAACGACAATGATTAGGTTATTTGAAAAGTTTGTACCTTTCTTATTCATTTAAAGAATCGATATTACTTTTAAAATTAAATTGTTTATATTTCAAATATGTTTCAAATTAGGAGTCATAAATGTTCAAATTGTATTTTGCTTTCCGTTGGAGTAATAAAATTTTGTGGAATTTAAATTCGTAGGTTTGGTTACATAATTCCGAAATTTAGGCCTTTATTACCAAGAAAAATTAAAATTATTTAGTTATGAGTTGTTTTGAACATTAAGGAATAAAAATTAAAGATAATAAACGTTTATAATTTAATTGGCCAATGGCCTCCAACCAAGTAAAAACCATACAGAAGATAAAGACCAAAAATTAGTTATTAATTAACGAAATGACCTGTATTAAAACAATTAGAAAAATTGATCAAGAACTTAACAAACAATATGGAACAACACAAGAACGTTAAAGTCTGACTGAAATTCCCAAGTAATTAAGGAAATGAAATGGTTAACTTAAAAATCACCTTCTAAACAAAGTACTAATTACGACAAACAGAAAATAAAACTAGTTGAATACCATTTACTGGTAACTGTCATCACCAATATAAAATCAACCTTAAATGCTGTAATTGAAGTCATTTACTGAAATTAAGCTTTATTAATCCGTCGCCATAACTAATTAAAACCAATTGTAGTAGATTCTGATATGAATCACTTTTGATGCATAATTGAAAATTAAATGAGAAATAATTTGTATTTTATTCTCAATTGATGTATGTAGCCTAATTGGACTAAACTGGGCCACGAAAATTCAACCATTCGACTTATTCCTCGTCATTTAAACTGAATGGACCCCAAAATGCTATTTAAACTAATTTTTGTCTTTATTACACGAAATTGCATACGAGTTAATGAAAAACATACAACAAAAAATTTTAATGAGTTGTGAATTACAGCAACAATTCGAAAACAAGAATTACCAACAATATTTACAATAATTTAAGAAATTTTGAATTAAATCGATTTTTTCAAATTTAAAATTTTTCTTAAATGTTAAATTAAATTAACGCATTGATTAAATTATATTGTTAGCAATGTGACACTTTGAGCTTTATATTTGGGGTCTAATTACATATAATTAAAACTGCATTGATTAATTGCTTCTGCAATTTATGGAATTTCAAGCAATTAAGAGGTAATTAAAAGAGGTTAGGTTACCGAATTGGGCGGAATGGGCTAATTTCATTTTTGGATAAGAAATTAGCCCAATACTGGCCTGTATTTAGGGTTCCTTTTTCAAGGGAACTTCTACAGCTCGGTTAACGGATTCCACGGTTCAGTTAAGACAGCCGCATTCCATGGAGAAGTTTTTCACGGTATTCCTAAGTTACAGGCATTGGGGTTTTCGAATTCTCAGGTTTTTGTAAACGTTCAATTAGTAACCGACTTCTGTTCATTAAACTACAAATTTAAAAATCATAAAGTTAAAATTGGGTAGGTAACTGGTTGTGTTAGCTCATATTTTTGCCATTTTCAATGATGTTTAAATCTTTAGTTACTAATTATCAAATGTTTATTAATCTATTATGTTTAATTATAATTATTTTGAAATAGTTACAGTTAAATGAATTCGCAATATTTCACCAATTACAATTTCCGGTTCTTCATTTGGAAAATTGTGGTTTTGGCTTAAAAAAATGTTTAAAAATTCCATTTTTTGTTAAGGGAAAGTTTTTAATGTTTATGATTTCATTTAGTTAAGCTTCTTTTTAACATTAGATTTATAAAATATTTGAAAACCTTGAAAGTTTCTGATAAAAAGTGAGAATTATTATTTTCGTTAGTATTAACAATTTCAATAATTTCCTAAATTACTAAAATTATAAATTTTTTGGTCATTCATAATATTAAAATTTTTGCAATATTGAATTATCAATTGAAAAAACGTTATTAAAGTTATGGATTTCGAATTTTTTTAATATATAAGGAACTTTTGACTGGACTATCGCAAATAATATTGTTAAAGTTAGATTGCATCAAAAAATAGGAAATTGTTAAGAATATCCTATAAAAAGTTGAGATCCTTACCATTGGTAATTAAAAGGTGAAAATTTTTTCAAAGTATTTTATTAAATTGAAACCAATTAATTACCCAAGTTTGTGGTTTTAAAATCTAATTTTAAAGGTTAATTAAATTTATGGATTTTTTTCAAATTAATATTTAATGCAAGAGTTTTTATTTTGTAATAACCAACTGTTTTGCAACGTTGATTATCAAATTATGAATTTGTTAACAAATCAGTTTGTTAAATTGTTGGGTAAGCTTGAGTTCTGTCTTTTATTTGCATTGGTCTTTGTAGTGATTCAATGGGCTTTCCCTTTTTAAAATCATACAATTATTAACTTATTTGGCAAAGGAGTAAATCTCTTCTTTATAACAGTTTATTATTAAGACGATAATTTAATGGAAAGTTCTTAAGTATGTTAAAATTAATTCAAACAAATTAATCCCGCATATTTTTATCATTTTGGTCCTATCTAATATTGGTTTTTTTGTGTAACAATTAAGTGTTTTAATTTAAACATGATTTATTGTTTAAATGTTTTTTTCTTTGGGTTTATTATTTGACCAATGTTGAGTTTCATTGTTAACCGACGTTTTATCAATTCATTTTTCTTGTTTTGCGGTTTGGGATTTAACATTGCGATTATCTTTCATTTTATTTTAAAAATCAATTTTTAACAGGACCAAGACAGATAATTTTGGCTTCCAGTTCATAATTTTGAATTTCAATAAGTTCATTTGTATTGATATACTCTGTTTGTTAGATTAAGTTAATAGATAAACTAAGCAAAAACTTAAAGTGAAGACATTTAATTAATAATTTTTGTAATTTAAATAGTTCAAGAAATGCTATTTAATGATAGTAAAAATAATTTAAATTAATTCCAAAGTTAATTAGATTTGGTGAGTTGTAAGGATAAATAATTCAAAACAGGTTCAAAGGTTCATGGAAATTTTATAAAATTAAACAATTTCCGTTTAATTTGGATTTCTATTAAATTTAAAACCAAATAATTACTTTATTAAAAAATTGCAGGAAAATATTAGAAAATTTTTCTTTTGGAATTAAGGATAAAATTTACTTCCATGACGTTTTGCCGATGTTTAAAATGTATAATAAATTAATTAAATTTAGTTCAAAAGGGATGGTTCAATTGGCATTTTAACATATTAATAAAAAGAATAAAGTTATATTCTGGAATGAATGTACTAACATTTTTTGGGTAAATAAAAAAACATATCGTAAAATTCCATTAAAATTAAACCAATTAAAAAAATTATCTTAAAGGCAATCCATTTCAGTGTAGTTTTTTTAAACTTTCTTTAACAATTTCAGGATTTTTTATTGGGGTTCCATTTTTTCAGAGTTCATTTGTTTCTATTTTTATTATATTCAAAAGGTTAGTTTTAACTTTAAGGAAATTTATTGTATCCATTGAACAACATTGCCCGTTTAGAAACAGGTACCAATTTCCAAATCCGAATTTCAATTAAGTATTTGTCTGCTGGAGTCCAAAAAAAGGTGCTTTGAATTTCAACGGAACAATCGTAAATTGAATTGTTAATAAAACAGTGTAAGTGGTCCGCACGGAATGGGGAAATGATGGTTTTGGCCCTGTACATGTTTGAACTTTTAGTTCTATTATTTGGTCAGTTTTAGATTTTACTGGAAATGTATGGCATCCATTATCGCTTTTTAATATGTTGTAAGGTTATCTTTCACTATTGGTAATTGTAATTTGGAAACAGTTAAATTTCTTTTCAGTTAAATGGATACTCATGGTTTTAAGTTATGTTATTTGAAATTTTTAGTTTATTTTTAGGCGTATTAGTCAGTTAAGGCAAATTTTCATTAAAGATCATTTATGAATTATTTTGCTGGAAAATGGGATCTTACCTAGCTTCGTATTCATATTTGATTGTCATTTACTGTATTAGATAGTATGATTTTAAGAACCTTAATTTAAGTAGATGATTTTTTCTTGAATTACTTTAATATTAAGTCAATTTATTTGTTTCATTTTTGAAACACAGGGTTTAGAAATTTTGTATTTCAAAATGTTTTTAAAGTTTCATTTATGAGTTTATAATTACGGTTCATTCCGGGTGTCTTTTGGTTTACAACTAAACTTAAATTTTTTGTTTTAATTTAAGTTCAAAGTCATGGTATTTTTAGTTGTAAGTGGCATAATTTCATGGGTTTTTGATTGGAATTCAGTTATTTCCCCTGAAATCTAATTACTTTAAATTTTTATTAACATTGCTTATACAATGTGTGCTTCGGTAGTTTTTAATGATCCATTGTTTATTTCTTGATTTTTTGCAAATATCTGACATCAATTAAAATATGCAGTTTACAATCTATTTATTTAAAAATGTTATTTTTAGATCTTGATTAAAAAACATTAGGGAAGACTCATCAGTTACAAATTAATTTATGTTGTATATATGTTAAACTTCTTCATAAATTATTATTCCTATATTTGGAAACTTTCTCAATAATTTTACCTGAAATTAATTTTGAAAAATGAAAAGTTTATACTAAGATAAATAATTGGTATCAATTTATAAAATTACATTCCAAAAATTGAAAGATCGAATGATGGTCCGACAATTTTAATTTATTTTCATAAGTTGTTATAAGGATCAATAAATGAAAAAGTAAATTATAAAATTAAGTAATTTGTAATTATTTAGAAAATAATAAATAATAATTTTTATATTTGATTTACATTACAATAAATTTTTTAACCTTAAAAAAAGTTAATAAAACCCAATGTATTTGGAATTTCATGTTTCATTCAAAAATTGGAAAGTGATGTAGATGGTACACTTTCTTTTAATATTTATAATTGTTTAAAGGAATGATTTTATTTCAACCAAATTATTTAAATAAAAAGAATTTTCCTTTAAATAATAATTTAGAATAAAATAGTCTTTTAGGCGAAACTTTTTGGGCTGATTTCCGTAATAACACAAATTATAAATCTTAAAATTAGTTTTTTTTTTAAATTTGTGAAAATGTTTGATAATTTCTTTCCTTGATTATGACGGATTTCTTCATTTAAATCAATTTTAAACTACGTTAATCAGACACTCTTTACCTATTTATCTGTTCATAGTGCGATAATTTTAACCAAATTAAAAAAAGAAATGCCTATTTTTGAAATTATTGCGTCTATTTATTCATAAATTTCAAATTAAAAAAAGGATTTAAATACTTTTAAATGCCCAGAAATAATGTTTTCAATGAGCTCCCGGAAATTATTTTTATTCATTTGTTTATTAATCTTTAATTTACCTTTTATAAGTTATAAAGGTTGTTGGAAATAAATTTTTTCCTTAGATTTATTACCATATTTCCAATCTGAACAAAGAAATTCCAATCTTTTCGAACAAACAGTATAGGTTTTCAAACGTTAATATTTTAAAAAAAGAAAAGATTAAATTTAATTTTTTAATCTGTCCCAAAATTTTTTGGAAATTCAAACCAAGTTGATTATGAAAATTTTAAAAGATCCCTGAATTAATTAAATTCCTTCATTATTTAACTTATTTTAAAAATTTGGAAAAGACATAGAGAAAATAGGGGTTTTGGATTTCGGCTTGAAAAGGAAAACAGCACTTTCCGTTACGGAAAATTAACGGCCAAATTAACAAAAATAAAAAGGTATATCTTAATTATTGTATAAAGTTTAAGATCATGTAAGGTTACATTTAAATAAACATAGGTCAATTTGATACAAGGTTAATTTTAGGTTAGGAACCCGCATTATTGAATATTGTTAGTACTTATTGTTTATGAGGACTTTCATTTCCAAAATGGTACAAAATAATTTGCAAAATAAAATGTACCAGGGCTTCAAGGGTAGGCCGGTTAGGTCATTGAGAAACGTTTTTTCTTCTGGTTGCGCTTGCCGTTTCAAAATTCTAAATAAACAAATTTGAAAAAAAAAAGGGGTTTGGTATTAAGGGCCAGTTGATTAAGTTGAGGAACTTTGTCAGGATGAATATGTCGCAAATAGTTTTTGAAAGGTTATCTTTTAAACTTTCTAAAATATGAGTTAAGTTTTGAAAGCAGTTTTGCGACTTGTTTGTAGGGTTGCATGGAAAAATTGGTTTCAGGGTATAAAAATAAGATTTATCTTATGGCAATTGGAAAAGGCGCTTTTTTAAAGTTCAGGCCGGTTTAAAAATTAAAACTTTAATTAAAAGTTTGGAAGGGTTCAAAGTTTAAAAATTAAAGGGAAATAGCTTTCGAAGTAAACCTTTTATTTTCTGAAATGGAAATTTGAAATTTCCAATTTCCCTACAAATTTAAGAAAAACAAGGGTTCGTTAAAAATTGTTTACTTTTTAAAGGGAAAGGGCTTTTTGGAAATTCAAGGTACAAAATTGAAGCAAATTAAAATGAAAAATGGAACCGGGTTTAGCAAAAAAAGGGGTACGGTATTTTAGTTGGAGAAACCGCCTTTTTGCAATTTAAGGTTTTAAAATTAAATTCCAAATTGAAAAATTAAACCATTTAGCAATATTGGGCCAAGAAATCTCTTGGTTAACGGGTTGAATATACCTTGAAAAAGTTTTTAACAAATGTTTTCAAATTGGTTAGCCTTTCAGATTTAAAATAAAATTCAGGTTTCAGGAATGTAATAGGTTAAGAAAACTTTTAGGTTCAACCTCTTAAATCGAAAGGCCTTCTTTAAAAGGAACAGGTTCGTTTAAAAAATTTGAACAGGGCTTCTTAAAAAAAGGGCCCTTTTTAGGGCCTTTAAAATTTTTAAATTAAAGGAACATTAAACCTTTGAAAACACCTTCTATTTGGCCAGGAAAAATGAACCAGGTATGCAAAGTCTTGAAAACAATTTTGGAAAATTAAAGGGAAACACGCTAATAATTTGGATTAAAGGGGTTGGCATTACTTTAGAGAAAAAGGGGTGGCAGGGTAAAAGGGCTTGTAAAGGAACAAAAATTTGAGAAAATTAAAAAGGGGCTATTAAAAATTTAAGAAAAATTTAAAATTGAAAAAGGGTGGCTATTAGCTTCTAGGAAAAAATGAGGTTACGGGTAATAAAGGTTTGTAAAAAGAATTTTTGGAAACAAGGGCTATTCAAAATTAAATAAGCCAAATTTGAAAAATTAAAACAGGGGTATTCAGGTTAAGGGATGAGGGTTAGGTCTTAGAAGAAACGTCTTGAAGGAAAAGGCGTATTCAAAAAAAGGAAATTAAAGGCCTTTAAATTCAGAGTTAGGGGTGGAACTATTAACGTTTAAGAGAAAAGAAGCTTTTTGCGAAGTTGTAAAAAGGCGCTTTTCAAATTTAAATAGGCCAAAAAAAATGGTAAAAACAGGGGGTTTCCACTTTAGGAAAAAATTGAAGGGTAAGAGAATTATGGTCTGGGGAGAAACAGGGGTTTTTTGCAAGTATCAAAGGCTATGTTCAAAACTGAAACTAGAACAAATTGAAAAAAAATGGTAAAAACAGGGTGGGATCGGCTTCAAAAAATAAGGGTTAAGAAAATTAAGGATTGTAAAAACGTTTTTGAGGAGAAGGGCTTTTGTTCAAAACGAACTAGATTCAAAATTTGAAAAAATGAAAAAAGGGTGGTTCCAGGGCTTTAGGAAAAATTTGGGGTTCAAGGGATGACTAAAGTCTTAAAGAAAAAAGGGCTTTTTGCGGATGGGCCTAGTTCAAAATTGAAAGCCAAAATTTGAAAAATAAAACGCCTATTATTAGGGAAATTTTGGGGTGTCCTAGAATAATTTGTAGGGAAAGGGCTTTTTGTTATGGTTTGGGTAAACAAATTCTTTGGCAAATTGAAAAAGGTTCAAATCATTTTAAAAAAAAATGTAAAAGGAGGTTCGTTTTAGAAACTTTGAAAAAAGGGGTTCACTGTTCTTTAAGGCAAAAATTAAAGGCCTGCAAAAATCGGGGCTATTCATTGAAATTAAAAAAAAAGGTGTTAAAAACTTATAGTGAGGGGGCTTGTTTGAGAGAACCTGATTTTCAAAGCTTATTTTAAAAAAGGAAACAGGCATTGAAGGTTCGGAAAAACTATTACTTAAGAAAAATGAAAATGTACAGGGTTTTAGGCAAGAGTAGGTTAAAAGACATTCTTTTTTGAAAAAGGTTTTCGAGTAAAAAAGGGGCTAGTTCAAAAAATTGAAACTCCTACAGGGTTAGATGAAAACAGGATAAATGTTAAAAGGGGTTTTCAGCAAATTAAAGGGTTGTGAAATAGGAAAATTTGAATTCTTATGTTGTACTGTTACACCACTGTCCCAGGTTAGGGGAGGTTGGGATCCTGCTAACATGTTTAACCCCGCCACATTCTGTATGTATGTGCCTGTCCCAAGTCAGGAGCCTGTAATTCAGTGGTTATCGTTTGTTGATGTGTTACATATTTGTTTTTCGTTCATTTTTGTACATAAATTAGGCCGTTAGTTTTCTCGTTTGAATTGTTTTACATTTGTCATTTCAGGGCCTTTTAAAGCTGACTATGCGGTATGGGCTTTGCTCATTGTTGAAGGCCGTACGGTGACCTATAGTTCTTAATTTCTGTGTCATTTGGTCTCTTGTGGAGTTTTCTCATTGGCAATCATACCACATCTTTTTATATTAGTATGGTTTTAGAAATGTCGCGGCTCAATGAAATCGGTCGCTTCCTTTAGTATTATAGATGCAACACGACAGGTGCCACAAGTGGAACAAGATCCGTTTACCAATCTGGAGCACACAAAATCACCCGGGCCCCAGGGCTCATGGTGTTCGATCTTTAGTTTTCTGTGTATGGTTTTGTGAACTTGTTTGCCGTTTCGCCGTCTTTCCTTTTTATCCATTCCAATACCCGGACCTTTATTCATATGGCCAGAACTCACCCATGCTTTCTTCTTGTCCATATGTAAACTGCCAGGAAAGTAATCAGTATCAAAATGGCACCGGTAACAATCAGGTAAACCTTCCAACTTGTATAAGTAGGCTTTACTGTAGGGAAAATATATGTCAGAAAATCAAAATCATTTTGGAACAAGGAAAATATCTACTTGTTTTGAAGAAGCTTTCGAATTTAATTAATTGGGCCCTACCTTGCTTCAATTGTCTGCGCACAGGTCCTTAAGTTATGAGAGTCGTTTTTACTCAACAACAGATTTTAATCTGTGTGATCTTTTGCATCTGTAGTATCGGTATCCGGTAATAGTGTGTGAACTGGTTTGAACGTTTTGCAAAAAAATAATGTTACTTTCAATAAAAAAAAATCAATACTTTATTGACCCTTTTTGTACTATGAAACGAGCGTCGTTCACACATGCACAACTCTCTGTATTGCTGATCCTGGTGTGGTCTCGATAAAAAATAACCTCAGAGTCAAGTAAGCCTCCAAGGACAATTGAGTAGTATTCCATCTTTATTAAAGATCGTTTCCTTTAAGCAAAAATAACCATTTGTTCGCGGCAAATCAGAATTTGGTGTATTGTCCTATGAATCTTACCGGCTATTAACAAATTTGGAATGTCAATGATTCGATCCAAAAGCGGGTCAAACTAAAAACTGTAAAAATGTATTCGTGTGTCTCCATCAATAACGCAATATGTAGGAGTAAGAGAAAAGATTTGGGGTTCGTTGTCATAATAAAATGTCAGGGTATGGCGACCTTTTGACCTTGTGTACAAATAATCAGCGAACAATGGTGTCGTCACGAGTTATGTCACATTAACATGTTATTGTATACGTGTAATATTTGCCACTGTGCTGTAAAGATGCAGTCAGTAAATTCATATGCTCACCTTTGCAACTAGGATAGTCTGTACTATACAGTTTCTTTTTTTCTGACCACCATCCACCGTGTTTACAGTAAAGTTGTTTCGGTCCTTTAACCTCATACTTCGGAAGTTTACAGGAAAGTTCAACCGTTGAGTTGATGGTCCTTTTTGTAGTAGACACCTAAAGCCCCCAAAAAAGTCAATATTTTTCATTATATTATATTATCTATGTGTATGTGTTTGTATCAGTTCTTTCAATGTTTAAAAGTTTAATATTACTGTATTTATGTACTTGATCGACACAATATGATGTTTGTTTTAACTTGTACGATTCGCTTACTAGACAATAACCATTAAAAAGTGACTTGCAGCTGATATTTTACAGAATCGATATGCAGAAAACGGATAATCGGTACATACAATGAGATAGTCTTGGTTGTTGTAATGTCAAACCGATGCGTCGTACTGCATGACATGGCAACTCATGCAGGGGCTTCATATTAGAGTCCTGTATTTGTCAATGGAGTACCAAAACCACATAGTTTAATAGAAACTCATAAAGACAATAAAAAGCCTTGACAAATATAACGGTTTGATAGTTTCTATGTAATTAATTCACATATCAAATCAATTAAGAGCTTGCCATATTTAAGACAGACACCTTGGTATTGTTCTATGTTGACGCTTTAAGATGTCTTTTGGTTATTTTATTGTAATCATTGTTGCCGGTTGCTGTCTCGTAGACATATATAAGTAAATAACATTTCGTTTTATTCCACCTTGAATAGGGATTGATTTATTAATTGAATGATGCTTCCTTAATGATCAGAGTATTTATACATCTTGTAAGCCAAACAGACGACAAAATTTAACACTGGTTATACTGCCGTTTTGGAGGAAGTCCAAAATTGACTGTTTCTATATCCGTATTCCAGCCAATCCTTGAGGTACTTCAATAGGAAAATCCTGCAACCGTTACATTGTTAAAATTGAGAATGGAAACGGAAATGTGTCAAAGAGGCAACAACCCGACCAAAAAAACACTTAACAGTCCAAAGCTACCAATGGGTCTTCAACACAGCGAGAAAATTTCCGCATCCGGTGGCGGGCTTCAGCTGTCCCTAAACACAAATGTGTACTAGTTCAGAGAAATGTATCACATATGTATCACATACTTAACTCCGAAACATATAAACGAACCAACATTTAAAAAAAAAACATACAAAACTAACAAAGGCCAGAGATCCCTGACTTGGGACAGGCGCAAAATGCGGCTGGGTTAAACATGTTTTGTGAGATCTCAACCCCCTATACCTCTAGCCAATGAGGAATAAACTAAGTTGAAAAGAAGCCCGAGTCTGATGTTAGAATAGGTAACAGTTGAAACTATAAGCAAATTGACAATGATCCACATAAATTAATAAATGACTACTAGCAGTTACTGACATGCCAGCTCCAGACAATTCAACATAAATTTATCAGTATGTCGTTATGATTTTCTTTTCTATTCTATGGCAAATTTAAATATATCACTGAAAGTTACAAATTGGGACGAGCGTGTGTGGTTCACTGTTGTACTTTCGTCCTCGTGTGCCTGTTGTCCATAATTGTTCGACTGATATTTTAACCGAACGCGATGACACGCTGAACACCTCTAAGCAATTATGGACATATGGAACATGATAACGAAAGAATCTCGTTTAAGTCTTATCGTGGGAGCGAGTAATTTAAGAGTAAATTTCAACTGTTTGTAGTTCTGAAATGAATTTACGTTGTGGTATTCTGTAGTCCCTAACATTTACGTCCTTTGGTCTCTGGTTGGAGGTTGTCTCATTGGCAATCCTACACCATCTCATAATTTTATATTAGAAAATTTATTATTAAAAGATAGACGATTTGTACTCGCCTGGATGTTCTCAATGTTGACCAAGTTAGTACATTGTTCCAGACATCTAGGAATTTCTCGACTCAACTTCCATTTGGAAAACATCGTGCTTGGTTTGGTCCTTGTAATAAGAAATAGTTTCGACAGAAGAATGTGACATCATACGTTTCGTGTCCTTCATATTTGGCTTCGAGGTCCAAAGAATAGTTTTCTATTGATTCAATATAAGTATTACCAATTGACTTTTTCTATAGATAAAGTGTACACATGCTGCAACTATAAAATTGAACAAATTTATTAATATCTGTACAAATATACCGTTGAAAATGTATCATCTGATTAAAGACAACTGAGAATGAAGTTTTATTTAAAGTCGAAAGTTAGTGAACTACATAAACACAAGTTCTACTGAGTTTTCGAATCGACTAAATAGAAGTATGACTTCCATGTTATTTAGTCGTAGTTTTCAATTGTTAAGCCTTGAATCCTTGTCTTGGCTTTGGCTATACTGTCTTGTCCTTTTGGTTTATAGCTCTTCATCTTTTTAGTTAGCTTTTGATTTTCAAAAATGTTGGCCTCGAGCATGAGACATTGATTGTCGAAAAGCGTATCTGGTGCAGACAAATTGGCACTTCTATAAATGTTATCACGACATTTAAACATAAAATAAGGAGATGTGGCATGATTGTCAATGAGACAACTATCAACCAAAGTTCAAATAAAGTGGATGTAAGCATGTATATCTAGGACGAGATCACGTGAGTGACTACAATATGAATCCAATGAGACAACTGTCCGAAAAGACGAAAGAACAAAGATGGAATAATTACAGTTAACCATATGTTCTTCAACAAAAGTCAAAACCCAAACATATAAGAACAAGCAATAAACTTTCTCGTTTTAACAATAACTGTTAGGCAGATACATCAATTAGCCAATCAGGCCAAAGTTGTGTTTTGTTTAGAATTCAAATGGGGTTTTCTTTAAAAGGTAAGGTAGGTAACACATCCCGTAACGATGAGGTAAATAATTCCAACTTGTATAATAAGGCTTTACTGTAGGAAAAATATGTCAGAAAATTAAAATCATTTAGGAACAAGGAAAATATCTACGTGCTCTGAGGAAGCTTTCAAATTTGTGTAATTAGGCTTTTAATTACCTTGCTTCAATTGTCTGCACAGGTCCTCAAGTTATGTGTTTGTTTTCTTTTTAATAAACAACACGTAATCATTTGTCAATCAGGTCGAACAATAACAACTCTTCATTCATTTACATCTGTGGTATCGGTATCCGGTAATAGTGTTTGAACTGGTTTAAACGTTTTGCAAAAATAAAATGTTACTTTCAATCAAAAAATAAATGCTAAGTTGGCAATGCTGGTACTATGAAACGTAAGTATACATGAAATATTTGTCATTGTGCGTAAAGCTGTAGTCAGTCAATATACAATATAATATGTACATTGTCGGAAAATATAAAATTTATTTGTACGAGCTTTAGAAACAGGACAAAAGGGAGGCTCGCCGAGCTTTTCTCCTGTTTCGACGCGAGTACAAATACATTTTATATTTCCGACAATGTACATATATTTTATCCTGCAACCAACACCCGGCACTTTGATCTTTAACTGTTTAATTCTAAATCATTGTCTCTGATTTTCAAAGAAATCGACAGAGTTTAAACGCGGACCGCGAGAGGACCCCAAAATGAACTGTTACCCAGAAAGAAATTTTTATATTACCGCTTGCTCAACAAGGAAGCTGGTAACAGGAGACGTTATTTGTATAAGGACATATAAAGCAAACATTTATTTGTGTGCCTGTTATTTGTATAGTAGTTGGCTGATTTCAGGATAAATCCATATACTAGTACTTACATCTGCAACTAGGATAGTCTGCAGTATACAGTTTCTTTTTCAGACCACCGATAGTTTCTGTATAATTAATTCAGATATCAAAACAAATGAGAGCTTGCCATATTTAAGATAGACACCTTACTATTTTTCAAGACAATGTTGACACATTTCAGATGTCTTTCCGTTATTTATAATCATTGTTGCCAGTTTGATGTCTCATTTACACATGTATAACAAACATTTCTTATTATTGGAAGTTGAATAGAGATTGATTTATCAATTGATCGTTGCTTGCTTAATGTTCATTGGCAATAATTTTAGGCATATTCAGTACAAGAACAAATTCACTATTAATACATTAGATAGGTTCAGAAAGGTTGGTCGACCGGAATGAACGGCCAGGGGTAAAATTGGTATGTTGGAATACATAGAAATTGAGCTTTGCAACAGGCCCCTCAAAGAGCAGTTGCAAGGATTCCTTAACGTGCAGAGAGGGTGGCCCTCTCTCTACACGAGACATCGAACTAAACGCCCACATTCCGACAGGGCGTTGCTGAGTATGTATACATCCCGCAAGCCAAACGGAACGCACTGGTTATACTGTCTTATTTGAGGAAGTCCACAGTTGACCAAATTTCTATATCCTAGTCAACCCTTGGGCTTGGGGTTCTTCAATAGGGAAATCATGCAAGCAACGGTTTCATTGTAAGACAGGTCAATTCAGTATGTGGTTAGCACTTCAGGTTTCTATTCTATTGCAAATTTAAAAATATCACTGAAAGTTACAAATTGGCACAAGCATGTCTTGTACTTTCGTCCTGTTGTCCATCGACTGATTTTTAACCGAACCCTATTTCACGTTGAATATCTTTAGGCAATTATGGACACAAGGAACATTGTGACGAAAGAATAAGCATACACACTCGTCGCAATTTAATTTTAATTTATATTAAATAGAAACTCATTTAAGTCTTATCGTGGGAGCGAGTATTTTAAGAGTAAATTTCAACTGTTTGTAGTTCTGAAATGAATTTACGTTGTGGTACCCTGTAGTCGCTAACATTTACGTCCTTTGGTTGCGGGTTGTCTCATTGGCAATCCTACCCCATCTCATTATTTTTATATTCGAATTTTTTTATATAAAGATAGACATTTTGTACTTGCCTGGATGTTTTCAATAAAATTTATCAAGTTATCACATTGCTCCAAACATTTAGGAATTTCTCGACTCCAACTACCATTTGGAAAACAATGCGCTTGGTTTGGTCCTTGTAATAAGAAATTGTGTAGACACTTGAATGTGACATCATACGTGTCTTTTCCTGCAACTTTGGCTTCGAGGTCCGAAGAATAGTTTTCTTTTGATTCAATATTAGTATGACCAATTTGCTTTATTCTGAAGATAAAGTCACTACATGCTGCAATTGTAAAGAGGAACAAGTATATTAATGTCTGTACAAATATACCATTTGAAATGAATCATCTGATTTAAGATAGCTAAGAATGGAACCTTATGGCAATGTTATTTAAATTGTTTGTATACGTTTATACTTTGGCAATTTAGGAATAAATGATTTCCATCTTCTTATATATCGCAAAACTTGCAGTCTCTGATTTCTATTGATCTTATACTGTCTGCGCTTTTCCAAATATTTTATTGTTGTCACACTATTTCAATATGAAAATAAAGGATTGTGGTGTGATTCCCAATGAGACAACTGTCCATAAAGACGAAAGAACGAATATGTTAACAATTACAGGTAACTGTACGGCCTTCAGAAATTAATACACTTAAAGAACAAGACCCATACCGTATATTAAGCTGTAAAAGGGCTTGTGTTGACAAAACAAATTACAATCCAGAAATTAAAATTGCCACGTGTCTTTATGAACATTATTCATTTGTATGTCCTTCATCAGTATTTGGTTCATCACCAAAAAAAAAAACATTCTACAATGTATATTTGTGTGTTGTTTGCTTTATAAAATTATTGAACAAGAATAATTCCAATGTGTACAAAATGGATAAGTATGTTTTTATTTGTGTTTCTATATCTGCTTTTTTTGAAAAATTTAAATTTTCGCAGAACAAATGTTCCACATTGATATTATTTTAGTAGGTTTCACTATATACATGATATATATGAATCGGATTTTGAATAAAATAGCATATTCACCTGGAGAAAAGTGATATTCACCGCGCTAAACGTCACGCGCTTTTACATGTAACGTTATGGTAAAATGTTTGATGCACAATTGGTTTTAGTTAATATGTGTCAATAATTTAATTTTGGATGTAACGCGTCTTCCGATTGGCTGACGTTGTTTTGTTTATCAGCTCATAGACATAATTTTGTCATGTGACCTTGACGTCATCAACGTTTTTCATGATTTACCCGATTTAAAATGGAATTAAGAATTAAATTATAAGAATGATGTAATATTTTTTTGTTATTCGAAATAAATAAAATGTGGTGCACACAAAATAACCCGCTACCGGGTTTTCGGGCACCCATTTTTTATTTCTTCAAGACAGAAAAAATAATCACTAATTAAATACATTGTTTTCTCTCGGAATGTGGAATAAAACAATAAATCTCTTTTGTTTCGGTAAATATTTGGTTAAATTGACGTTTGAAAAATCAGATCTCCACTTCGTCCGTCGGCATCAGTGAATACCAGTTTTTCAAAGGTCAATAAAACTGCATATTTACCTCATCAATAGACAGTAATTGTATGATTGTCTAAATAAACATTATTCCCGTTCATTTTTACCGTGAGAACGAATAGCCAAAAGTACAGTGTTGCCCTCCTTTATCTTTTATCTGATGTATAACTTTCAATATTATCTTTATACCGTTTGTATCGCCAATAAAAATGAATATCAAACTCCATAGATATTTAAAAACGATGCTGTCAAAATGATATCATTAAGGATGTACTTCAACTTTTTTCATTTGTTTGAATTCCTCTGGTTTTTTCCTACAATACAGTGTAAAATAATTTGCCCCATAACACGCATTTTTCTTTTCATATAAGATTTTAATAGCTCATAAAAGGTCATTCACCAAGATTTAAGCAGATTCTAGATTTCTTTTCTTGCTATTTGAGACCCAGATAATACCAATGCAAATATAAAGTAAAAGTCCGAGTCACACTTTTCCCGTCATTTGTTGAAAACTAAGTATCTCGAACAGGAGCTCCATAAACTTTCAATGGTTTAAGCGTATTTTGTTCCTAAACTTATATGAGGGTGGTAAAGGGTTATTTTCGTGCAACGTTTTTGGCCTTTTATTTCACGTGTTTTCGTGTTTTTTTTTTATTTCCCTTTCCGTGTTTGGTTCATCGTGCGTGCTTCGTGTTTTTTATTTATTTTCCGTGTTTCGTGTTGGTACTCTTAATTTCTCGTGCTTGTCCAAGGATATTAATTCAGTCTGGATTCTACTTCCAAAATTATCTCTATTACCAGTCAATTTTAAGCCATTGTAGGGATGACACGCTGCCAATTTAGCTCTTGAAAACCGATAAATTTATCCTCATATCACAATTACGATCCTTATATGCCTGTTGTATTTTAAAAGACAGATGTATCTTCTACCTATTGAACATCATTTTATGTACTTTTTTGCATTCAGTCAATTTAAAATAATTGTCTGATCGGTTGTCGGTGGAATTGTCGAAAGTTCAAAACAATTGATTTTTTTTTTTTTGAAGACTAACAACCCTAAAAAACACACAAAAATGAAGTTTTTGAAGTCATGCATTTTTAAATCCAGTTGAAAAGTACGTCGTCAAGTACTTTTAGTAAAATTGTTATTCGAACACACCTACTATGTTTTTATGACTCATCGGAAGGTATTTCACTTAACCGTATATTTCATTTTTTTTTTAATGTGAATTTTTAATGTTATTAAATCAACCTGTAGCCTTTATAGATATATAATCAAATATTTTTTGCTTTCTACGTTTTCCGACAGAATTGTCAAAAAAACACTTCCGAACGGAAAAGGTGCACTGGACTTTCTCTTTTCGATGCAATTATTGCCCATTTTGGGATTTTCTCAAAAACTATCAACGGGGGTAAGAGCAAATTAATGCTAAGAGATCAATCTATTATCTTTCTGTGGATTCTTTTCGACGGAATTTATGTTATGCACAAAAAGATCTATTTCGATTTGAACCTGCCACAATCGACTGTTTTATGAAAATTTGTCTATTATTTAAATCTTTACAAATATCTCGAAGCTCCATACTATAAGTCAAGTAAAAACACCTACATAAGATGCATAACATTTTAAATTATGCATCTTTATTAAACTTTAAAAATAGAAACAGATGTAAGCAATTCAAATATACCGATTTTGCTTTTTACCTTCTCTAAAGAGTTCCATTTTTGGGTTTCCGCCTGAATTGCTATCAAATTACCAGACTATAAACTATGAATATTTTTCTTCAAATCAGATGCAACTAGCGGACACAGACTTTTCATGTCAATTTATAATGACTGCATGATCTCCAAGAACGACTGAGTAATAACTTCTAGTACTTTTTCCTTAATATTTATGATTTTATTTCTCGAGTTTCGTTTTACCCGATTTTTATTTTCCGTGCAACGTTTTTTTTTTTATTTCACGTGTTTCCGTGTTCAGTACCCTCCTTTACCACCCTCTTATATTATGCTTTTTAACTTTAGAATCAATTTTATATTCTGGATTTTATCCAGACAATTATAAAATGTCGTCCAAAGCAGCAGAGATGTTCCGGTTCCGGTGCTCCATTTATTTATTTCCGTGTTCTCAAATTTGAATAAATTAAGTGTCCGGGTGAAACTTGTTGGATTACTGGTCTGTTTCGTATCTATTTAAACATACATTCTGGTGAAGCAATATCGAAGCAGACAGACAGAATCAAAACGATTGTTGCTTTCCTGTGTATTGTCAAGCTGATCATACTTTGTTCAAGTTCAGTAGTTTTTGCAGACCGTTTTCTAGCACAAGAACTAGTTCTGAAATTTGAAGCATAAAACGTATAGTGCATTTATATAATTGCTATATAATTTGGCAAATGGAAGCGGGGAAGATGGTAGCCTATGATTTGAAATGAAAAACATACGAAGGAAACGTGACGGAATCAAAGAACTGTAATTGAACTTATGTGTTGAAATACAATAAACTGTTCTTTGTATGACAGGTCAATTCAAGTCGGTATGACTTCTTGATTCTATTCTACTAGGGCAAATTTAAAGATATCACTGAAAGTTACAAATTGGGGATAAGCTGTGTTGTGCTTTCGTCCTCATGTGTCTGTTGTCCATAGCTGTTCGACTGATGTTTTAACCGAACTATATGTCATGTTGAACACATCTAAACAATTATGGACAAGACGGACTCGTTTATAAGTCCGATCGTGAGAGCGAGTAACTAATGGTATATTCAGACTGTTTGTAGTTGAAGCTCTGAAATTAACTCCCTTTGCAATGTATTTGCTACCATTTACATCCTTTGGTCTCTGCATGGTTGGAGGTTGTCTCATTGGCAATCACACCACATCTCATTGTTTTAATACTATAAACATGTATTATTGAAAATAGACGTTTTTTTACTTGCCTGGATGTTCTCAATGTTGACCAAGTTAGCACATTGTTCCAAACATCTAGGAATTTCTCGACTCAACTTCCATTTGGAAAACATCGTGCTTGGTTTGGCCTTGTTTTTCGATGCAATTATTGCCCATTTTGGGGATTTTTTCTCAAAAAACTATCAACGGGGGTAGAGATGCAAATTAATGCTATAGAGAGATCAATCTATTATCTTTCTGTGGATTTTTTTCGACGGAATTTATGCTTATGCACAAAAAAGATCTATTTCGATTTGAACCTGCCACAATCGACTGTTTTATGAAAATTTGTCTATTATTTAAATCTTTACAAATATCTCGAAGCTCCATACTATAAGTCAAGTAAAAAACACCTACATAAGATGCATAACATTTTAAATTATGCATCTTTATTAAACTTTAAAAGCCCATAGAAACAGATGTAAGCAATTCAAATATACCGATTTTGCTTTTTACCTTCTCTAACAAAGAGTTCCATTTTTTTGGGTTTCCGCCTGAATTGCTATCAAATTACCAGACTATAAACTATGAATATTTTTTTCTTCAAATCAGATGCAACTAGCGGACACAGACTTTTTCATGTCAATTTATAATGACTGCATGATCTCCAAGAACGACTGAGTAATAACTTCTAGTACTTTTTTCCTTAATATTTATGATTTTATTTCTCGAGTTTCGTTTTACCCGATTTTTATTTTCCGTGCAACGTTTTTGCTATTTTTATTTCACGTGTTTCCGTGTTCAGTACCCTCCTTTACCACCCTCTTATATTATGCTTTTTTAACTTTAGAATCAATTTTATATTCTGGATTTTTATCCAGACAATTATAAAAATGTCGTCCAAAGAGCAGCAGAGATGTTCGACGGTTCCGGTGCTCCATTTATTTATTTCACGTGTTCTCAAATTTGAATAAATTAAGTGTCCGGGTGAAACTGTTGTTGGATTACTGGTCTGTTTCGTATCTATTTAAACATACATTCTGGTGAAGCAATATCGAAGCAGACAGACAGAATCAAAACGATTGTTGCTTTCCTGTGTATTGTCAAGCTGATCATACTTTGTTCAAGTTCAGTAGTTTCTTGCAGACCGTTTTCTGGCACAAGAACTAGTTCTGAAATTTGAAGCATAAAAACGTATAGTGCATTTATATAATTGCTATATAATTTGGCAAATGGAAGCGGGGTTGAAGATGGTAGCCTATGATTTGATTTAATGAAAAACATACGAAGGAAACGTGACGGAATCAAAGAACTGTAATTGAACTTATGTGTTGAAATACAATAAACTGTTCTTTGTATGAACTATTAAGTTAGTGAGACGTGAGGTCGGACGTCCAAAATATTCCATTTAAAAAAAAGTAAACATAAGAAAGAAAACTCAATCTCACAAACGGTTGTACAGGATCTGAAACATAAACAGTGATGTGCATACTTGTAATACTAGTTTTGCTAGAGGGTCAGGAAGGTTCTCCATGATTGAACTTAGAAAGCAAAAGACAGAAAACTCAATCTCACAAACGGATATAAAGGATCTTAGATACTTATACGTGTTCTGTAATTTGAAACATAAACCGCTGTGTATATTTGTAATACTGTTTGGCTAGAGGGTCACGATGGTACTCAATGATTAAACTCAGAAAACATAAAAAATCAGACTAAAATCAAAGAACTGTAATTGAAACTCAGGTATTCAGATACGATAGTCTGTTTTTTATGAACAATTAGAAAGTGAGAAGTGAGGTCCAAAATAATCCATGATTAAATTAAGAAAACTCAATCTCACAAACAGTTTTAAAGGATGTTCGGTACTGCTACTTGTTTTGTAATTTCATAAACAGTGCTGTGTATGTTTGTAAATACTAGTTTGGCTAGAGAGTCACGATGGTACTCCATGATTAAAGATACGAAATCAAACTGAAAGCCGGTAAAGAACTGTTACGTGTAATTGAACTCATGTGCTCAAATACGGGAAATTGTTCTTTGGGTGAACTGTTAAGTTAATGAGAAGTGAGGTCCAAAACATTCTATGATTAAATTAAGAAAACATAAGAAAAAAACTAAATCATACAAACCGTAATACAGAATGTTAGGTACTGTTACTTGTTATGCAATTTAAAGCATAAGCAGTGTTGTACATAATTGTAATTGCTAGGAGGGTCAAGATGGTACCCCATGATTAAACTTTGAAAACATAAAAAATCAGACTAAAATCAAAGAACTGTAATTGATCTCATGTGTTCAAATACGGTAAACTGTTCTTTATGAACTATTAAGTTAGTGAGAAGTGAGGTCCAAAATATTTTATGATTGAATAAAGAAAACATAAAAAAGAAAACTCAACCCTACATGCGGTTATAAAAGATATTGGTTGCTGCTACTTGTTCTGTTATTTGCAGCATGAATATTCTGTGTTGTACATACATTGTATTTGTAATTGTTAGTTTTGTAAAAGTTTCAAGATGGTACTCCATGATTAAACCTAGAAAATATAAGAAATAAAACTAAAACCAAAGAACTGTAATTGAACTCCGGTGTTCAAATACGGCAAACTGTTTTTGTGAACTATAAAGTAAGTGAGAAGTGAGGTCCAAAATATTCCATGATTAAATTAAGAAAACATAAGAAATAAAAATATCAATCTTACAAACGGTTATAAAGGATGTTAGGTACAAATGTACTATTTGTTCTGTAATTTGCAGCATAAAGATGCAGTGTTGTACATATTTGTAATTGTTAGTTTTGTATAATATTCAAGATGGTACTCCATGATTAAACTTAGAAAACATGAAAAATAAAAATAAAACCAAAGAACTGTGATTGAACTCAGTCAGGTGTTCAGATACGGTTAACTGTTCTTTGGGAACTATTAAGTTAGTGAGAAGTGAGGTCCAAAATATTTTGAGCTTACCTCTTATTGTAATTTGTAAGCCGGATTAAACTTCCGGTTATAGATAAATTATTATCAAAAGTTTATAAAGATTAGAACAAACAATGTGGGATGATAACACGTATGCACTGTTTAAATGCTTGACAAATAAGTTTTGCTTTATTAATTGCTGAAAACATTATCAGTAATAAATAGTTGCATGGAAAGAGTGACAGGGGACAGCTATCTTCAGATATGCAGCCATTGTGTTGAAAGTGGCGTTAAACACCAAAAATCAGTCAATCATCTTCACATATGCCGCGTAACAATTTTTTTAACAAATAGAAAATTACTTACTTTACCAGCTAAAAAATACCTATTACTCAAATTAAATGATTCTAGTTAATTCTAAAGGCAACGTTGTAGTGATTTTACAATCTCTCTAAAGAGCAGTACTTTGAGCATAGTCGATGGCCTGGATTTTTCCTCGGTGGGTGGAGGGTCTTCATTTTTTAATTCTTTTTTTTTTTATGCCATTATTTTCTATTTTTTATTTTTATGGCTCCGCCACAAATGGGTCGGGGCAATATAGTTTTATCCTTATCCGTCATTCTGTCATTCTGTTATTCCGTCATTCTGTCATTCCGTCATTCCGCAACGAACAGTTATACGGACTGTTTTTTTTTCTAAACGCCTTCACATAAGTAGCTGATTTTTACTTTGTGAGTCAACTATAATGAGTTACAGATCAAGTTTACGTTTGGTTCTGCTCCGCTGATTTTTGTCGAAAGTACGGGCTTTGGACTTTGAAAATTTCGTAAAAATAACATTTATACGGATTTTTTTTCTAAACTCCTTCATATATTGAGCTGATTTTTAGTATGTGAGTCTACTATGACGAGTTACAGATCGAGTTTTTGTTTGGTTCAGCTTACCTGATTTGTGCAAATATTACGGGCTTTGGAATTTCGTGAAAATAACAGTTATACGTACTTTCATTCTCAAATTTCCACTCCTAAAAATAGCCTCTACCTTTTTTTTTACGAGCGGGGCCATTCGTGTCGTTCCGACACATTTAATTTTGTTCATTCTTCTCTATTCTCTATATTTAAGCAACCCATTATTCTCTATTCTTTATTTTTCAATTCATCCAAACCCTAGCTCATAGACACCCTTTCCCACTTTCCCTTATTATTTTCTGAGTTATACATATTCTCAATGACAGTCTTACCAAATGAAGAATAAAGAAGACTGAACAAAATAATGGAGAATATTGGGGTGCTGATATATAAAGATTCAAGAATAATGGGCAAAAAATACAGAATACTAGTATATAAAAAAATGCCCAGAAAATTGAGGGTACAGAAATCAGGACCCCATCCAGGACCTTATATAAATTTGCATGTATGTTGGTATATACAATGATCTAATAAACTGAAATAAGCTGAAATAATAACTAAATTGTATTGAAATTGAAATTATTTGCAACACAGAAAATATATATTAATCCAAGCCCTGTGATATCATGTTTCTATTTTTTCTGGTTATGCAACGGCATGCACAATACGGATTTATAATTCTGAAAAGTCCAAAAATGGGAGAAAAACCTAACGGGATTTAGATATTAAAAACCTCAATTTCATACTTGAAAATTCAAAATAGTATTTATGAAAAAGGATGGTCTCGATCCAGTCATCTTCTTATTCTCATTATCATATAAGGTGCGTTATCAAAGCATCAAGAGAGAAATATGATTTAATTGCCAACATTGTGATTTAAGGGCATACGATACAGTTTTGATCCCATAATGAAATTTTGATGAAAATTTGCATATAGGCTATTTTTTACCTGATAAAATCAAATATGTAATAAAAAATATACCTTCATGTGCTACTTTTTGAGTAAAATGAGGTCGAAATTTCAGATATTTCCTCAAAATTCGGATTTGTGGACGTATTTTTCCTTTCGACAGAACTACATAACTTTTTTGTTTTAAAAGATAAACACAAGCTGTTTTTTGTCAAATTATTTGTAACTTCTGTTTTATATAAATGTCCTATAAATTTATGCATTTCATTTTTACAAATAACTCATATTCATCAAATGTTCATGAATGTAGAAAAAAAACGTAATTTTTGCTGTATATTTATCAAATTTAAAAAAATTGCATTATTGACTTTTTCTTGAAAATTGGTACAAATAATCTTCATACGTAATCAAACCAAATGTCATTTTAAAACAGAGGGGTCCATGAACTCGTTTTCGAGTTAAACTAGTTTGAAAGATAAAAATCAGTCGAAAAATGCATCTTTTCCCGATATGTCACAGTTTGACGTCGCGAAAATAACATTTTACGTTAGCAACGTCATTATCTCCCCTGTAACTGTATCGTATGCCCTTACATGATTGAAATAGGAGATGAAGCTCACATCTTTTCATCCTGTTTAGAAAATAAACTACATTTAGAATTCAAAAATAATATAATTCTCAACGTAGAGCTTTATTTTACATCTACAGATCCCAGAACTACATAATTTGAATTTCAAAAAAAAGATAAAAAAAAAACAACAAAAATGGTATCTATGCTTGAATTTATGCAGTGTGTTTTTTTATTTAAAAGTCCAAAACACTTCGGAAAGTGGAATGGGTACTACTGTATAGTTCACAATATATTTGTGTATTCACATAGTGTTGCTAAGGTTTGTATTTGTCATTTTATTTGCATTGCGTTCTTGACACTCGTCAAAATAAAATCATTATTAGTTGTACTTTCAATGTTTAGAAATTGAGTTATCCCTCTTCGCATATTATATCAACTTAACTGTCTCGTTGATAATCTTACTACTAATATTTTTCGCTTTTCAAATAAATTGTAAAGTAATTGAAGTGGATTATGAACTGATAAACATGTGACTATATATACAGAGGTCAATCAGAAAATCCTGCGACATTGTATCAGTTTTTTTGACAAACGATGTTGATTTACATCATTAATCCCATTATGGTAAAATTGTCTTGTACTTAATAATTCGCTCGGAATTTGATTTGATTGATTTTTGGTGTTTTTACGCCACTTTTAAGCACCACTTTTGAACTATTTCGTGGCGGTCAGTTTTTATTGGTGGAGGAAGCCGGAGTGCCCGGAGAAAACCACCGACCTTCGATAGGAAAACTGACAATCCTAGTCAATTAAGACTGGAGTCGAGTGCACCCGCACGAGCGGGGTTCGAACTCACAACCTCAGTGTTGACTGGCTAGTGATTACAGTAGTAAGTAACTACTTAGACCACTCGGCCACCGAGGCCCCCGCTCGGAAATGAAGTGGAAAAACATATTGATATAATTTTCGATTGATGCTTTGTATTTCGGATTTTTTAATGTTTCTTTCCGTGGAATTTTTTTGAAATCTGAATTTATATCTTGTTTTATGATAAACGATTAATTTAATATAAAAACAAATGATATGAAACCCGTGTGCATAATACGTGTTCTGGGAAGAAAAAAAACAACTATCTTTATATGCGTTTGGGAGCATCAAAACTAAAAAATGGGGGGAAAAACTGTTTAAATTTTGTGTGTTCAAAGCGCTTCCGTGGTTAAGCGTTCAACCCAAAAACTATGAAAGCCAATAATGTACATATGATTACTTAAATACGTGATGAGCAATTTGATAAAAAAAAACACATAAAAAGATCTAAAAAGAATAGCCAAATCCCAGGAAATCATCTTTGACTGAGGAAGTTAGACCTTAGGTTCTTAGTTTCTTAATGTATCAGCACAGACATTAGAAAAGTAGGTTATAAACCATGTCAGTATCGAAGAACTGACTATTGAGTTGTTGATACAGTTAACCAACCGCTTGTTTGACTAATTGGATGACATAATACATATAGAAGACTGCAGAAAACATTCATATAAAGATAAAAAGATGTGGTGTGATTGCCATTAAGACAACTCTCCACCAGATACCAAATGACAGAAGTTAACAACTATATATCACCGTACGGCCTTCAACAATAAGCAAAACCCATACCGCATAGCCAGGTGACAAATGTAAACAATTCAAACGATTTTATAATATAATTAAAATAGACACATTATTGTTACATATCAAGTTGTTTTGATTTCTTCAGTTTTCTTACTTTTTCAGGATATGTCTTTTCCTTTTTTTCGTATAGATAGCTGTTTTTAAATCACTACTATGTACATTTTTGTATCTGTACATCGATAGTATCCTTGGTTTTGTTGTAAGTTAACTCTTCTGGAGCTTCTGAGCTGTTAAACTTCATCAATTAATTCGCTCTATGTTGATTGATATATGACAAAATTAACTTTTCGCTATAAGTTCTTGTTATTATCTCAAGGTTGGTTGACACATCACACAGTGAATTTCTTGACACATGTTCGTGTTATTTTCTCAAGATTGGTTGACACATCCCACAGTGAATTTCTCGCCACAAGTTTAGTTATTCTGTCAAAATTTGTTGACATAATATGCCAAAGTGAATTTCTTGTCAAACGTTCGTGTTATTCTCCATAAGAAATACGACGAACAGACTAACACAAGTTTTCAAAATAATACACAAACAAATACAGTCTTAGTAACGCGAACCCAATACAAGAAATTGGAGTGGAACTAATGTGCTCTGGAAGGGTAAACAGTTCCTGTTAACCTATTGACATCCGTCGTGTTTCTCCTGTTGAAATAAGGTGATGACTCGTGTCAAATGTTTACACATCATATAATAACAGATTGTTTAATGTTTCTCGTCTGTCTAACCCTACAGTGTAGGATTTCACCAAATTCCATCGGTTTATGTGCATCTTTTATGCTCTAAAACTTGACCGAATGCATGATTTTCGGAAGAAAAAAATGATACACATGTTGTTTACAGGTAGAAACATAATGTCCATACAGCAAAGAAAATATGGGCAAGTTTAAAATACCGTTTCAAACTGTAAATTACTGAACTGATTTTATAAATTAAGAATAGATGATATTCAAACAACAGTTTAATCATAAAGTATATTGTTCAACCTAAAAGAGTGATTTGGGGGACACTATTTATATATGTTTGCTTTATAAGCAATATTATCAAAATTCCACTTTTTCCTGCGTTATATGCGTATAACTTTATTTTGGTAATAAATGATCGGCGGCTATATCTGGAACAATTCTAAGACAAAAGGACTAAGTTTATGTTGCATGAAACAATTGTGACTTGAAATAGACAATTCAAAACAAAATTGATTGTGTGTACATTAGTTCGTGCCGATAAAAAAAGGAGAAGAGATCTTAAGAAAAATCAAAAGTCCAATTAAAACAAAAATCACAATGCATGGCAAAAAAAAGAATAGGCAAAAGATACCAAACGGATATTCAAACTGATAAGTCGGCGAGAAAACTGGCAACGCCATGGCAATAAAATAACGTAAAACGACCAAAAGACAGCAACAATCTACAAAACACAACATAGAAAACTAAAAACTGAGCAACACAAACCGCATGCACCAAAAACTTGGGGTGGTCTCAGATGCGCCGGAAGGGTTAGCAGCAGATCCTGCTCCACATGTCACACTCATCATATGACTCCTATGTAAAATACGTTAATATGCTATATCAAGTGATAAAGCATCACGCATTAGCGGATTGGTTACTTACCCTTATCGAACTCTTAGACATCACCATATTCGTTTATAAATGACGAAAGACAAACAGCAATACATTACACAGAAAACTGCAGATTGAGAAACGCGAATCCCGCCAAAAACCTGGAGTGAAGTAAGGTACACTGGAAGGGTAAGCAGTTCCTGATCTACTAGTGGCACCCGTCGTGTTTTCATTGCAAGTAAAAATATAGTGATATAAATAAGAAGATGTGGTATGAGTGCCAATGAGACAACTCTCCATCCAAGTCACAATGTATAAAAAGTTAACATTTATAGGTCAAAGTACGGCCTTCAACACGGAGCCTTGGCTCACACCGAACAGTAAGCTATAAAGGTCCCCAAAATGACTAGTGTAAAACAATTCAAACAGGAAAAACCAACGATATAATCTATATAAAAACGAGAAACACATATGAACAACACCAACAAACGACAACCACTGAACAACAAGCTCCTGATTTACCACAGTTGCATAAAATTGCAGCGGGTTTAGACGTTTTAGCAGGCGCCAACCTTCACCCTAACCTGAGACAGTAGTGTAACATTACAACATAAAAAGGCACACTATAAAATATAATTGAAATCGCTTAACTCGATAAGTCACATTCGGTAATTTCAAAATCGAAGAGAAGTCGGGATTGTGGTTCAGATAATTGGAACATATCCCTAACCATGTGGTATCATAAATGTGTCAAAATGGTCAACCAAATGATGAAGGCTTCCGTAAAATTTTCGATGGAATTAATAACTTCAACTTTACAACCTGGAACTCTTAACAATAGCTTCCCTATAAGCAGTAAGCCTCTTTCTATCAAGGAAACCATGATAGGAAGCGAAAGCCCTGGAAAGTCGTCTACGGTAACTGGGAGATATATATGCAGGCGCTGCTAAAATGATGCTGCACATAAGTCGGAAATGAAATCATATCTTTTGTCGTAAAGATTAATTCTCGACCGACCCTCATTATTAATTTCTAGTATTCTAAAATTTGTGGCTTCCATTAAAAGTTCAGTCAACAGAGTCACCAAACTTTGGATTGTTCAGTAAAGGTCATCCTACATATAGTCCATGGAAAATGAAGTAAAAGGATAACACAGGCTTCTCCTTTTTTATTCTTCTTCTTTTTTACAAGTTATACTTCAATAAATTCTGTCTCGTAAGAATAAAGGAACAAATAAGCAAGCAGAGGGACACAGCTGGTTTCTGGCTGTTGAAAAACGCATGCTCCAAACGTAACACTGCTAGTATGTTGCCAATTAAAACATCTAGCATTTAGGTGTCAGTTTCGATGAACTTTATGTATGAATCAGACTAGACAGAGACGTAAGTTTTTTTTACAAATTGTTATTGTCCCTTCCTAAAACAAGATAGTATAGTATCTGCGTTGGCCATTCTGTTTTATGAAACAAAAGTTTCCGAATTCTTTTAATCTGTATTGGGAATACTAGTGTAGAGTATAGAAGTCAAATGTGTTATACTGTTGCACCAGGAGAGGGACTAGACTGTAAGTATTATATCAGATTATTCGATTTTTTAGTATCCACAGCTGGTTGCGTGTGAAATTGATGTTAATGGTTTGGAAAGCGGTTTCATGGAGCTTTGGAGAAAAAATTAGCAAGAAATCAAATACAAAAAAATTGCCGCAAGAACAGTAAACGACGGACCCCTCTAAGAGTTCATGCAAGGGTTCCTTAATTAACGTACACACAATGTGGTGGCGATTTAACGTCCGAGTGGACGCGCCGGGCTTTGTATTTATACACCCCAAACAGTCAAACGCATGTCCGTGTTTGTACTGTATATAGGCACCCGTCTTTTGTTAAAGAAAAAGACTATATTGACCTTTACACATTTTCGGATGATAATTCGTCTATAGTGTGATTTCTAATCTATTGGTGTATGTCCCATATTCATATCTTACAGTGTAACAGACCACCTATATGGACGTTACAAAAAAGCACAGGGTTCTTTAACGTGCATGCAGGCATAGACGGACATGAATTACAGAAAATAAAAAATTTACTGAACTCCAATATATATTGAATACAAGAAATATGTTCCAAATGGAAATGTCTTTGATGACTGTGTTTTTTAGCTTCAAATTTCCACATTAGATCATATATTATATGTAGGATTAGAAAATATACCTACATATGCTTTATACATTTTGTAGAATCCTAGGATTGCGCAAATGACAATGACTAAGTTCCAACCCTGGGGGCATTGAACCCACCCATGTCAGTTATCTGGCGCGATGGTGCTAGTAATCGGTTATATGTCATTAACGTGTAGGAGAACCGCATCTGTGTCACGAGTGGAGCATAACTATTCCGAACCACATGAGTTAATGTCGTTCAAATTTTTTGGGGGAGGTGGTCGTGTTGTTCAGTCTTGTTTTCTGCTTACCGTGGTTTGGGTATCTGGTATACCAGGATTCAACTCAGTACTATATCAGTGAAAAAGCTAGTCCTACAGTACTTAAAATTCGAATCTTGCATCGTCTCAGTGTATGGCAATTTTTGATACTTACTGGCCACTATAAAAATATTACCGATGTCAATCAAATTTATAATGAGACGTTCTGAAACCTGTAAGGGATATTGTATTGTTTCAGGTGTTTTTGTTTTCTTGAACGGCATGCTGTATCTTACCTGTAGCTACCTTAGCCATAACTTTCTGTAGTAGCGAGCATATTTAGTCACTGCTTTCCAAATTATGTGCCATTTTCTTTTTAATTTCATGCTTAAGTTAGTAGAAACCATTCTTTTGGAGGTGGGCAGTGCAGGTTTGTTTAACAACAAACGGTCTAGATAGGCAAACAATGGCGTTGAAAAAGGGGGGCTGGGGTACGCACGTACCACTGGCGTTACCTCATAACATTTCGTGTCTGTACCAATCTGGACCGTGTGTTGTTTGCCTTTGTTCGTACGTCAGATTTTTCGGGATCAATCGGGTGGTTTTAACGTCCAGTGGCAAATTAAAAACATTTTAAGGATGAGAACATATCATTGTAATGTCAATATTAAGCCTGTTATGTCACGTACTAGATCGAGACGCTAAGCCGGATTTTTTATGTGCTGACTCACAATTTAACAATCTGCAGGTAGACATGTCACCCTAACCGGGCACATTATTCTAACTTCGAGTCGGCCAGTCTTAAATCTTATTCCTAAAAACGCCGCGTGTTTGGCGGAGAATACGAAAATACCAATTTTCAGGTACTATAGTATTTGGTTTGACGCGATCGGCGATGGAACTCACGACCTTACGTATTCCCTTACGAGACCACCGAGTTGGTTCACATGCAATTATTGATGATTCCTGTTATCCTATTTATATATTTATGCATGCATATCGATATAAGCTAACACGTCTTACCGACCGTGCGAGGGCTTAATAGCCAGTCAAGGTCGTTGAAACACCCCCTAGTAGTAACACATCTATCTTTTTGTTTCTTAAACGGTTTATATGCATGTGTGCTGTTAAAAACACTGTCTTCGCCGAGAAGATGTATTGACTATTTTTTGCAGTTACATAAATACATAAATACAATACCTGAGAAACAATGCCGATTAATTGGCTCCCGTGGACCCCCTCCTTGTTTACCTACTGGGGCTTATAATCCACCCATGGTATTGTAAATTTTAGTCCTTAGGGTATCATCAGCATTTATTTAAGATAAGTCTATCAAATCTAAACTCTATCTTGCTAGATTGCTCTTGACTATGGAAGGATATTGCAATCAATTTGCATTATTAGGTCCCAGAGCCAAGCTTAACTTAACTGCTGTGGTGTACGCTTTTAAATATATATATATAAATTCAGTATTGTATGATTTTATAAATATTCAATTAACATACATGATAAATGTGCTGCGAACTTATAAATTATAAGGAAAATATTACCACCAATATTTACTTATTTCAATTATTCATATAGTTCCAAGATACAAAAAAAAAGGATAAAGAATTGTCAAAATTATTGGACAGTGTAAGTAATAGACCATCGCAGCAGACACCACACCCGATCTTTTAATTTGTCTGTCTCCGTAGACTGTACTATACTGTACTATACAAATCCTTACTAAAACTTAATGGTGTTGTCTTCACGTTATGTTTTTTTCTTCCCATGCTTTCTTTTCGTTTGTTAAAATTGGTATCTATTTTTAAATGTGGTTCATCAATATCAAAATGACTGGTAAAAGAGGGTTTTGAGAATTATCATAAATACTAATATTACTGTATTAATAATTCTGTAAAACATTCTAATTAAAGATGAAAGAAACGCAAAAATAAGAAATTGAAAGGGCAACAAATATAACCTAACACTTTCACATTGTATTTCCGTGTATATAACACACTCAATCCCTTTTAATCTGCTTAAATAAGATTAACGAAGATTTTCACACCTTTACTGTGATCATCAATTCGTTTCCGAAACTATTTCATTCAAGCGTGCACATTGACCCCATTCATAACGATCGGTTGAGAGGTATTCTACATGGGGTTATATATGTGTCATCTTGTAACAATAAAATACACTATACTTTTGATAAAGAGAGATGACTTTTCGGTAAGTTGATTTATACATTTGATTTCGTTAATAGTAGTTCTACAAAACAAGTATGTTAACATATTTTAAAAAATAATTATTTGATAAAATATCCCTTTTGGAACCTTGTTGTATATTGCAACTTGGATGAAAACATTGGTCACCTCACGACTCTCTTTAATTTAAGTCCGCGATCCAAAAATGTTTCTCCTTCCTGTAAAAACAAGACATTAATATATCAACATTAATGTATCCAAAATGTAAAAAACTGAAGATCTTGTATTTTATTACAATCAACGCAGTCACTTGATTTCAACCCAATAATTAAATAAATGGTAAACAAAGCGATTTCAAATGTCAGCCGCTTCGCGTAGGAATATCAACTTCGGTACGCCGTCACGACAAAGAAAATATCGAACAATGTCAGAAATTTAAGGATAAGGTTAATTTCAAGTGCATGAAAAGTCCTTATAACTCATTGGAAGTTAAAAATTGGAATCCCTACTCGTAGGGTAGAGTTTCAAGCATGATAAATTCGGACGGTTTGGAAGATCGCCAGGGCGGTTGGCAAAATCGTCGCCCACAAAGGTAAGACAGCGTGGACATGACCCCCCTATTTTGGTAAGAACTGTCGCCATATTCCGATACTTTCCTTAATTTGTAGACGTGTAAAACTCAGGATCGCAATGTGTTTTAAATGGCAATAGGTGAGATCCACACTTCAGAAGTAAATGCATCCATTTTTCTCTGAAATATCCTAAACTTTTTTGAAATCCGATACCATGCACGAAAAAAATATTGATGAATCAAATTATTACATTCCGATCAGATGACCGTCACTAAGATGTTGGAGATGCTGGTCAATAGATATTCCACATCAACTTTCAGGAACTATTCCTTAACATTAAAATGGATATAGTAAAGAAACACACATCCGATCTTTAACATTGTCGTTCATGTTATGGCCAGCTGTATATTGTTCCAACTGTTGCTCGTGGGAAAGACCATATTTTACAGAACAGATGGTCTTACTATTCAGAAACACACGGCACCCCTTATATAATCAATGCCAAACAACTGTTCATGTTTTTTTACTGTATCAATATTTAATGCAGCATTTGTTTCACAGGGACATGCAATTTTAATTCACTATTTATTTATTTTTACTATGCATTATTTTTATTTTTTTATTTATCTACATGTACATACATTTTTGTCGAAATATTTTCAATGAAACCAAGAAAACTTGGCAATGTTTACATTATATTTTTTACATGAATTTTGAATATTATTTACAAGACATTATTTCATTCAAATCTGTCTGAGATTAATCACGACTAATGGGTCTGGTCAGTACTGTTAGAAATCTTTTTTTATCTATGAATATTTCTAATTTTAAGATATTTTTCATGACATGTCTCTCTCACATGAGACATTGAGATGATAAGCAAAATGTTTGAGTGAAGAGTTCCAAGTTCCATTAAAGCTGAATGTGTAGACTTGCAAAATTTCGACTCATTTTATAGAAACTTGTCTTGTTGTCTTGTAATGGAGCAGAGTTCTACAAACCTTTTTTTCCGTGGTGATCCTTGAAGAAAATCTGCTGGTCCTTGCTATTATTTCTATTGCAAAATACCCAAATTGTGTCTGTCCTTTGCAAAATTTTGGTGGTCAAACCCTTGTGACCAACACTTTTTGGGGAACTGTTGGAGGCAGCATGTACAATGTAACCATGTTGACCAATTTGGATAGATTTAGGATGATTAATAGCTGGATTCTGCTATGCTAGTTCCCTTTTTGTATATGAAATACCAGTATCTGAAGTAATACATGGATGTATGTGTAGTCCAAAACTTTACAAGAATGATAAAGAAACAGTTAAATATAAATTTTGTGGGATTATTTTTTTCTCAAAAGCAGCAAATAAAACAATTGTTAGATTATTTATTATGTAACAGCAGTACTTCTAATTACATGTACATGTATGTCTGCAAAATATTTAGATTTTATTTCCAAATAATAAGACAGAAATTGAAATTTCACTCACAAAATTTGCAAAGGGAGACAATTTGTTATAATTCGACAATGCTATAACACTTCAAACTTCAGATACACATAAATGTACATGTAAATTCGATTTGTTGAGTTATTTTCTCCCTCGTTTCACTCCTCCAAAAATAAAGTTTTTCTTAACTAGATATCGTAGAAAAAACCAAACACAGTATAGGGTTGTGCGTTCGCTACAAGATTGCATTTAATATAACATATTTTAACATATATATATAAAATCAGCCATACACAAATGCATCAAAATTCACCAATCACAAGTGGATAAAAAATGAGAAAGAAACTTATACATGTAAGATGGTTATCTGGGGTGGGGTGGGTGGGTGGATGGGAATAGTATACCAAACTAACTACTTTGTCCTTACTATCTTGTAACGAAAGTTGCATTGGTTTTTTATATATATATATAATATAAGCGTGCCTTAAATTTTCTTTATATACTGACTGCTGAAATCGTCCGAACAGAAAGGAATTCAAAGGGTATTACCCAATCTAAGTTAGACAGTCTTCACGCTTAACCACAAGTCCTACAGCATTGGCTTGTAAAATTGCTTCGGCTTGTAAAATTCTGCTCTACAAGCCAACAGAATCCAACTGAAATTTTCCTAAAATTGAGCTTCTGGCTTGTGGACTCAAAAGTTAAGCGTGAAGGCTGTTTAGATGTAAAGAACTATTATGTAAACATAGGACCGTAAAGAAATGTAATTACTGTGTCTTTGGAATCCTGTATAGATTTTTACATGTATTTATATTGTTTACTTTTTAAAAAAGAGAAAAATATATATCAACTTGAGCGTAACTTGAACGATAGTCCTATTAAAAAAAAAATATGCATGTTATACAATTTAATGAAACATGATTTTTTTATAATTCCAATGGTTGGGAAAAAAATTGGGGGAATAACCTGTTCTAATATTACAAGATGATTGATGTAAAATACACTGGTGTTTGTTAAATTTGTGTTCATTTCTAGAACATCTTGCTTAGCACTCTCTGACCAAGGTCCCATAATAAAGGTTCTTCTTCCATTTCTTGAGAAAAAAAATCATTTCTATTGACATGTAATATACATGTGTATATGCACAGATCCATCTAGGTGTGTAAACTATTTGACAGAATGCTAATAACATGATTTGAGGTTTTCACCACAGCCCAACATCCTATATGACATCCCCTCAGTGGTTGACACCACACTTGTAGCTCCTAATTGATTTGGTGTCAGTGTCAGATATGTATGTCAGGTCTGTTCAGTTTATTTAAAAATTGTCTTAAACATGGAGATGATTTTGAGCTTGTCATCCAGTTAGGACTCTTGTCCTTTTGTTAACAGTATAACCTTGACCTTTAGAATTCTAGACTGGGCCTCTGTTTTGATTAGGAGACAACCCTTTGATTTCCTGGGGAGGAACAGGCTAGGAGGAATATCTGTTTTTACCTAGTTGTAACTTGTACATGTACATTTGTAGTCTGACGTATTAATATGTTTTGCTAACTAAGGTGAGTCCATAAGTACTTGACTCGTAAAAATCTGTCTGGACTCATAATTTTCAAAACTGGTGAGTCCAAAGATGCATCAAGATTGTAAAAAGTTGCATCAACACATATCATCATAGCAAAAGTTTTAAAATAATCTAAATTTGATGTAAATTGTTATTTCCCTGCTTTATTTTGCCATGGACTCTGGAACAATAGATATTTCTTCTTCTCACTTTTGGACTTGCCATAGCCAAAAATGATGTCCCTAGTCTCGCCTTCATAATCCTTACTGAGAACCCAGATTTTGTAGGTCATAATATTCATTTTCATCTTACAGTCATGTGCAAGTATATTTTGTTCAATTTTACCAAATCAGGATATATGTAATACTCAATTCCAAAATTATGCTGACACAGTGAATTTGACTATTGATATTTATTGACTAGGATTGTCAGTTTTCCTACCAAAGGAGGGTGGTTCCCTCTGGGAAGCCTGGCTTTCTCCACCAATAAAAACTTGCAGCTATGAAATCACTCCAGAGAGCTGAAAGTGGTGTTAAATGCGACCATTAGTTTTCTTGTTTGAATTGTTTTACAATTGTGATTTTTAGGCTTTTATAGCTGACTACGTGACATGGGTTTTGCTCAATGTTGAAGGTCTTATGCTGACCTATAGTATGGTTGTTAAACTTCTGTGTCATTTGGTCTCTCTTGGAGAGTTGTCTCATTGGCAATCATACCACATCTTCTCATTTTATATAAAACACCATCAATTGATCAGTCACTTTCAAGAGAGATTTTTATGTGTAGTATAAGTATAGATGGATCGTTTAAAAGAAACATGTCAGATGTGTATTGTATTACAAGGTTGAAAAAATATAACATAAACATGAACATATAAAAAGAAGATATATGTAAAAAATGTATTTCTCTAATTTTCATGCTTGTTTCACATTTCACGATGGTTGTGAGAAAAATATTTCTCATCTGTAGAGAAAACTTTGTTTTCAGCAAAGGATTGGTCGACATTTAATTATGACGTCAAATTTTCTCGGTTTCTTCTGAATTTCCTTTTGTGATGTCATGAAAAAAGGGCGACCATGCCTGATGACGTCACATATACCTTTAAAAAACACAACTTTCTGCAAATCTTTGAATAGGAAGGATAAAATTTGTTTAGATATTGTCTAAAAATCATTGAAGAAACAGATTCAACCACTTTACATTGTAACTCATGTATTATGATATTTCTCCACTCTCAACAGTCAAATTTTAATTATTTAAAAAGCTCAGCAAGCCTCACGCTTAAGATATGAAATTTGAACTGTCTCCAGTGGAGAAATAACGTAACACACTTGATGCAGTGGTGGAATCTATATGTATTTGTATCCAATAATACACATGTACATACAAAGGATAAACAGGACTTGCCAAAAAATATTAACCAACAGATCATATCAACGACCAGCACTAAACTCCTCCAAGACAAAAGATATAAATATGTACAAACATCAATAAACAACAAATGGTCCCAGAATGATTGAAAACTTGATAAAGTTTTAAATTGCATTTCAGATAAAGAACTTGCATAAAATCATAAAAATGTAATGATTTTTAGTATTTTAGATTTATGCATGGTTTGAGACAGGATGAATGTCCATTCTGATAAGGAACTTAAAGAGTTTTTGTATTTCAGATTTATGCATGGAATGGGACCAACTTTTGGTGACAGGATGAATGTCCATTCTGATAAAGAACTAAATGATTTATTAGACTTCAGTGCAGTAAGTACTTTGTAGAGAACACTTTGATACTGACTGTTTGAAAAATACCATTGAAAAAAATACATATAATGAATAACTGTTAAGGATGTTCGCTCCTCTGTTTCAAAATAAAAAGCTTTTTAAAAGACTTATACATTGATAGAATACAAATAAGGGAACTTAAAAATTAAAAAAAAATTATAGGTCTGTCACCTTGTTTTTGAGATATAATCAATTGAAAATATGGAGGGAAATTGATCTCTCTAGATTGATCATGCAATTAACATTGGCACATTTTTTCTTTCAAAAACAATGAAAAAATAACAAGGATTATATAAGATTTCCAAAAATAGAGTCTTAAACTATATGTTGTAAAATTATGAAAAGAAAAGTAGGGGTTAGCAGACAAACTTGTATAGTGGTCTAGAGTGATGGATACAGTACAGGCGGTGTTGTCTCGATATCCCAATAACATGAGTTCCAAACCTGGCGAGGGAAGAACAAAAATTTGCTTCTGCAAATTTGCAGATTTAACATTGTTGTGCTGATATTTAGAGTAATTAATATATATATAAACATGTAAATATAATGTGTTATCTGTTTGAGTTATGTCCCATTGATATTGCCCAGACATACATGTACATGTACAAATGTATATAAATATGTAAAAGATAAAAACATTCTTCTTTCTTTCATTTGTTACATTTGCTAATGTTTGTATATATTTCTAGTGGTTATTGAATGTGTAGAGCTGAGGTGACAAACCTTTTAATAGTGTATACATGTAAGGGTTCTTCAGTGTATTTAATAGGAAATCTAATACCAGAAGTTTCAATAAGAATTTTTTAAATAATGAAACTGTACAAAACTGATCCTTTTAATTTTAAGAGTGAGTGAAAATAAATAGAAATTAGGGCTGTTCTATTGAAATACTTTTTGTTCATTGTACATAGGGAATGCTCTTTGAAAATAGGGTTACCATCTTACATGTCTTAAGAGGCGATTTCAGAATTTCTCTTAACATCTTCACAGCACAAAATAGTCTTTTACACTCATCCAAATTGAGATTTCGAAGTGCCTTCCCTAGAATTTTTTTTAAATAACTGTAAGAAGGTCCAGTAATTTTAACCAATTTTAAGTAACTTTGACATATTTGAACTCTATTAAATTTTGAAAATTATCCACTACTGTGAGTGTACTAACATGTACTAAAAGCAGAAAAAAATTATTTGTTCTTGAAATTATTTGTATAAATTCATTGAAAGAACTAAAGGTATTTCCCTTTGATGGCCCCCCGAGAAGGTAATTTTCATTGTAATCATAAAGAATTTCTTGTAACCCTCAATAGGACCTCCCCAGCTGTTACCTTACTTGTCTTTTTGGTATATTATTCAACTTATTTATGAAAATCTCAAAAAGATCAATATCACTGTAAATTGTGTAGATTTCGCTGTAGATTTCATTATTGTAATTGATCAATTGCACAGCAATTGTAAATAGCTGCCCATTATAATTTATTGTGTTTTTGTGTGATTCTTTGTCATGGTTTAATTGTCCTTAAGTAATTTGAAGTTTTTTTGTAGTTTGAAAAGAAATTCGGAAAAAAATGAGTCGCAGATGTTGAAAAAGTTTAATGCCTGATTTCCTGTCTTTTATTGCATTTTATTTACCATTTTTTAGCATTTAAACAGTTTTAGATCTAAGATAATAATACAGAGCTTAAACACTAAAAAGATCCTGCCAGTAAATTTTAGGTAACTTCCACTTGGGTCCTTTACTGTAGCTATGCATTAGAAGAACTAACAAAAATGCAAAATCCATTTGTTTTCAGTTGAGGTGGTGCTGAACTGGAGATCTTTCTGTTTTACCCTGTCCCTTGGCATTTTTTTTTAGGTTGTAAAACTTTAATAGGTTTAATCATTTCAATTTTCCACCTTTGGCAAAACTAATTTGGAACCCTGTCATACACAAATAGGGAAAAGGTACTCAGTGATGCTGAGTGAATTATGGTGATTTAGGGATATGTATGACCCCTTCGAGATATTCAGAGACATTTCACAAGCAATTACCCTCTCCCCTTTTAGGATATGGAGGCATTTCACCTACAATCACCAGCAGTGACCCCCCCCTTTTTTGGGATATACATGACTTACAACATGTACCATGTGTCTTCTGACTGTTAATGTGTATTGATAAGAAGAGAGAAATATCTCACTTGCAATCAGCAGAATTCACAATAAAAAAAAAAAGGAAATCTATAAACAAAGTGTTTAAATTCTGTGGACTTTTTCTCCATGCATTTTGGTACATTCAGTTTGCTAGACTGACCTTGACCTTTTGAATTTTTCTGGGGTATTTTTTTACATGTTGACACGTGGACAGATTGACATGCCAAATTTTGCTTCTATTTTAGTCAACTGTCAGTCTGTGTGGAATATATATTGTTCAACGCATTTGTAACAAACTTCTACGCCACTTGAAAAATATCGGTCATATCAACAAGTTAGAAGGGTATGAAATTTAGGTCAGTTTGAAGGCCCATGGGCCAACCGATGCCTGCATTTTTCTTGAAAGATGTGATATTTGCCAAGAACTTTAAATGAATTGAAAAGCCCAGTTTTGTTTTAAACAATTCTTTGTTTTCAAGAAAATTTTAAAAACTACAAATTTTATCTACTTCATTTTTGGAGCTGTGCTGCTTTTGTCCTTGACATTTATGAACAATTTCAATATTGCCCTCCAATTGGGCATGTAATCTGGATCAGCCAGATGTTTTGTACAAGTCTGTGTAACAAAGTTTTCTCCTGTGCTGACTGGTTCTTTACCAAACCTGCATTATACAATTGAGTCCTTGACTGGCCAGATTCAGCTTTCAACTTAATTTAAACTCATAAAATATTTTATTTTTGATGATTCTTACCCTTAGGTCAGCTAGAGCGTCCTTATAAGTCAATAAATTTAAAATGATTTTAAAACAAATTTAACCAAATTCAAATGTTCATTAAATTTGTCTACTCCAGTTTCCTTGTGAAGGGATTACCTCAACAAAGTTTTACAAATAGTCATCTTTGGTCTTTCCATTTAATTGCATGGAAGTAGGATCCATAGAACCCCAGCTCAACCCAACAAACAAGAAATCGTAAGACTGTTGAAGACTGTACAGTGGCCTTTAATTACTTATATGATTACATCCACTTCATTTGAACTCTGGTGGAGAGTCGTCTCATTTGGAAATCATACCACATCCCCTTATTTTTATAAATTTATGTTTTAAAAGATTTATTTTATTTTGATGCTTTTTGGGTGGTTTTTATTATCACCAAAGCTTGTGGACTTTCGATTTTTCATATTAATTGTCTTTAGGCATTTTTTCATTCCTATTCTTAGATATCCATTCTGTTTAAAACCCAGGTTATCCGAGGTATTTTCTGTTTGTTTACATTCTGTTATCTGATATTGATCCTCCAGTCTGATTCACATCTGTCTTGATTCCCATCAAAGCTTGTTACTGGCCATCTGATCCAGCCACCTGGAACTCCTCTGCTTTTGTCCTTGACATTCATGGAAAAAAAAATCAGTCAATATTTTCCATATTGCCCTCCAATATGGCATTAGTCTGGATCAGCCAGATGTTTTGGACAAGGTTAGAAGAATGTTTCATTGAAGTGCAATGTAATGATCATATTATTATATTATTTCTGGGCTGTGGGTGAGGCAGATGGGAAAATTTGTGTCATTTAAGTGCATTAGATTATTTACATTTTATGTTGCAACATTTGCAGGCAAAAAAAAGAAAAAAAAACTATGGAGAAAACCAGATGGTTCATAGTGCACCATTCATAAATTTTATTACTAAAGAATAGTAGCACCAGATGGGAACTTATGGCATTGCAAACATTAAGGGGAGATAACTACACAGTTGTAAAATATCTGGTTTTAAGTAGAATTGTCAGACATTAGACCTTTTATGGCTTGATTACCATCTACCAATAATACAAGCTACTGGAAAAAGAAAAGTGGATCAAAATTTATACAGCCGTTTTGATATTTTTTTCACAGAAATAAATATGTTTAAACATTTTACTGACCTTGTGTGTGGCCTTAAAGAGGGCAGAAGGACCTTTTTTCAGGATGTCGGGTTTTAGCTTAGAAAAACCTTATTTACACTTACATATATTGGTACTCAGGAATTAAAATAATTAATTTTTCTGAATTTGGGAAAGAATGCTTTATTTTTTTTTTTTTGAAGTGTTTATTTTCTTTAGAATACAGACCTACCAACTATCCCGATTTATGGGGATATCCCCATGGGAGGGTTTACCTGGACTATTTTAATCCTATATTATATGAACTGAATACCTCAAAATAGTTTTTCAAATGAGTTGAATGGCATTTAAGTACATATATACTCATTACAAATCATAGTATATCTTATTGGATATACTGTAGGCATGTATAAAACATGTATTATGTACTCTTGTGCTTAAAATCCCTATGGAGGTTTTGGAAAGTTGGCTGGTATGAGAATACAGGATGACACCCCATCCTAACTATCTCTTTATATAAAATGTATAACACAAATGGTTTCAATTTTTTTCAAAGATTTTTCCTGCTCTTATGTCGTTTTCTTGTCTAACACATACATGTAACTTATGTTGTTGGCAAAACAAAAATAGAATCCCTACCTATCTACCCAACCCTACAAGGCATAGGTGGGCAACATCAAACAAAGAATTTGTTAAGGGTGGCCTAATTTTACACATACATACTTGTATTTATTTGTACATACATGTAGTTGGCATTGAACTGGAGTAAAATACATGCCAAACCTCAAATATATATATATATATCAGTACTTGTTTTCTATGTCTCTTGCAAATTACATTTATTTTCCCAAGACAATATTATATTCAGTTGGCCGTGAAAATTGTCTGATTCAGTAGTGCTGCCATAGATAGTTATTATCTACTAATTATTAGTAAGAATGTTTGGATTATTTGTCTAAAAAAAAAACCACAAAAATTCTCCCACCTATATTTTGTACATATTTATGGTCAGATTGAGGAATAATTTGATGGCAGAAAACTATTAAAAAATGGTTCATAAAATTGAAAATATGAAAATGTTAAGTCTAGCCCTAGGTTTACAGTTACCTCAAGAATGAGCGAGTCAAGGAATGTAGTGGAGTACAAAATGTAGGTCCAAAACTCTGTAAGAAAAAAGTCTTCAATATTCTGTGGAATTCTTCGCAAAAGTTTGGACATTGCAGGAGAAATTCAAAATTGGTGGATTCTTGAGTAAATGGTTTGAACAGATTCTACATACAAGTCTTAAATATATATTTTTAGTTATATACCCACAAAATTAACAAAAATATAAGTGACTTAGAAATATTAAAATTTTTAAATCCGTAGAGACGCAAGAAAATGTACCTTAGATCATCTTCTTTTACTTTTGTCAGCTGACTTTTCAAGATGGTTATTAAACAGACAATTTTTGAGGTTATATAAGTATATATATGCCTATATCATCGTAATCTATAATTAAACTTTGTGCATTCCTTAGTGACACTAGACCCTAATTTTGTCACACAAATTTGTAATTTATACACAAATGTTACACCTGGTTGTAATGTCGTCAGACATGTCAAATTTGTAAGGGATTCCTCAACAGCACGACAATGAAATTCTATTATGTCATGGCACTGGAGGGATGATTTTTACATTTGTTTACCTTCCAAGTAACAATAAAAAACATTTTTAATTTGGAACGATGGCTTGTGTGTATCTGAAATACTGCAGTCAAATTAAACCCGCTATTAAGGTCACCTTTATTAAGACAAAATCTGTCTTGTCAAGTCATTCACTTTCTTGTCTCATTGTAGAAGTACTTATGCGTTTTGAATCTATTCTAAGATAAGTTTTCTCTGGTCCTGTAGGTGACCTTTATGTACAAGTTTGACTGTATTAACCGTAATATAACAATGTACATAATATGAATTCAGTCTTGCACTCCAACCAAACTATTATATTCATATATTTCCCTTTATAAAGGTTTCTGTAAATAGCAGACGTTTACAGATGTCATGTGACTTTTGTATTTTCATCCTGATCTCTCTAGTTATCAGCTGATGGTTTATAAGGTACAAATTCCTTGGAAGTTATAGTTGAGGATTTTTATACTAATTTTGATCAAAACTCATCAAAGAAACTCGGATTATAATTTGGTACGCCAAATGCAGGTTTCCTCTTGATAAGATTCATCAGTGGCGCTCAAATCACAACAGTTGATGACCGAATCAAATACAAAGTTGATGAGCTTTAAAAAAATGAAAATTCTGAAATGTTTGTGTAAAAAAAATCTTAGGTCAAAAACTCTATTACTTGTCCAAATACATGAAAAAATAAAAATTACTTTCTCTATTTTCAGATGTTTTCCCCACCAACTGGAGGAAATGGTGGCCACCCTGGTAACCACCCTGGTAATCACCCTGGTAACCACCCTGGCGGACACCCTGGTGGCCACCCTGCTGGGATGAACTATAAACAAGGTTTGTTAACTCTTTATTAAAGGGAACTAACTCTTTTATCAGGACTTCCTGGTTGAAGGTTTATTTTATTTTTCTGTAGATACATGTGTATGTTAAACATCAGCAGCGTTATTTTTTAAAACTGATTGTCCTTTTGGTCCTGACCACCAAAAATTAGGTAGGTCCATTTATTTTGAGTGAAGTGGTGGTCCTGATGTCTAACTAAGTTTGTGGTGGTTTTCTTGTTTTTTATGCCCCACCTACGATAGTAGAGGGGTATTATGTTTTTCGGTCTGTGCATCCGTTCGTTAGTTTGTCCCTCTGTCCCACTTCAGGTTAAAGTTTTTGGTCAAGGTAGTTTTTGATCAAGTTGAAGTCCAATCAACTTGAAACTTAGTACACATGTTCCCTATGATACGATCTTTCTAATTTTAATGCCAAATTAGAGTTTTGACCCCAATTTCACGGTCCACTGAACATAGAAAATGATAGTACGAGTGGGGCTGTACTATGGACACATTCTTGTTTTTAAGGCTGTTTGGTAATTAGGATACATAGTGTAGCTTCTGATTACAACATTTGATACTGATCATTGTTCAGATTAGCCTAATTTTATTTATACATGTTTGGAAATAATTAAAAACAAAATTTCTGCAAATTCAGGACCACCAGATTTTGTAGTCGTGGTGGTCTTATATTTAATGGGCACCTGGCTCAACAAGATTTCAAGAACTCTGATGGCTAAAATACATTCTTACATCATAGTTCCAGACAGTAGATGCGCTGCATTCATATATTTCCTTTGAAATTAAACCTTTCAATGGAGGCCACCTTCATAACACTTCATTTACCTGGCTAAGGGATTACTTAGTCCTATTATACAATTTTTTTTTCTTTTAAAAACAGCACAAAATTTGTTTTGCAGCCTTTTCTTGGGAGGCCAAAAGACCACCAAGTTTAACATCTATCAGTCTAAAAAAATTCCCTGTACATGGTCCTATCATTTCTTTTCCTGTTTTGAGCCCTATATAAGTTTTTGTCATGTATAAAAAGTTGGAACAGGTGTTAGACGAGCGACAAGTAAACTACCTGTGTGATAAATTTTACCTGAAGTCGTACAAATTTATTAGCCCTTGAGCGGTCGTGTTATGGCTTGTGCTTTTGTTAACATTATCACCTCTTAAGCTCCTGATAATAGTTTATAGTAAAGAGAAATTGAATTTCTTCTGAAATGGAGATGTAACTGAGCTGCCGATTTCTTAAAGCCTCCTCAAGAAATCATTGTAAATAATTCAATTGATTATTCTGTGTAATAAGTTGGGGGAAAAGAGAAAAAATTTGTTTGGGAGAATGAAACAAATATATAATAAAGACAGGACCTTGAATGTGTTAGAAAAAATTAGAAAATAAGAAAACTAATCACCACATTCCCTTCCATGACCAGTGTTATCTATAAAAATTTAAGCAACAGTTTGATTTTAAGAAAAAAAACTCGCAGTGAAGCCATAATTAGCAAAGATTTTATTGAAATTTTTTATTATTTTTATTGGTAGAAAGGTAGATGGCCAAAATATTCAAAAAAGGGTATTAAGTTAGTTATCAGCCTCTTTCAAATACTCTAAATAGCTTACAAACTAAAGAAATAATATGTCATATGTTTGGGGTGAAAATTGAACACATTAGGGAATGTCTATCAAAAGCTAAATAAATTTTTATTGAAATAAATTATATATTTTATATTTATGAATTCAAAAATATTAATTATGACCAAGAAAAAAAATTCTCGACTACACCTGTCCTACTTGGAAAATTAGGGACCTGTTAGGGTTTGTTTCCAAATTTTTCTCATTCCATCCATACAAAATTTTGTTGAAAAAGTTTTTGAAATTGTCTTGGTTAAATAAAACATCAAAAATATTTGGACTTATTTGGATTGCAGGTTAGTAAAAAAATATTCATAGATTAAGATTTTGCAAAGTCACAGAGTTGTAAAAGAGTTTACTATTATATATAGTAAAAACTAGCCTTATTTGGATTTCAGATTATTGTCATAAATTTCACTGTAAATTCTTTAATGTTCATTTTAATATTAAAGAAATCAACACCCATTAGATTATCGTGTGGGGAGGCCAGGTGCACAATTTCAAAAGGCTAAATGTATAAGTATCGTATATCATTTTAAGTAGGATTTGTATGGAAGACGAAAAAAAAAACGGGTACTTTTTACATCTTATTGTAAAAAATGTAATTAAAACATCTCATACAGCTATTAAAATGATGTCTGATATTATTTAAAAATGTTACTTAGTATTTTTTTATTTCGGTTATTTAGTTGGTTGAGGCTGACCGATATCCTGAAGATATTTTGAATCGTAAAAAGAAACAAAATTTTGATATATAATAGAACAGAGAAAAATGGACCAAAAAAAATAAAGTGTGGAGAAAAATGACTAAAAAATTATAAAGAATACATGAATAAAGACACCCCCCCCTGCCACGACCCTCATAAGTAATATTTCCATCCCAAAACCATTCGATAGGTTTTTATTGGGAGAAAAATAGGTCAGTCAGGGTACTACTTATTCAAGTAATTTTATTTACTTGAAGAAGTAAAAAAATATACACATATAAGTAAATTTGTAGGATACTTATACAAGTGAATTTTATTTACTTGTATAGGTAAAAAAATTGGCTTAGTTATGTCCCTTTGACATTCAGAATTTTTTACTTGTATAAGTAAAAAAGTCATCCTTTCTTCTTTTCTTGAATTCTTAAGATTTCTTTGCTCTAATAGAATTTTAAATTGTGTACCCTTTGCAGATGTCCCTACTAATCATTTAAGTGTAATTTCATGGACAATGAAAATCCCATTTGTCTGTTATCTTCATAACACTGCTCATTTACAAGCCCCAAAGGAGCAATTTTTGAAGGCCTTGCGCAAATATACAAGATCTTTGCTCAATCAGTTTCTTTGTTGAATTAATGAGATGAAACATTGAACTTTAATAAAAAAAATTGAGCAAACCTGGGAAAAATCATTAAAGGCATGATTTTACATCTCAAAACTTGAGGATTTTTGTGGATTGTAAGAAAAATTTACTTATACAAGTAAATTTTGAGAAAATTAAGGGAGATTATTCAAACATTATTTATTTACTTATATGTGTATATTTTTTTACTTCTTCAAGTAAATAAAATTAACTTGTACAAGTAGTACCCTGACTGTAGGTTGCAACATTGAAAGGTCTTGAATTATACCAGATTTTACCAAAATTATGCCAATAGGCCATAGGTTCAAAAATCCTTTTGAGAAGTATCTAAATGTCAAGTACCTTTGGATATGTACATGTATAATTTATTTTTTACCGAGGATTTTAACATAAGGTTTGCCCTTATATGATTAAGACAGAACTTTAGGTGTAAACTAATGTCAAAAAAGTAACCACAAGCATTTCCCCGTCTTTTGTATTTCATTAATCTAGTGTGAGCAATAGGAATATTGGTTTAAATTTTCTACAATCATTTCAAAACTTGACTTAATTATAATTTAACAAGTTCAATTTAAATTTGTAATTTTGATTTTGACAAACCTACGCTAGTACGAATGTCTTTTAAATTACCATACACAAGTTGTTATTTGTGTATTAGAAATTTAGGATGTCATATATTTTTGTTAACTCGGATGAATAACGAGAAATTTATTTCAAATAATTCATATTTAGTGATTGATCGTTAAATGATGCGATCAAGTTAATAATTGATTTATTTGGTTTAGTGATTCATGATATATAAATATACATGTACACGTAATATAATAGAATTTTTTCAACTAGAAATGGAAATAAGCAGGGGGCACTGCAGAGTTTGTGAAACCTTTTTTCCTGGGGGTCCTTGGAAGAAAATCTGCTGGTTCTCACTATTATTTATATTCCAATTCCAAAACAGCAAAACTGTGTCGTGATTCATGATATATAAAAATACATGCACATGTAATATTGTAGAATTTTTCCAGATAAAAACTGAAATAAGCAGGGGCCACATATTTGTTTACATGTTTCCCACTGTCCCAATAATTCCAGCGGCTACTTAGAAAAATGTGTTAGTAACAAAGCTGAAAAAAAGTACTTGAGAAGGGGGATGGCTAGGCCACTTAATGCTTGGTCGCAGAAGCCTACATGTATTTAGTAAATATGTTTCCATCTTTGAAAAGTCGAGTCTAGGCCATGTAAACAGATTCTCAGATTTAGTGGCACATACTGAACAGTAAGGACTCGTGAAAATATTGTGGAATTTTTTATAGGAAGTTTGTCTGAACTTTAACAGCGAGACAAGCTAAATTTTATGGACCTTATGATTATTTGCCCTTTGAACTTTTTTTTGATCATCAGACTTTGATGGCATTAAATTAATCTTGAAATGTGATTAAAAACTGCACAGGTAAGATTCCACAACTTTCTATTTCAATAAAATTGTTTTCTGACGTAAGCCATTTTCTTATCTCTGTAAAGAAGGCTGGAATTATCATGGACAAAAATTTCCATGTGTTAGTTGACAAATACACCTTAAACAAGGAATTTTTTGAATCTGGAATAATTATGAATTCTGGAAAATTGGTGAGAAATGTATGATGAAAACTAATTAAACCAAAGAGGGTTATCCATGTGTTCATATTTGTTTAACTAATATTTCAGTATGAACTAATGAACTAACTCCCAACCCTCCTAAATTGGGTTAGTTTTCATCATACATTTCTTATCAATTTTCCAGAATTCAAAATTATTCCATTTTCAAATACTTCAAGTTCCTTGTCTGCTAAATAATTTTTGTCCCAAGTTTTCTTTTCATGATGAATCAATTTTTTTCTAAGCTATTCCAACCCATCCTATTATGTTCGATAAGGAAATGTGTTATTGTAATTACTTATTTGAATTGTACAGTAATGTAGCATAAAACAAAGTTTTTGATGTAAGAATATGAAAGAACAAAAAAGACCGATATTTAAAACAGGTTGGTTGCTTAACATCTGCGGCCTGTGTCAACATAAGCAGCCACTTTACTGAACAGCTGTTACTAATGTAAACATTTCTATCTGATGTTATCTTGTAGTCAATCAGAACTTAATCATATTTCTATATTTTAAATTTTATACACACATAAAAAAATAGTAATTTCACAGTGACATTAGTTATTAAATGGTGATAATTATTGGTTTGAATTAATTGATGAAAATGTGTAATATGGCTTTAGCAGTTACATGTTCATTTAGCAAAATTTTTTCCATGTCGTTTGGTCTCTGGTGGAGAGTTGTATCATTGGCAATCATACCACATCTTCTTATTTGTATGTTGTTCAAATAAGACACATTTCTATGCCCCCACCGTTGCGGAGGGGGCATTAATTTTACCCTTGTTCGTCTGTACGTCCCAAATATGGTTTCCGTTCTCTAACTTTAGTTTGCCTCAACAAAATGTATGAAACTTATACACTTATTACTATAAGTTTGAATTTTGGTGGCGTCACTTCTACGGTTCTTGAGTTATGTCCCTTTATAATGTTATATGCAAGCGGGGGGCATCATCTGTGTCCCATGGACACATTCCCCATTTATTTTAAGGTGGGAACTGGTGAACCACAAATCTAAATGTCTAACAAAATACTAACTTGCTGTAGTCATATATTTATGCAGAATTTGTAGGACCAAAAAGCAAGTATCCATGAATCCCCCCTCATCCATGAAAAAAGGAATAAATCCATTTAGTAAGATTTCTATTTGTCTGCCTGCCCTATGTAATATGTATGGGAGGGTTAAACATTTGTATTAAACAAAACAATGTTCAGTTTAAATGCACTCATGTTGTAAAGAAGTTGATAATGTGTATGGTGGTTTTTAAATCTTTCCATTAGTCGTTTGACATTTTAGTTTAAAGGGATTAGGGGAGTGGTTATGATTTGAGATTAAACCTTTTAATCAAATTTTTGATACAAATTGTTTTCTTTTAAATGATAAGTCTTTTTATCATTCACAATGAGCGAGAAAAAATGTGTTTGCAGATGTTTTAACTTACAGATCTGAAGTTTGAGGTGAAGGAGTTCAGTTTCTTTTAGAACCAATTTTAAATCTGTTTTGCTGCCTAAGCTCACAAGATTTTTTTCTTCTTCACTCAATGGCACCCATCCATGATGGGAAAGGATACAGAATGGGCAAATCTTCTTTGGTTCCCCTATGTCGACCCTTATGATTGTGGACACGCAATTTCTTTTCTTTTCATCGTAAAAACTTGCACATGTATTGAAAAGTGATTTAACCCTTTGTCTTTAATATTTATACAAAATTCAAAGTTCAATTTTATTGGACAGAAGTAGAAGTGGACCGTCTTGTCTATAATTGAGAGGTTGGGATTACTAAATAAACCTGAGTAGTAGTGTCTTCATAGGGAAATCTAGTGAAAACATGGGAAAGGCTTACACACTCTTTCCACTATACATGTTCACCATACGATGATCAACTCATAATCCCCTAAATGCCATTCACATTTTAAAGAAATGTTGAATTACCCAAGATTCATCATGTTCATTGCACAATTGCTACCTCAACATTTAAGTGACAAAAGTAAAATAACAAAATTTAACTGTTATCAAAAGTAAAATAACAAAAATTATCTGTTTAGATGGAAATATTCAGAATAAAAGATGCAAAATTTAGAGTGGTAAAGGGCAATCACCCCCACCCAAAAAAGTCTTTTCTATCATCTAATCTGTTAATAGTCTTTATGAGTTAGGCTTCGTCCTCCTGCACACTGTGTTGAAGGCTGTACTTTGACCTAGAATGGTTTACTTTTACATATTGTGACTTGGATGGAGAGTTGTCTCATTGGCACTCATACCACATCTTCTTATATCTATGTTTTATTGAATTCCTAAAAATGCACGAATTCATTTAAAAATTGAACTCACAAGGCTGTAGTATTGCACAGTTGATAGTTACTGGCTGTAATATTACACAGTCTAGTGAACTGGCTGTAATTACTGTGGCACAAATAAAGGACTGTTGTGATTTACCTAAAATTGATTTAAATGGAACAGTAGGACAAAACCTTCTGTGTTGTCTGTTTAAATCTGACCTCATCACCCCTTTATAAAAGATTGTAATACTACCCCAGATAAAATAGGACAATCTTCTGCCAGGTGATTTCAAAGGCTTAATTGAGATATGTCAATTATATCATTTGACCCTGATTAAGAAATTTGATCAAATGTGGAAGAAATTGAGGCTACTGAAAATCGTTGGGGGAGGTTTCATTTTTGTCAATAACAAAAATTTCCTTTAAAAAGAACCAAATTATGATATAGTGTCATTGGTATAAAAATAAAGTTTATTAACATAGATTTATGAAGATATTTTAAGTTATTTTGGGTATAGCTACAATCCCTACATTGGATTTAACTTTCTAAAAGAAAATCAAAATGTCGAGGAGAGTGCTCAAAATTAGTGCTCTTACATTGTACCTAAAATTTAAAGAGTTAAGATATTTGAAAGAAAAGGATTTTCTATATTGCACCAAACTTGGTTTTAATCAGACCACTTTTATTGTGGAGATATCTTATTTATGATATTTAACAAACTATACAAAATTCTTAGCTTTTAAAATTTATATTAAAATAATTGAAGACAAAATCTCATAATGCATGACGTCATGCTTTAAAATATCAAATAAGAATTTTGTTTAATTGAAATTTTGGAGCTAATTGAAATCTAAAGAAAATTCAATAATAGTTAAATTCATATTATTACTTATACATGTCTGTACAATTGGAAATATTATTTAATTTTGTATGTTTGTTTTAGTGCTGTTTCAATAAACTCAGATCTTTTAATTTTCATTGCAAAATATCTAAAATTTTGAGACCTAAATTTTTATCCATCCTATTTTTAAGGATTTCAAAAACCCTGATCGAATTTAGATTCATTTATTAATGCAAAATAAAACATGAGGTGTGAAATCCATAGCCACTTAAGAGATTAAAGATTGGGACTTATATCTTATAAAGGTATAACTTTATTGGCCATTGGTAAATAAAAAGGTGCGAGGGTTATCTAATCCTGGCAGATAAACATGTCACCTTGTTGACACACTAACTTTTAACTGTTACATGTATTATATACACGTATTACACATGTAAATTCCTGTGTGCAAAAACACCTTTTGTTATTGAAATGTACACACATAACAGATTAAACAGTGGTCAGTGGTCACTAGGCCAGTGAAAATGACTTTTGGTATTTATACATGTATAGAATTAAAAGTTTTAATATTTTTTGGACTTAGAAATAAGTGGCTGTTTTTGTTTGTATAACATGTTATTAGATGCTTTTTGCAGTCTTTAATTGAAGAAAATGATTTTGAATTATTATGAAGATAAGGACCTCCATGTCAAACTGATAAAAATGTAAGAAAAGAAGAAAGTTGAAGGCCATACGGTGACCTATAGTTGTTAACTTCATCGTCATTTGGTCTCTGGTGGAGAGTTGTCTCATTGGCAATTATGCCACATCTACTGAGGTTTAAATATAAAGAATTTGGGAACATTTAAATTTATTAGAAAGAAACCAATTGACACAAATATCGAGCGATATTGAAATTTACATGTTAAATGTCAGGGAAAGGTGTGAAAACAAGAAATTAAGACAAATGTTTATCATGATGTGTTTAGTGTCAATATAAAGGTCAGACTTCTATCATTCTAAGATTTCCTTTATTTTTTTTATTGATAATGAATATGAATGAAATATTTGCCACTGAATGGCCAGCAGAATTCAATCAATGTATTATCTTTCTGTGGTATGGAGGTAAAAGCTTGGGCTAAAATAGATATAAGAAGATGTGGTATGAGTGCCAATGAGACAACTCTCCATCCAAGTCAAAATTTATAAAAGTAAACCATTATAGGTCAAAGTACGGTCTTTAACAAACACAGAGCCTTGGCTCACACGAACAACAAGCTATAAAGGGCCCCAAAATTACTAGTGTAAAACCATTCAAACGGAAAACCAACGGTCTAATCTATATAAGAAACAAGAAACACTTATGAACCACATCAACAAACGACCACTACTGAACATCAGATTCCTGACTTAGGACAGGTGCAAACAATTGCAACGGGTTTAAACGTTTAATGGTACCAAAAATATAGTACTTTTAGCTGCCTTCCTTCTACATGTATCTTGTACCCTGCAACTGTCGTACAAGTGGGAGGTTTAGCTAGCTATAAAACCAGGTTTTACCCTCCATTTTCTTTCAGAAAATGTGTATACCAAGTCAGGAATATAACAATTGTTTTCCATTTGTTCTGTTGATTGATAAAGTCAAACATTGATTTGTCATTTTTTATGGACTTCCATCTTTTTGAATTTACCTAGCTTGGAGTTAGGTATTTATGTTATACTTTTTTATGAAACAAATATTGAGATATATTGAAATTTACATTTTAAATGTCAAAGGAAAGGTGTATTTTAATTTTGTATTCATGTTATTATTTTGATATAATGAAAGTGCTTTTGTGGAATCATCAGGTGTTTGTAACACACATGGTTTTCAATGTATTAAGTACCGTCATTTTTTTCCTTTCTTTCCCCTCTCCAGAAAGTTCCTTTCCGGTTGAAAAAGTCTCACAATTCAAGTTTCAGTACAATTAATTCTTATTCAAAACTTCCCAATTTCCAAAAAAAATGATACATTTTTCCCCAAAACAAAGGGTAGAGGTAGTTTTGAAAAAAGACAACAATATCACTGCCTACCTACCTTCCATTTTTTCTGCCAGAAGACAAGAAACAAGTATATATTTTGTTTGCCTTGCCTGAATTGGATGATATTCTGGCTGATTCCTACAGGTGACATCAAACTAATAACTGCAAAAATGGTTTTGTGGCTTCTCAACTAAATAGGCATCATTTAATTGCCAAAGACAGGTTCATAAGAATGTCTGGCAGTGGCGGATCCAGAGGGGGGGTTCCGGGGGTTGGAATCCCCCCTTTTTTTTGGACGATCAATGCATTTGAATGGGAACATATAGTTGGCCCCCTTTATCCTGGGTTGGGAACCCCTTTTAAAATGGCTGGATCCGCCCTGTCTGGGCAGCTGAGCTGTACACACTGAAAGTCTGATTAAGCATGATTGTGTATGATTCAAAGCAAGGCAACTTCATGTAACATTACAAGGATAAAGATCGAATTTTGCATCTAGGGCCTAATTTTAAGATTATTTAACTTAGCACTTAGGAATTTAAAGCTTTAGTTTAGGAGCCTAGTTTAGAATTTATTAATTGAATTCAGCTTTTAACCATAGTTCAAAACCAAGTGTAAATTTTTATAATAGAAATTCATTTACATGTACATATGTGGGAAGGCGAGTAATATTTACTAAAATGGTTTAAATTTTTCATAAATACTATAAATTTAGTAGTTTCATTTCTTTGTAAAATATTTAACACGTATAAAGGACAGATTTATTTTTGGTACATTTGCCCATAATTAGACAACTATCCAACAGAGGACATATATAAACAATAATAGTTTACTGTCCAAATCTTTAACAATGAGCAAAATACCACATTATTAAAATAATAAAAAATCTGTCCATAAAAATAGCAGGGTGGTAGAGTTACATTACAGAATTCCAGGATTATTCTAATATATAGATATAGGAAGATGTGGTATGAGTGCCAATGAGACAACTCTCAATCCAAGTAACAATTTATAAAAGTAAACCATTATAGGGTCAAGGTATGGCCTTCAACACGGAGCATTGGCTCACACCGAACAGCAAGCTATAAAGGGCCCCAAAAATTACTAGTGTAAAACCATTCAAACGGGAAAACCAACGGTCTAATCTATATAAAAACGAGAAACCAGAAACATGTATGAACTACATAAACAGACGACAACTACTGTACATCAGATTCCTGATACACATGTATATTGACCATTTCAACAGGACAAGCAAGAATCACAGGTATTATTTTGTTAGGCCTGATCAGGAAAAAAGGCCTCAGGTCTAGAGGGTACCTAAGTTTTGAACATTTATTGAAGGACAATGTCTTAATTTGAGCAAGATTATAAAATAAGTATGAATAGAAATTAGATCTAATGACAAAATAATCTGATCAAAATACAGATCCTGTGTCCAAGCATTGCTTACAGTTTAAGGATCTGACTACATTCCGTTTTACTTTCTGTTTAGGAAATTATTACATCAGCCAATGAAATATCAGCCTTCAAATTTTTGAAGGTGTGTATTGATTCGACAAAACCAGAGGATCCTGAAAGGTCTTTGAAAACAGAAAAAGAACGGGGCGTTTTCAGATCCCTGTAAGCAAAGCTTGGACACATGATCTGTATTTTAATCAGATTGATGACAAAAGACATTCAAAGACCAGCATTCTGTCTTAATGTTACCTTTGAATAATGTATTTTAAGAAAAAAATTAATTAATGACGCTTAAGCATGTTATGAAATGAGAGTCAATTGTTTAACATTGCTAGTTAGGCCGTTAGTTTTCTCCATTCATTGAATTGTTCCATATTTTTCATGTCAGTGCCTTTTATAGCTGACTATACAGTATGGGTTTTTCTCATTGTTGAAGGCCATATGGTTGCCTATAATTGTTTACATCCACTTCATTTGAACTTTGGTGGATAGTTGTCTCGTTGACAATCATACCACATCTCCTTATTTTTATACTGTTAAGTATTTAATCTTACTTAAAGACAACAGTTTTAAGGAAAAAAATAATTATGTTTGAGTATGTAATGAAATCTAGAGTCAATTGTTTAACATTGCTCCAAAGTATTAAATAACCTCAAAGACAACTATTTAACGAAAAAAATAATTATGATGTTTGAGCATGTAATGAAATCTAGAGTCAATTGTTTAACATTGCTCCAAAGTATTTAACCTCAAAGACAACAGTTTTAAGGAAAAATATAATTATGATGTTTGAGCATGTAATGAAATCTAGAGTCAATTGTTTAACATTGCTCCAAAGTATTAAATAACCTCAAAGACAACTATTTAAGGAAAAAAATAATTATGATGTTTGAGCATGTAATGAAATCTAGAGTCAATTGTTTAACATTGCTGCAAAGTATTTAACCTCAAAGACAACTATTTAAGGAAAAAAATAATTATGATGTTTGAGCATGTAATGAAATCTAGAGTCAATTGTTTAACATTGCTCCAAAGTATTTAACCTCAAAGACAACTATTTAAGGAAAAAAATAATTATGATGTTTGAGCATGTAATGAAATCTAGAGTCAATTGTTTAACATTGCTCCAAAGTATTAAATAACCTCAAAGACAACTATTTAAGGAAAAAATAATTATGATGTTTGAGCATGTAATGAAATCTAGAGTCAATTGTTTAACATTGCTCCAAAGTATTTAACCTCAAAGACAACTATTTAAGGAAAAAAATAATTATGATGTTTGAGCATGTAATGAAATCTAGAGTCAATTGTTTAACATTGCTCCAAAGTATTAAATAACCTCAAAGACAACTATTTAAGGAAAAAATAATTATGATGTTTGAGCATGTAATGAAATCTAGAGTCAATTGTTTAACATTGCTCCAAAGTATTTAACCTCAAAGACAACTATTTAAGGAAAAAAATAATTATGATGTTTGAGCATGTAATGAAATCTAGAGTCAATTGTTTAACATTGCTCCAAAGTATTTAACCTCAAAGACAACTATTTAAGGAAAAAAATAATTATGATGTTTGAGCATGTAATGAAACCTAGAGTCAATTGTTTAACATTGCTCCAAAGTATTAAATAACCTCAAAGACAACTATTTAAGGAAAAAATAATTATGATGTTTGAGCATGTAATGAAATCTAGAGTCAATTGTTTAAACGGATAGTAGCTACGATTTTCATTAAAATAATTTTTAATCTGTATGCCGGATTTTGTACAAAAGTTAATTAAGTATAAATAAAACCATCACTGATTACTTTCCATTTAGCATTTAGAAGCTTTTAAACTTTTAACACCTGAATTTAATTATTGTCTATAGACAAAATTCGATGTTAAGCCAACCCTTATTCATATGACCTATGTTGACCTTAACTCGGCAGCTCTCAATGCGCAATCGCACGTTGTCCCACGAAGGAAATTATCGAACAGAGGAATGTTATCGCGGGAATGGAACATGAATTTACAGTTTATGCGGGAAAGGGATCAGAAAAGAGGTGCAGACAAATTACTGTAAATTGAAAATAAATAACGGCGATGAGATTGGTCATTAGAATCACTTAAAAACCTGTCACGCAGGCAAAGTCACACTGAATTAGCCGACAATACGACGGTTTGCGAATGTTTACATTTCTAAACTATTCCAGATCACGTGAAAAATAATTGCGACGTGTTCAAATCATTTTGTCCAAAATATATTACAAATTTACGAGCAGTGATCTCTCAACTTAGCAGAAATTAAAATCAACTTCTTACAATTTAATATTATTCTTCCGTGTATCCTTCATGATAGCCCCAATATTCACAAACACGTGTATACATTATCGGCATTGTTTTGTCATACAAATGTAAAACAAGTGTATATAATCGCCATTGTTTGAGAACCTTTGGTTCGAATAAGATGCAGGCTTTTGTTATATTTTGTTGTTTAAATAATTTGATAAATGGTGTCAAATATGTACGTTTAATTTAAAGAAATTATGAAATATGTAAGAAAACAAAAGCACATGTCCATATCTATTTATATCTGGGTCGTTTCACTCGCTGTGTCGGCAAAGTTCGAAGTAAACCCGATGCATAATTAATAAGATGAATAGGCACGCAACACGATATTAATTATGAATTATTAACACTTCTGTAGTTTATGTAAACATTCCAGCGATCTTATTGTTCATTAGAAGTACATATCTTTGATTTAAGCAGCTTTAAAACGTGGTCAAAATTTTGTCAAAATCGTAGCTACTATCCCTTTAACATTGCTCCAAAGTATTTAACCTCAAAGACAACTATTTAAGGAAAAAATTAATTATGATGTTTGAGCATGTAATGAAATCTAGAGTCAATTGTTTAACATTGCTCCAAAGTATTTAACCTCAAAGACAACTATTTAAGGAAAAAAATAATTATGATGTTTGAGCATGTTATGAAATCTAGAGTCAATTGTTTAACATTGCTCCAAAGTATTAAATAACCTCAAAGACAACTATTTAAGGAAAAAATAATTATGATGTTTGAGCATGTAATGAAATCTAGAGTCAATTGTTTAACATTGCTCCAAAGTATTTAACCTCAAAGACAACTATTTAAGGAAAAAATTAATTATGATGTTTGAGCATGTAATGAAATCTAGAGTCAATTGTTTAACATTGCTGCAAAGTATTTAACCTCAAAGACAACTATTTAAGGAAAAAAATAATTATGATGTTTGAGCATGTAATGAAATCTAGAGTCAATTGTTTAACATTGCTCCAAAGTATTTAACCTCAAAGACAACTATTTAAGGAAAAAAATAATTATGATGTTTGAGCATGTAATGAAATCTAGAGTCAATTGTTTAACATTGCTCCAAAGTATTTAACCTCAAAGACAACTATTTAAGGAAAAAAATAATTATGATGTTTGAGCATGTAATGAAATCTAGAGTCAATTGTTTAACATTGCTCCAAAGTATTTAACCTCAAAGACAACTATTTAAGGAAAAAATAATTATGATGTTTGAGCATGTAATGAAATCTAGAGTCAATTGTTTAACATTGCTCCAAAGTATTTAACCTCAAAGACAACTATTTAAGGAAAAAATAATTATGATGTTTGAGCATGTAATGAAACCTAGAGTCAATTGTTTAACATTGCTCCAAAGTATTAAATAACCTCAAAGACAACTATTTAAGGAAAAAATAATTATGATGTTTGAGCATGTAATGAAATCTAGAGTCAATTGTTTAAACGGATAGTAGCTACGATTTTCATTAAAATAATTTTTTAATCTGTATGCCGGATTTTGTACAAAAGTTAATTAAGTATAAATAAAACCATCACTGATTACTTTCCATTTAGCATTTAGAAGCTTTTAAACTTTTAACACCTGAATTTAATTATTGTCTATAGACAAAATTCGATGTTAAGCCAACCCTTATTCATATGACCTATGTTGACCTTAACTCGGCAGCTCTCAATGCGCAATCGCACGTTGTCCCACGAAGGAAATTATCGAACAGAGGAATGTTATCGCGGAATGGAACATGAATTTACAGTTTATGCGGAAAAGGGATCAGAAAAGAGGTGCAGACAAATTACTGTAAATTGAAAATAAATAACGGCGATGAGATTGGTCATTAGAATCACTTAAAAACCTGTCACGCAGGCAAAGTCACACTGAATTAGCCGACAATACGACGGTTTGCGAATGTTTACATTTCTAAACTATTCCAGATCACGTGAAAAATAATTGCGACGTGTTCAAATCATTTTGTCCAAAATATATTACAAATTTACGAGCAGTGATCTCTCAACTTAGCAGAAATTAAAATCAACTTCTTACAATTTAATATTATTCTTCCGGTGTATCCTTCATGATGGCCCCAATATTCACAAACACGTGTATACATTATCGGCATTGTTTTGTCATACAAATGTAAAACAAGTGTATATAATCGCCATTGTTTGAGAACCTTTGGTTCGAATAAGATGCAGGCTTTTGTTATATTTTGTTGTTTAAATAATTTGATAAATGGTGTCAAATATGTACGTTTAATTTAAAGAAATTATGAAATATGTAAGAAAACAAAAGCACATGTCCATATCTATTTATATCTGGGTCGTTTCACTCGCTGTGTCGGCAAAGTTCGGAAGTAAACCCGATGCATAATTAATAAGATGAATAGGCACGCAACACGATATTAATTATGAATTATTAACACTTCTGTAGTTTATGTAAACATTCCAGCGATCTTATTGTTCATTAGAAGTACATATCTTTGATTTAAGCAGCTTTAAACGTGGTCAAAATTTTGTCAAAATCGTAGCTACTATCCCTTTAACATTGCTCCAAAGTATTTAACCTCAAAGACAACTATTTAAGGAAAAAATTAATTATGATGTTTGAGCATGTAATGAAATCTAGAGTCAATTGTTTAACATTGCTCCAAAGTATTTAACCTCAAAGACAACTATTTAAGGAAAAAATAATTATGATGTTTGAGCATGTAATGAAATCTAGAGTCAATTGTTTAACATTGCTCCAAAGTATTAAATAACCTCAAAGACAACTATTTAAGGAAAAAATAATTATGATGTTTGAGCATGTAATGAAATCTAGAGTCAATTGTTTAACATTGCTCCAAAGTATTTAACCTCAAAGACAACTATTTAAGGAAAAAATTAATTATGATGTTTGAGCATGTAATGAAATCTAGAGTCAATTGTTTAACATTGCTGCAAAGTATTTAACCTCAAAGATAACTATTTAAGGAAAAAATAATTATGATGTTTGAGCATGTAATGAAACCTAGAGTCAATTGTTTAACATTGCTCCAAAGTATTTAACCTCAAAGACAACTATTTAAGGAAAAAATAATTATGATGTTTGAGCATGTAATGAAATCTAGAGTCAATTGTTTAACATTGCTCCAAAGTATTAAATAACCTCAAAGACAACTATTTAAGGAAAAAAATAATTATGATGTTTGAGCATGTAATGAAATCTAGAGTCAATTGTTTAACATTGCTCCAAAGTATTTAACCTCAAAGACAACTATTTAAGGAAAAAAATAATTATGATGTTTGAGCATGTAATGAAATCTAGAGTCAATTGTTTAACATTGCTCCAAAGTATTAAATAACCTCAAAGACAACTATTTAAGGAAAAAATAATTATGATGTTTGAGCATGTAATGAAATCTAGAGTCAATTGTTTAACATTGCTCCAAAGTATTTAACCTCAAAGACAACTATTTAAGGAAAAAAATAATTATGATGTTTGAGCATGTAATGAAACCTAGAGTCAATTGTTTAACATTGCTCCAAAGTATTTAACCTCAAAGACAACTATTTAAGGAAAAAAATAATTATGATGTTTGAGCATGTAATGAAATCTAGAGTCAATTGTTTAACATTGCTCCAAAGTATTTAACCTCAAAGACAACTATTTAAGGAAAAAATAATTATGATGTTTGAGCATGTAATGAAATCTAGAGTCAATTGTTTAACATTGCTCCAAAGTATTTAACCTCAAAGACAACTATTTAAGGAAAAAAATAATTATGATGTTTGAGCATGTAATGAAACCTAGAGTCAATTGTTTAACATTGCTCCAAAGTATTTAACCTCAAAGACAACTATTTAAGGAAAAAATAATTATGATGTTTGAGCATGTAATGAAATCTAGAGTCAATTGTTTAACATTGCTCCAAAGTATTTAACCTCAAAGACAACTATTTAAGGAAAAAAATAATTATGATGTTTGAGCATGTAATGAAATCTAGAGTCAATTGTTTAACATTGCTCCAAAGTATTTAACCTCAAAGACAACTATTTAAGGAAAAAAATAATTATGATGTTTGAGCATGTAATGAAATCTAGAGTCAATTGTTTAACATTGCTCCAAAGTATTTAACCTCAAAGACAACTATTTAAGGAAAAAAATAATTATGATGTTTGAGCATGTAATGAAATCTAGAGTCAATTGTTTAACATTGCTCCAAAGTATTTAACCTCAAAGACAACAGTTTTAAGGAAAAAAATAATTATGATGTTTGAGCATGTAATGAAATCTAGAGTCAATTGTTTAACATTGCTGCAAAGTATTTAACCTCAAAGACAACTATTTAAGGAAAAAAATAATTATGATGTTTGAGCATGTAATGAAATCTAGAGTCAATTGTTTAACATTGCTCCAAAGTATTTAACCTCAAAGACAACAGTTTTAAGGAAAAAAATAATTATGATGTTTGAGCATGTAATGAAATCTAGAGTCAATTGTTTAACATTGCTGTAAAGTATTTAACCTCAAAGACAACTATTTAAGGAAAAAAATAATTATGATGTTTGAGCATGTAATGAAATCTAGAGTCAATTGTTTAACATTGCTCCAAAGTATTTAACCTCAAAGACAACAGTTTTAAGGAAAAAATAATTATGATGTTTGAGCATGTAATGAAATCTAGAGTCAATTGTTTAACATTGCTCCAAAGTATTTAACCTCAAAGACAACTATTTAAGGAAAAAAATAATTATGATGTTTGAGCATGTAATGAAATCTAGAGTCAATTGTTTAACATTGCTCCAAAGTATTTAACCTCAAAGACAACAGTTTTAAGGAAAAAAATAATTATGATGTTTGAGCATGTAATGAAATCTAGAGTCAATTGTTTAACATTGCTCCAAAGTATTTAACCTCAAAGACAACAGTTTTAAGGAACATCAATAATTATGATGTTTGAGCATGTAATGAAATCTAGGGTCAATTGTTTAACATTGCTCCAAAGTATTTAATCTCAAAGACAACTATTTAAGGAAAAAAATAATTATGATGTTTGAGCATATAATGAAATCTAGAGTCAATTGTTTAACATTGCTCCAAAGTATTTAACCTCAAAGACAACAGTTTTAAGGAACAAAAATAATTATGATGTTTGAGCATGTAATGAAATCTAGGGTCAATTGTTTAACATTGCTCCAAAGTATTTAATCTCAAAGACAACTATTTAAGGAAAAAAATAATTATGATGTTTGAGCATGTAATGAAATCTAGAGTCAATTGTTTAACATTGCTCCAAAGTATTTAACCTCAAAGACAACAGTTTTAAGGAAAAAAATAATTATGATGTTTGAGCATGTAATGAAATCTAGGGTCAATTGTTTAACATTGCTCCAAAGTATTTAATCTCAAAGACAACTATTTAAGGAAAAAAATAATTATGATGTTTGAGCATGTAATGAAATCTAGAGTCAATTGTTTAACATTGCTCCAAAGTATTTAACCTCAAAGACAACAGTTTTAAGGAAAAAAATAATTATGATGTTTGAGCATGTAATGAAATCTAGAGTCAATTGTTTAACATTGCTCCAAAGTATTAAATAACCTCAAAGACAACTATTTAAGGAAAAAAATAATTATGATGTTTGAGCATGTAATGAAATCTAGAGTCAATTGTTTAACATTGCTCCAAAGTATTTAACCTCAAAGACAACAGTTTTAAGGAAAAAATAATTATGATGTTTGAGCATGTAATGAAATCTAGAGTCAATTGTTTAACATTGCTCCAAAGTATTTAACCTCAAAGACAACAGTTTTAAGGAAAAAAATAATTATGATGTTTGAGCATGTAATGAAATCTAGAGTCAATTGTTTAACATTGCTCCAAAGTATTTAACCTCAAAGACAACTATTTAAGGAAAAAATAATTATGATGTTTGAGCATGTAATGAAATCTAGAGTCAATTGTTTAACATTGCTCCAAAGTATTAAATAACCTCAAAGACAACAGTTTTAAGGAAAAAAATAATTATGATGTTTGAGCATGTAATGAAATCTAGAGTCAATTGTTTAACATTGCTCCAAAGTATTTAACCTCAAAGACAACAGTTTTAAGGAAAAAAATAATTATGATGTTTGAGCATGTAATGAAATCTAGAGTCAATTGTTTAACATTGCTCCAAAGTATTTAACCTCAAAGACAACAGTTTTAAGGAAAAAAATAATTATGATGTTTGAGCATGTAATGAAATCTAGAGTCAATTGTTTAACATTGCTCCAAAGTATTAAATAACCTCAAAGACAACTATTTAAGGAAAAAAATAATTATGATGTTTGAGCATGTAATGAAATCTAGAGTCAATTGTTTAACATTGCTCCAAAGTATTAAATAACCTCAAAGACAACTATTTAAGGAAAAAAATAATTATGATGTTTGAGCATGTAATGAAATCTAGAGTCAATTGTTTAACATTGCTCCAAAGTATTTAACCTCAAAGACAACAGTTTTAAGGAAAAAAATAATTATGATGTTTGAGCATGTAATGAAATCTAGGGTCAATTGTTTAACATTGCTCCAAAGTATTTAATCTCAAAGACAACTATTTAAGGAAAAAAATAATTATGATGTTTGAGCATGTAATGAAATCTAGAGTCAATTGTTTAACATTGCTCCAAAGTATTTAACCTCAAAGACAACAGTTTTAAGGAAAAAAATAATTATGATGTTTGAGCATGTAATGAAATCTAGGGTCAATTGTTTAACATTGCTCCAAAGTATTTAACCTCAAAGACAACTATTTAAGGAAAAAATTAATTATGATGTTTGAGCATGTAATGAAATCTAGAGTCAATTGTTTAACATTGCTGCAAAGTATTTAACCTCAAAGATAACTATTTAAGGAAAAAATAATTATGATGTTTGAGCATGTAATGAAACCTAGAGTCAATTGTTTAACATTGCTCCAAAGTATTTAACCTCAAAGACAACTATTTAAGGAAAAAAATAATTATGATGTTTGAGCATGTAATGAAATCTAGAGTCAATTGTTTAACATTGCTCCAAAGTATTAAATAACCTCAAAGACAACTATTTAAGGAAAAAATAATTATGATGTTTGAGCATGTAATGAAATCTAGAGTCAATTGTTTAACATTGCTCCAAAGTATTTAACCTCAAAGACAACTATTTAAGGAAAAAAATAATTATGATGTTTGAGCATGTAATGAAATCTAGAGTCAATTGTTTAACATTGCTCCAAAGTATTAAATAACCTCAAAGACAACTATTTAAGGAAAAAATAATTATGATGTTTGAGCATGTAATGAAATCTAGAGTCAATTGTTTAACATTGCTCCAAAGTATTTAACCTCAAAGACAACTATTTAAGGAAAAAAATAATTATGATGTTTGAGCATGTAATGAAACCTAGAGTCAATTGTTTAACATTGCTCCAAAGTATTTAACCTCAAAGACAACTATTTAAGGAAAAAATAATTATGATGTTTGAGCATGTAATGAAATCTAGAGTCAATTGTTTAACATTGCTCCAAAGTATTTAATCTCAAAGACAACTATTTAAGGAAAAAAATAATTATGATGTTTGAGCATGTAATGAAATCTAGAGTCAATTGTTTAACATTGCTCCAAAGTATTTAACCTCAAAGACAACAGTTTTAAGGAAAAAATAATTATGATGTTTGAGCATGTAATGAAATCTAGGGTCAATTGTTTAACATTGCTCCAAAGTATTTAATCTCAAAGACAACTATTTAAGGAAAAAAATAATTATGATGTTTGAGCATGTAATGAAATCTAGAGTCAATTGTTTAACATTGCTCCAAAGTATTTAACCTCAAAGACAACAGTTTTAAGGAAAAAATAATTATGATGTTTGAGCATGTAATGAAATCTAGAGTCAATTGTTTAACATTGCTCCAAAGTATTAAATAACCTCAAAGACAACTATTTAAGGAAAAAAATAATTATGATGTTTGAGCATGTAATGAAATCTAGAGTCAATTGTTTAACATTGCTCCAAAGTATTTAACCTCAAAGACAACAGTTTTAAGGAAAAAAATAATTATGATGTTTGAGCATGTAATGAAATCTAGAGTCAATTGTTTAACATTGCTCCAAAGTATTTAACCTCAAAGACAACAGTTTTAAGGAAAAAAATAATTATGATGTTTGAGCATGTAATGAAATCTAGAGTCAATTGTTTAACATTGCTCCAAAGTATTTAACCTCAAAGACAACTATTTAAGGAAAAAAATAATTATGATGTTTGAGCATGTAATGAAATCTAGAGTCAATTGTTTAACATTGCTCCAAAGTATTAAATAACCTCAAAGACAACAGTTTTAAGGAAAAAATAATTATGATGTTTGAGCATGTAATGAAATCTAGAGTCAATTGTTTAACATTGCTCCAAAGTATTTAACCTCAAAGACAACAGTTTTAAGGAAAAAAATAATTATGATGTTTGAGCATGTAATGAAATCTAGAGTCAATTGTTTAACATTGCTCCAAAGTATTTAACCTCAAAGACAACAGTTTTAAGGAAAAAAATAATTATGATGTTTGAGCATGTAATGAAATCTAGAGTCAATTGTTTAACATTGCTCCAAAGTATTAAATAACCTCAAAGACAACTATTTAAGGAAAAAATAATTATGATGTTTGAGCATGTAATGAAATCTAGAGTCAATTGTTTAACATTGCTCCAAAGTATTAAATAACCTCAAAGACAACTATTTAAGGAAAAAATAATTATGATGTTTGAGCATGTAATGAAATCTAGAGTCAATTGTTTAACATTGCTCCAAAGTATTTAACCTCAAAGACAACAGTTTTAAGGAAAAAATAATTATGATGTTTGAGCATGTAATGAAATCTAGGGTCAATTGTTTAACATTGCTCCAAAGTATTTAATCTCAAAGACAACTATTTAAGGAAAAAAATAATTATGATGTTTGAGCATGTAATGAAATCTAGAGTCAATTGTTTAACATTGCTCCAAAGTATTTAACCTCAAAGACAACAGTTTTAAGGAAAAAATAATTATGATGTTTGAGCATGTAATGAAATCTAGGGTCAATTGTTTAACATTGCTCCAAAGTATTTAACCTCAAAGACAACTATTTAAGGAAAAAATTAATTATGATGTTTGAGCATGTAATGAAATCTAGAGTCAATTGTTTAACATTGCTGCAAAGTATTTAACCTCAAAGATAACTATTTAAGGAAAAAAATAATTATGATGTTTGAGCATGTAATGAAACCTAGAGTCAATTGTTTAACATTGCTCCAAAGTATTTAACCTCAAAGACAACTATTTAAGGAAAAAAATAATTATGATGTTTGAGCATGTAATGAAATCTAGAGTCAATTGTTTAACATTGCTCCAAAGTATTAAATAACCTCAAAGACAACTATTTAAGGAAAAAAATAATTATGATGTTTGAGCATGTAATGAAATCTAGAGTCAATTGTTTAACATTGCTCCAAAGTATTTAACCTCAAAGACAACTATTTAAGGAAAAAAATAATTATGATGTTTGAGCATGTAATGAAATCTAGAGTCAATTGTTTAACATTGCTCCAAAGTATTAAATAACCTCAAAGACAACTATTTAAGGAAAAAATAATTATGATGTTTGAGCATGTAATGAAATCTAGAGTCAATTGTTTAACATTGCTCCAAAGTATTTAACCTCAAAGACAACTATTTAAGGAAAAAATAATTATGATGTTTGAGCATGTAATGAAACCTAGAGTCAATTGTTTAACATTGCTCCAAAGTATTTAACCTCAAAGACAACTATTTAAGGAAAAAAATAATTATGATGTTTGAGCATGTAATGAAATCTAGAGTCAATTGTTTAACATTGCTCCAAAGTATTTAACCTCAAAGACAACTATTTAAGGAAAAAAATAATTATGATGTTTGAGCATGTAATGAAATCTAGAGTCAATTGTTTAACATTGCTCCAAAGTATTTAACCTCAAAGACAACTATTTAAGGAAAAAAATAATTATGATGTTTGAGCATGTAATGAAACCTAGAGTCAATTGTTTAACATTGCTCCAAAGTATTTAACCTCAAAGACAACTATTTAAGGAAAAAAATAATTATGATGTTTGAGCATGTAATGAAATCTAGAGTCAATTGTTTAACATTGCTCCAAAGTATTTAACCTCAAAGACAACTATTTAAGGAAAAAAATAATTATGATGTTTGAGCATGTAATGAAATCTAGAGTCAATTGTTTAACATTGCTCCAAAGTATTTAACCTCAAAGACAACTATTTAAGGAAAAAAATAATTATGATGTTTGAGCATGTAATGAAATCTAGAGTCAATTGTTTAACATTGCTGTAAAGTATTTAACCTCAAAGACAACAGTTTTAAGGAAAAAAATAATTATGATGTTTGAGCATGTAATGAAATCTAGAGTCAATTGTTTAACATTGCTCCAAAGTATTTAACCTCAAAGACAACTATTTAAGGAAAAAAATAATTATGATGTTTGAGCATGTAATGAAATCTAGAGTCAATTGTTTAACATTGCTCCAAAGTATTTAACCTCAAAGACAACAGTTTTAAGGAAAAAATAATTATGATGTTTGAGCATGTAATGAAATCTAGAGTCAATTGTTTAACATTGCTCCAAAGTATTTAACCTCAAAGACAACAGTTTTAAGGAAAAAAATAATTATGATGTTTGAGCATGTAATGAAATCTAGAGTCAATTGTTTAACATTGCTCCAAAGTATTTAACCTCAAAGACAACTATTTAAGGAAAAAAATAATTATGATGTTTGAGCATGTAATGAAATCTAGAGTCAATTGTTTAACATTGCTCCAAAGTATTTAATCTCAAAGACAACTATTTAAGGAAAAAAATAATTATGATGTTTGAGCATATAATGAAATCTAGAGTCAATTGTTTAACATTGCTCCAAAGTATTAAACTCAAAGACAACAGTTTTAAGGAAAAAAATAATTATGATGTTTGAGCATGTAATGAAATCTAGGGTCAATTGTTTAACATTGCTCCAAAGTATTTAATCTCAAAGACAACTATTTAAGGAAAAAAATAATTATGATGTTTGAGCATGTAATGAAATCTAGAGTCAATTGTTTAACATTGCTCCAAAGTATTTAACCTCAAAGACAACAGTTTTAAGGAAAAAAATAATTATGATGTTTGAGCATGTAATGAAATCTAGGGTCAATTGTTTAACATTGCTCCAAAGTATTTAACCTCAAAGACAACAGTTTTAAGGAAAAAATAATTATGATGTTTGAGCATGTAATGAAATCTAGAGTCAATTGTTTAACATTGCTCCAAAGTATTTAACCTCAAAGACAACAGTTTTAAGGAAAAAAATAATTATGATGTTTGAGCATGTAATGAAATCTAGAGTCAATTGTTTAACATTGCTCCAAAGTATTAAATAACCTCAAAGACAACTATTTAAGGAAAAAATAATTATGATGTTTGAGCATGTAATGAAATCTAGAGTCAATTGTTTAACATTGCTCCAAAGTATTTAACCTCAAAGACAACAGTTTTAAGGAAAAAAATAATTATGATGTTTGAGCATGTAATGAAATCTAGGGTCAATTGTTTAACATTGCTCCAAAGTATTTAATCTCAAAGACAACAGTTTTAAGGAAAAAAATAATTATGATGTTTGAGCATGTAATGAAATCTAGAGTCAATTGTTTAACATTGCTCCAAAGTATTTAACCTCAAAGACAACTATTTAAGGAAAAAAATAATTATGATGTTTGAGCATGTAATGAAATCTAGAGTCAATTGTTTAACATTGCTCCAAAGTATTTAATCTCAAAGACAACTATTTAAGGAAAAAATAATTATGATGTTTGAGCATGTAATGAAATCTAGAGTCAATTGTTTAACATTGCTCCAAAGTATTTAACCTCAAAGACAACAGTTTTAAGGAAAAAATAATTATGATGTTTGAGCATGTAATGAAATCTAGAGTCAATTGTTTAACATTGCTCCAAAGTATTAAATAACCTCAAAGACAACTATTTAAGGAAAAAAAATAATTATGATGTTTGAGCATGTAATGAAATCTAGAGTCAATTGTTTAACATTGCTCCAAAGTATTTAACCTCAAAGACAACAGTTTTAAGGAAAAAATAATTATGATGTTTGAGCATGTAATGAAATCTAGAGTCAATTGTTTAACATTGCTCCAAAGTATTTAACCTCAAAGACAACTATTTAAGGAAAAAAAATAATTATGATGTTTGAGCATGTAATGAAATCTAGAGTCAATTGTTTAACATTGCTCCAAAGTATTAAATAACCTCAAAGACAACAGTTTTAAGGAAAAAAATAATTATGATGTTTGAGCATGTAATGAAATCTAGAGTCAATTGTTTAACATTGCTCCAAAGTATTTAACCTCAAAGACAACAGTTTTAAGGAAAAAAATAATTATGATGTTTGAGCATGTAATGAAATCTAGAGTCAATTGTTTAACATTGCTCCAAAGTATTTAACCTCAAAGACAACAGTTTTAAGGAAAAAATAATTATGATGTTTGAGCATGTAATGAAATCTAGAGTCAATTGTTTAACATTGCTCCAAAGTATTAAATAACCTCAAAGACAACTATTTAAGGAAAAAAATAATTATGATGTTTGAGCATGTAATGAAATCTAGAGTCAATTGTTTAACATTGCTCCAAAGTATTAAATAACCTCAAAGACAACTATTTAAGGAAAAAATAATTATGATGTTTGAGCATGTAATGAAATCTAGAGTCAATTGTTTAACATTGCTCCAAAGTATTAAATAACCTCAAAGACAACTATTTAAGGAAAAAATAATTATGATGTTTGAGCATGTAATGAAATCTAGAGTCAATTGTTTAACATTGCTCCAAAGTATTAAATAACCTCAAAGACAACTATTTAAGGAAAAAAATAATTATGATGTTTGAGCATGTAATGAAATCTAGAGTCAATTGTTTAACATTGCTCCAAAGTATTAAATAACCTCAAAGACAACTATTTAAGGAAAAAAATAATTATGATGTTTGAGCATGTAATGAAATCTAGAGTCAATTGTTTAACATTGCTCCAAAGTATTAAATAACCTCAAAGACAACTATTTAAGGAAAAAAAATAATTATGATGTTTGAGCATGTAATGAAATCTAGAGTCAATTGTTTAACATTGCTCCAAAGTATTTAACCTCAAAGACAACTATTTAAGGAAAAAAAATAATTATGATGTTTGAGCATGTAATGAAATCTAGAGTCAATTGTTTAACATTGCTCCAAAGTATTTAACCTCAAAGACAACTATTTAAGGAAAAAAAATAATTATGATGTTTGAGCATGTAATGAAATCTAGAGTCAATTGTTTAACATTGCTCCAAAGTATTTAACCTCAAAGACAACTATTTAAGGAAAAAAATAATTATGATGTTTGAGCATGTAATGAAATCTAGAGTCAATTGTTTAACATTGCTCCAAAGTATTTAACCTCAAAGACAACTATTTAAGGAAAAAAATAATGAATGATATTTAAGCAAGCGATGAAATATTTAGAGTCAATTGTTTAACCCCAAAGACAACAATTTAAGGAAAACAATTATTTAATGATATTTGAGCATGTAATGAAATGAGAGTCAATTGTTTAACATTGCTGTAAAGTGTGTAACCCACAGTTCTCAAAAAGTGGTGGTCCGAAGGTTTTGCCACCTAATTTTGCAAAAGACTGACATAATTTTGCTATTTTTGCAATAGAAATAATAGTGAGGACCAGCAGATTTACTTCAAGGACCATCAGGGAAAAAAAGATTTCGAGAACTCTGGAAACCTCAAAGACAACAGTTTAAGGGAAAAAAAATAATTAATGATATTTAAGCATGCAATGAAATATGGATCAATTGTTAAACCTCAAAGACAACAATTTTAAGTAAAAAATTTACACAATTTAAGGAAAAAAAGTAATTATTGATGTTAAGGCATGTAATGAAACGAGTAAATTGTTTAACATGGTGTGTTATGTGTTTAACCTTAAAGACAACAATTTATAGCAAAAAAATTCACAAAAGTAAAAAAAAAATAATAATAAATAATGTTTAAGCCTGTGATGAAACAGGAGGCAATTGTTTAACATCACTGTGTTAAATGTTTAACCTTACTTAAAGACAACTTTTTAAAAAAATTAATTAATTAATGATGTTTAAACATGTAGTGAAACAAGAGTTAATTGTTTAACATGGCTGTTAAGTGTTAAACCTTAAAGACAACATTTAAAAATAAAATTAATTAATGATATTTAAGGATGCAATGAAATAAGAGTCACTTGTTAAACCTCAAAGAAAACAGTTTTAAGAAAAAATTAACTGATGATGTTAAGGCATGGAATGAAACATGAGTTAATTGTTTAACATGGTGTGTTACGTGTTTAACCTTAAAGACAACAATTTAAAGTAAAAAAAAAAAAAAATTTATAATGTTTAAGCATGTGATGAAACGTGAGGCAATTGTTTAACATCATCTGTGTTTAACCTTAAAGACAACATTTAAAAAAAATAAATTAATTAATGATGTTTAAGCATGTCATGAAACGTGAGGCAATTGTTTGATAATGTGTGTTTATTATTAAACCTTAAAGACAACAATTAAAAAAAAATCACACAATTATTAGAAAAAAATTAATTAATGATGTTTTAGAATGTAATGAAATGGGAGTCAGTTGTTTGATAGATCGTGTTAAGTGTTTAACCTTAAAGACAACAAGTTAAAAAAAGAAAATCGCAAAATTTAATAAAATGAATAAATAAATATTGTTAAAGCATGTAATGAAACATGAGCCACTTGTTTAACATCTTGTGCTAAATGTTTAACCTTAAAGACAACATTTTTGAAAGAAAAATTTACACAATTTTAAGGAAAACACAATTAATTAAAGATATTTTATAAGCATGTAATGAAACGCAAGTCAACTGTTTAACATGGCTGTTAAGTGTTTAACCTTAAAGACAAATTTACAATTTTAAGAAAAAAATGAATTAATGATGTTTAAAAACATGGCTATTAAGTGTTTACTTTAAAGACAAATTTACAATTTAAAGAAAAAATGAATTAATGACATTTAAGCATGTAATGAAACGTGAGTCAATTGTTGAACCTTAATGACAACAATTTTAGACTATTTTAAGATAAAAATTAATTAATGATGATAAAGCGTGTAATGAAACGCGAGTCAATTGTTTAACATGGCTGTGTTAAGTGTTTAACCTTAAAGACAACAGACGTGTTCTTTAATCCATTGTCTAATTGCTTGATCAATACAGAAGAAATGTAGAATGTTGTTTGCTTCACTCTCCCTACGGCCAATTATAGACGAAAGGCTAATAGAATTGTCACAAGTGAAATCGTTGGGAATTCACATCTTCAGCTCGTTTAATTCCGATCGCGGTTTGATTTGAATGGAAAGGCTGTCGTCAGTCCTGATGGGGTAACCGTAACAGGAAATATGATTGGATTTTTCGATTATCTGTCGCAGCGCCGCGGATTACTTTGTAATGACTTGTGTATGTTTATCAATTTGTCGTAATTTGTTAGGAACACCTTCTGAAGTCATCCAATTGTTTTATCTGGCTCAGGAGGAAATTATGGTTCTCTATTTATACTAGTGGTAAATAACAGTGTAGAAAAATTGATTTAAAGTGAATAAATTTACACATTTGGTAACAGAAGAGGCTAACTTGCTGTTGGATTTTTTTCTAAGGGGTCAGAGGTCATTTAAAACTGAAAATTTTTTTGCAGAGGGGTCAGTTCTATTGCTATGAAGGTTATGATTAACATTGGTTAGCTGTAGAGTTGAGGAAAATTGCTAAAAAATAGTGCTATTTGGAAAATTTCAAATTAAATACCTAAAAGAAGATTTTTTTAATGGCTTCTTTTAGTATAAACAGAATTCAGTTGAATATGTTGAGTATATCTAAGAACATACCAACAGTTCAGAAGGATTTTGACGGCTCAACCCATCCACTCATTCACTTTAGAAATAAGTATAGAATGGACAAAATTCTAGAAAGTTAGCTGTGCCCTTATTATGCTGGTGACCTGCCATTTATTTTCTCCCATCATCAGACTTATCAACAACGTCTTGAAAAGATTGAACTTTTTTTCTGTCCAATATTTTGACTATATTAATGAGATTAGATATGAATGGGCTTGTGAATGACTGATTGATTGTTAATGTCTGACACCACTTCAGCACTATTGGCTATATAGTGGTGGCCAGCTTTTATTTGGTTCATGTGAAAGGTTGGAAATGAAATCCCCATGAACATCAAAGTTTTAGACTTAGAACTAGACTTTTTTTTAAACTCGATGTATTTATTTTCCCCCTTAATTTTCCATGAAAAACAAACTATTTTCTTCACTTAACCTCTGAAACAAATGATTTTTCTCAGGAAATTTAGAATCAAACAACATGTCCCCTCTAAAGATGAATGGTTGGTGCAATAGAAGAAAATAATACATTTTATTTTGTGTAGCCGAGGAAATTTCATTGTCAGAGCAGATGAGGACACAGGATCTGTCATGTCTATTCTTCAATCAAATTGACTCCAATTTCACAATAATTCTTGAAGCTTTACTAGTTCGTGTTTGGTATTGAATAATGTGCAAGGCTAAAATTGAGAAAAAATGCCATGTTGACTTTATGGTCTAGGCAAATGGGACATTTGGTAGATTTGTCCACTCTATACACACACCCACCATGGACTGTAAGAAGTGACCAAATCTTCCTGAGCTGCAATATAACTTAAAGATCTACTTGTAAGCATTATTGCATTGTCACTGTCTATTTAGAATTTTAAATTGGCAGTTGGATGAATTCTGTGTTTGTTTTTCAGGTATGGATGACGGAAATTGGCAGCAAGCAAACCCCCCTCCAGGACATTACAATAATCATGTAAGTCTATTTTCGTCTAAAATTTATAATTCAATTAAACAAAATTAGAATTAGAATTATTATAGTAGATAAGTAGAAATATGATTACTTTCAAAACAAACATAAAAAATTACAGTAAAAGTTCTTTAATAAGTTTTGTTTTTACTTTTAAAGCAGCAGTTATTTTCAAAATTCAAAGACACTGACAGTATTGTTATTTTTACCAGTATTTGATTGTAGTTTATGTTATAAAATGGTTTTGTCAAAATTTTATTTCACAGATATTGCCTTTGCTAAATTTTCTCATTTGCTGTAAAACTGTTCTTGTAAACAAAAGTTACATTGGTTACATATTTATACATTCTAGGTTTGAGAATTTGATACAGTATTTTAAATCCAATGAATAATTTTCTTTGTAGAATCCATATGATGGACAAAATTATGACGGCCAGAATGATAATATGCATCCTTTTATGAGTATGTATGATTTTATCAACTATTGTTTAATTTAAAGAATGAAGGGAAATATGCTAGTTTGTTGATGTTTTACACCACGTTGTGACATTGGTATTTTCATTGCGATCCATTTTAATTGGTGTAAAAAGCTGGATTATCCAGTGAGGATCCAGACTTGTCAGCAGGACAAAAGAGAGGCAAAAGATACCAGAGGGACATTCAAACTCATAAGTCGAAAATCAACTGACAATGCCATGGCTAAAAAAGAAAAAAGACCAACAGACAAAAATAGTACACAAAACACAACATAGAAAACTAAGACTCAGCAACACGAACCCCACCAAAAACAGGGGGTGATCTCAGGTGCTCGGAAGGGTATGCAGATCATGTTGACAACTTGTTATCCTTATCAATTAAGATTAGGATCAAACACACCTCAAGTTGATAGTCTGGTGGTCACTGTAGATTGTTACTTAGACCATACAGCCACAGAGGCCCCAGAAAGGAGATAAGAGTTATATGTTAATGAGAGAGTAACTAAATGACTGTTGTTCTTAACTTTAAGTTTCCATTATAGAAAAAAATAGGTAAGGGAAATCTGAAACCTTTAACCAGACAGATTTTTTTTTAACTTTTAGCTAATATTCCTAAAAAAATTTTCTGTGTTCTTTTTCTCTCTTGATATTTAAATCGTAAATATAGTATTGAACCAGTATCTGCCAAACCTTACTACGCTTTACTGACCTTTTCAAATGACAGAGATACTTATATGGTGACAGCTATTTTTATCATCAGTATCTTTTGGATGTTTTTATCAGTATCTATTGTATGTTTCAGCCAAAGACCACAGACAACAGTATGGACCAGGCATGAATTCACAGCAACAGGTAAGATTCTGCATTTCAACATGATCCATCCCTGTGCCTCCTGGTACTGTAAATTCAGGAATTTTTGTGTTCAATGAAGTGCAATTTTTTCATGAGCTTGTAAGCAGAGCTTGGCTTAGCCATGAAATCGGATATCCATGAAAATACAATTCCCACAATCAACGAAAATTGATATCCTTTGAAATAAAGAAACTATTGTTTTTTTTAACCAAAAATAGCCAACCATCCAGTAATAATTTGATTAAAATGCCTACTGACCACTCAGTTTGGTCATTTCTAGAAAAGACCCTAAAATAAAACATGCTTGTTTGTGGACTTTCTACCATATATTGTTGTCAAAGGCCTATTGCTGCCCTTGACTATTGACATCTGCTGAAAAGATTCTGATGAAAATCCCAGCAGGAAGCTGTTTACTAAAACAGAGATTTGAAAGTTTTGCCGAATCTAATTAACATAATTATTTTTAAATTATCAAAGTCAGTTTCTACAGTAACAGGTTGCACGACATATGTTGACTTTCTACTGTTAAGTTTTGTCTCACTGTATAGTTTCACGTCTCCCAAGCAACATGTATTACTCAAAGAAACGACGTTATTTGCCAGAGGAAGAAATGTTGAGAAGCTTTTATGGCATGGTAAGAATTCTTTTTACAACGACAAACTTGGTTTTGTTCAAAAACTCGTCAGAATTTTTTCTATTCGGCCAGAAGTCACTGCCTACATGTATTTATGTAGGAATTTACAATTTGTGTTCTAATTATTAGAAAACAGTTGACCATTTTGGAAAGAAGTGTTGTAATTAATCTAGGTCCCTTTTGAAAATATAGCTCTTCACATATTCAGGTATCTATACACCTTTCAAAATTTTTTGATATGAGCGTTCCTGATGAAGGTTTATACTGAAAAGCCATGCCGCTCTGACTCACCAAATTTACAAAGTGTTAATTTCATTGACGAATGTTTCTATCAAACTGGAAATTCAGAAATTTTTTGCAATGAAATAGGTTTTACAAAAATAATAACTCTCATTTTAAAGTATGATAATTTTATTTCAATAGAGCATTTTCTGAAATCGCCATGTGATTCTCTTAAAAGTTAGAAATTTTTGTTTTTCATTCAAATAGATATGTTCAATTATATTTTTAACCTTTTCGAAAAAAAAATTTTTGACACTGTTGTCCCTATAGCGCATTGTCGATTTATAGATACCTCTGGGTAATATTTTTACACTTTCTAAGATGTGTTTAGGCGACTGAGTCCGGTAGCACATTGACAAATTATAGATGTATCGTGATATTGTTTTCTAATTAGTCTCATGTCGTACTGGTCTCAGGTGCAGAACATAGGAGTCCTCATGTTATTATTGTCAATAAACTATCATAGCTTTTCCTGTCAATTTCAACAGAGGGGCCATCTCAGAATGGATTTATTGCATTAAATTTAAAAGATTTTTGTTGTTGCAATAACAGCCTTCCTATGTAAGAGCATGTGATTGTGGGCATAATGTCTTTTTTATTGAGAAACAGGCATTTTCTGTGATTGGTAGTTGTGATCATGATATAGAATTATTGCACTAATATTGTCCCTCATATTATATCATATTGCACGAACTTGCAATAACCCTTTTCTAATATAGCGCCAAGTATTTCGGCATCATTGATGATATTCATTCAATTCCTGCAGATCTGATGCTTGCAGTAAGGATGCAGTATACATTTCTGCCTTTTTTTTATCTCTAGTTTTCTTACATGCAAATATCAGATCATTTACCCAGAACCTCTGTTGTTAGTTCCAAACTTTAAAGAGAAAGTAAAGATTGCAATATTTTTAAATCAACGAGAATGTTCTACTTTTTAGCTATATTTATAGAATTAAAGGGAGACCAGTAAAACAATTGGCAAATATTGCATTTTTATTTTACAAAGAAATATTTATATATATAGATAGTTTTCGATTGACTCAATCTGAACAAGAGTTATTTTGTTGCCATGTATGAGGCCTATGTGCAAAAATTCCTTCATAAATCAGTCGAATTCAACTTGTTAAAACAATTCAGATTTACACCTTCAAATTTCTTAAAATTTACAAGTTTTAAGGAAAAGTACATTAAATGTTAATTTTATACACATTTAATCACAAACATTACATTTGTCATGAATAAACAACTGTTTCTAAAGTCAGGCCGTAATAAGGTAAAAAATATGTATCATTTGAATAGTACGATATGAAATTCTATTACATTCCTTTCTGAAAGAATTTCGTCTTTTGAGACAGTCCCCAGCAATGATCAGCCTTAAGCAAGGGACGCAGGTGCCATATAGAAAGTCTGGATTGATTAGCAAAGCTATGTCGTCTTTTGTTTGTATTCGGAGCTTTGTAAAAAATGTGTAATGAATATAAATATGTAATTTATAACCAGATTCAAAAGGAATTTTATACGGAAGGTGGTTTATGACGGACAAATATAAAAGGATTTTCAACAGTTTTTTTTATATGACGAAAAGAAATATGTTTAAGAAAAATTGATAGGATGAAATTAGTATGAACAAATATAGGTACTTTTGTTATTAGTACAGTCATTGACTGAAAAAAAACCAGCATGATGCATAACACTTTAAATTTTGGTGCTAAATTCATTATTAGCAGTTTGTGTTTATTAAGCTTTCGCCTATGTCTTACTCACGATTATGTAAGTAAATAGGTTAGTAGGTAGGCAGATAGGAAATTTACTTTTCTGATTTTTTTCTTAAATGGGAAAGTCCTGCTCCTGCTCCTTCCCCCTCCCCCATCAAAAAAAAAAAAAAAAAAGTTCGAAAAATAAATATGAACTTTAGACTATTCATGAATACATATAAAAGAATTGAGGTCATTGTGATCCTAATGTAGACATGTTGTTTGGCCTGTGGATTGATCAGTGATTTTGTGTTTCTGATATTGGCTAATTTTGAGATAGGAAGTAAAAAATATTTGCATTCTTTTGATGTGATTTTACATGTTTATGTAATTAAAAGATAAACAACTCTGTACCAATGTAACTTCTGTTCAGGTGTTGAAATCAACCCCTGGTAGCTTGATGCACTTTATAATTGGTTATCTCAGTGAGAATTTGCATTTATAAAAAACAAATTTACAGGAATATTTGAATTTATTGTCAGGGTGATGGCTTTAGCTTATCTTCACTTTGAGTTGAGATATATAGATTTCACCACTGCAACAAGTGTGTTACGATATTTCTCCATTCGAGGCAGTTAAATTTTAATATTTAAAGTGCGAGGCTTGCCGAGCTTTTCAAATAATTAAAATTTTACTGTTGAGAGTGGAGAAATATCGTAATAAACGAGTGATAGTGGTGGAATCTGTTTATCTAATGATTTTTATCCTTCGTTTTCAAAGATTTGTAAATAGTTGTGTTCTTTATATGTGACGTCATTAGGCATGGTCGCCTTTTTTCATGACGTCACAATAGGAAAATTCAGAAGAAACCAAGAAAATTTGACGTCATAATTAAATTTCGACCAATTATTTGCCAAGAACAGATATCTCACTAGTGAGGAGAAATATTTTTCTCACACCGATCAAGAAATGTGAAAACAGCACAAAAATTAGAGAAATTGTCTTGCACAGTTTGTACTATCAAATTTGTTTTTTTTTAAATACTGATCCCCCAAAAAAAATGTTTTTGAATCCAGATTTCTACTGCTATATCTTTGATAATGTGCACATTAAATGAACATCACTCAATTCTTCTATGGAAGCCTTATTAACTGATCCTTAAAAATGTAACAGACTAATCTTCTCCCCAAGAAAGACAACTCTTGGGAAATCTTTTAAAGGGAGGTTATTTTCAAAGAAGTACACAAAATTCCTTGTTCATTTTAAATCAACTGGCATGTTACCCATTACAAGGGTTGAATTTAATGGAAAGAAAGTTGAACACAAGACACCTGGCATTGTGTAAATACTTTGGCACATTGATCGCACCTGGAATACTATAAATCATGGACATTATTTATGTAAAACTTGCAGAATATTTATTATGAATATTTTTTTAGATGTTTTTTTATTGATTATTATGAATTTGAAGCTTGCAGAAGTATTTAGAATCACAGATTTTAACTTGTGGAATTTGTGTGCTCATTGTTCTTCAGCTGCGTACTTTATATGGCCTTTTCAACTTTTTTGTTTCGATTGTCACTGATGAGTCTTTTGTATACTGCGTGTCTGCCGTACAAAATTTTGTGGTAACTATGATGAGTTTATTTAGGACATTTTCCATGTAATGAAATGGTTCTAGAATAGAGGCTATATTGCATTCTCCTGGTCTGTTGTTGGTTCTACAAATATTTCCATCACACTTTTCTTCTGAAAACAAGGAATTATTTGAATTGGGAATAATTTTAATTCTGGAAAATCGATAAGAAATATATGATGAAAACTAACCCAACTAAATAGGGTTAGCCATGGCTAAGTTTAATTTTACTTTCACTGATAATTCAGTATGTACTAACTAACCCCCTTAGCCATGCATGCATGGCTAACCCTTCTAAATTATGTTAGTTTTCATCATTTCTTATCAATTTTCCAGAATTCAAAATTGTTCCATATTCAAATAATTCCTTGTTTGAACAGAATGATTTCATATAAGCACATTTTGATCCTGTGAAGACACCTACTCCCTGCTCTCCAATACTTTTTATGAGTGCTTAGCAGGACATAGTTTGCATTCTTGGTTCTTGGTTCTTCTAGAATAGAGGCTATATTGCATTCTCCTGGTCTGTTGTTGGTTCTACAAATATTTCCATCCATCACACATTTTCTACTCCACAGAATGACTTTATATTAGCATTTTTGATCCTGTGAAGACACTTACTCCCTGCTTTCCGATACTTTAATTTATGAGTGGGGGTATGCTAGACAGGACATCGTGTGCATTCTTGGTTCATTGCAATTTGGCATTGCTAGTATTTATGGCTTGTAAATTAAAAGGATGGGGTGTGAAATACTTAGAATCAGGTCCTTCATTTTGTACGTGATCTTTAAATGAATTGACATGTCTGTATTGTACATGTTATAGAGAAGACACAAAAATGAATTTTTGCTAGGTATTACAGTGCAAAGCTACAAGTTTTCTTTGATTGTGACACCATCTTGAAACTATCACTTACCAAATATAGGTTCCAATTGGTTGCCTAATGATGTGGCTAATGTTCTATTGGCTAGAATATGATATATAATTAGGAACATTGCCTCGTGATTTGGCTAAGGTTCTGTTAGCTTAAATGATATATAGAATTAGGAACATGTCCCGGACAGGCGAAGATATAGAATATGGAATTAAGTAACTGAATGTATTCCAGACCTAATTAACAATTATTGCTTCATGTTGATGTCATTTATGATACTGCCAAGCACTCCGACCTTTTTAGAAAGGTTAAACTTGTAAAGTCTTGGTTTAACACTAATTGAAATTTACCTAAGGACTCTGTTGTTAATGGCAACCACGCTTGGGAGAGACCCCAAAGTAGTTTACTGATAACAAACTAATTTTTCGCAACCTTTGCTAGTAGAAAAAAAAACACTTGTTAAAATCGTTGCAAATGTGAGAAAACTTGGATCTTCCCTTATATAAATGTATCAAGAAAATGTAGAGATCATGAGAAAAAAATCGTGGTAAAGTTGGCTAGAAAGAACTAAATGCAAACCAAAGTATGTGTGAAAAAAAGTTGGTTAACAATACTTGATTCGTGATAATTTGTTAAATCTGCAGAATGACATGTATCTATCAGGTAGACTAGAGTTGTTATATTTATTAATTTTGAAAAAGTGCAATTTAGAATTGAGAATGTATATATTGCAATGTTTATGTAAAAGGAGTCGTCAATTTTTATTTCTTAATTTTCAGGGAATGATGGGTAACAATATGCCAATGTCACCTGACACCCTGTCACCTGGAGGTAAAGCTGCATTCTTCCGAGGCATGTGTTCTACCCTTACTACCTAAAATGGACTAACCCTTAGCTTTTATGTGGTACTAACCATTGTGGTGATGGGGAATTCGGGTTTAATCCTCCTTGTTATTTTATCCCTTAAACTTCAGTTTACAGAAATTCACAATTAGTTTCATCAGATTATTTTAAGGTATATATGCTGAGCATTAAAACTAGGTTATAATATATGTTGTCCTCTGGTTATTTTTATTGTGAGTTTGATGTCCTTGATGTTACCTTCATCTCATTTAATTCATCACATTTGTCCAATTAATGATTAACATAGCAATTTTTAGGGCTTTATTTTGACAATTTCCTCAGAAAGGTTCATTTTGGGAGTTTTTTAGGCAAAAACTTTGGAGAACAAATATATCTTTGATATCAATGTGCACATAAAAAGAAAATTACTCAATTATACTGTGTAAGCCAATCAACTGATCCAGACAAACGTAGCAGACTTAATCTGCTCCAAAGAAGGACAACTCCTGCAAAATCATATACCTTTTAAGTGATTTGGGGTATATTGCAGTTACTTTTTGTGTTTGTCTGGCCAACAAAATTTTTCATATTTTGTCAGAAGCTCAACAGTGATGAGTTGTAGTGTTTGTGCAAAATTAAGGTATAAAATGTCTCTGTTGTTTACCTTATTCATTAGACAATAAGTTTACCTCATTCATTAGACAATAAGTTTACCATATTCATTAGACAATAAGTTTACCTTATTCATTAGACAATAAGTTTACCTCATTCTTTGCCAACACTACAGCCATAAAATGGAAGATGAAACTAATTATGAAATTCCGTAAAACATGAAACCAGATGTTGTAAATTTGTATATTTCATCCGATTGTTTTATTTTTGAATTGGGCACAGAAAAATATAGTACTGTTTCCTGCCTTCCTACCTACCTTAAATGTTAATCCCAGTACCCTAACACATGGACATTTTTGGTGAAGCACTTTTATAAGTCCAGACATTTTTGGTAAAGCACTGTTAAAAGTCTCAGACATTTTTGGTGAATCCACCATTAATATTCAAAACAATTACCAATATACATGAAGTATATGTAAAATATTTTTTCACAATAAAATAATATACCTACTCTTCTGACCCTATTTTTGTTTGTCAGGAGGCAGGCAAATTTAGCATATTATTTTGTTTTGCCTTAATACTAAAATTTGCCTTTTTCTGGTATGGCAAACATCAACTTTTATTGCAGACTTTATTAATTTTTTGTGTTTTTTACATACATATGATAACAGTTGTTTGTTATTCAATTTCAAGGTTTTAATGAGGTAAGAAAGATCAGTGGAAATAATTTGTCTAAAACTATGTTGTTCTCTAATATAAATATAAGGAGATGTGAAATGATAACCAAAGAGACAACTAGCTATAAAGTCCAAAAGATGAATATCTTACTTCACATGTGAAAGAACCCTTGCAAAAACTTTTTGAGGTTTAACCATTGTATTATAACTTATGCAATATATTTGTTTCCAGGACGACGGCAAAGTGGTCACAGTGCTCCAGGAAAACGATCAAAGGTTTGTTGATTTTTATGCCCCACCTACGATAGTAGTAGGGGCATTATGTTTTCTGGTCTATGGGTCCGTTCGTTCATCCGTTCGTCCGTTTTTTTTATGAAGTTGAAGTCCAATCAACTTGAAACTTAGCACACATGTTCCCTATGAGATGATCTTTCTAATTTTAATGCCAAATTAGAGTTTTGACCCCAATTTCATGGTCCACTGAACATAGAAAATGATAGTGGAAGTGGGGCATCCGTGTACTATGGACACATTCTTGTTTTATTCACCGATGATAGTTTCAATTGAAGCGCAGAGTCGGGGATAAAATTGGAACCAACAGCTCATTAAATTTAACCATAGATGTATTTATTAAATACAATTAAGAAAAGATGTGTGAAGTGATTATTTATGTCGTTGAGGATGTAGCTGAATTAAATTTGTTACGTAATTATACACCCTCTAGGAAATGGTGCTATATTCTTATGTTTATACCAATTGGTCTAAATAGTTCCTTCACACTTTTTTCAGTGGACGATTTCCTCATGAAATGCACATGTTGTCATATTCTATTTTAACAATTGTTTGTTGATGAAAGGTAAATTAGTAAGGTCAGATCAGTTTAAAAAGAAAAAAGAAATATTTGTATTGAAAAGTTAACACCAGGGGTTCAAATTTGCTTTAAATAATGAAAGGTCCAGGACCATTTGAAATTTTAAGCGAAGGGTTCTCCATAAGAAATCAGTGGTCGTGTATCAAGCATCAGTGAAAAGAATGGTAGGTCTTTGACTTTTTTAATTTAAAAAATGAAAAGTCCTAACCTTGAAAAGACAGGTCCCGGACCTCTGACCCACACTAATTTGAACCGCTGACAATGGGTAAACAAAGATTTGTGCAAATGTAAACACAACTTGGTCTTTATAAGATGGATTCAATTAAAAAGATTTTTTTCCAATTTCATACAAGTTAAAAGGCTGTCAAAGATTTGCCACTATTCATTAACATTGTAACTAACGTAACTTATTGTTTACTTAACGCCTTTGTACACGCAAGGTTGCCTTGTGCGCAACTCATCATTACATCAATACAATTTGTATGAACCACACGTCGTGTCAATCAAAACAAAGTACTAGCCACAACCTTCAAGATACAGGAGGGATTCTTAACTGTAAAATGTCACATTGCTCTGTATCTCTTGTGTAGTTTTAGCACCTGCAGCAAAATGTCATCTTCAGGGTTATTTAAAAATTTTTATTCATTTTTTTCATTTTAAAATGATTAGATTCACAGTTTGGCTTTACAAAGGTTATTCAGTGTCAGTGAGGTCTAATGTTTTAGTCTGTTTAAGCTCAAATGAGAGACTAAACACAAGACAATGTTCTGTGACAAATACACACTCTGGAAGTTCTACCCTGTTGACATTAGTATAAAAAAGGGGCCTCCAAGGTCGAGTGGTCTGAGTAGTCAAACTACTGTTTCACTAGCCTGTAAACACTGAGGTTGTGAGTTTGAATCCTGTAGCTACAGGTGTGTTCGACTCAATCTTAATGGACTAGGGTTGTCAGTTTTCCTACCGAAGTCGGTGGTTCTCTCCGGGGTCTCCAGCTGCCTCCACCAATAAAAATTGACCGCCACGAAATAGCACAATAGTGCTGAAAGTGGCATTAAACACCAATCAATCAATCTATCTTTCCAAATCTTAAGTCTTATGTCGGAAAGATAAACTTTCAAATGGACTAAAAAGTCTAGAGGTAGTTTTGCAAACGTTATTCCAATGACCCTCCATATTTTTGCAGTGTGGGATTTTCTGCAAAATGCACTCATTTTCATTTCTATTGTTATGATTGTTTGTTGATGAAAGATAAAGTAGTTAGGTCAGACCCATTCTTTTTTTTTTTTTTTAATATATTGAATGTAAACACACTGGATCTAAAAAGATTTGTGTCCACTTTTTAAGGTCGATTCAAATAGAGATCTGTTCAATTTCATACAAGTGTAAACGGGGAGGGAGTCTTAACTGTAAAATGTCAGGTTGCTCTGTAACTCTTGTGCATTTATAGCACCTACAGCAAAATGTCATCTTCAGGGTTATTTATTATATATTTTTTTTCATTTTAAAATGATTAGATTCACAGTTTAGCTTCCCAAAGGTTATCCAGTGACAGTGAGGTCCAATATGTTGGTCAGTACTCAAGACCAAATGAAAGACTGACAGTGGCGGATCCAGAAATTTTCATAACGGGGGGCCCACTGACTGTCTAAGAGGGGGGCTGCTGCAGTCATGTTTCAGTGATTCCCTAAATAATCAACCAAATTTTTCCTACAAAAGAGCCCCCCCCCTTTCCCCTAAATCCGCCTCTGACTAAATACATTTAGACAATGTCACTTTGCTCTATATCTCCGCATTTTTAGCACCTGCAGCAAAATGTCATCTTTAGGGTTATTTTTCATATATTTTTATTTTATTTTTCTCATTTTGAAATGATTAAGATTAACAGCTTGGCTTTCCACAGGTTGTCTGATATTTTAGTCTGTAAATAAATTCTCAGTTCAGCAATGTTTACAGTAGTTGTTGCTCCTGTGGTGAGATGAATTATCATTGACTTTGGTCTCTTTCATTAAATTTACTGTTAATAGAAAGTTCAGATCATTCAAAACGCATAATGTTGTGAAGTTGCCTAGAAAGGACTAAATGCTGCATATAAAGTATCAGTCAAAATAAGTTGGTTTACAAATTGCATTAGCTGGATATAAAGACATTGTTTATGGAGATTGTATAATAAAACTTAAATTAAATTGCTTTTTAAATATTGCTAATTAGAAAATATTTAAAAGTTAGAATTTTAAAAATAAATGTACTCAATGCAATGAGTGAAGTGATCAAATAAGGTTTGAAATTGTTGGGTTTTTTTTTACCATCTTTTGTACTTTGAACAGAAACTTTATTTTCTCTACCAACAGATCAGATAGTTTTTTAAAACTATTGATTAGTATTATTGAAAATTCGTTTGAAAAAAGATTTCTTTTATTATTATTTTGTTGTTGAGAACTATCAGGGAATGTAAAGAATTAAAATATTTTAAAGTAAAGTCAATATGATTATTTAAAAGTGGAAAACAGAGTTGAATGCATCAAGATGATGGATAACAAATAATAATTGTTTTCTTGAAAAAGCAAATACAAAATAAGGTATTATTCCCTGGATATGTTTGAACTTACATTGAGGTTAAATCTATTACAATGTTTGTGTGTATTTAGATTTTTATACTTAAAAACAAAATTGACCAATCAGAGGACAGGCACCTGTTCCATGGTTCAGAGGCTATTGATTCTAAGGTAACAGATGGTCAGATGTAGTTACCTTGTTATTTACTTTATCTAAAACATCTATGGGACCTAGGGTGAGGATTGGTCATGGTTGACTGGCCAGAAGAGGTCCTTAGGCAAGGATGGTTAAAATAAATACCTAATTAAAAAAGATTTGTAAAATGATATCTGGTTTAAAAGTTGGAAAAATTGTCTGGAAATTATTTTCAATAGGGGATAATTTTCCACTTTATATTTAAAAATGCAAATATCTTTTGAATTTTAAGGAATATTTTAGAAATTCCTAAAAAAAAATATTATAATTTGAAAGTTGATATCCCCTTTTGTGAACCTCCCATAGTTCAGTTTACAGTTCATCTCTCCATGTAATTATTTAAATAGATTTATAATAAAGACAATTGACCATGTCCCCTGTCTTCTTTATGATAGGATAAAATGATAAATGTAAATAAATTTTAAATAAAAACTGAAAACATCCAAACCAAATCCTTTGTTCTGTTAAGTGTGGTTTTTAAAAAGGAAGGTCCTTTGTGCTGAAATGTATACCATCAGAAATTTGAAGATAAATGTATTCTTGGAATGGTTTTGAGCTGTTGAACATGAAAAAGTGGCCTTTGTGTTGAAATGTATACCATCAGAAATTAGAAGATAATTTGTATAGTATTCTTGGAAGGTGGAATGCTTTTGAGCTGTTGAACATGAAATTTAAAAATTCTGAATAATTTCTGAAGAAATTTGTTATTTTCCTTTGTTTTGTTGGTTTTGTGGTTAAGAAACTTTAAAAACAAAGTTATCCATGGAAAATAGAAAGTGAAGTGAAGATTTTCAAAAGATGGATGAAAAAAGAAAGAAGGAACATAACTTGTAGAATTGTGCCGTTGGAAATTTATGGCAGGCCAAGAAAGTATCTTATCTGTTCTCTTGTATTGGATCTGTGAAGAAGAAGAAACTTTGCAAAAAAAAAAAAAAAAAAAATTTGTTTTAAAAACTATAAATAAGACAATGACGCAGAAGGGATTAGCCTAGTTGTTTTCAAAACCTCAAAGATCTGACATTTGTCTTGACTTTTTTTTATGTGATCAAAGAAAATCAAAGCCGATTTGTCCGTGTTTTGTGGTTTTAGATTGATAGTCTATTTATTGTGGTTTTTCACCAGGTCATATAAAAATTTGAGATTTGAAGCTCAAACAACTATCTAGTCATGATGGCTCTGGACGAATGGGCTTTCCTTGATTTTCTTGCACCACAGGTAAATCTTAAATGTCGTTATCACACTGGGCTCGAAGGAGTTCTGGTCATGTGACTTATCCTGCATTTAGATTTGATTTGACCATCTTATGGCAAGAATCAGCATACCCGGTAAATCTTCTGGCATTGAGACATTTCACAATTTTTCTTTTGCAAAAAAAGGGGGAAAGAGGGGCATGATTTTTAAAAATCAAGTTGTTTTATTTAAAAAGTTGAAAAAAAAGAAGTTTTGTGTTTCTATTAAAACTTAGGAAGAAAAAACAAAAACACCATTGGTTAATAAAAATAATGATTCTTTTCTCTATGAAAGTGAAATAGAATTGTGCTTCCGAAGAAAAAAAAAACTCCCTCCCCTTCAATAAATAAAAAAAAACAATCGGTATTAGTTCTCTGCTGGACAAACAGAAAATCGTACTTTTGTAGGAGGAAGAGAGTTTTTGTTTATTTCATTATCTTATCTCTCTTTCCTTTCAAACTTTCATAGTTTTGTAAATTTTGCAGTTGTCATGTGTTTATTTTCGAATATACTTACAGGAAAATTATGACACCATAAACTGTGAATAGAAGTCCATTAACTTAGTTCATTACAATAAACGAAAGCTGTTATTGTTTTAGCTACAGCTGGGGGAAATCTGTTGAAGAGTTTTGTTGAAAAGTATGCTTTTGTTTTTTGCAGAACTGGTTTTTTAATGTACGATATAAAAATTGTGTTAACTTGAACTTTTGAAAAGAACGATAAATTTAAGAATTGAGATGGGAAATGTGGCACACAGCTGACACCCTAAGCCGCGAGGCGGAAATGCATGCGATGAATTGCATGTTTAGATTTGAAAGTTAATAAGATTTGTGTAGTCTAAAATTAGCTACCATGGAGAAAACGGAAGGTGTTAGGAAAGTGAAATTTTGCAGAATTAAATTAAAAATCATTTAGTAAGGATCTGGTTTCCTTTTAAACGAGCGCAGTACAGAGAACCAGTGTGTGTTATATAGCATTATAACAAAACTATTAAAAGACTGAAAAAGATTGATTTATTTCACTCAATAAAGTAGAATTTATTAAAAATTGTTCTGTCACTGGACATTCAACAAACAGTGATCAGGCATTTAATCTAAAATTCATGAATTAAGTCAAAGTTTGGGAATTTTCTGACTGATTGTTTTACACACCAATGAATTTCAATATGTCTGGTCTTGCTTTGCAGTAAACAGGGGCAGATCCAGGATTTTTGAAAAGGGGGGCTCAATTCCATGATTCCAATCGATTATATAGTGCCCACAAAAGGGAGGTGAAAAATTTTGTGTACAATTTTATGCTAAAAAAAAAAATCATAAAAATCGTGAAATACAGATGATATAATTTTTTTGGGTGATCAAAAAGGGGGGCGTAGGCCTTCGATGCCCCCTGTATATGCCACTGGTTAAGATACTTTACTTGCCATTTATTTCCCTCAAGTCAGCTGTTTTTTGGAAACGCTTCTAGAAATATAGCTTTTTAGGCTTTGGGTTTGGTATTATATAGGGAAGGATTTAACAGGGGCCTGATAACAAACGGCACTGTTAATTAAAATATGAGCTGGACTACCAGTTTTTTTCCCCATTTTTGCTTGATTATGCTTCATTTGGCCATAAAAAATATTGGCTGGGCTCCCACTTCAAAATTTTGTCTTTCCCTGCAATAGACTATTTCATGCATGCTTGGGTTTAGAATGATACAGATTGTTTGGTAAGAAGATAAATTTGTGTTTTATCCTTAGTTCACCTAGAAAATATTTCCTTGTTCTTGTAATTTGAAGTGCTATATTTAGACTTCTAAGACTCATCAAAATAATTTTTTTGTTATCTATTTTTAGATTTTGTAATATTTCAAATAGATATATTTTGTGCAATTTTTGAAATTCTTAGATTCATCAAAATAAATTTTTGTTCTTTATTTTTAAATTTCATAATTTTTTAATAGAGATATTCTATGCCATATTTTGAATTCTAAGGATCACCAAAATAAATATTTTATGCCCCACCTACAATAGTAGAGGGCATTATGTTTTTCTGGTCTGTCGTCTGTTCGTCCGTCCGTCCGTTCGTCCCGCTTCAGGTTAAAGTTTTTGGTCGAGGTAGTTTTTGATGAAGTTGAAGTCCAATCAACTTGAAACTTAGAATACATGTTCCTATGATATGATCTTTCTAATTTTAATGCCAAATTAGAGATTTTCCCCATATTTACGGTCCACTGAACATAGAAAATGATAGTGCGAGTGGGGCATCCGTGTACTATGGACACATTCTTGTTTTTATCTTTATTAGATTAGATATAGCTATATAAGTTCAGTGGTTCCCAAGGCTAGAGAAATCAATTGGACATTTGGTCCAGTAAAACATTCTCCTTAACTGGACCAGACTCTTTTTTACTGGAAAAAATACACCTATGATTTGGACAAAATTAAAAATTTTACTGGTCATTTGGTCCAGTAATGCATATCACTTAACTGGACCAAACCAATTTTTACTGGTCTTTGCCCAATGTCTGGCACCCTTTGGAATGACTAATATATATTCTGTGCCATATTTTTATTTCTAATATTCATCAAAATAAATGTTTTGTATACTTGTGATTTTTTGGCCTGTAGAGCAGGTTTACTAAGACATCAAATAACGATATTCAATTGCAGCTATTGAGACTTGTGATTTTTGGCCTTTATAATAGGTTTACTAAGACATCAAATAAGATATTCAATTACTATCTACTAGTAAATGTGTACCGGTTGGTTTATGTATGGGCAGCATGTGCAGAGAAGGTGTTTTTTATTGCTCCATCTGTTATGTGATATAATGTAGCTGACAGTACTGATCTGTTATCTACAGTTTATTAACAACATCTGTGTAATACACCTGTTTGTGTATTGGGCAATCAGTGTGTAGCAGTGTAAGGGAGACAACTCTAGTTTGTTTTGAAGAAAGTGATTTCTGGAAATTGTTTAATAAAGGAAAAGCTTTGCCAGAAATTGTTTGTTAATGAAAATGGGAGATGTTGACTTCGTTAGTCTGTTAATTTTGTATTGTTTTTAATTTTTGGAAAAAGAAAGAAGGCAAAGAAATTATGTAATTAAAACAGGTAAAAAAACAAAGATTTTAAATAACTTCTAAAATATTGTGAACTAGATTTCTTCAAACACAAAGAGGGAGAGCCAAAAAATCTGGTGTTTCAGATTTTTTTTTTGGACTGAAAAATTCTTACAATGTTCAGTGACTGGAAAGTGTATTTGAAAATCTTTGGTGTTTTAAAATTTAAAGTTGTATCAAATTATCTTCTTTTTATGTGAACTAATTCTTTACCAAGTATCTAGAATGAAAGAAAGCAATGGTTATTTTGAAATAAGATTGACACAGAAAACCACAGAAAATTGGACCACAAATAAAAGAACTGTCTTGTTAAAATCATTTATGATGATGTTTCTAATCTATCTCAATATTGTCATTGGACATTAAATTTTACGATTACATTTAATTCACCTGTTTGTTTTTCATAAACGAGGTATTGTCTTGTCATACCTGCCTGAGGTAAGCAATTATTGCTACCAGGGTTAATTAGATGTTTCGTCATTTTTATGCAGGTCGCGGTTGTACGATGTTTTGCGGTCTCTTTGAACATGCTTTAACATGGTCTTTATTATATATAATTTAGGTCATTAATTCTGAAGGAAATCTGTAATAATTACCGCACAGAAAGGGTCATAAGGGGTCAAGGACATTAATTTTGTAATCAAGTCCAGTTTATCTTTATAAGGATATAAGCTAGACATCAAAAGAATGATAATTACAAGTACATGAAAATCGCACTTACAGAATTATTGTCCACAAATTAGAATGTTTGGACTATTTTTTTTTGTCCCCTGTCAGTTTTTGTGTTTGTCTGTTTACTTATTCAAACTTTCCAAAATTGATTGAAATGAATTTTCATGAAAATGAACTCAAAATGTGAATATCTGTTAAAAGGGAGATAATTCATTTGTGGAAAGATATTTAAAAGAATTCAGGTTACATTTTGTATTTTCACATTGGGAAAAACAAAAATTTAGACTAGGCCCATTCGCTTGCTGGGATTTAAAATTTTTAGTTTAAACAGCATTTACAAATGACAAATTATTACAATAAAGTAGTACAATTTTATGTAGCAGTCAAATATAGGATTCAGAGACCAAGTTTAGAAAACTTTTATAATTCTGTCTCCCTAAATTTTTATACATAGGTTGTGCCAATATTTATGTGATAATTCATGAAGGATGGTATAGTAAAGTGCCACAATAGATTTATAGCTAAAAATTCAGAAAAGATAGGATAACGGGTCTTTGATCTCCATTTTAAAACTTTTTTTTCAACATTTTTCCAAGTTTGTCACCTTTCAGTGTACATGTTGCAAAAAATTAAATGATGACTTAAGGAAAGACATCTTCTCTGATAAAAAGGTGTTCATTGACAGACTTAAATTTTAGAAAATTTGAAGTTTGTTTCCACCTAATATAGCTACCTTACTAAAATAAACTGAAATATCGATGGCAATGGAAATTGCATATTTTTGTAGGGATTCATCCTAAAATAATATTTTTATGTAAATATTAAATTTAAAAAATTTTTTTTTTTTTTTTTATAACATTTTTTTACACTCCCTTACTCTTTAATGAAACCATACCATCAGTACCCATTAAAATAAAAACTTTGAAATAAACAATAAAACTGCCCTGGTGTGTTCCTGCTGTGTAAAAGTATTTATCAGTGTGTGATTGGTAACATCTGGAAATCATAATTACTGTATGTAAATTCTTAATGCAGGTCATATTTCACATGCATTGGAATAGTCCATTTGATGTAAAGGGGTGGAAAATAATTTATTGACTTTAAAAAAAAATACTTTAAAAAAAACATAAATTTTCAAAAAATATAAAAATAACATGAATTTAAAAGCAAACAATACTTTTTTATTCTTTTTATTTTTTTAATTACATTTGACATTTTAAGTAAGATTTATTTGAATATTTAAAAATATATATATATGAAAAATACACAGAGAAAAAGCTAAATTAGGTTAATGGGAAAAATATTGAAATAGTGTTAAAATCTTTTCATCGAAAAAGAAAAGTTTCCACAAGATTTCATAAAGATTTAAAATCTCAGAAGGAAAAATAAAGTGATTCTTTAAAATTTTTCTATCTAGAAATTAAAAGCACAAACACCCCCCTGCTGACATTAACAAATAGAATAATCCACTTCCTCTGCCCTGCCAGAAAAGTTTTGTTAATAGCCCTGAGTGTTACTGCCATGTGGTAGCAATCAGAATTTTTGGACAGGCGCCCAGTTCTCAGGTTTAAGGAATTATAGCAGAGAGAGAGAAAAAAAAAAACTTGTGATTGAAATCTGGTTTTCATTGTGTGTTGGATTATTAAACATTTGGTTCCAATGTTTTACTACCCTAGACCACTCAGACCCTCACAGGTGCGTTGTCGTGTGCATGTTTTTCAGATGCATGTTTCGTGTGTTTTTTTGCTGCATGTGTTTTGTTTTCGGGATGTGTATCGGAACGACATGGATCTCTCTGCCATCTGGTTAATGTCATGATAAGTCTGATGTTTAAACACAGGTGTGGTGACTTGGCAGCCATTTTGTTTCTGAATTAAAAACAGATAATTTGGCTGTTGTATTGTAAAGCGATTAGAGTAAGCTGGTAAATTTCAAATCTGAACACAATCCAACAAAGATGTATGTTGATGATGTTGTAAATTTCAATATAGATATATATTTGTATATATAGAAATGGCAGAAAAAAATTAAAAACAATATTGTATCACTGTATCACAGTCAACATCAACAGTTTTGTACAAAAAATGGCTGTAATGGTTAAAACTGATCAGATTCATACTGCCTACCCCAAACCCCATCCCACCCCATAAAAAAAAATCCATCCTCATTCTTAAGCTGTTTTATTTTAAATTAATTATAAATTATGTATGAATCATAATTATCAGGTTGAGTTCAAGCATATAGAGTGATTTTGTGATTCACCAGTATAAACAATTATTGTCTGTTTAGGTGGAACTCTATATTTTGCTGATCTTTAAAGCTTATAAAGAAAAGCTTTGACTAGAATCCATGAATATTTAGACATGATTATGCTTTTTTGTATCACATTCATTTATTTCAGAATCTAATGCAATCTTGGTAAAATGTTAAACAATCCAGCCATATTTTCATGTGCCTGTTCCATGTCAGATCATAACATTGTTTTTTTTGTTATTTGGAGAATTTGATGTTGGCATTACTTTGTAAGTTTGTTGGTTTCTGTTAACTTGATTCACAAATTTTATAGACTCTGCACGATTTACAGCTTGATTTATTGCTGTCTATTATTGAAAACAGTATGCTGCCCTCTAGGTTTATTTTAATTATTTTTATCAATGGGTTGCTGTCTCTTAGACAATTTAGACCCCATATTTCTGTTAAATCAAACCAAAACTTGGTGTCTTACAAAATTCTACACACTGGATAATATCCATCCAATGGCATAAAGTCCATTTTCATTTTGGTGCATGAATACTGAAATTATCCACAATCCTTTGGAGGTGGAGAAGAAGAATGTAGGACAGAAAGTCACAGGACAAAAAGTCACAATTCAGTTTTGATATTATTTTTCTTTGAATATGAAAAAAAAAAATTTTTAAAAAGCATTTTTTATATTTTATTGAACTATTATATATTAGGCAACTTTGTAAACACAATTTATTTAAAAAGAATCAATAATGATCAATTAATTGTTAAGAACATCTTGTCAAAGTTGCTTGGTACTTAAATGGCTTCATGGTGCCAAGAAATATATCCTTTGCATGATTAAAATTTGATAAATCTTCATTTATCAAGGCTTATTAACCATTTCCTAAACTGTCATATGAGTATATGTAATAAAAAGAAATGATTTCAAGAACTTTCTCTTATATATTCAAACAATTATAAACACAAATTATTTTGTTACTTTTTGTCCTGTGACTCTTTGTCCTATCAAATTTGTGACTTTAAGTCCTGCGTCTTTCTGTCCATTTACCAAACAGAAGTTCCTGAACCTAAACCTGTAAAAGGTTGGATAAGTCCGCATCATATTTGTTTGCAGCTCTCAACACTTTGAGCAGTTGTTATGAAAACACAATGAAAATTAATCTTAATGAAATCAAATTTAGAGACATAACCAAGAAAGTATAACCCCTTGAAAAATTTATGTTTCAACAGTATGAAATAGTCACATCTAAACCCTTTTCTTACTGTTAAGCAGTTTTGTATAATAAAGTAGTTAAGAAGGAAGGGTTTGTGTATGGACAATTTTAAATGGACGGCCCTTGATTCTTTTGATCAAATCATGTATAAGAAAGGGTATACTATTTTTCTTTGGATCTCAACCCCATTGATATTTGAATACATGTTTTACATAGACATGATAGATATATACATGTATGATTTATATGTGTGTTTTTCATTTGTTTGTTTGTAAGCCATTGGACAATATAAGTGTAAAGCATTTTTCACAAAGTAGAGAAAGTTTTATATTTATTACTATTTATTTTTAGTATAATAACATAAAACTATTTTTTGTGCACATGATATGATTAAACTTGAATGGGAGGAGATTAAATTTACAGAAAAGTATAACATTAAAAAGTTAATGAGCAGTTTTGATAAATTTATGTAACATTTGGATTAATATCAAAAGGCTAAAGAATAATATTAGTGAAAAATGAACCATTTACATAAAATTAGTTTTAAAGTACAAACATTTAAAGATGCCTTATCAAAATATAAATCAAAACAGGAAAAATAATAAGTTTGAACATTAATAATTTATGAAGTAAAGTGTTAAAACATTAAGACATTTATAGAATTTATAAATTTATTTTTAAAAACACCACAGTTTTCAGGTGCCTTTATTCAAAATCAGTTGAAACTATAGAGGTAAAACATGTACATTTTAAAAGTGAAATAAGATTAAAATTAGTTAGTTGGGGTGTTTGACATCCTACACTACACAACAACTTAATGCTCCAAATCAGATGGAAAGATCACAGGTATTTTGGAGGAAAAATTCAGCATATACAGTGTAAATTTTACTTATAATATATACTTATTTTCAAAACTTTACATACAGGTATTTTGAAATTTTACTTATATATTTATTTTCATAAACTTTACATACAAGTATTTTGAAATTTTACTTATATACTTATTTTCATAAACTTTACATACAAGTATTTTAAATCAAATAAAAGATAAAAGTTTTTTGGGGAAATTTCACAATTTACATAAACAACTGATAACCATTTGTTTACAATCCAGTACAAGGGCAAATAAACAACTCATTCTGTGAAATTACTGATAATTAAGATATCTGAGAGATAATTTACATAGCTATCTACACAGGGGGTCACTTCTTATCATATACACTTCAATGACCTCAATCTCAGCCCTTTGATCTCCCCAGGATGACCAGTGGTCACTCATAAACCACTTGACCCTCCCACTGGGGAGATTAACACATCAGTGTCCAATAGGAATGATGTGAGGTTCAGTGTGGGGAAGTGTTATGGTTGATTTTGTGGACGGTGTGAATTATTCTGTTATGTTTTGTAGATGTCAAAATCCAAAATCTTACAAGTTACAAAAATAAATATAATTTCTAAAAAAAAAATTGAAATACCTAATTCAAGGGAATTTACTTAGTTGATTATTATGAAAAATTAAAAAAAAGATGTGGGAATGGAAGGGAATTTTGTAATGCAAAATTGATTTATTTAAGGGGAGGGAGGAAGGAAGTAAGTCTATCTGGGGGAGGGGTAAATATGATTAAAATCATTAAGGAGATGAAAGATAATATTTTATTGTTAAAGAGATGATTTTTGAAAGATAGTAAAAAATGCTCAGAGGATGAAAGTTTGTAAAAACTATTAGGGAGATGAAAGAATTAAAAAAAACTGTTTGGAAGATGAAGGTTTGAATAAAACTTATAAGGAAATTAAAAGATAGTAAAAAAAAAAACTGAATTGAAGATTAAAACTTATCCTTGTTGTCACTAACAAAGTCAACTTGGTCAGTGTTTTCTTTGGCCAGTTAAACTTGGTCCAAGTCATAGGTTGTCACTATCAAATTTTTCAAAAACTTGGTCAAAGAAAAAACTACACTGTGATTGGATAATGACGGTTCAAGTCCATCCAAGTTTCAAGAAAAATAAGATGAGATTCTATTCCATCCAAGTCTGTAAAAGTTTTGGATTAAATTTTTCTTTGACGATTGTCACGATAAAAAAATTCCATCAAACACTAGTACAAGAAAACTTTGATAGTGACAAAGAGTCTTTGATACAAATTGTTAGGGAGATGAAAGTTTGTAAAAACTATGTGGAAAATGGCAGTTTGAATGTAATGTTACGGAAATAAAAGATAGTAAAAAAAACTGCTTTTGAAATGAAAGTTAATAAAAAAAAAACAATGAGATGAAAATTGGTACAGACTTTTTGAAGACGAATGGTAGTAAAACAAACTGTTTCTTAGATAAATGTTACAAACTATACAAGGGAGATGAAAATTTGAAGAATAAGTATTGGGGAAATAAAATATAGTAAAAAAAACTTCATGGAAGATGAAAGTAATTAAAATCTGCTTGAAAGAAGAAAGTTGGTACATAATGCTGGGGGGATGAAAGTTGGTATGAAATGTTGGGGAGATGAAAGTTGGTACAAAATGCTGGGAAAATGAAAGATTATGGTACAAAATGCTGGGATGATGAAAGTTGGTACAAAATATTGGGAAGATGTAAGTAGAAAATGCTGGGAAGATGAAAACAGTTGGTACAAAATGCTAGGGAGATGAAAGTTGGTACAAAATGCTATGGAGATGGAAGTTGATACAAAATGTTGAGTAGATGAAAGTTGATACAAAATGCTGGGAAGATGAAAACAGTTGGTACAAAATGCTAGGGAGATGAAAGTTGATACAAAATGCTGTGGAGATGAAAGTTGATACAAAATGCAGGGAAGATGAAAATTGTAAAACTCTTGAGGAGATGAAAGATAGCAAAAAACTTTTTAAAAAAAATTATAAATTAAGAAGCATTGGGATTGGAAAACTATGAAAAAGAAATATTGAAATTTGCAGAAAATGTGTCCTGGTAATTTGTTTGTCAATAATTGTTACTTGTACACATCTGAATATTCATGGAATTTCGTGAGAAAGGAAGTTTTGTAATTCTAAAGATTTTATAATTATCTCTCTCTGAAACCTTCCACATGTGCAGGTAATCACGTGAATGTTTTATAAATCTGGGTTTTATTTTAACTTGCAAACCACCAGCATTCAAAATGCTGTTAAAATTTGCCAGTCCTAATTACACACAGATGTTTACACTGAATGTAGAACATTGCTATTTCCACAAACATTCAGCTGACTAGGAAGTGCTTGGATTTTTTTGGCTTTTGAAATTAAGCAGAAGTATATTCTGGGAAAATTTAAATGTGATTTGAAATTAAAAAAATAATTCACTTTCTTTACCTGTGGATTTATCATAGAACATGTTTGAAGGTTGATTTTACGATTTATTAAATTCGGGAAGTTTTATTTTTGGAAATCGTCATTCTTTGAGAAACTACATTGTATTTATAGTTGGAATTATTTTAAAAGACAACTGAGAGAAAAACAAATTGACTGCTGCAGTTGTCAGTCAAACTTGTTCCTAAAGAAGTTCTGAAGAAGAAAAATATAGCATATTTCCGAATTTGGATTTAACAAAAAATTCAAAGTGGCGTCACATCGAGATATATATCGCAGGATGTTCTATTCTTATCCTGTTTATCCTCCGATCGGGATGTATCTTCCGACAAAGATATCGGGAGTAAGTATAATATACTTGTTCTTATACAACTGGTACATGTATTTGTACTTGTGCACTTTAATATACCACCTTGAAGTCGAGAGTGGTAAAGGTTTCAACAGGGATACAGTTAATGTCCTTTTTTCTGACAAAATGAAGTAGGGGCAATAAGGCTCTTATTTGGTTCAAACTTTAGCGCAAATTTAAAAGTAACCATATGTGATCTTAAAGTCTTTACAATACTATCATGACTATTGTAAAAGGTTTCTGATGTCAAGAAAATAAAAAAAAACAAATTTACATAAATTTTACAAATTACCATGTCAACAAACCTTTGGGAAAGTTCTATATTTTGTCAAATGGCCTTGATTTTCTATTTAAGTATAATTTGAATTGGAAAAGTATTTGCTCAAAGAAGAAACAACTTTATATTTGGTCAGATGATAGTAATAGCTATAAAAAAAAGCTTCTCTAAAATTATTTTGTATTTTCGTGGAGTCGCACAATATTTTTACAAAAAAATATATGGGCGCATAAACAGCTTTTTCTTTATTTTCATAAAAGGTGGTGCATATAATCACGTAATTGTGACATCATTACCTCAAAAATTGTGAGTAAGTCGTTTAAATTCTGTAATCTTATACATATCCATTCATTATGTGCAAATTTGAAATGGGTCTTTTATAGTTCTATTGTTTTTTTTTGGGACCAAAAACAGGCCTTCTTTAGCAGGTATGAATTCTTCTATTTGTATTAACATAACAAACCACAAAATAATTGCTGAATTCCATTCATACATGTTTTTGTTTAAGTTTTAAATTGGATTTAAAACTTGAAAGAAAAATGATAACATGAAAATTTTCTATTTACTGTACAATTCAAAAATTATTGTTTGCATTTATTATTGCAATTGTCAACAAACTTCAAACTGAAAGTAGAGTAATTATTACTATTTCAGGAAATTCTGTATATAGATGATGCTATCAAAATCAACAATGCAAGTTTTAATTTTTTGCAACATCAATCTAGTCCCAATTTCCACAATAATATTTTAAGTTATTATATTTCTAAATTTACATAATATTATGATATATATAAATCATAATCTAGAATCAATCCCCTGTCTACAAACCACATTAACTTCATATACTTCTTTATAATAAGAATTTCCTACAAAAGATATTAAGTATAAACTTAAGCAAAAAAAAAAAAAAGATGGAAAAAATAGAAGGAAATTAAATTTTATGTAAAATGTGATTAAAAAGTTAGTGTATATGATACCCTAAATTTATAAATTTTGTAATGTTATTTTTATCTAATTTGAAATAGTATTTAAAATTTAGTTCACATTTGAAATCTCATAAATTAATGTCACATTTTTTTTTCCCCATTTATGAACAATGTCAACAACAAATACATGGAAAATATACAGTATTTTTTTCACAAAATTTGAGGTTGAATTCTAGTGGGCAGGGGTGAGTTGTTAAGGGTGGCCAGGTGAAAATAACTAAATCCACCTTCTTTGAATATGCATGAAATATTTGCCACTGGACATTAAGCTAGCAACAATAAACCAATCTAAATCTACCATTGCTGTGGTATATTAAAGTAATAGCAGAAAAAACAAATTTACAGGTATTAAAAACCTTTATCAGAGAAAAACAAAATTATGTGGAAATCAATAAAAGATAAAATAATGCTTTGAAATAGGAGTGTGGAAAATTTCATTATGATTTATGTGAATAAACATTACAAAAATAAAAACTGAATTAATTTTGCCCAAATTTTATCAAATGTATTATGCATTCGAAAATCTTGTAATATATTACACCTGTGAAAATTTGAAAATTATGGGATGTTTTTATCGCAAACGCCATAAATTACGAAATTTAGATGAAATATTCAGAAATTAAACAGTTATAAGACATCTGCTAGTTATAAAACCAAATTGAAAAATGAAATGATGGAAAATGAAAATTTTTGTCAGTCTGTGTTTTGATACGATATGGGATATATTGTATTATCGTATTTATCCCAGCTAGGATTTACGATAAAAACACTGTTAAATTGATACAGCACCTGTGTTTATCTGTAGCAATAGATACTGCTCAGTAGACAGGTGTATTTTGCAGTACTGACTTGATGTGAAACACACATACAGGTGTAAAAAACCACAGAACGGATAAATTATCCAATTCAGAATTCTCACGACAGGTGTGAGGGAACACGAAACATACCAACATGTACTACCAATGTCTTTAGCATTGTTATTTAATATTGTTTACAAATTACTGCCACTTTAATGTAATGATTTTATTTTTGGAAAATTTTTTTTGATTTTATTTATTTATTGGTCTGTAAGTTTTGGTTGATAGCATAAGATTTATTTGTATTTAGTACATTGTAATTCCCAAAGCAGTGAATTAGTCAGATGAACTTATTATTTTTGTGAGAAAATATTTATGCAAGATGGGCTTGGCTAGGAAATTTAAGGAATCTACTTGGCATTTATTTTATTGAATAAATAATGCTGAATATTGTTTTTAAAAGTTCCAATGGTCGGTGGTTTCCTCCTGGCACTATGGCTTCCTTCACCAATAAAAACTGACCACCACAAAATAGCACAATAGTGTTGAAAGTGGCGTTTAAAACCAAACAATCAATCTGTAAAAAGTTGAAATCTGTCATAATCAATTATAAAGACAAATCCATTTCATGATTAGACATCGTCACATTAGCCTTATTGAAATGAATTAGTTGTTGACATATTGCTTCAACTGTTTCCTTAAAAATTACTGATGATTTATAAACATTTCAGTATATATTACAATCAGTTTAGATGTTTTGTGAAAAGAGTGTTAGGGCCTTGACTTATAGTAATGTCTTTGTAGATGGAACAGAGAATTCCTACATTGTATTTCCAAAATGGAATTTGTGTCAATGAAAATATTGTTAAAAGTTTCAAAAATGTCCAAGAAAAATTGTCATAAACCTTCAGATTTTATCATTTTAAGGCGAAGAGTGGATTTGAACAAGTTCAAAGTTGTGTTTTATGTTGCTTTATAATCAGTCTGTCCATTGTGCAAAATTTTTTATTTCTGTTCGATTTTTGGCTCGCCTTGACGGAGTCAAAACGCGAGACATAGGTATGCTGTTTCCAGCTGCAACGGCGGCGGCGTCAACAATGTATTAGTTTGTGATTAGGTCTAGTTTATGGTGAACAGCTAGTGGTAGGTCAGTGATATTTGGTATGCAGTTGTATAAACATTGGCACATCTCATTACCATGGAGATTATTTGGCCCTGCCTCCTCAGTCATGGTCTATTGACTTGGAAACTTTGCTTCGTTTACATGTATTAGTTTGTGATTAGGTCAGTTTCTGGGGAATTACTAGTGGTAGTTCAATGATAATTGGTATGCAGTTGTATAAGCATTGGCATATCTCATTTCCATGGAGATTATTTTGCCACGCTCCCTCTGTCACGGTCTATTGACTTTGAAATTTTTGCTTAGTTTTCATGTTTTAGTTTGTGATAGGTCAGTTTCTGGGGAACCACTAGTGGTAGGTCAATGATAATTGGTATGCAGTTGTATTTATATATAAGCATTGGCATATCTTATTTCCATGGAGATTATTTGGCCACGCCCCCTCTGTCATGGTCTATTGACTTTGAAATTTTTGCTTAGTTTTCATGTATTAGTTTGTGATTAGGTCAGTTTAAGGGGAACTGTTAGTGGTTGGTCAATGATAATTGGTATGCAGTTGTATAAGCATTAGCACATCTCATTTCCATGGAGTATATTTGGTCTTTACCCCTCAGTCACGGTCTATTGACTTTGAAACTTTTACTTAGTTTACAGGCATTAGTTTGTGATGTACCACTAATGTTAAGTCATTGATATTTGGTAATACACTTGCAAGTTCCATTTCCACGGAGATTATATAACCCCACTCCCTCATTATGGTTCATTGACTTTGAAACTTTTGCATAGTTTACAAGTTAATGTTTGTGTTTAGGTTTGTTTAAAGGGAACGACTTATGAAAAGTCAGTGGTATTTGGTATGGAGTTGTATTAGCATTGGCACATCGGATTTCCATGAAGATTGCGTAGCCCTGTACCTTCAGTCATGGTTCATTGACTTTAAATTTTTGCATAACTTACATGTTAAAGTATTGCTATTTTAATTTCAACATTTGCATTATCAAAATAACAAATAGGCGAGACATATCTCTGTGTTAACAGTTTTATTATCAAATTTGAATATTTTGTGTAAAAATGAGCTAAATACCTTAAGAGCATTTTTTTTATGCCCCCGCTGTAGCGGAGGGGGCATTAAGTTTTACCCTTGGCCATCTGTACGTACGTACGTCCCAATATTTTTTTTCATAAATTGTTTGCATTAAAACTTCTAATACATTACAGCCATTCATTGTTGGCATAGTTCAGACATATGCATTAATCTACAAATAACATATTTATCATGTTTATTGTTTATGATGTGCAGTATGATTCCACATTTCGTAGAAAATTTGAAGAATGCACAAGTCGATTATTAGTTCTTCTTAATGAAGCCTAGTCTTAGTCTTGATGCAATCATTTTTGCCGAAATTTTGTTTTTAACACTTACAAAAACACCATGATGACATATTTTGTGGAAACAAGTAATAATTGTAACAGTGTCTAGTGTCTGTGATTTACTGTTAGCTTTTGACACCTTCAACCTTTACATATTTAACTCAGATGAATTGTCAGAATTGTGTAGAAAATTTGGAAGAATGTACATATATTTTTCCTTTAGCAGATTTTGAGTTCTTCTTTAATTGCAGTCTTGCTTAAGTCTTAATCTTCTGTGCAATCATTTTTACCCTAATTTTGTTGTTAAGTTTGATTATAGCACCATGAAGAAATATTTTGTGGGAAACAAGTAATTGTTGTAATAGTGTCTGTTATTTCCTGTTTGCTGTTGACATTTTTGCACCTTCAGCGATCTTTACATATTTAACTCTGATGAATTGTCAGATTTAATTTAGTTGAGGTACTTGGCTCCAGCAAAGTCTTAACCTCTGTATAATTTACTATGATTCATAGTTTTTTCTTATATACAAATATCTCTCTATGAATTATAAAGTTATATTTTATGTTGTTTTTTTTTTTTAATTTCAGGTTTATCCGCCGGCCCCAAGTCCGGAAGACTACCAAGATTCCCCAAACAGATACACTTCCCCAAAACCCCTTTATGGGGATGGTGGGTATTATATGGGTAAGTATTGAATCATTGATACCAGGGGTTCAAATAAGTGTGAGTCAGAGGTCCTGGACCTGTCTATTCTAGGAGAGGACTTTTCATTTTTAGTCCCCTACTGACGGTTTAGGTTTACACTCCGTCCATCTGTCCATCCATCAGTCCGGCAAATCAGCTTTCCACACTTTTTTTCTTCGTTCTTGAAGATATTGATTTTATATTTGGTATATAGTTTTATCATGACAAGTTATAGATCAAGTTTGAATTTTCTTCCAGTCTGATGATTCAGTCCAGAGTGATGGACCATAACTCTGGACCATATCTTATGTAAGAGTACTATGTTAAACCATATTTCTGTACAAAGGGAGATAACTCATTTTTATAAAGACATTCTTTGTTGAATTATATGAAGAATTTTTTGGCAGGTTTGTTTGTTATTTAGTATAAACTAATTTTCTGAATGCTATAGATATAAAAAAAATTATGAAGAGAAATCCTTTAATTAGATAATAATCTATTCTTATTAATGTATAAATTTCAATACATTACACTGTGTAGATAAAAGTTGTTGACATTTTATAGATAAGTTACAAATCTATATTAGTTTGTGACAAATGAAAGAAAAATATTTGGAACTATTAATTATATTTGATTATAATTTGAAAAAGATATACACTGTATTACATCATATCTAATTTTAGAGAACTATTAATCATATCTAATGTTTTTTCACTCATATAATTAGTTTTCCACACTGTTTATGTCGAGCCTTGACTTTAGTCAAAAAGCGAGACATAGCGATCCTACATTCCGTCGGCCGTCACAAATATTCACTCTGTGGTTAAAGTTTTGAAATTTTAAAACTTTCTTAAACTATCCTGGATTTGTACCAAACTTGGACAGAAGCTTGTTTATGATCATAAGATAGTATCAAGAAGTAAATTTTGTAAAAATAAAATTCCTGTTTTTCCGTATTTTACTTGTAAATGGACTTAGTTTTCTGCCAGGAAACATTACATTCACTCTGTGGTTAAAGTTTTTAAAATTTTAATAACTTTCTTAAACTATCCTGGATTTGTACCAAACTTGGACAGAAGCTTGTTTATGATCATAAGATAGTATCCAGAAGTAAATTTTGTAAAAATAAAATTCCTGTTTTTCCGTATTTTACTTGTAAATGGACTTAGTTTTTCTGCCAGGAAACATTACATTCACTCTGTGGTTAAAAGTTTTTAAAATTTTAATAACTTTCTTAAACTATCCTGGATTTGTACCAAACTTGGACAGAAGCTTGTTTATGATCAAAAGCTAGTATCTAGAAGTAAATTTTGTTAAAATTTTGTACCTGTTTATCCGTATTTTACTTATAAATGGACTTAATTTTTCTTCAAGTTAACATTAAATACAGTCTGCAGTTAAAGTTTTTAAAACATTTATTAGATTCATAAACTATCCTGGATTTATACCAAATTTTGACAGAAGCTTCTTACAATCCATTTTGCACCTTCAGCGATCTTTACATATTTAACTCTGATGAATTGTCAGATTTAATTTAGTTGAGGTACTTGGCTCCAGCATAGTCTTAACCTCTGTATAATTTACTATGATTCATAGTTTTTATACGACCGCAAAAAATTTTGTGGTCGTATATTGGTATGACGTTGGCGTCGTCGTCGTCGTCGTCGTCGTCAAGACGCATTGGTTTCGCACTCTAACTTTAGTTTAAGTGAATGGATCTCTATGAAATTTTACCATAAGGTTCAATATCACAAAAGGAAGGTTGGGATTGATTTTGGGGTTATGGTATCAACAGTTAAGGAATTAGGGGCCAAAAGGGCCAAAAATAAGCATTTTGTAACTTCCAGACATAACTTGTGTGTTAGTGTATGGATCTCTCTGACATTGTACCACAAGGTTCCATATCACAAAGGAATGCTGGGATTGATTTTGGGGTAATTGCCTCAAAATTTTAGGAATTAGGGCCAAAAGGGCAAAACAAGCATTTTCTAGTTTCAGGACAATAACTTGTGTGTAAGTGTATGGATCTTTCTGAAATTGTACTACAAGGTTCCATATCACAAAGGAAAGCTGGAATTGAGTTTGGGGTAATTGCCTGAAACGTTTAGGAATTAGGGCCAAAAAGGGCAAAAACAAGCATTTTTCTAGTTTCCAGACAATAACTGTGTGTAAGTGTATGGATCTTTCTGAAATTGTACTACAAGGTTCCATATCACAAAGGAAAGCTGGAATTGAGTTTGGGGTAATTGCCTGAAACGTTTAGGAATTAGGGGCCAAAAGGGCCAAAATAAGCATTTTCTTGTTTCCAGACAATAACTTGTGTTCAAGTGTATGGATCTCTCTGAAATTGTACTGCAAGGTACCATACCTCAAAGGGAAGGCTGGGATTGAGTTTGGGGTGATGAATCATAAGGGGTTCAAAAATTTGGGGGTTTTCTTTTTTTCCTTTTTTTTTCTTTTAAAATTTTCCATTTTAAGTTGGTTATTTCTGATTTATATTTAAAAGCAAATAATAATGATATGGCAGGAGATACACACCTAACAGGATGTAAATTATTATATGATAAGTATTGTGCAATAGCAAGAAATTTTCAATTGCACAGTATTGCAATAGCAAGAAATCTTCAATTGCACAGTATTGTGCAATAGCAAGAAATATCCAATAGCACAATATTGCGTAATAGGAAGAAATTGTCAATTGTACAGTATTGCGCAATAGCAAGAAATATTCAATTGCAAGTATTGCAATTGCAAGAATATTCAATTGCACAGTATTGTGCAAAGAAGATACTTGGTAAATTGCTTATTTCTTGACCAATTTCAATGGGGTTTTATTCTTGAACTCTTGGGGTTCTTTAATATGCTGAATCTAATCGTGTATTAAGTTTTTGGATTTTGGGCCCGCTTTTAAATTGGTCCACATTGAGGTCCAAAGGGTCCAAAATTAAACTTTGTTTGATTTCATCAAAAATTGAATTATTGGGGTTCTTTGATATGCCGAATCTAACTGTATTTAGATTCTTAATTTTGGTCCGTTTTCAAATTGGTCTACATTAAGGTCCAAAGGGTCCAAAATTAAACTTAGTTTGATTTTAACAAAATTGAATTCTTAGGGTTCTTTGATATGCTGAATCTAAACATGTATTTAGATTTTTGATTATGGGCCCAGTTTTCAAGTTGGTCCAAATCGGGTCCAAAATTAAACTTTGTTTGATTTGAACAAAATTGAATATATGGGGTTCTTTGATATGCTGAATCTAACCATGTATTTAGATTTTGATTTTTGGGCCCTGTTATCAATTTTTTCCACATTGAGGTCAAAAGGGTCCAAAATTAAACTTTGTTTGATTTCATCAAAATTGAATTATTGGGGTTCTTTGATATGCCGAATCTAACGTGTATTTAGATTCTTAATTTTTGGTCCCATTTTCAAATTGGTCTACATTAAGGTCCAAAGGGTCCAAAATTAAACTTAGTTTGATTTTAACAAAATTGAATTCTAGGGTCTTTGATATGCTGAATCTAAACATGTATTTAGATTTTGATTATGGGCCCAGTTTTCAAGTTGGTCCAAATCGTCCAAATTAAACTTGTTTGATTTCAACAAAATTGAATATATGAGGTTCATTAACTATGCTGAATCTATACCATATTTAGATTTTGATTTGGGCCATTATCAAGCTTCTGTCACATTGAGGTCAAAAGATAGTATCTAAAGGAATATTTTTATTGATTTTTCCTCATTTTTGTTGAGCCTGCAATCAACCATGATTTAGATTTTGATATTGGACCATAATAGATGAATGTTCAACCTTAGAATTTTTAGTCATGCTTAGACAGATTCATTCTGTGTCATGATATTTACTTGTAATGTTTAATCACAACCATTCAGAGCTGTATAGAACAAGTTAGCATTTTGTGTCCATATAATGCCCCAACTATTTACCTAGGGTTCGACTATGGTGTTGCCATGCAATTATCTATACAGAATCTTGTTAATTTTAAATTAATAATAGTGTTTTCTACCATTTCAGGTTTACACTGCCAGTTCGATTAGACTTAGATTTCTTAGATACCCTTCACTCAAACCTTTAAATGGTCGGAGGTTGTCATTATTGTAAAGAAATTTGAACCCTGTGATACTAGTAAATAATGGTCTTTAAATGTCCTGGCCTTAGTATATTCATAGAATGGATTTGATTTTAGTCCAGACAATGAAGGGATTTAGGTTATCTTATTCCTTGTCATGGTCTGTGTCATCAGATCCAAATCTGCTGGTCCTCACTTTTTCTTCTATTGCAAAATATATTTAATTTGTATAGGTCTTTATTGATTAAGCAATTTGAATTTTTTCAGTCGATATTATCAAGTGAGGACCATAACGATCTGGACCATTCTTATGTAAGAGTCTATGCGTTACAACCATATTCATCTGTCAAGGTAATAAATTTTTAAAAATGAATCTTTGTTGAACTATCCATGAAGAATTTTGCAGTTTGTTGTACTAGTATAACTATGTTTCTGAATCATAGATAATATCCAAAATAAATTTTGAAAAGAAATTCAATTTATATCCTTATTCTTATTAATGTATTAATTTATCATTCATGGAATAATTGTTGAATTTCTAATAATTGAAAATCTTTTAGTTTTGACAAATAAGAAAAAATATTTGATATTCAATAATTTGATTGTAATTTTGAAAAAAAAATCACTGTATTTCAATTAATTTTAAGAACTTATTAAATGGATCTATAGTTTTTCTCCATTATAATTATTTCACTCTGTTTAGATGTTAAAGTTTTAATATATTTAACATTTTCTTAAACTATCAGGTTTGACCAATACTTGGCCAGTAAAGTTTTTACTAGATTTCAAGCATACTCTAGAATGTGTTATTTTGAAATTAAAATTTAAGGTCTCCATTTTTCTATTTGCTTGATAAATGGACTTAGATTTTTTGGATCCTAGTTAACATTTCATAAGGTCCTGAGGTTTAATTTTTAAACAAATTTGAACTTGATTCAAAACATAATCCTGGTTTTACCAACTTCGACTTAGATATATTAAATCAAAATGGATTGTAATAGGACAATTTAATTATTCTATAATCCTTATTTTGTTGATGTCTGATTAAAGAAAATTGCTAGGCCTACACTTGTTTCTATTGCAAAACCTACAATTGTAGTCTTTTCAAAAATTTTGTGGTCAAAACCTTCAGACCACCACTATTCGAGAACTCTATGACAATTAATGAAGAAATTATGATATTTTGAAATATACTTTCTTATTGCCCTGCAATTTCTGTATTTCTGATGTTCTTTGGTAGGTTTAAAACCCTATTTAGTCTCACTATATACAGTTAAAATATCAAGGAGAAATTGTAAAATATCAAGAGTACCAAAAGCACTTATAAACCAAAACTTGTCTGCCATTGTTAAGTGCTATGAAACAAAATAGGATTTTTTCTTTCCATTGAAAATGTTGTCTTTATTGTAGATCCATCGACTCCTACAGTCAACCGGATCCTTGGTCATCGAATAATGTTCCTCCCACATCAACATATCCTTCATCCATGTTGCCTGGCAACAGTCATCAGTACAACTCAAACATGCATCATGAAATGGTAAGTCTGAAGCCATAGGTACAGTCATATTTAAGTCTGAAGCCATAGGTACAGTCATATTTAAGTCTGAAGCTATAGGTAGTCATATTTAAGTCTGAAGCCATAGGTACAGTCATATTTAAGTCTGAAGCTATAGGTAGTCATATTTAAGTCTGAAGCCATAGGTAGTCATATTTAAGTCTGAAGCTATAGGTACAATCATATTTAAGTCTGAAGCCATAGGTACAGTCATATTTAAGTCTGAAGCTATAGGTAGTCATATTTAAGTCTGAAGCTATAGGTACAATCATATTTAAGTCTGAAGCCATAGGTACAGTCATATTTAAGTCTGAAGCTATAAGTAGTCATATTTAAGTCTGAAGCTATAGGTACAATCATATTTAAGTCTGAAGCCATAGATACAGTTATATTTAAGTCTGAAACCATGGATAGTCATATTTAAGTCTGAAGCTGTAGGTACAATCATATTTAAGTCTGAAGCCATAGATGCAGTCATATTTAAGACTGAAGCTGTAGGTACAGCCATATTCAAGCCTGAAGCCATAGATAGTCATATTTAAGACTGAAGCTGTAGGTTCAGTCATATTTATTATCAACAGTCTTAGTACTCAAACAGTGCATCACTGAGCATGTTAAGTAATCAGTCGTAGGTACATGTTATACTTATAACAAGGTGTGATTCATTGAGGATCTACTTTCCTTGTGAATCACTTTGAATCACTGAAATACAAGGGGATTGTTGGTACATGTAATATCAAATAATTACATTACATGTATGTTTCACTATAACACGTTATTTTGATTGGCTAACAGCAATCTCTCTTCATTCTGAAATTAACCTTCATTTCAAAATGAAATGTAACATTCATGATGACACGAACCTCCACAAAAAAAGTGCAAAGGTAAATAAAAGAAAACCTTGATAGAAATAGTGTTTTCATGATCGTAGCAAAAAAAGATGTAATTATAAGTATTGAATGCTTCTTTTAGTAATTTTAATGTTGATCACTGTTGGAAATCAATGGTTAATTAGACATAGGAGCATTAATGATTTCAATACCTGAAAACTATAGGTAAAATTTTGATTCACAAGAAAATTAACTTTAAAACAGATATTTTGTGGATCTTTTATTATTGCTAAATTGTGATAGAAAAGGTTTTACACCAAACAAAACCTCTATACTTTAATTTTGATAGCAGCAACTCCTGAAATCTTGATGATTAATCTTGAACTTTATCTCCATTGTTCACCAATAACAATAATAAATGCACACATCAATTTCTTAATGGACAGTAGTTAAAACTTGTATAAGTTAGTTTGTAAAGGTATTGAAGTTGCTAGCTTAACTAGCTTGAGAGGACTTTTCATTTTAGTCCCCTACTGACGAAGTCGAAGGGGACTTTAGGTTTGCACTCCATCCGTCTGTCCATCTGTCTGTCTGTCCATCCATCAGTCCGGCAAATCAGCTTTCCACACTTTTTTTCTTCGTTCTTGAAGATATTGATTTTATATTTGGTATATAGTTTTATCATGACAAGTTATAGATCAAGTTTGAATTTTCTTCCAGTCTGATGATTCAGTCCAGAGTGATGGACCATAACTCTGGACCATATCTTATGTAAGAGTACTATGTTAAACCATATTTCTGTACAAAGGGAGATAACTCATTTTTTAAAAGACATTCTTTGTTGAATTATATGAAGAATTTTGGCAGGTTTGTTTGTTATTTAGTATAAACTAATTTTCTGAATGCTGTAGATATAAAAAAAATTATGAAGAGAAACTTTAATTAGATAATAATCTATTCTTATTAATGTATAAATTTCAATACATTACACTGTGTAGATAAAAGTTGTTGACATTTTATAGATAAGTTACAAATCTATATTAGTTTGTGACAAATGAAAGAAAAAATATTTGGAACTATTAATTATATTTGATTGTAATTTGAAAAAGATATACACTGTATTACATCATATCTAATTTTAGAGAACTATTAATCATATCTAATGTTTTTTTCACTCATATAATTAGTTTTCCACACTGTTTTTAGTCATGCTTGAAGTTATTGACATGATATTTACTTTTGCTTACACCATGACAAGTTATAGAACAAGTTAGCATTTTGTTCCAGTAAAATGAATTTTTACCCGGTAGGGGACTATGTATTGCCATGCAATACTCTCAGAATGCTTGTTATTTTTAAATTACAAAAGTCAAGGACCTACCATTCTTTACACTGATGCTTGATACACGACTTATGATTTCTTATGGATGACCCTTCACTTCAAATTTCAAATGGTCCTGGAGGTTTCATTATTTAAAGCAAATTTGAACCCCTGTGATACTAGAAAATAATTCTGTTATAACTGTCTGCTTAGATATAATCAAATAAAATGGATTGAATAGGACAATGAAGAGTTCTAGTAATCTTATTTTCTATGATGGTCTGTGAAGAAAATCTGCTGGTCCTCACTATTGTTTCTATTGCAAAATACCAAAATTGTGTAGGTCCTTTTTTCAAAAATTTTGTGGTCAAAACCTTCAGACCACCACTATTCGAGAACTCTACGACAATTAATGAAGAAATTATGATATTTTGAAATATACTTTCTTATTGCCCTGCAATTTCTGTATTTCTGATGTTCTTTCGGTAGGTTTAAAACCCTATTTAGTCTCACTATATACAGTTAAAGTATCAAGGAGAAATTGTAAAATATCAAGAGTACCAAAAGCGCTTATAAACCAAAAACTTGTCTGCCATTGTTAAGTGCTATGAAACAAAATAGGATTTTTTTCTTTCCATTGAAAATGTTGTCTTTATTGTAGATCCATCGACTCCTCACAGTCAACCGGATCCTTGGTCATCGAATAATGTTCCTCCCACATCAACATATCCTTCATCCATGTTGCCTGGCAACAGTCATCAGTACAACTCAAACATGCATCATGAAATGGTAAGTCTGAAGCCATAGGTACAGTCATATTTAAGTCTGAAGCCATAGGTACAGTCATATTTAAGTCTGAAGCCATAGGTACAGTCATATTTAAGTCTGAAGCTATAGGTACAGTCATATTTAAGTCTGAAGCCATAGGTACAGTCATATTTAAGTCTGAAGCTATAGGTAGTCATATTTAAGTCTGAAGCTATAGGTACAATCATATTTAAGTCTGAAGCCATAGGTACAGTCATATTTAAGTCTGAAGCCATAGGTACAGTCATATTTAAGTCTGAAGCCATAGGTACAGTCATATTTAAGTCTGAAGCCATAGGTACAGTCATATTTAAGTCTGAAGCTATAAGTAGTCATATTTAAGTCTGAAGCTATAGGTACAATCATATTTAAGTCTGAAGCCATAGATACAGTTATATTTAAGTCTGAAACCATGGATAGTCATATTTAAGTCTGAAGTAGGTACAGTCATATTTAAGTCTGAAGCTATAGGTACAATCATATTTAAGTCTGAAGCCATAGATACAGTTATATTTAAGTCTGAAACCATGGATAGTCATATTTAAGTCTGAAGCTGTAGGTACAATCATATTTAAGTCTGAAGCCATAGATGCAGTCATATTTAAGACTGAAGCTGTAGGTACAGCCATATTCAAGCCTGAAGCCATAGATAGTCATATTTAAGACTGAAGCTGTAGGTTCAGTCATATTTTTTATCAACAGTCGTACTCAAACATGCATCATGAGATGTTAAGTATCAGTCGTAGGTACAGTTATACTTATAACAAGGTGTGATTCATTGAGGATCTACTTTCCTTGTGAATCACTTTGAATCACTGAAATACAAGGGGATTGTTGGTACATGTAATATCAAATAATTACATTACATGTATGTTTCACTATAACACGTTATTTTGATTCATTCTGAAATTAACGTTCATTTCAAAATGAAATGTAACATTCATGATGACACGAGCCTCCACAAAAAAAGTGCAAAGGTAAATAAAAGAAAAGCTTGATAGAAATCGTGTTTTCATGATCCTAGCAAAAAAAGATGTAATTATAAGTATTGAATGCTTCTTTTAGTTTTTTTAATGTTGATCACTGTTGGAAATCAATGGTTAATTAGACATAGGAGCATTAATGATTTCAATACCTGAAAACTATAGGTAGAATTTTGATTCACAAGAAAATTTACTTTAAAAACAGATATTTTTGTGGATCTTTTTATTATTGCGCAAATTGTGATTGAAAAGGTTTTTACACCAAACAAAAACCTCTATACTTTAATTTTGATAGCAGCAACTCCTGAAATCTTGATGATTAATCTTGAACTTTATCTCCATTGTTCACCAATAACAATAATAAATGCACACATCAATTTCTTAATTGACAGTAGTTAAAAACTTGTATAAGTTAGTTTGTAAAGGTATTGAAGTTGCTAGCTTAACTAGCTTTGTAAATAGTTTTAAAATAGCTAGCTTTACTTATTTTGTTTGTAAATAGTTTTGAAATTGCTAGCTTAACTTGTTGCTGGCTTCAAACTGTGTTATAAATTTATCTGGATTCCTCGTGATCAAGTTGAATGAGCCTATTTGGTATATTAATAAGCCTGTATCATTAACGAGGAAAAAATGGATGTCTATTTAACAAAGAGTCGCATATGTTTTATTTATCGTCAGATGAAAAGCATATTGTTAAGTAAAGATCATTCAAGAGTTTGATACATAAGACAGGTTGTTTGTGATCACTACTGCAGGGAAAGAAACCTGTGAAAAGAGAGTTTACCCAAATGTCGCGGTTGGGGGGTTAAGATAATTGAGCTAACAGCCTCTTAATGATTTTAAGGGCAGTTGATAATTGATAGATCAGCCCGATTATCTTATTCAGTGATTTAGATAGATTTGTTTATCATGCTTTTGTTACAGTGTATGGGGATAGTTTATAACCAGTTCAGATAGTATTGGATAAATCATTATCTTTATATATTTTCTTACAATATTAGACAAATCCTGAACTTCATATATTTTCATACAATATTAGATAAATCCTGATCTTTATATATTTTCTTACAATAATGGACAAATCCTGAACTTCATGTATTTTCATACAATACTAGTTAAGTCCTGATCTTTATTTATTTTCTTACAATATAAGAAAAATCCTGAACCTCATTTATTTTCATACAATATTGGATAAATCCTGATCTTATATATTTTCAGACATTTTTGGATAGACTTGTGTTTAAATTAACACATGACATGGGCAAAGTCTTTTTCATGCATCAAACAGTTACCAGTTTAAAACATGTACCAGTTTGCTAGCACGTCTTAAGGAAAACACAAAATTGTCTCATAATCTCAATCTTAACATTGTTTGTCAAATTCTTTGTCTAACAGAATTATTTTATCAATGTTGAAATATAATTGCATGTAAGAAAAGCTTGGTTGAATCATCAGTTCCATGGTATTCTGTTTATTCCAATTCTAAGCTAGACAAATCAAATTTAGGGCCTTAATGTTTAGTTTGCCTCAACCAAATGTTATGAAACTTATACACAATGCTTATTACCACAAAACACAGATCAAGTTTGAATTTTGGTGGCGTCACTTTTACTGTTCTAGAGTTATGCCCCTTTACAAATGGAAAAAATGCTGAATTTTTCGTTTCCGTCCTCTAATTTAAGTTTGCCTCAACTAAATGTTATGAAACGTAAACACAATGCTTATTACCACAAAACTCAGATCAAGTACAAATTTGGGTAGCATCACTTTTACAGTTCTTGAGTTATATCCCTTTTTAACGTTATATGCAAGTTGGGGGGCATCATCTGTGTCCCATGGACACATTCCCCATTTATTCAGATTTAAGTCAGTTTAATAAATGATTTGTGAATGAATGATTTAGCCAGTTTAGAAAACAATTTGTGAAGTAGAACATTTATAAACTGTTTATTTGGGTGTTACTGTAAACTCTGAAATAATCCTCTAATTGGATTAACAGACGAGTAATCAGTTCACTTTACCACCATGTAAACAGACAAATCTTTGTATATTTTGGATAAGTTAATGAGGGAAAGAGCGTTCAGGGTGAGAGCAATACTGTGACCTCTTTCTTATAGAGGTGAGATTGGTGTATGGGTTGCCATGACTACCTGTAGAAAGATGGAAAACAGATGTTTATTTCATTCATAAAAATGGCACTGTCAGTGACTGCAATCTACAAGATTGAGAATGTTACGTCACTTGTCAAAAATGTTTTTTTACATGTCAAAATTTTCTCATGGATGGACTTCCTGGTGAAAACGAACACGTAAATGTTTGAATCAAAAATTTTTGGCAGAAAGTGCAGTTGAATTTTTCTTTTATCTGGAACAGTCATAAATCAAGATTTAAAATTCATATGAGAGCATAAAATGGAAATAAAAGCAGCAAAATTACCAAAAAAATAATATTCTTTCCTTGTCTAAATCTGTGCAAGTTTGAGAAACTGTTCATAACTACTGGTAGTTAAAATGAAAAAAAAAAAAAAAGACACAAAATTCCTCTACTCAAATTAGAAATTTCTCTAAATCTCACATTGAAGAAATGATAAAAGGAGATGAAAAATGTTCTTTTCTTTCATTGAGAGAGCAGCTTCACAAAAAACAAAACAACAGACATGTAGAGGTTGATTCAATATGTCAAGCTCTAGCGTCAACAGAGACAAAAATCTGTTGTCAACATAAGATTCCTGGCCTTTCAGACATAAGATTGATTGATTGGTGTTTAATGCCACTTTCAACACTATTGTGCTATTTCTTGGCGGTCAGTTTTTACTGGTGTAGGATGCCGTAGAGAACCACCGACTTTTGGTAGGAAAACTGACAATCCTAGTCAATTAAGATTGGATTTGAGTGCACCTACCCGTGCGGGATTCGAAATCACAACCTCAGTGTTGAAAGGCTAGTGATACAGTAGTTCGACTACTTAGACCATTAGGCCACTGAAGCCCTCTTCATACATAAAACTACTCAGTACAAAGATGTACAAAAATTTGTGCTCGAAACACCAAATCTAGTATTTTTATTTGTTGATTTCTGTGTCTGAGTATGATTATTGTACTCGAAAGTTTTATGACTGTCAGCCCAGATATTGCCCATCTGTGTTTAGGTGGCATTAAATCACTTTCAATCAATCATTACACTGTAATTCCTGAAAGGACAAAAAAAAAAGATTAAGAGATAAACAAAAAACACTGACAAATTATTTTATCAACATTTAATTAGACATTTTTCATTCAAAAAAAATTTTCACTGACACTTGTAATAGATGTTATAAATATTAGATGTGTTTGTTTCTATGGGAACACATAAAAATCACAAAAAGAGGAAGTTTATTGGCGGACATCCATTTTAGAGAGAATATGAAACCATGACATTTTAAATATTTATATCAGAATTTGACACAGCCCCTTACGTCATCGATCAAACAACTAGCAAGAAAAAGAGGTGTTACTATTCTTGTACAAAATAATTAATAGAGTGAATTGGCTCTCTAGAATAAATAAACTTTGTGCAGTAAAATTAAAAGTGTTGCCAGGTTTTTGGGTAGGAAAATGTATGATGTAATTATTTTTCATTTTCACGCTATTTATTAAGGGCCACTTACATCTTTCAACTGTTTTTCAAGTGTCACTTGTAACAGTGTGTGTGAAATACTTTGTTTTGAAAATGGAAAGTAAGAAAAAAGTTGTTTTATACACATGTTTATAATTCAGTATTTTCCCTAGAAGGTGTATGTATGGTGGTGCCCCCATGGATTTATTTGGGCCCCATTCTTTAAATTTTGGAATACTTTTACTCTGTATAGGCTTTCATTCTTAAAAAGTCAGGACCACAATCCTTAAAGTCAATCTCTTATCCTTCACAACAAATTTCTAAGGAAAACATTGAGATGGCACAAGATTTTTTTTAAATAATAATTTTCAGATTTTGAGATATTTTGCTGTAAAAACAAAAAATGAGAAAATATAAAATTTCAAGTTGATGAATTGGTACCCCAAGAATGAAAATAAATCGAAAGTAGTCCTTCTTCAATTTTGACAATTCTAGCAACTTTGTAATTTCTTGATCTAAGGACAATTTAAAACTTAAAAGTCCCAGAAATTATCATGAATATAAGGCTGCCACCTCTAAAAAAAACATCAACGATACCTTTAATATGCAATATTAAAATAAGGAGATGTTGTATGATTGCCAATGAGACAACTATCCACCAAAGTTCAAATGAAGTTCAAAACACTTTTCTTCAAAATATTCATCAGTGATGCTGGCATCAAAAAACTTAAAAAGGCCAAAATTCCAGCAAAATTCTGTAACATGGCGATTTTACAGGTAAAATTTCTTCACAATAGCAAAGAAGTCTGCCATTCAAATGATATTTCATGGCAGGCAACCCTTGTAAGTATTGGATACACCCATGTGGACATTAGCCTGATTTAGAGTATCGAATTTACAAGGCAAAATGATTGCTTTCAATTAGTTAGGAAGGGGTTCTTGCTGCTGCAGCAATTTAACCTTATGTCATAGGAAAACATGATAAATATAAAAATAAATGATAAATGAGTTCCCGTAAAGTGGTGGTCCGAAGGTTTGACAAAGGACCAACACAATTTGGTATTTTGCAATAGAAATGATAGTTAGGACCAGAAGATTTTCTACACGGACCACCAGGGAAAAATGATTTATAGAACTCAGGGATATCCACTTACATTGTATGGCATCATTGTGTAAAAACCTTTGTATTGATATTTGTCTTTTGTATTTTTTTCAGCAGGGCTACCCTGCCATGTCACCGTCACAACACGACAACATGATAAACTCCGGTCTTCCTCCAATGTCTACCTTCCGAGGTGGTCAGCCAACAACATCTGCGTATTCCAGTACATCTCCCACAGTTAATGGAACGGAAATGATACGACCCCCAGCCAGTTCACAGACAGGTGACGCCTTAGGAAAAGCATTAGCCTCGGTATGGAATTATTAGTTAAAAATTATATTAAAAATTGCATTTCACATTAGAGTAAAAGTGAAGGTGAAAAAAAATTGAAATCCTTTCAATTTGTTATGAAAATGCTTGAAATATTTTCCCATGGACAATAGAGGCAAATCGTCAATCATTTACATCAAGATCTACATGACTGACAGTTAAATGAGACTATGATGGGGGTCGAGGTTCAAGTTTTTTTCAGTGCCTCCGACCAACATGTATTATCTTCATAAGTAAAATAACAAAAGAAGATGTATATTGACTATTGATCTGATGGAATGTGAGAAGCTTGTTCATGTAGCAAAAATTGCGAGAAAGAGTTTGAATTTTAAAATGGTAATTAATAAAATCATAGACTTCGTTTATATTGATTGACATATATAAAACATAGGAATATTAGAAAGAAGATGGGCTCTTGAAATATTCCAATCCTCTATAAGAATACTAGATAATTAAAAAGACCTGCTATTGGTCATTCACCTGTTTAGACATTATTAGATAAATCCTAAACTACATATATTTTCATACAATATTAGATAAATCCTAAACTACATATGTTTTCATACAATATTAGATATATCCTGATATTCATTTATTTTCAGACATTATTGGATTAATCCTGATCTTTATCAATTTTTCGGACACATTTGATAAATCCTGAACTTTATATATTTTCAGATATATTCACCAACAGATCATACAAGCAGTAATTATGGTTCAAACCCTTCAACGCCAGTATCATCTCCATCCCCATTAGCTGGTGAGTATGCCTTTAGTTCTCCTTCACTGTATTCATCTGAGCTTAAAATATTTCTTCATTAAGGTGGTACCAAACACTAATTTGCATAAAATTTTGATAAAATATTAACTTTGACCCTTTGACAAAAATATAAAAATTTCAAAAAACTTGAACCACACACTTTATCGGAAAAATTTCATTGGATATATAGCAGTTTGACAAACACTAATTTTGATCATTGAGAAGCTTAATATTTCCTTAACAATAGAACGTGATTAAAACGTTCAGCTGATTTTTACCGAGTTATCTCCCTGTAGTGTTATGTACCACCTTAAGGTAGTAGATCTGAATAGATTGATTGATTGATTGATTGATTTTTTGTGTTTTAATGCCACTTCTAAGCACCGCTTTTGGGCTATTTCATGATGGCCAGTTTTTATTGGTGGAAGAAGCCGGAGTGCCCGGAGAAAAACACCGAACTTCGATAGGAAAATTGACAATCCTAGTCAATTAAGATTGGAGTGCACGAGCGGGGGTCGAACTCACAACCTCAGTGTTGACTGGCTAGTGATTACAGTAGTAACTACTTAGACCACTCTGCCACCGAGGCCCCAGATCTGAATGGACATTAGAAACTTGTTTATAATAGTAAATTTCTTCAATGCTTATTAAGCATTCATGTGACACAAATTTGATTATTTACCATTTATTTTTAGTAAGATATTTTTGTATGACATTACATACCTATTAATGTTTTAATATTCATTTCACTGACTTTTTCATCTTTTCTTTTTTTCATTATATTTTGTATATGTTTCCGCCTATTTGGTTCTGACAATGATATTTATACTTTGTTGAAAAAACGCAAAAACTAATTCATGAAAAAATTCATGAATTTAAGAGTTTTTGATCATATGCATTTGTAGACTGGTTTCATTGTTGTATTGTCTTTTGTAGGTTCATCAGGCCAGTGGCAGAGACCAGCGCAACAGAGTTCTACCTCACCCCATTTTGTTGAAGGAGGAGGAGGAGGTACACTCCATTCTTTAGTAAGTTTACTTTGAGGACAGGGTCATATAGTTTGTAAGGGGCACTAACTCTTGTTTTCTTCACATTCTTTTATATGTATTTTCAAAAAAAATTTAAAATTGAAAACTGGATGGAGTATGGCAGAAAAGAAATATATTTATACTGTTAAGTTCTAATATGGATGATATCTTTTTGGTGGATTGATATGGGTTGCTTTTTGAAGGTACGGAAGATTGAGAAAGTGTATTAATTTGCAAAATTTGAAGAAAAAATTCCCCTTGTCACCATCAGAGAAAAGAGAAATGAATAGTCATGAAAGAAGCAAAAAAACTATGGCATTTACAAATTTTAACCAACATTAGTTCTTGGATAGATTGTCAAATAATATTTTTAAAATGATACTATTTGACTTTTTGAAAAGTCCTTGATTTTTTTTCAAAAACAATGTGTATGAATTCTACATTTACTTAATGATGGTGTGTGGTTTACCCTGGGAAAACTCCTTTTCTCCATCAATTATACTGGCAGATATAACATTGTACCTTCTTATAAGAAGAATCAAAATATATCCTGTGGATTCATGAAGTTTCAAGGATAGGAATTTTCGTGGATTGATACAAAATTATATATACATGGATACTGTAAACTTCACTTTTTTCTTGACTTTCCCAAGTTGAAAAATAATGGGAATATAAATGGTTGCTAATATGTTGGAGTTTAATCTTCCGTTATTTAACAGTCAAGGCTATAACTCTATAGGGTTATTAGAGAAAAATAACATACATTTGTTACTGTGGACTAAAAAATCAAAGAACTGTGATAACATATTTATGTTACATGTTTCAAAGGGACAATATACATCCTTTGTTTTGTTAAAATGTATACAAGTTCTATTGATTTTATTATTGTCTTTATGTATACTAAACTATGAAAAGATATAACAGTTCATAGTTTGCCAATCATGCATAGTACACCTATGTTATTACAGAAAAAAATATGCCTGTAATAACTAAAGGGTGTTATTACAGCTTCTCTACATCACTTCAAAGCCTTTGCTCAGACATAAATCATGCTTAATCACAATGTATTTTAATTCATTGTAAGAAATAATGATCAAGGCATGTAATGAGGTTCTGCGCAAGCTTCCCAGTAATTCCCAAGTGTCTCATTTAATATGTTACATGCCTTTAATAACTAAGCCTTGGTACTACAGCTAAGTTTATCCCTTAAAAGCCTTGTCTCATTGATTTACCATGGTTGATGAAAATGTATTAATGTAATTCAAAATTAGTAATCAAGGCTATGTATTTAGTTTCTGCGCAAAGTTTCAAGAATTCCCAAGTTCCACTAAAAATTAAAATATTTATGAGTTATTTAACAAATAACATATGTTATTACAGATTTAGAAAATTTAAGGAATAAAGAGTAGACAACTCATGAAAGTATCTGTAATAACACATGTATGATATTTTCTCTAATAACCCTATAGAGTTATATCCCTGACTGTTTAAAAACATAAAGAAAATTAGAAAATCGTGAAAATTAATGGTAGTGAAGTTTGCTAGAAGGGGCTAAATGCGAAATAAAATATCTGCAAAAAAAAGCTGTTTACTGTATACTGGTGATTCAGTTATTTTTCTTGGGTACCAATTTTCGTGGATTGAGGAAAAATTGAACCGGTAGTTTCATGGATATTTGTTTTCATGGTTTTGCCAAAGTGTGCCTACAAGCCTATAGGTTAGACATATGAATTAGTGGTTCACCTGTACCCACGAAATCCACGAAAATTGGTATCCAATGAATAATAATTAATCTAGAAAATTTGTACTTTATTGAACATTCAAATTTGTATTTCTCCTATATCAACGAAATGCAAGGAAATTGGTATCTCATGAATAAAAATGAATCTTCTTGATTCCTTTTATTCATGATCCATTAATTTTAAACAGAAAGACAGTACGATACACACAACCTTATTTTACAGGAATCTTCAGAAAAATGCGACTATCCTGAAAACGTAATTTCTTTTTTACCGGTTTGAATTTTTACTTTGCTTCTTGTATTTGGAATTCAGTTCCAGTTTTAAATTTTTATTTAGTTTCATATCAAATATTGTTTGATACTTCAAAATTAATGGAAAGAAAACATGTTATTATAGTGATGTATTTATTACTGTTGATTCATTATTATTCTTTGGATACCAGTTTTCTGTGGATTTTCGTGGGTACAAGTGAACCACTTTTTCAAATGTTCAAAGAAGTGCTAGCTTTCTATAGGCTTGTTTTTATGTTGACTTGGACAAAACCATGAAATCAAATATTAACGAAAATGCATTTTTTTTCAATCCACGAAAATTGGTACCCACGAAATAAATAAATTCACAGTATATTAATACATTTTGTGTGTGCATGTTTATATATATTGTGAATGTCTATTTGGTTCGTTGATGAATATTTCCTCTGTGGTCTGATTAAACTTGGAATATGTGTTAAGTGTGTGTACACTTCCCGCATTAAAAAAAAAAAAGCAAACACATACAATGGACAAATATTGATTTATTATGGCTCTTAAATGTATAAATGAATGAAGCAGCTTTGAAAATTATTACACTCACTTTTCCTCACGCTCCTTGTCCTAAAACAAAAAATAAAAAATTCAAACAGTTGAATATTGCTGTTCCTCAAATGATGTTTCATTTTGCTTTTTAAAATATCTCGTACATTTAAATTGATAGTTTAAATGGTTTCTCACTTCTGACTAAATCATATGACAAATGTTTTCTATGGCTGTCACACATATATGGTCAAAAGAACCAGGTTGAATCTGAAATTGAATTTGAAATAAAAACCCACTAAAAAGTGAAAATACTCTGGATTCAGTTATCTTCATGGATTGAGGAATTATTGAATTTCTTAGATATTTGATTTCATTTTTTCCCCCCAATTTTTGTTAACTAGCAAATAGAAAATAACAACTTTGTTGAACGTTTAAATTTCGTGGTTTACCCAAAATCACAAAATCCACTAAAACTTGTTCCCGCCTGAATTACTAATGAATTCACGGTTGATAATCTTGGTGCATGTGTACTAACCCTTTTGTTGGTTTATCCAGCAAAGAGGAATGGAAGAGAGACTGGACGACGCGATTCACGTACTCCGAGATCACGTCGAGCTGGAGGTAAAACTTTCCCAGGGTTCCCTGGTGCTTCCATCTGCTTCAAACAAAATATTGCCAGGTTTTATGGGAATGCGGTTATGTTGTTCAGTTGAAACTGTTCAGGCCTAAAATAAAATTTAGATTGTTTGATGTTACTTACCTACCTGACTAAAAAGCAGCCTACCTGAAAAATTTTATGACACAAATTGGTTCAAATTTTTTTTTTAACGATTTTTCCTGCTCTGATTTCATTTTCTTGTCTAAAACATACAACTAATGTTCTTGGCCAAAAAAAAAAAAAAAATTAAATTCGTACCTACCTACCCAACCCTACAAGGCATGGGTAAGCAACATCAAACAAAGAATTTTTAAGGGTGGCCTTATGTATATATATTTATGGTGATTTTGTGAAAAAAACCTAAAGACAACGTAAACGTGGGTGAAAGACTAATATTTTTGAATGGAGGAAATCTGTTCATCATTAGGTGAATTTAAAAAAATGCATAAAATGGCACTCTAAAATTGTTTAACTTTAATATCTTTTGGGTCTTATTTGGCACATAAGAATTTTAAATTGAAATATTACATGCATTTAAATTTCTGCAAATGCTGATCATAAACAATTTGTTAATTTGTGTATACCATCAAGTCTGGTAATTTCGTTCGTTGAAGAAGTTCGTGCAGTTTTTGAAATATCATTAAATGAAGGAACTTTCAAGACTGATGGAATTACTTGCTACGGCTGTGTGACTGGAATTTTTTTTTTCACAAAATCTGTTCAATTTAGTTGTTGTATTCATTCGTGTATCTCTGCTTTCTTTCAGCTTCAGATCCCATAAAAATTATTCATATTTTTGTTTAATGCAATCTTCATTGTAAGGAGTAAAAAAAAATATATATGTGTGACTTTTATAAATGGTAACAGGGCCATACGGTGACAGATAGTTGCTAATTTCTGGTTGAGAGTTGTCTCATTGGCAATCATACCACATCTTATTTTTATATAGGGTTTTATGTTTTATCATGAAAAAAAGATACTAGAATTTCATTTATCAGCTAAAACATGCATTTGTATATACTCATCCTCGAAGCTTTGCATGTTCTGTTAAGCTGTGATTACTTTTTATATAAAGAGTCATTGATTTTTCTTTTGTTTCAGTTTTATTTTCTGCAATTAATGGTATTTTTTCACTCCAATGTTTGTCTATATATATATGGACATTGGACATTGATATTTTTGCAGAAAAACGCTTCAGACACAAAATTTATGAGTTGTTTTCATTTTAAAAGAAACTGAAGAACACCTTTTCTTTGTAAAATTTTAAACTTTTTAATCTTTGAATTTACCCCTAATTCAACAGCGCTTCCAAGTGCAGTTAATACATTAACAATGAATCTTTGAAGAAATTATTTCTGTAGAAAATCCTATTAAAAAAATCGCTAAAACTAAAATAGAAATCTCAAGTAATGGTCTTCAAAAAATTTATTCTTTGAATTGGTTGAAAGTCATGGTCACTGAAATGTTTTATTGACACTGTAGATGTAATGGTGACTTAAAACGTTTTATTTCCTTGTAGCAGAGTCGGATGGAAGAAAGATTAGACGATGCAATACATGTTTTACGACACCACGCTGAGCCGATTCAGATGGTTGGCCAGCAAGGAATGATGCAACCGTCACATTCCAATGGTATTATGGGATACGGTGGCGGAATGGGATCAAATACCATTGAGGCCTTGGTAAGAATAGATTCTATAATTCATTGGGTATGGTCAGAGAATGGGATCAAATACTATTAAGGTCTTGGTAAGAATAGATTCTGTTTCATGGGGTTTGGAGGGGGAATGAGATAAATTACTGTTGATACCTTGGTTAGAAATAAAATCAAATGTTCAATAAGCCTGCATGAGTTCAGAATCCATAACCTCACTCTTACTCCATGGAGATAAAAGGGAGAGGGATCAGTATGCATACCTCCAAACAAATTTATGTGCCTGTCTCAAATCTGGGTCAAACCAATTCATTATTTGTTGCTGTATCTTTTATGTGTTTTTGTTTGATATGATTTTAGTCTTCTCTGTTGAGTCTAGACTCCAGTAGTTGTCTGGGCTATAGAAATGTGGTCAACTGGAATATCCATATCTGACAATAAGACCAGTCCTTAGAGGGCATATATTTGGCTCTTTGTGATGACGAAATACACAGCCACGTCAGAATAGGGATGTTATATCTGGAGAATCCCATATTCTTTGTGGTTTAAAGTGCTCTTTCATAAAAACGTGAGGATCCATAAGTGAACTTTTGAGAGGCAAAAATGCTAAATACCCTTCATACACATAACAAACAGTCAATTTTATATCAACAAGTATCAGGGCTCTTTTCACAAAATATCTTACGACTAAAATTGATCGTAAGTTATACTGAAATGTTCATGACTTACGAGTATTTTCACTTGTAAGATTTCAAATATTGATTTATTATGGCTCTTAAATGTATAAATGAATGAAGCAGCTTTGAAAATTATTACACTCACTTTTCCCTCGCGCTCCTTGTCCTAAAACAAAAAATAAAAAATTCATACAATTGAATATTGCTGTTCCTCAAATGATGTTTCATTTTGCTTTTTAAAATATCTCGTACATTAAAATTGATAGATAAATGGTTTCTCACTTCTGACTAATCATATGACAAATGTTTTCTATGGCTGTCACACATATATGGTCAAATGAACCAGCTTGAATCTGAAATTGAATTTGAAATAAAAACCCACTAAAAAGTGAAAATACTCTGGATTCAGTTATCTTCATGGATTAAGGAATTATTGAATTTCATAGATATTTGATTTCATTTTTTCCCCCCAATTTTTGTTAACTAGCAAATAGAAAATAACAACTTTGTTGAACGTTTAAATTTCGTGGTTTACCCAAAATCACAAAATCCACTAAAACTTGTTCCCGCCTGAAATACTAATGAATTCACGGTAGATAATCTTGGTGCATGTGTACTAACCCTTTTGTTGGTTTATCCAGCAAAGAGGAATGGAAGAGAGACTGGACGACGCGATTCACGTACTCCGAGATCACGTCGAGCTGGAGGTAAAACTTTCCCAGGGTTCCCTGGTGCTTCCATCTGCTTCAAACAAATATTGCCAGGTTTTATGGGAATGCGGTTATGTTGTTCAGTTGAGACTGTTCAGGCCTAAAATAAAATTTAGATTGTTTGATGTTACTTAACCTACCCGACTAAAAAGCAGCCAACCTGAAAAATTTTATGACACAAATTGGTTCAAATTTTTTTTTAACGATTTTTCCTGCTCTAATTTCATTTTCTTGTCTAAAACATACAACTAATGTTGTTGGCCAAAAAAAAAAAAATTAAATCCGTACCTACCTACCCAACCCTACAAGGCATGGGTAAGCAACATCAAACAAAGAATTTTTTAAGGGTGGCCTTATGTATATATATTTATGGTGATTTTGTGAAAAAAAAACCTAAAGACAACGTAAACGTGGGTGAAAGGCTAATATTTTTGAATTGAGGAAATCTGTTCATCATTAGGTGAATTTAAAAAAAAAATGCATAAAATGGCACTCTAAAATTGTTTAACTTTAATATCTTTTGGGTCTTATTTGGCACATAAGAATTTTAAATTGAAATATTACATGCATTTAAATTTCTGCAAATGCTGATCATAAACAATTTGTTAATTTGTGTATACCATCAAGTCTGGTAATTTCGTTCGTTGAAGAAGTTCGTGCAGTTTTTGAAATATCATTAAATGAAGGAACTTTCAAGACTGATGGAATTACTTGCCACCGCTGTGTGACTGGAACTTTTTTCACAAAATCTGTTCAATTTAGTTGTTGTATTCATTCGTGTATCTCTGCTTTCTTTCAGCTTCAGATCCCATAAAAATTATTCATATTTTGTTTAATGCAATCTTCATTGTAAGGAGTAAAAAAATATATATGTGTGACTTTTATAAATGGTAACAGGGCCATACGGTGACAGATAGTTGCTAATTTCTGGTTGAGAGTTGTCTCATTGGCAATCATACCACATCTTATTTTTATATAGGGTTTTATCATGAAAAAAAGATACTAGAATTTCATTTATCAGCTAAAACATGCATTTGTATATACTCATCCTCGAAGCTTTGCATGTTCTGTTAAGCTCTGATTACATTTTATATAAAGAGTCATTGATTTTTGTTTTGTTTCAGTTTTTATTTTCTGCAATTAATGGTATTTTTTCACTCCAATGTTTGTCTATATATATCATTGGACATTCATATTTTTGCAGAAAAATGCTTCAGACACAAAATTTATGAGTTGTTTTCATTTTAAAAGAAACTGAAAAACACCTTTTCTTTGTAATATTTTAAACTTTTTAATCTTTGAATTTACCCCTAATTCAACAGCGCTTCCAAGTGCAGTTAATACATTAACAATGAATCTTTGAAGAAATTATTTCTGTAGAAAATCCTATTAAAAAATCGCTAAAACTAAAATAGAAATCTCAAGTAATGGTCTTCAAAAAATTTATTCTTTGAATTGGTTGAAAGTCATGGTCACTGAAATGTTTTATTGACACTGTAGATGTAATGGTGACTTAAAACGTTTTATTTCCTTGTAGCAGAGTCGGATGGAAGAAAGATTAGACGATGCAATACATGTTTTACGACACCACGCTGAGCCGATTCAGATGGTTGGCCAGCAAGGAATGATGCAACCGTCACATTCCAATGGTATTATGGGATACGGTGGCGGAATGGGATCAAATACCATTGAGGCCTTGGTAAGAATAGATTCTATAATTCATTGGGTATGGTCAGAGAATGGGATCAAATACTATTAAGGTCTTGGTAAGAATAGATTCTGTTTCATGGGGTTTGGAGGGTTTGGTTAGAAATAAAATCAAATGTTCAATAAGCCTGCATGAGTTCAGAATCCATAACCTCACTCTTACTCCATGGAGATAAAAGGGAGAGGGATCAGTATGCATACCTCCAAACAAATTTATGTGCCTGTCTCAAATCTGGGTCAAACCAATTCATTATTTGTTGCTGTATCTTTTATGTGTTTTGTTTGATATGATTTTAGTCTTCTCTGTTGAGTCTAGACTCCAGTAGTTGTCTGGGCTATAGAAATGTGGTCAACTGGAATATCCATATCTGACAATAAGACCAGTCCTTAGAGGGCATATATTTGGCTCTTTGTGATGACGAAATACACAGCCACGTCAGAATAGGGATGTTATATCTGGAGAATCCCATATTCTTTGTGGTTTAAAGTGCTCTTTCATAAAAACGTGGGAGGATCCATAAGTGAACTTTTGAGAGGCAAAAAATGCTAAATACCCTTCATACACATAACAAACAGTCAATTTTATATCAACAAGTATCAGGGGCTCTTTTCACAAAATATCTTACGACTAAAATTGATCGTAAGTTATACTGAAATGTTCATGACTTACGAGTATTTTCACTTGTAAGATTTTTTGTGAAATGAGTCGCAGGACTATTAAGAGATTTTCATACAAGTACATGTACCTTATGGGCTTTTCTTGACTTGAGGTTGGTGACCGCTGAATGTCTCATTTGGTAACTGGTGTTGTTGCATTTTCTATTCATGTTGTTTTCATGCCTAGAAGAATGAAAATTGATGGGTATGCACAAAGGCCTCCACCTGAAATAGATATTAACAAAAATGACAAAGCATTCATTTATCATTTTGTAATAAGTTTGATCTGTGTAAGTCATTCAAATAATTTATTATGGAAGTAATAAAATGGTAATGGTATCAGCATTGAATTTTCACACATGTTTCCGTGCATGGTTAGGACATTAGGATAATTTGTGATGTAATGGCTGCACATTTTCTTCAAACTGCAGAAGGACATTGTAATTATTAAGTATTTAGTAACTACTTGCATGTAGCATCTCTGTGAAAATGTGCCGTCTGCTTTTCTTTTTTCAAATAAAACAATCTGGAGAAAGGATTATATTTGAGGCGGCTGCAGAATTGTTCATGCATAACTCAGTGATTTGCAGGCTGAGTAATGGCTTCCACATCTGGTAAAGTGTTTTCAACCTTCTTGCAGAAGAGGACATATGGTAGAGAAGTTTTCCACCTCCCCAGAGAAGAGCTGTTGTCTTGTCATGATGTAATCCATTTATATAAAGTGTTTTGGCAGATTTCTTTAATTCAGATAACACCAACTTATCGACTTAACCAGATAAAAATTGACGGGATGCTTTTTGTATTTTAAAAACACAGCCATGTAATCGATTTATGAGGAAGGTGTCTGTTTCACTACATTCTGTAGACTTATTTGTTTTCCAAAATGTTCTGTTAAAGGACATGGGGAAATAAAACCCTCTCCTTTGATTTGAGTAAAAAATTATAATTTTCATTTCAGGCAACACAACACAACTCACTATCAGAGAACCGAACCAGTACTTCAGAACAATCTAAACCTGATTGTAAGTTTTAATTTACCACATTCCCCCCCCTTTTCATTTGTGGTGTATTGTTCCTGTAAACTATTACACTTCATTGAGTGGAGGTATTGAGATGCCATCCACAATACTCATCAAACCTGATTGTAAGTTTATAATTTACCACAATCCCCCCCCCCCCTCTTTTCAGCTGTGGTGTATTGTTCCTGTAAACTATTACACTTCATTGAGTGGAGGTATTGAGATGTCATCCACAATACTCATCAAACCTGATTGTAAGTTTATAATTTACCACAATCCCCCTCTTTTCAGCTGTGGTGTATTGTTCCTGTAAACTATTACACTTCATTGAGTGGAGGTATTGAGATGTCATCCACAATACTCATCAAACCTGATTGTAAGTTTATAATTTACCACAATCCCCCCTCTTTTCAGCTGTGGTGTATTGTTCCTGTAAACTATTACACTTCATTGAGTGGAGGTATTGAGATGTCATCCACAACACTCATCAAACCTGATTGTAAGTTTATAATTTACCACAATCCCCCTCTTTTCAGCTGTGGTGTATTGTTCCTGTAAACTATTACACTTCATTGAGTGGAGGTATTGAGATGTCATCCACAATACTCATCAAACCTGATTGTAAGTTTATAATTTACCACAATCCCCCCTCTTTTCAGCTGTGGTGTATTGTTCCTGTAAACCGTTACACTTAATTGAGTGGAGGTATTGAGATGCCATCCGCAATACTCATCAAACCTGATTGCAAGTTTATAATTTACCAGCCCCCTCTCTTTTCAGCTGTGGTGTATTGTTCCTGTAAACTATTACACTTCATTCAGTGGAGGTGTTGATATGCCATACACAATCCTTATCAAACCTGATTGCAAGTTTATAATTTACCAGCCCCCCTCTTTTCAGCTGTGGTGTATTGTTCCTGTAAACTATTACACTTCATTGAGTGGAGGTATTGAGATGTCATCCACAATACTCATCAAACCTGATTGTAAGTTTATAATTTACCACAATCCCCCCTCTTTTCAGCTGTGGTGTATTGTTCCTGTAAACTATTACACTTCATTGAGTGGAGGTATTGAGATGTCATCCACAATACTCATCAAACCTGATTGTAAGTTTATAATTTACCACAATCCCCCTCTTTTCAGCTGTGGTGTATTGTTCCTGTAAACTATTACACTTCATTGAGTGGAGGTATTGAGATGTCATCCACAACACTCATCAAACCTGATTGTAAGTTTATAATTTACCACAATCCCCCTCTTTTCAGCTGTGGTGTATTGTTCCTGTAAACTATTACACTTCATTGAGTGGAGGTATTGAGATGTCATCCACAATACTCATCAAACCTGATTGTAAGTTTATAATTTACCACAATCCCCCCTCTTTTCAGCTGTGGTGTATTGTTCCTGTAAACTATTACACTTCATTGAGTGGAGGTATTGAGATGCCATCCACAATACTCATCAAACCTGATTGTAAGTTTATAATTTACCACAATCCCCCTCTTTTCAGCTGTGGTGTATTGTTCCTGTAAACTATTACACTTCATTCAGTGGAGGTGTTGATATGCCATACACAATCCTTATCAAACCTGATTGCAAGTTTATAATTTACCAGCCCCCCTCTTTTCAGCTGTGGTGTATTGTTCCTGTAAACTATTACACTTCATTCAGTGGAGGTGTTGATATGCCATACACAATCCTTATCAAACCTGATTGCAAGTTTATAATTTACCAGCCCCTCTTTTCAGCTGTGGTGTATTGTTCCTGTAAACTATTACACTTCATTCAGTGGAGGTGTTGATATGCCATACACAATCCTTATCAAACCTGATTGCAAGTTTATAATTCACCCCTACCCCCTTCTCCCTGTTTCAGCTGTGGTGTGTTGTTCCTGTAAACCGTTACACTTCATTCAGTGGAGGTATTGAAATGCCATCCACAATCCTCATCAAAACTGCAAGTTTATAATTTATACCCCTTACCCCCTTTTCAGCTGTGGTGTACTGTTCCTGTAAACCGTTACACTTCATTGAGTGGAGGTATTGAAATGCCATCCACAATCCTCATCAAAACTGCAAGTTTATAATTTATCAGCCCCTCCCTTACCCCTTTTTCAGCTGTGGTGTACTGTTCCTATAAACCATTCCACTTCTTTGAATGGAGGTATTGAGATGCCATTCACAATCCTTATAAAGGATTGGGAAGAAGTCAGTACTAAAAGGTTGCATACTATCATTATGTATGCACAATGGTTTTACAGATGCAAGGAAATGTCCTGGTTCAAGTTAACTGTTTGTTGATTTTCATATCCTATAGATTCATTTGTTATTTCATGAATTGAGGAAATTTGTAATTTCTTTAATATTTGATTTCATGATTTTGCCTAAGTCTGCATGCAGACAATTATAACTATTTTAAAGTTTTTCATTTGACCCATCTATAGAATGAACTATAAAGCTTAATGCCCTTCCATACTGGATATGAAAAATAAGAAGAAGTGGTATGATTGCCAATGAGACAACTATCCACTAAAGACTTATTTGAGGATGTTAGCAACTGTAGGCTATCATGCTACTACAAGAAGATCAAGGGATGTTCACAATTGTTAATTAAGTATTTCATAATGTAATTGTTTATTGCAGTACACAATTTAGAACAAAGTCAGACTCTTCAACAAAAGACGGCCGAGAAAGTTGATAAAAAAGACAGTAAAGGCAAGGAAACAGAGACAGCCGCCAAACCACCTCCAGCTAAACGATCTCGGTAAGTCAAAACCACAAAACTGTAACACTTATAAATGCATATAATATACTTGTATTTAAATAAGGAACGGTCCTAGTTTTACCTATTCACAACGATTTAAATTAGTGTTATTTTTGTACCCGCTAGAGGAGCAAAAATTAGTTGGTTTACAGTAGTCATGTGTAGATATTGTTTTGATTTTTGTTGCTTTTAAATTTACATTAGTTCAACATCTATGGAAAGGATATTGAATTTTCTAACAATTTCTTACATCTTTTTATTTATTTTCCGGAAATAAATATTTAAAAATTATAGACCTGGTGACCCATATTTTTGTTGTGTTTCTGTCTTTCTGTTAAATATAGATGCATTTTATATTTATTCTTTATTCAAAATGTCACTTAAAAACTTTATGGACAACCTCAATGTCACTTAAAAACTTTATGGACAACCTTGGGTAATTTTGTGGACATCTTTTGGATACATTCTGGAAAATCATGTTCTGATCCAAAAAAAGAGGCGAGGCAGAAGAAACCAAAGTGAGAATCTAAACTCATAAGTCGTAAGATAGCCCGCCAAAATTATGGCAAAAAGTTTTGTAGGGTTCTTATATCAAGTCAATTTCCAAACAATTACAGACTTTGCATAGAGATTTTTTCAACCCAAAATAAGTCAACAAATGTATTAATATTTATTTGCATAAGTTCAATTTCTATCTGACACAGCTCAAAGACTGCTGAACACGAACCCCACCATCTGGAAGGGTAAAAATGTTTGATTGTACAATAACTTTTAACAGGTCTTGAAATATATAATATTTTATTTGATAATAAACATTTTACATTTGCAGATGGACAGCTAAAGAGAAAGTCCAGCCTGCAGGACCAGCATCACCAACATCGTAAGTTCATTTCTTTGAATAAGACATTTCTATTGATAAAAAATAACTCATCAATGATGCCAGGATTATAATTTGTATGCCAGACGTATGTTTAAACAAATCTTACAATTGTTACTTGTACTGAAAAGTTTTATGTATTTTTTCTCGCAAGAATTTTTGTGAAAAGAGTCTTGACTTTAACATCTTACAAGCTGATAAAAAGTCTGCAACATTGTAGAAGTTCAGACTGGTTGTAACTCTTCATCTGTAGTGAAAGGGTATTGAGATAAGTTCTCTTATAGATATAGCAACTAATTATAGATATCAGGATTAGAATTGTGTACGTCAGACATGCGTTTTTTTGTAAAAGACTCATCAGTGACTCTTGAATCAAAAGAGTTGAAAAAGCCAAATAAAGTACAAGGTTGAAGAGCATATGTTTGTTAAGAATATGCATATAGACCTTATCGCTATTTGAAAATCTGCGCCGCTTGACCAGAGAATCTGCGCCTCTTGAATTATTGACGTCATACAACAATCACTTTTCCATTGTGGCGTCAGATATTTTTATTATGACGTCAAAATTTGATGGGAACCTTTGTGATGTCCAGTAATGGCAGACAAATAGCGATAAGGTGTATTAATTGATGTGCTAAGAATAAATTCCTATAAACCCAAACTTGTCACCTGAATTTGAATTTGCTACATTGTGTATATGTTAATATTTTGATATGGAGAAACTTTCTTTAATGTGAGTCAACTAATAGAAAAACAAAGGATATTGGGTATCCATACACAACACAAAATCAGGACATGCACAGCAAAAACACACAAAAAAGCAAAGGAACAGCACTTTTATTGCTGTTCTACATCTCATGTTTATGTCGATTGGACAGTATCTCAAACCAGTGTCCTGGTTCTTGACTGTTTGCTTTAAGGATAGACCATGTTTAAGTTTGTGATAAAAGAAAAAAAAATTCTATAATTTTACACAAGGTCGTTATTTATTCAACAGTAGCATTGGAGACGACCCAAATGAGTCTCCTGAAACTAAACTAGAAAGAGAGAGATTGAGGAGGCAAGCCAACAATTGTAGAGAGAGGTTTGTGATTTTAAACTTAGAAAAATTTTGGAAGTACTTTGTTTGATTTGGTACCAATTTTTGCTGATTTCGTTGTAAATCAAAAGAATGAATTTTAAAAACAAATGAATGCATTGATTTATAATGGTCTGATTCATAAAATAATCTAATAAAACAATGGTGTTTTTATGAATTGCAAAAAATGGTATCGACAAATAAAAGTACTCCCATAGTAGATATTTGGAATTGTTTCTCTGAGTCATCCATGTGTATAATTTGATTGAAAATTTTCACCTGTTAAGGAATTAGAAACGAAAAAGTTATGTAGGAATTTAAAAAAAATTATTTTAAAATGAGAAAAAATGGCAGACAGAAATTTTACATTCTGTTATTTGACATTTTTATAGAAGAATTTAATGAAAAAGTAATTTGAGTCAATAGATATTTAGGAAATTTTGGTTCAGAAAATTTTCCAAGTTGACTAATGGATGGTTCAGTTCATGTTCACTGCAATTTTATTGTAAGAAATATGACATGGTCTGTCTGTTTTCTTAGCAGTAATGACATGGGTGAGGATGAGGAATCTCCAGAAGCCAAATTGGAACGGGAAAAATTGCGGAGACAGGCTAATAATGCTAGAGAAAGGTTAGTTGCAATTATCTCCCCTTGGTGTATATATTGCAATTAACTGATTATCTCCCCTTGACGTGTTTATTGCAATTAACTGAGGTTTGAATTGAGATATGACCATGTATGTATAGATTCTTCCATTGCCGAAAAGTGTGGTCAGAAATATTTGACCAACAAAACTTTGCAAAGGAACGACACAATCTTTGGTATTTTGAAATAGAAATAATAGTGAGGATCTTCAATGACCACCAAGGAAAAAAGATTTCAAGAACTCTGTATACATATAGATTCATTCTTCAACTGCATCAAGTGTATGTGATATGATATTTCTCCATTAGAGACAGTTAAATTTTCCAATTTTGAATATTAGAAATTTAACTGTCGAGAGTGGAGATTCATAGGTGGAAGCTGTTTCTCTAACGGTTTTTAGAAGAAATGTGGACAAAGTTAATCTTTTTCGTTTCCAATGATCTGCAAAAAGATGTGTTCTTTTTCTGTGACGTCATCAGGCATGTTGCCTTTTTCCTTGACTCCACAAAAACAAATTCAGATGAAAGCAAGAAAATTTGACCAATGAAGAACTGAGATGAATCTAACAACACATTAATGTACTGTAAATTCAGAAATTATTAGGAATAATGCGACTCCTTGAGTATCGCAATAATAAGAACTTGCATTCTGATATCTTGTACATATAGCTTTGTGTAGCTTTTCCTAAAATCGCAATAATTAAAATCACATTTTTTGTCCATTCTTCAAAAATTGCAATAATAAATGCATTCAATTATTTCTGAATTTACAGTATGTGATGTATTGTAACTTTAAAATTATTTTTTTTCTTCCAGGAAAGATAATAAAAGAGATGTATTTGAAATATTGTATTGAACCTTAGTACAAGAAATTCGAAAAAATTATGAACAATACATTCCTTCTTTGATATATAGCAGAAACATTTGTGGTCATCTTCTGAGAAAAAATGAAAGAAGGAAGATTGATTGATGTCCAAGACAAAAAGTTGGTGTCCCGGAGATGTATTGACATCTTGGACAAATCAGGCATGGTATTTCCACATCACTATTAAATTGTCATGATGATGGAATTAGATATATATTTTTGTCTCATCCTGCGAATTTAGTCGTGGAAGGTGAGACATATCTCTGTGTCAACAGTTCATCATTTTTTATATTCTGAGCAGCTGAAGCACATGTTAGATGTAAAAAGAACATTCTTTTTTGTGGTACATTTTTGTTTAAAACTGAAATGTCTGAATATATATATTTTCAGGGTGCGAGTACGAGATATAAACGAAGCCTTTAAAGAATTAGGAAGCATGGTAACATTACACTCAGGAAGTAGCCAGCCACTCACAAAACTAATGGTTTTACAACAGGCTGTTAATGTCATTACAACACTAGAACAACAAGTCAGAGGTAAGTTACCCATACCTGTCCTCTAGCCCCAGCCTCACAACATTACACTCAGGAAGTAGTCAACCTCTCACAAAACTCATGGTTTTACAAAAGGCTGTCAATGTCATTACAACACTAGAACAACAAGTCAGAGGTAAGTTATCCAAGTCAGCCCTCTAGCCTCAGCCCCTGACAACATTGCATGACAGCAGTCTGTCAATGACAATACAACACTAGAACCAGTCAGAGGTAAGTTATCCATACAAGTCCTTGAGCCCTAGCCTCTGACAACATTGCATGACGGCAATCTGTTGTGTCATTGCATCACTAGAATAAGCCATCCATACCTGTCCTCAAACCCAAGCCTCTGAGAATATCGAATGACAGCCATATAAATATGAAAAAATAGAAGATGGTGGTATGATTTCCAATGAGACTCATATCCATCAGAGACCAAATGACTTAGATGAAAGCAACTAAAAGGTCACCATAGGGCCTTCAACAGTGAGCAAAACCCATAATATATAGTAAGCTATAAATAGCTCCGAAATGATATCACTAGAATAAAAAGTCCTAGCTGTTCATCTATACTGACCTCTAGTCATAACCTCTCAAAAAATATGTTTTTAATTCAGATTTTCAATGTGATCACCACCGAGTGGATCATCCATTTTGATTGGACATGCCTTTTCGTTGAGCTAACCTTTGTTATTCAATATTCATAGGAAATATTAGGTTAGATTTGAGTGGAGAGTTGGAAATGACAAATCCACATCAGGTGTTAAATAATGTTTGATTTTTTTTGTGGTTTTACTTAAGTCTGCATAAAGTCTTGTAAAAATTTTGTACAACATTGAACTTTTAAATTCTTGGTTAACATTTTAACCATTTGAACTTAAATCATATCTTATTTTTTCTTTACAGAACGAAATCTCAACCCCAAGGCAGCCTGTCTTAAGCGACGGGAGGAAGAGAAAGGGGATGAGATACCTGGGGGGCGGGGCATGAGTGCAGATGACATTGCTGCACAGCAAGCAGCTTTGGCAGGTAAGGTACGCAACATGTTGCTACCTCTTTTGGCAGACGACAGTTATGATGATTACGATGATATGGACTGCTAGCAGGTAAATCACATGGTTAGCATGTGAGCAGGTTACGTGACTTGAGTCATGTGACCATTGCGAGAGTTGGCGTAAGATGTTTCAGTGATTGATGAACAGATTGATGAAAAATCAACTTTTTCCGTAATGGAGGAAATTTTGAATTATGCCTTATTTCATAGGAATCACCAGCTAATATAATATCTGTGAATATTTCTCACTTTTTAACTAGGAAAGAACTTGTAAAATCTTTTTTTCCTTTATAACCCATTAAAAGAAATATCTTTAAAATTAAATAAAAATAACATTGAGGCTTTAATAAAATAACAACATTGAAACATGAAAAATTGATATCATTTGAACTTGAAAGATTATAGCCTTGATACATGAAAAAATTAAAGCCTTAGTATTTGAAAAAATTATAGCTTTGATACTTGAAAAATTTAAATTTGATGGTAGTTATTCTGCATTTTGAAACACTGTAGCTTACAAATGCCCTCGCCTATTTGTTGTTGTAAATTCTCTTTCCAAATTTCTATTGTTTTCATCTGTCTACAAATCTCTTGGTTGTATGGTTTCTCTATCTGCTGCTAGCATGCCATATCTTCAGTTTAAGTGCACTAATACTCACTGATTCAGTTCTGGGGAATTCTGGGTAATAAAGTTTTAGGGAATTCTGGGAAATAAATTTCTAGGGAATTGTGGGTAATAAAGTTTTTCATTTCCATGACAGCAAAAAAGTACCTATGCTTCAGTGAAAGTCAAATACCGAGAAAGGCTTGTATAGTTCGCACTGGTACATAGTCCGCACCCCCTTCTCCCCACGAAATTTTAGGTAAAAAAACTTTTTGTAACTGTTAGAAAAGGTCTAATGAAACTCCGGTAATTTCAAATCCTGTGCGGTCGTTTGCGGTATTTTCTTGGAAAAACCTGTTTTCCATCATCAAACAGAAGCTGAAACTGCTTGTAAATGATTCTAGAACGCTTCATGATTGTTAAAATAAGTTTAATTCACTAAAAAAACAATTTAGAAACTTGTGTATGTTTAAACAGGAAGTTTAAAAGGCACGTGTAAAAGAAGAAACTAACCGGTGAGAGTCGAAATCCGTACATAACAGATATCACTATAATACGACTTTGAAAGTAAAACAGTTCCATCCTTTTGTAAAACAATCTTTAATATATCTATCACATTAATGTTTGAAGGATCTTAAGCTAATACAAACCATATTAGTCAGTATGAAATACCAAAACGGAACGAACAATAACCGATTACGTTTTGTAGTTTACAAATTCTAAGCTGGTTTACGGTTGTCTTTTTCACTATGTTTGTATCGTTTCAATCAAGCAGATACCAGTTTATTTCAACCAATACATTGAAAAGAAACGAAATTTGTAATGAAAGGTTTAGTTTTATATTTATCAGTAATTATTTGATATTGAATAGAAATAACTTATTATTATGGATGAGTTAAAATTATTAGTTTGAAAAATGATAAGAGCGCCCTCTACAATATAAATAACAAAGATGGCGGAACGTAAACAAACCACCTCGCCATGAAATTGAAATTTTCTCTTATTTCTTGCTTATTGTACTCTATAGTCCGCACCCGACTGGAAGGTCCAATTTTGGAGAATAAAACCATGGACTATACAAGCCTTTCTACGGTAGGTTTGAACAAGATATTTTGTGTTGCCCAGAATTCTACGAACTGAATCATTTTGTTAATTTTATCACTAATTTGTTTTAAGGGGGGAGGGGTTGAGTATTCAGCAAACTTTAGTTTTATTGTTGATGTTAGATTTTGATTTGCAAGCAAAAACTAAAAAATGACCAGAGTCGTTACAGTAAATTAAGAAATTATTGCAGGCATTTATTATTGCGATTTTTAAAGAATGGACAAAAATATGAGATTAATTATTGTGATTTCAGGAAAAGCTGCATATAGATATATGTATCAGACATCAGAATATTAGTTCTTGTTATTGCAATACTCACCCAGTCGCTAATTTGCATTAATAAAAACCTCGCAATGATTTCTTTACAGTGACTGAAATTTTTTTAAGGCAGTTAAAAATATAATGTGTGAATGTTTTAAATGAAAAAAATACACAAATACACAAAGATTACTCGCATCTGGAGGTTTATATCTGTCAAGGTTAAAGTTCATATTACCTAAGGGTTATACAGTTAAACAATTTATTGTGTTTTTCTTGTTTCTGGTTTTGATCTTCCTTAAGGATCACATTTATGTGTGGGTATATTTTGTGATTTTCCGATAGGAGAAAATAAGGGCTATTCCATTAAAATGTATGTGGGAGGGTAGGAAGGGACTTTCAAAATATCCCTACAACCAAGAACCATTTTTTAGATAATTTTGCATAATGGTAATAGACCATACTGAAAAAAGACCCATGACCCACATTCAATAATTAAACTTCCCTTCCTACCCTCCCACATACATTTTAATGGAATAGCCCTAAACCCATTGTGAAAATTTCCAACTTTCGGTGTAGAGAGAGAGAGAGAAAATAACATGAAAAAAAAAAACTTTTCTTATCTTGAATATACAACAGACAACATGCAATCAAAAGAAAAAAATTACAATGAATGCATAAAGGTGAATTTCGTAGGAGGAGAGCAGAAAATTTAAAGAAAAAAATAAGATATGTGTTAACAATATTGGCATGGTTTGAATTGCAATAAAAGATAGCAATTCTTAAAACAAAATTACCATTGCTACAGGTAAGATGCCACACAAGAAGATATCAGAATTTTTCTTAAAATTATAAAAGAAGGTACAATAAGGCCACTTTTTTTGCCCCTTTGAAATTGGAAAAATCAAAAAGTATTATAATATAAAAATAAGAAGATGTGGTATGATTGCCAATTAGACAACTCTCCACAAGAGACTAAATGACACAGAGATTAACAACTATAAATCTACTGTGGATTCATTTATTTTCGTGGATTGAAGAAAACTTGCATTTTCCTGGATATTTGATTTCGTGGTTTTGCCAATCTCTGCATACAAAGCCTGTAGAAAATTTGAAATTCGTTGAACATTTGAATTCTTGGTTCACCTGTACCCACAAAATCTATGAAAATTGGTATCCAACGAATAATAATGAATCCACAATAGCATCAGACATCAGTATTTTATTTTAGAATTGTGTCATATTAGCATTAGGGCTTCAAACTTCTTGCATTTAGAGCGAAACAGAAAAAAAACTTTGAATAGCTTGTCATTAACATTTAGAAATGAGCAACCTGCTTTACTCAAAAAGATATTTTGCAGTTTTGTATTTTATGGCCCACCTAGGATAGTAGAGGGGCATTATGTTTTTCCGTCTTTGCGTCAGTTTATTCGTCCATCTGTTTCATCTGTCTGTCCCGCTTCAAGTTAAAATTTTGGTCAAGGTAGTTGTACCATACCTCAATGGGAAGGCTGGGATTGAGTTTGGGGTGATGAATCATAAGGGGTCAAAAATTTGGGGGATTTTTTTCTTCATTTTTTTCCTTTTTTTTCTTTAAAATTTTCCATTTTAAGTTGGTTATTTCTGATTTATATTTAAAAGCAAATAATAATGATATGGCAAGAGATACACACCAAACAGGATGTGTAAATTATTATATAATAAGTATTGTGCAGTAGCAAGAAATTTTCAATTGCACAGTATTGCGCAATAGCAAGAAATCTTCAATTGCACAGTATTGCGCAATAGCAAGAAATATCCAATAGCACAATATTGCGCAATAGCAAGAAATTGTCAATTGTACAGTATTGCACAATAGCAAGAAATATTCAATTGCACAGTATTGCAATTGCAAGAATATTCAATTGCACAGTATTGTGCAAAAGAAGATACTTTGTATAAATTGCTTATTTCTTGACCAATTTCAATGGGGTTTTATTCTTGAACTCTTGGGGTTCTTTAATATGCTGAATCTAACCGTATTAAGTTTTTGGATTTTGGGCCCTCTTTTAAATTGGTCCACATTGAGGTCCAAAGGGTCCAAAATTAAACTTTGTTTGATTTTATCAAAATTGAATTATTGGGGTTCTTTAATATGCGAATCTAACCGTGTATTTAGATTCTTAATTTTTGGTCCGTTTTCAAATTGGTCTACATTAAGGTCCAAAGGGTCCAAAATTAAACTTTGTTTGATTTTAACAAAATTGAATTCTTAGGGTTCTTTGATATGCTGAATCTAAACATATATTTAGATTTTTGATTATGGGCCCAGTTTTCAAGTTGGTCCAAATCGGGTCCAAAATTAAACTTTGTGGGTATATTTTGTGATTTTCTGATAGGAGAAAATAAGGGCTATTCCATTAAAATGTATGTGGGAGGGTAGGAAGGGACTTTCAAAATATCCCTACAACCAAGAACCATTTTTAGATAATTTTGCATAATGGTAATAGACCATACTGAAAAAGACCCATGACCCACATTCAATAATTAAACTTCCTTCCTACCCTCCCACATACATTTTAATGGAATAGCCCTAAACCCATTGTGAAAATTTCCAACTTTCGTGTAGAGAGAGAGAGAAAATAACATGAATAAAACATACTTTTCTTATCTTGAATATACAACAGACAACGTTCAATCAAAAGATAAAAAGTACAATGACTGCATAAAGGTGAATTTCGTAGGAGCAGAGCAGAAAATTTAAAGAAAAAAATAAGATATGTGTTAACAATATTTGCATGGTTTGAATTGCAATAAAAGATAGCAATTCTTAAAACAAAATTACCATTGCTAAGGTAAGATACCACACAAGAAGATATCAGAATTTTTCTTAAAATTATAAAAGAAGGTACGATAAGGCCACTTTTTTTGCCCCTTTGAAATTGGAAAAATCAAAAAGTATTATAATATAAAAATAAGAAGATCTGGTATGATTGCCAATTAGACAACTCTCCACAAGAGACTAAATGACACAGAGATTAACAACTATAAATCTACTGTGGATTCATTTATTTTCGTGGATTGAAGAAAACTTGCATTTTCCTGGATATTTGATTTCGTGGTTTTGCCAATCTCTGCATACAAAGCCTGTAGAAAGTTTGAAATTGTTGAACATTTGAATTCTTGGTTCACCTGTACCCACAAAATCTATGAAAATTGGTATCCAACGAATAATAATGAATCCACAATAGCATCAGACATCAGTATTTTATTTTAGAATTGTGTCATATTAGCATTAGGGCTTCAAACTTCTTGCATTTAGAGCGAAACAGAAAAAAAACTTTGAATAGCTTGTCATTAAAATTTAGAAATGAGCAACCTGCTTTACTCAAAAAGATATTTTGCAATTTTGTATTTTATGCCCCACCTAGGATAGTAGAGGGGCATTATGTTTTTCCGTCTTTGCGTCAGTTTATTCGTCCATCTGTTTCATCTGTCCGTCCGCTTCAAGTTAAAATTTTGGTCAAGGTAGTTTTATACGACCGCAAAAATTTTGTGGTCGTATATTGGTATGACGTTGGCGTCGTCGTCACGTCAAGACGCATTGGTTTTCGCACTCTAACTTTAGTTTAAGTGAATGGATCTCTATGAAATTTTGCCATAAGGTTCAATATCACAAAAGGAAGGTTGGGATTGATTTTGGGGTTATGGTACCAACAGTTAAGGAATTAGGGGCCAAAAGGACCAAAATAAGCATTTTGTAACTTCCAGACATAACTTGTGTGTTAGTGTATGGATCTCTCTGACATTGTACCACAAGGTTCCATATCACAAAGGGAATGCTGGAATTGATATTTGGGTAATTGCTTCAAAATTTAGGAATAAGGGCAAAAACAAGCATTTTCTAGTTTCATGACAATAACTTTTGTGTAAGTGTATGGATCTTTCTGAAATTGTACTACAAGGTTCCATATCACAAAGGAAAGCTGGAATTGAGTTTGGGGGTAATTGCCTGAAACGTTTAGGAATTAGGGGCCAAAAAGGGGCCAAAAATAAGCATTTTTCTAGTTTCCAGACAATAACTTGTGTTCAAGTGTATGGTTCTCTCTGAAATTGTACTGCAAGGTACCATACCTCAATGGGAAGGCTGGGATTGAGTTTGGGGGTGATGAATCATAAGGGGTCAAAAATTTGGGGTTTTTTTCTTCATTTTTTCCCTTTTTTCTTTAAAATTTTCCATTTTAAGTTGGTTATTTCTGATTTATATTTAAAAGCAAATAATAATGATATGGCAAGAGATACACCAAACAGGATGTGTAAATTATTATATAATAAGTATTGTGCAGTAGCAAGAAATTTTCAATTGCACAGTATTGCGCAATAGCAAGAAATCTTCAATTGCACAGTATTGCGCAATAGCAAGAAATATCCAATAGCACAATATTGCGCAATAGCAAGAAATTGTCAATTGTACAGTATTGCACAATAGCAAGAAATATTCAATTGCACAGTATTGCAATTGCAAGAAATATTCAATTGCACAGTATTGTGCAAAAGAAGATACTTTGTATAAATTGCTTATTTCTTGACCAATTTCAATGGGGTTTTATTCTTGAACTCTTGGGGTTCTTTAATATGCTGAATCTAACCGTGTATTAAGTTTTTGGATTTTGGGCCCGTTTTTAAATTGGTCCACATTGAGGTCCAAAGGGTCCAAAATTAAACTTTGTTTGATTTTATCAAAATTGAATTATTGGGGTTCTTTAATATGCGAATCTAACCGTGTATTTAGATTCTTAATTTTTGGTCCGTTTTCAAATTGGTCTACATTAAGGTCCAAAGGGTCCAAAATTAAACTTTGTTTGATTTTAACAAAATTGAATTCTTAGGGTTCTTTGATATGCTGAATCTAAACATATATTTAGATTTTTGATTATGGGCCCAGTTTTCAAGTTGGTCCAAATCGGGTCCAAAATTAAACTTTGTTTGATTTCAACAAAAATTCAATATTTGGGGTTCTTTGATATGCTGAATCTAACCATGTATTTAGATTTTGATTTTGGACCCGTTATCCACTTTGTCCACATTTAGGTCAAAAGGGTCCAAAATTAAACTTTGTTTGATTTCATCAAAAATTGAACTCTTGGGGTTCTTTGATATGCCGAATCTAACCGTGTATTTAGATTCTTAATTTTTGGTCCCGTTTTCAAATTGGTCTACATTAAGGTCCAAAGGGTCCAAAATTAAACTAAGTTTGATTTTAACAAAATTGAATTTTAGGGTTCTTTGATATGCTGAATCTAAACATGTATTTAGATTTTGATTATGGGCCCAGTTTTCAAGTTGGTCCAAATCGGGTCCAAAATTAAACTTTGTTTGATTTCAACAAAAATTGAATATATGGGGTTCTTTGATATGCTGAATCTAACCATGTATTTAGATTTTTGATTTTTGGGCCCGTTATCAACTTTGTCCACATTGAGGTCAAAAGGGTCCAAAATTAAACTTTGTTTGATTTTTTGATGGAGTTGAAGTCCAATCAACTTGAAACTTAGTACATTTGTTCCCTAAGATATGATCTTTCTAATTTTAATGCCAAACTAGAGTTTTGACCCCAATTTCACAGTCCACTGAACATAGAAAATGATAGTGCGAGTGGGGCATACATGTACTATGGACACATTCTTGTTTTCAGATGTGTGAATGTGTTAGAAATATCATTTTGGGTAGAGCTCATGCCATACATATTTCAAACAAAAATTAAGTTTGAAATAGCCATTTTGGGTGAAATACGTAAATTTAAAATGTTTGTGACGTCATGTTACAGCACAAATGACCTTTCTGCAAACACGATTCCAGATTGAAGCAACTGGTTCATTTATCAATGAAATAAACATAATTTAGAAAGGCTTGAATAAGTTGACTATTTTTGCAATTTCAGGGGCCAAATAATGGCTCTTATTAAACCTCCTCTTTTGTTACTGTGGAAATTTATAAATTTTGTTTACATTATTCCTTGTTCGTTTATTTTTTAACAAAATAATAAAGAATTTCATTTTTTTGGCTTTACAGCTAGTCCGTCCATAGGAAATCGTGTGGGATCAATGCATGGGAATTATTCTTATATGTCTGGACAAGAAAACAATCCTTTATCGATGTCGGACAAATATGGTGACGTTAAATACGACTGTCGTGAAAGTCCTTCCAAACCCGTCATGGACGGGTCACAGACAATGTCGTCCATGCATCATAACATGTATGGAATGATGCAGGACCAATGTGGCCCAGATATATCATGTCTCGCCCAAGGTATGTCATCCGACACTCAACATCAACATCAACATGATACAGGGAACTGCTAGCAGAAAAATTTAAGACTGCTTTCAAATGGTACCAGTCCATCAAAACAAAACATTTGTGGGTCACATTTTGTTGTTAATCGTCTGCAGGAAGTTGTAAAGGATCTTTTGTTATGCTATGTTGAAGAGGAGTTTCTTGTTTGCATAAGGATTTGTTAGTAATTGAGAATCTCAATTTTGAATTTGCATCTCTAATGATTAGATATTTTCCTTTAATAACTTCACATTTTTAATCAAGATTTATCCTTTTTTGAAGAATGATATAACCTAGGGTTCAGAAGCATGTTAAATAATCCCACTGTTATTACCATGCCAAAAGAAAAATCATTGCCAAAAAAACATATTTGAATTTGAAATTCAGATTCTCAGATATATTGTAAAAAGAGAATAAAGTTCAAGATGGAGTGATTTTTTTTTTTTATAAAGTTCAAGATTTAAATGATGGAGTTAAGGATTACACTGATGCAATAAAATTGTGTTTATATTTTTGTTACTAACTATGGTTGTAATTGTTCATATTTAAAGTGCTTTTGTCCATTATTTAAATTAAGTTTTTGTATTATTATCTTTTAGATTTTTATGGAGTATTTACTTCAGATTGTATGTGTGTATGATAATTTCTTTCTGGGAGAACTACACTGTTGATGTCATACAATGTCTAAAACATTTTATGTTAAATTATGATTGAATGAAGATGAAATGATAGAATTAGGAACATGAAAGGTACCAAGTTGAATCTTATTTTAACAATGTTAGAAAAAACAAAAGTTTGATTTTTTACATATATTTTTTTCTGTACTAACATATCCAGACAGCTGTTTCTGTTTTGGGGATTTGTGCATACAAAAAAAATGAGTTCTTTTGGTTCCAGTCGACAAAGATTACTATTGATCAAACAAGACTTAAACATTTATCAGTTCTCTTTGACCAATTATCATTGGTCATTGGCTCAAACCAGTTTTTACTGGACTTTGCTGATTTTTAAGTTGTGTAAAGTTGTGAACCACCAGTTGTATTGTCTTCACACAGATCTGTTAAATTTAAGTCTGTTTTTAAACCATTTCACTCTTGTTAATCTAATTGAATTATAATGAATTTGTTTACAGTTGATGTTCTAATGAATATGGATGAAATATGGTGCTCTTAAAGCCAAAAATTTGTCTAGTAAAATTCTTTTTAAAGCTATGTTGTTATGTCAATATAAAATACAGTTAACAACTGTTTTCAATTCTGATGCTTTGGATAATTTAGCTCGGGAGAGTAGCATAAAATTTCAACACGGACAGTAATAATTATTTTTATGTACATTATTTTACACACGTACGTTTAGTTTCTGAGGCAGCCATTTATAAAAATGCCTTTCTTTCCATAGATAAAAAAAAAGCTCAAAATAAGAAATCTCTGAATATAGATCTGAATTAAACAGCTGTAAATTTTCTGTCAGAACTAAAATAGATCTCCATGACACTGATGTTTTTAATTTCAGATTTTCTGAATTTTTTTGACTTTTTGAAAACATTTTGATTAACTATGAAAATTACTAATGATTTTTCTGTATAAAATTTTTTTTATAAAAATCGATTTAAAAATGTACAATTTTTAAAAAAAAATGCGTTAATTTCTGTTTCACATATGTATTTATTTTCACAGGGTTAAACTTGCAATAAAAATTGATATGAAATAATATACACACTGAAGTTTTTGTGTAATAGATTTTTTTAGTTCAAATCATTAGGTTTTAATATATTTGATCATATTCATCTAATTTAAGTCAGATTTCTGCAGTTGGGACATCATGAAAAGTTGATCATTTAATTCAACCACCGGTCTAAATCATTTTGGTTACTGTTTTCAAGTCATCAAAGGTTAGAGTTCATGACTTGTTATATGCAAATTTTTCATTTATTTTAAGATCAGTTTTTTCACAAATAATTTTTTTTTTTTTTTTTAAATACATATTTTGTTTGAAAAGGGTTATATTTCCTTTATTGATGCTAAATATGTCCAGCCTCAATTTTAAAAGGTTTATTTTTGTAAACAATTAATAGAAAACAACTTTTGATTTTGTCATGACTGCAGAAATATAAACAATGTGGTGCAGTTCATCGTCTGCTCAGATATTTTGTACATAGTGCATCAAAACATTGTAATATACCCATCTGTCTGAGTGATACAGGTATGTATAAGTCACAAGTGTGTGTATGTGTAATTTTACAAGTGTGGTCGTTGTGTATATATGTGAACAAAGCTTAAAATCAGTCTGAAATATTGGTTAAAATTCAGTTGATAACGATGGAAAATCACTTTCAAATTTTCTTACAGATATTTTTTTCAAGTTGAAATTTTATCTTTTATTTTGATGTGAACTGTTATACATGTATTTATCTAGATATTTTTCAGATAAGCCGAGGTCTTAAGTATTTTTCTTGTGTCATACAAAATATTTGTATTTTATGATTTAACAATCAATATGGTCAAGTATTTATAAATATAACATAGATAGATAATGTCATAATAAAACAATTATTTTGTTTACGTAAAGTAGATATGAGGTTTATAAACTAAATAAACAAAACCATAGGAAACCTCGGTCTGTGGCCTTGGTGAATATAGCAAATTTTTATCAATAAACATGATATCAACTTCATCTAAATAAAAAAGATAAGTAACCTTGGTCTGCGGCTTTGGTGAATATAGTAATTTTTATCAATAGTTATGGTCAATAGTTATGGTATCCACTTCATAAAAAGTTTTTATAATACCATAATTAATGAAGTAATCTACTAATTTTTTTATTTTATGTTTAAAAAAAATGAATACTTTGTTTCGAATGAGTGAATGTGCTTGCATGCAAGTTTGTATAATTGATAAACAAACTTTTTAACATTTTTTGACCAATTTGATTTTTACCAAACATATCTCTCAGCTGTTTTTTAGATAGACCATTTTCATTATTTTTTCATTCCTGACAGATTTTTTTTTTTTGTTTTAAGTTGTACCTTAAAAAATGTAGGGTAGCCAAAAGACTTTTATAAGATGGTGCTGAGTTGTTCGTTCGTTTTTTTTTTTTTTTTTTAATATTCTCTCGATCTGTTGTATAATTAGAAGTGTTTAGTTGAAAATTCTATAGTCATTTATTGTCCAGGCATCAAAATGAAAGATGGCTGTACATTTTTGGCTACAAACAATTGTTAAGAACTTTTAAAATCCGAGATTTTTTTTTAGGAATTTGATATCAATGAAGTTTTGATGTGAAAAGAATCATTTCACTTTTATTTTATAAAAGTTGTATTTAAAAAAAGTCTTGTTTTAAGCCACAAATTTTTTTACCAATAAGAAAATTATTTTCATATATTAACAAATTGTATACAACTATATTTGGCAATTTTGGATATTGTTTATGTGTTTAAATTTACAAATTTACAAATAATATACAACTTCATAACTGGGAAATTTTGAACATGTCAAATATCTGTCATCAAATTTAACACAAATTTATTTAATTTTGTGGGAATTTATAGTTACAGATATTTTTCTGATTATCTGTTTCAATTTGAAATGGCTTTTCCAGAAATAATTAGTTGGCGGGGGAGGGGAGGGGTTGGAATATTCTTCATTTGAATTTGAAGATAAAGAAAATAATGAACCGGTATTAAAAATACAAAGTGGGATGAAATTCATTTCTGGAACTATCATTGTTTTTATATGAATAAGATCTGTTAAATCTTTTGTGTTGAAGATATTAATTCTTTTTTTACAATTGTGTAAAATTTAAATCATGCAATTAATATTTGATATATTTAGATGGAAATTTGCACCAAATGAAATTGATTTGTTTCACAATGAAATCTGTTTTTCTAATGTTTTTGAATATGTTCAGGAATCCTGAAAGTCTAAAAATATGTAAAACTATTATTTTTTTTTTGTTGGCTTCAGTAAAATGTTCAAACTATGATTTTCATATAATGTTGCAATATTTGAATCTCAAACATATTGTAGGCATGAAAATATTAATTCATCAAAGGGACATAAATCATGTATGAGAGGGGAGATAACTCCAATCATCCTTCATCCAAATTTAAAGAGATCGTGCCTATTTTGTAGATTAAACAAGTTAATAATTAAACATTTGTACATTTGATTGTATTTATCATATAATACACTTCCAACATATGTTTTTCAATAACTGTTACATAGAGAATTTAGCCAAAACTAAAACCAAATGCTATTAAAAAATAGTTTTTTGAAATTACATGTGTATGTTTATAATGTTGAAGTGAAGGCAAGAAGTGGGCAGGGCAACTTCTACCCTAAACTTAAATGTAGGTCAGAAAAAAATAATTTTTAAATGATAAAGTTCAAGATTTAAAATGATGGAGTTAAGGATTACACTGATGTGATATCTGGTTGTGAAGTTTTGACGTGAAGATTTTCAAGCAATAAAGAGACAGTAGTCACAAGCTATTATAAAACAAAATGATCTGAATATTTATACATATCGACTGCCAATAAAAACACTGCCACAACCCTTGCCCTGCCCACATCTATCTTCTATCTTTGTTTGACTACTTTATGGTATAGTCATTGCTGAAAATGACACTTAATAAAATTTTATTATAGTTTGTGTGTGTTTTTTTTCTGTTCATAGGTACCATTCAACAAAACAAAAAAAATCTACCAACATCAGTTTTGTCAGCCAACACAGTCGAGGTATTTAGAGCTGCCTTTCCATACACTGAAATGAGTAGGCAACACCCAGATGTATATAGTTTTTGTCTTGCCTGCGACAGTATGCGAGACATAGGTATTACTATCTGGCGGCGTAAACTATTTGTATAAAGGTTTATATTTCAGAAAGTTGAAGACCTGGATGCTTCATACCTTGTTTGCAGGTACCTTATGTTACGAAGTTTCCGTCTGTCATACGCCCATTGTCCTTGACCTCATTTTCATGGTTCAGTGACTGTTTTAAAAAAAATTACAGTTTGTCATGTGAATTTCTCACTTATTATGAGTAATAGGATAACTATATTTGGTATATGGATTCCTTGCAACGTCTACATGTCCGTCAGACAGGGTAAATCTGACCTCGACCTGAATTAATGGATCAGTGATCAAGGTTAAAGTTATGTGATTAGGTCCGTTTCTCGGATACTTCAAGCAGCAGGTCAACTATATGTGGTGTATTGAACGATTGTAAGGGGTACATGTCAGACAGCAGGTTTCATCTGACCTTGGCCTCATTTTCATGGTTCATTTGTCATTATTAATTTTTGTGTTTTGGTCTGTCTTTCAAGTACTGTAAGCAATAGGTCAACTTTATTTGGTGTATGGAATGATTTTAAGGTGTACTTGACCTCATTTTAATGGTTCATTGGTAAATGTTATTATACGCCCGTTTACGGGACGTATTATTTTTTGTGTTTTGGTCTGTTTTATACAAAAATTTTGCAGTGGTATGACGTTGGCGTCGTCGTCCGGAGACACATTGGTTTCGCACTCTAACTTTAGTTTAAGTGAATGGATCTCTATGAAATTTTACCATAAGGTTCAATACCACAAAAGGAAGGTTGGGATTGATTTTGGGGGTTATGATACCAACAGTTAAGGAATTAGGGGCCAAAAATAAGCGTTTTTGTAACTTCCAGACATAACTTGTGTGTTAGTGTATGGATCTCTCTGACATTGTACTTCAAGGTTCCATATCACAAAGGGAATGCTGGGATTGATTTTGGGGGTAATTACTTCCAAATTTTAGGAATTGGGGCAAAAACAAGCATTTTTCTAGTTTCATGGCAATAACTTGTGTGAAAGTGTATGGATCTTTCTGAAATTGTACTACAAGGTTCCATATCACAAAGGAAAGCTGGAATTGAGTTTGGGGTAGTTGCCCAAAACGTTTAGGAAAAAGGGCCAAAATAAGCATTTTCTAGTTTCCAGACAATAACTTGTGTTCAAGTGTACGGATCTCTCTGAAATTGTACTGCAAGGTACCATACCACAAAGGGAAGGCTGGGATTGAGTTTGGGGATGATGAATCATAAGGGGGTTCAAAAAATATGAGGGGATTTTTTTCATTTTTTTTCTTTAAAATTTTCCATTTTAAATTGGTTATTTCTGATTTATATATAAAAGCAAATAATAATGATATGGTTTGAATAGGTAAATTAAAAAATTTTAAGTTCTTAAGACCACATTCATTCTGTGTCAGAAACCTATGCTGTGTCAAATATTTAATCACAATCCAAATTCAGTGCTGCATCAAGCTTGAATGTTGTGTCCATACTTGCCCCAACTGTTCAGGGTTCACCCTCTGCGGTCGTATCAAGCTGCGCCCAGGGAGCATTTTATTCAAGTTTAATAAGCAATAGGTCAACTATATTATTGTTAGGTGTACATGTCTGTTTAGCCGGTGTCATCTGACCTTGACCTCATTTTCATGGTTCATTGGTCATTGTTATAATTTTTTGTGTTTTGGTCTGTTTTCAAGTACTGGTACTGTAAGCAATAGGTTAACTTTATTTGGTGTATGCAATGATTGTAAGGTGTACATGTCTGTCTAGCTGGTGTCATCTGACCTTGACCTCATTTTAATGGTTCATTGGTCAATGTTAATTTTTGTGTTTTGGTCTGTTTTTCAAGTACTAATAGCAATAGGTCAACTATTATTGGTGTATGGAATGATTGTAAGGTGTACATTTCTGTCTAGTCAGTATCATCTGATCATTTTCATGGTTCTTAAGTTGCTAATGAGACAACTATTATGACAGTTACCAAACAACGAGTCTTTAAGATGTCATTTTTTTCTTAATTAAGAACTCCTTTTTTCATTCATAAATTACTTTATACTTGGAAATAATTTTGCTTGGAGTTATAGTTTCTAGAAAAAGTATTGTCATCGAAAGAGTTGACATGTTGCAATGTACATTTAACATTATGTTACTTGATGTTCTTGCAATACACACAATACAGTGACTAAGCAATCATTATGAACTACTTTTCATAGGATGGAAGTCATTAAATATGCTAATATAAACAATAATAAAGAATAGTCCATTTATATTAATAAGTAAAAGTTCTTTTATGTCTTAAAAGTGCGTACCATGGTGAGGTACAGAAAATCATATGTACATGTAAACGGTGATTAGGGAGCTACCATTTGATTTTTATGGGGGGGCTAGGATGAAAAATTTTGTCCTGCTTTTTTTTTAGTTGTAATCTCTGTCCTGCCTTTTATTTTTACTCTATTCGGTCCTGCTTTTTTTTACTAGTTTATCCTGAATTTTTACACAAATTGTCATCCGGTTTTTTTTTAACCAAGTTGCTCATCCTGCCTTTTTTACTCAAAACTCCTGTCCTGCCTATTTTTTCAAATTTCATCCTAGCCCCCCCATAAAAATCAAATGGTAGCTCCCTTATCACCAAGGTTCAAATTTATATTCTGAAGTATAGGAAGACAATGTGTACCCCATTGTTAAATTTACATTGCTTTTAAGATTAAAATAGATATCTTGAGATTGATTGTACGTAACATACTATGTTACCATAGTTTACAAATAACATTAATATAACATATCCATATACATGTAAAGTGCAGAGGCGGATTTAGGGGGGTGGCCCAGGGGGCCCGGGCCCCCCCTTTTGTGGGAAAATTTTGGTTGGTTATATAGGGAATCACTGAAGCGTGACGGAAGCGGGGCCCCCTCTTAGGCAGTCAGTGGGCCCCCACTTATGAAAATTTCTGGATCCGCCACTGAAGTGCATTTTATAATAATGCCACAATATCTATTATCATCATCCATGCCAAAATAAATGCTTGGTATATCCAATATGTAACTCCACAGATACACACATAAACTATGTGCAAGTTAATTATATCAAATAGTCATACAAATTGATCATAAACATCAAAGTGCATTGAGATTTAATACCAACATTCTTGTTGGCATACTTTACCATGAGCTGTGTTGCATATACATGGCATATAAACATGTGTTCACCTTATTTTTAAAGCTGTGGAATCCACAAAAGGAAGGTTGGGATTGATTTTGGGGATGATGGTCCCAACTGCTTAGGAATTAGGGGCCCAAAACAAGCATTTTCTAGTTCCAGGATAACAACTTTGTATAAGTATTTTGATTGCTCTGAAATTGCACCACAATGTTTAATACCACAAGTAGAAGGTTGGGATTTATTTTAGGGGTTATGGGGCCAACAGTTTAGGAATTAAGGGCGAAAGGGGCCAAAAACAAGTATTTTCTAGTTTCAGACAATAACATTAAGATTTTGTATTTTGGTCTGTTTTTCGATTACCATAAGCAATGGGCCAACTATATTTGGTGTATGGAATAATTGTAAGGTGTACATGTCTGTGTGACAGTTTTTATCTGACCTTGATCTCATTGTCATGGATCTTTAAGAATGTTAAGTTTATGTGATACTTGTAGTTAAACCTTTAAGACTTTCAACATAAAATCAATGGTCAGTAAAACAGGCGAGACATTTCAGAGTGTGCACTCTTGTAAATGTAAACTTTCTGTGTTGACCGACACTGTGTAAAGTTTTCTCGTGGAACCAAGCACATTCAATTTCTAATCTTGTTCTTTACCTGGAAGAAGAAGAAATCATAGGTGCGAGTTTCTAATCACTTAAATGGAGATCTTTGTTGGATTGAATCGAAGGAGAGGTAGGAATATATGTCAATGAGACTGCTACCCAACAACAAAAATGACCAAAAGAAATATAGAGGTCAACATACAGTCTTCAACAGTATACCAGTGTCTATACAGATGTCTTGCCTGCCTTACTAACCATGAGCCTTCACGCTTAACTTTTGAGTCCACAAGCCAGAAGCTCAATTTTTGAAAATTTTAGTTGGATTCTGTTGGCTTATAGAGAAGAATTTTACAAGCCCAAAAGCAATTTTCCAAGCCAATGCCGAGGACTTGTGGTTAAGCATGAAGACTGAACCATGATTGATTTAATGTTGACAGTCTAAAAAATTCAGATTTTACTACAAGTATCACATGAACAGGTCAGGTCAGATGAACCCTGCCAGACAGACATGTAAACCTTACAATCATTCCATACACTAAATATAGTTGACCTTTTGCTTATTGAATCCAAGAAACAAACCAAACAATGAAAAATTTACAGACATCTATGTACATCTTACAATATAGTTCCTTGCACCAAATATAGTTAACTTATTATAATAATATTTAAGAAACAGACTTAAGGTGGTACCAAACACCTTGACTAAAATTAATTTGGCTCGTTTATTTTTCATTAAATTTTGACAAAGTATTTACTTTGACCCTTTGACAAAAAAATAAAAATTTCAAAAAACTTGAACCACACTTTATTGGAAAAATTTCATTGGATATATAGCAGTTTGACAAACACTAATTTTGATCATTGAGAAGCTTAATATTTCCTAAACAATAGTACATGATTAAAACGTACAGCTGATTTTTAAAGAGTTATCTCCCTGTAGTGTTATGTACCACCTTAACCAGGAAAACTAAATATTTTCACATTATAAAAATAATTTCTGAATTTACACAGTACTTAAGAGGTTTGTTCCTGATGTAAGAGGAAGACTGCTGTCACAAGGTCAAGGTCACTAACTATAAACAGACAAAATCTTTTAAAAGCTTATCACAACTAAAACCTCTTTGTCTTTTGACCTTAATAATATCAGTAATATTGGTGCATCACTTGCAGATCAAAACCAATAACATGTCTGGACTCTGGACCTGTGTTTTTTCATGCATTTGATTGAGGTTACATGTATACTACAGCATAAATGATCTAAACCTTAATCATTGAAGCCAAGAAAATTTGATGAACATTTCTCTGTACAATGAGCGCTGTAAAATTTCAAACTATTGGAAAACAGGAAGTGGCAACATGGTAGATGTATAAATTTCTGACATGCTACAACTCAATATTATCAAGCTTCAGACCAACTATAAAATAATTCCCTTTCATAGAAGCCAAGAAAACTTGGAACAGTTTTCTATCAAAGGTCTTTCCCACTTGGGGGGCGGAGTCCAGTGGTTACTAAACCACTTTTGCCATTGGTGATTTGGCTTTGTATGCAGATTTTGACAAATCCACGAAATCAAATATCAACGATATGACATTTTTCCTCTATCACGAAAATTGGTGCCTACAAAATAAACTAATACACAGTATATACATTGAAAAGTGCTAAACATGTATTGACTATATCAACGAAAAGCAAACACTCAAATATTCTGTAAATATTTAATCATTAAATGTATTTTGTCAATCTTACAAAAATTTGAATAAAAATTAACAATAATAATAACAAATATAAAATATAAAATTGATTACTTCTTATAAAGTTTGCTTTACAGCAAAGTACTTCAATAGTTTATTCCCTGATTATGAATTTTTATTAACAACCAACTGAACAAATTATAATGAAGTAATTTAGTTTCCTATTATATTCTCTTTATTCATAGTTCAAGCACCAAAATATTTAAGGTGGATCATTGGTATATATTTCTTCAGATAGAATTTTTTTATACTTTGCCAAAATGAAGGTTTAACTATTCTCTTTTCAAAAATATAATAAAAAGTTTGGGTCACCATGCTATTTTTCAATCTACAAGTCGTGCCAAATTGTCCAAATTTGCATAGATTGATCATGAAAAAACACATTTTTGTGAATGAAAAGAAATCTATGAGATAGAATTTTGAAATGAAATATGAGAAGATGGGTTTTATAATATGCTTTAAGAAAAAAATGGTGTCAACGAACTTGTTTTCTTGCTACAAGTAAAAAATGAAAATTTCACTATCATTCCAGTATAAAAATTTTACTACTGTAAGAGTTATCTCCCATTAAATGGCTAAGTTGAAAAATTGATTCTAAAACAAATATTTGGTATTGTTTAAACATTTTGGATAATGCAATAAATCACTTATTTTTCTTTATATAAATAAAAGTCTCGTACATAAATTGCAAATCTGTCTCTAAATTTGCAGATTTAAGCAAGAACTAGACCGACTGTGGACTGCTATTGTACAATCCAAGATGGCGGTATACAGTGAATCTACCTCAATGAAAACAACCAAACCAAAATATGTTTCAGATAATTTCCTACACATTCACAAAATATCTAATCCTAGATGATGTTTTAAAATTATCCGACTTCAAATACAAGAAATGTTTATACGTTTTTAATTAGATAAAAACAAAATTAAGGCACAATGAAAAAGAGGGGCACAATTTGGTCCCTGAAAATAGTACAATTAGTCAATCCTTTCAAAAGCGTGTTAGTTTCATAGATATGAGCTGCGTCAAATAGAAATCGACCTTATGCAAGTGCAAATATACATGTACATGTATAAGACTTTGATTGATTTTGTAACATTTAAATACGAAATAAAAGATGATTTTTTGTCAGTTATATCAACTCAATTTTAAAACAGTTGCAGACTTTGCATAGAGATTTTTACAACCCATAATAAGTTAACAGATGTATTGATATTCATTTGCAAAAGGTCGATTTCTATCCGACACAGCTCATATAACATAAAAAGGGTGATATACTGTTGATTCATTATTATTAGTTGGAAACTAATTTTCTTTGATTTCGTGGGTACAGGGGAATCACGAATTTAAATGTTCAACAAATTACAAATTTTTGATAGGAATGTATGCAGACTTCAGCAAAACCATGAAATCAAATATCCACGAAAATGCAAGTTTTCCTCAATCGACAAAAATTGGTACCCACAAAATAAATTAATCCTCAGTAGTCTGAAAAGAGACATATTTGACCCAAAATTGCTGTTTATAGGGGATACATATTGTTGCATAAAGTAAAATAACAAAAATACCAAACTTCAAGGAAAATTCAAAAATTCCCTTATCAAATGGCAAAATCAAAAGCTCAAACACATCAAACTAATGGAAAACTGTCATATTCCTGACTTGGTACAGACATTTCTTTATGTAGAAAATGGTGGATTAAACCTGGTTTTATAGCTAGCAAAACCTCTCACTTGTATGACAGTCGCATAAAATTTAATTATATTGACAACAATGTGTGAACAAAACAAACAGACATAATACATAAAAATTTCTAATGACTGTATGTACAGAAAAGTGGTTTTTGGATGCTAAAGGGATTGCAACCATACTTTGATATGTGGTAATATATAGTAAGAGGAAGATCCCTAATTATTTTGAGGTCACCACAACAAAGGACTAAGTTATAGTATGCGAGGTCAAGGTTCTTTAATTTTTCTATAATTTTTGGTGTGATTATTGCATTTAATTATCAACTAGCAAATTTTTGATATCATTTTTCATGCTTAAATAATTAATAAAATCTTGAGAAAGTTAACTCTCATATTCTGTGGATTCATTATTATTCGTTGGATACCAATTTTCGTGGAATTCGTGGGTACAGGTAAACCAAGAATTTAAATGTTCAACGAATGACAAATTTTGTATATGCTGGTATGTAGACTTTGTCAAAACCACAAAATCAAATATACACGAAAATGCAACTTTTTCTCAATACACGAAAAATTGATATACACGAAAATAAATTAATCCACAGTAGACACATAGAAAACACACTAAAGATAAATATATTAGCTAGTCAAAGATATATGTACTTATCTGTTTTTTTTAAAAAACATAAAGCTACTAGCCATTTACGGTAGTCTTTCAACCCAAAACTTCTGAACATAAAATTCACCAGTTAATCAACTACATGTCATAAATACTTCATAAAGAGCTACTTAGATGTTTTTAGATGTCCCTAAAATCCGCCTCTAAGCTTAGGTAATCTATTCCTGGGGAGGAAAATCCTTAGTATTATGAAAACTTCAAAGTTTTGAAACCAATTAATTAATAATTATGACCATATCAATGATAAATCATGTCAACACAGATAAAACAAAGATTTTAAATACCGGGTAAATATATAGCTACTAGCCATTTTTAATCGTCTTTAAACTCAAAAGTCATAAATATATCATAAAGAGCTACTTAGATGTTTTTTAAACAAATATAAAGCTACTGGCCATTCATTGCCACCTTTAAAGCCAAAAACTTCCGAACAAAATATGAAAAATAATCTCCAATTAAATAACTGTTTGTCTGCCTCATCACCATAATTGTTTCTAAATATATCTTTGACCTTGTCAATATTAAGGTCAGTCTTCTCAAGCCATGCCTCCAATGTTTTGCTGTAGTTCTGCCCATTCCAAATCCAATGGTCTACCACATAAACATCTTTCTGCAAAAAAAAAAGGTTCACCTTATACGAGGGTCTGGATAGGGTCCTTCATTTCTGTATTCTTTAATTTTTTAAGCCATTTTTCTCTATGCTTTATACTTTTTGCCCATTATTCTATATATATTATTTATATTTGTTGCCCATGAATAAAAGGGGATATGGGGTATACAGAAAATAAGACAGCAACCCAATCATATAGGTTACTGTTCTTCAAAGTTGATTTCATACAGCACCGTCATAAACAGTACAGGAAGACATAATGTTGTGCAACTTGGCTAACTACACTGTGTATCAGCACTTGGTGTCCACTTGATTGGTTGCTTGTCTTATGACAACATGACCTCTATTTTTCTCATTATTGGTAACCTCGTTTTGGGTCATGATCTCTAAATTTTACATTTTTGGTAACATTATTTTGGGTCACTGTATCATTGACTGCTATAGTTCATGTCCTTTCTCTCAAACCTCTAAGAACTAAAATTATATAAATGACATTCTTCATGCTTTTACCATCTTCAAATCATTTACAGTTTCTGATTTCTAAATTTCTCATATCATATATCATCAAGATTTATAGATTATCTATGTTTTTCAAACGCAAGGAGTTTCTCAACCGCAATCTCAACTAAGGTAGAAAGACCACAGATAATCTGTTTATCACTATATTCCTAGGCAACAACAAGGACAATGGCATATGAAGTCATTGTGTTTTTCTCTCTACTCAAGTAGTCGAGTACCGTAACTTGATATGGAAAATTATCACATATAAAGATCAAAGTAAAATTTATGAAAATAGCGATTATACATTAAACTATTGATTATCTGTCTTCAAAATAATCTCTTCCCAATATTAAGTTTTAAAAAATGACATGACAATTGTAAATACTGATTCCAAACTTTTATTTGTTGTCTCCCCTACACTACAATTGAAATTCAAGGTTGACAAAAAGTCTGTATTCTAATTATACATGTTATAATGTTGGTATTTGTTGCTGTCAGTTTCTTTAAACATCTAAATTAATTTCTTCATACTTTTTTTTGCTAGGCCTTTATCTGTCATTTTATCTTTCTTCTTTTTGCCATGGATTTGTTCCTCCGTCAATTTATAATTGTTATGAATCCCATTGATCTTTTCATATTTTCTTACCTGGAAATACAGAAACAAATCTGCGGAGGGCATAGTTCCACCAGTAAAAAAGTTTTTAGCCATCCATTCTGTGTCTGATCCGGTTTGGTATCAAACGCATAAGCATGTTGTCTGTGACACAAAACTTGAATAAACAGGTAACCAGATGGTTTCAGCCATGATGATACTCGCTGCATTAGTATCTCATAATTTTTCATATGCTACAATGAGAAAATAAGAAAATTCTTTTTCTCTTCCTTAGGGAGCTATCATTTGATTTTTATGGGGGGCTAGGATGAAATTTGAAAAAAATAGGCAGGACAGGAGTTTTGAGTAAAAAAAAAGGCAGGATGAGACACTTTGCAAAAAAAAAGGCAGGATGACAATTTATGTAAAAAAAGTCAGGATAAACTAAAAAAAAAAAAGGCAGGACCGAATAGAGTGAAAAACAAAAAGGCAGGACAGAGATTACAACTAAAAAAATGCAGGACAAAATTTTTCATCCTAGCCCCCCCATAAAAATCAAATGGTAGCTCCCTTACTGTGGATTCATTATTATTTGTGAGATACCATGGGTGTAGGTAAACAATGAATTCAAACCAATGAAATACAAATTCATTAAAGGTTTGAATACAGACTTCCTCAAAACCACAAATTCAAATATAAATAAAATAAAGAAGGAAGGTGTCTGAGGACACGAATGCCCCTGCTGAAGCTTGCTAATAATATGTGAAAATACTTTTGGGAAGGACGGAAAGACAGATGGACGAATGGATGGATGGTAAAGGGCAACAATTTTTCTCAATCCTCTAAAATAGGTATCCACGACGATAAATGAATCCGCAGTATGCCATTCATTTGTGAGGATGATATAGATTGGCCAACGTCATATTCCATATAAGGGATAACAGGAATTAACAAAATTATTGGAAAGTACAACAAACCACACCAACATAAACTCCTCCTCTTGAGGGGTTAAATCCAGTTTACCTGTCTATAACATTTTGACCTGATTCCATTTGAGAATATGTGTCTTCTCCAAAAATATTCTAAATAAATACTGAATTTTTCATCACAAAAGATTTTTTTGTGAAAATTTTATTGCATTCTGAAGTGTGCACAGAGCATATAAAATTCTTCGCCGAGTGCAGCCTGATACGACTGCAGAGGTCGAACCCTGAACAGTTGGGGCTTTGGACATAATATTCAAGCTTGATACTGTCTGAATTTGGATTGTGATCAAATTTTTGACATTAAATATAGGTTTCTGACACAAAATAAATGTGGTCAAAGATCTTAAAAATTTGAAATGGGACATTTAATTTATCTAGTATGGTCTGATATCCAAAATCTAACAACATAGTTGGATTCAGCATATAAAAAAACACCAAAAATTTAATTTTAGTTGAAATCAAACAAAAAAAAGTTTAATTTTGGACACTTCAAACCTTAATATGGACTAATTTGAAAACAGGGCCCAAAAATAAAAATCTAAATGCACAATAAGATTCAGCATATCATAGAGCCGCAATAATTCAGTTTTTGATGAAATTAAACAAAGTTTAATTTTTGACCCTTTGGACCTCATTGTAGACCAATTTAAACATGGGGCCCCATATCCAAAATAGTAATACAAGGTTAGAACCCCCAAAAATTAAAGACTTAATTTAATCCCATTGAAATTGGTTAAAAGATTTGTATTTATTTTCAAGTGAAGATTTCTTGCTATTGCGCAATACTGTGCTATTGTGCAATACTGTGCTGTTGCACAATACTTAGTTAATCTGTTATATATATATATAGATTCTACCTGCATCGAGTGTGATACGATATTTATCCACTCGAGACAGTTAAATTTTCAAAGTTAAAACGCGAGGCTTGCCTGAGCGTTTTTAATATTTTAAATTTAACTGTCGAGAGTGGATAAATATCGTATTACACGAGATTTGGTGGTGGAACAGGGGTTCAAATTAGCGGTGGTCCGAGGTCCGTGACCTTCCACTGTTTCAATCGGACTTTCGTTTTGGTTACTAGCTACGCCCGACGGACCTGCGATTTTAAAGGAAATAAAAATGATATTTGCTGACCTTTTTAACCATCTGTATCGTCATTTTTAAGCCATATTATTATTGAAATTGAGATAAAAAAAAAAAATTTCATCCCTGACCTTGCCGACGAGTGATAAAAGTTATTTTTAACCTTGTATTCTCTTAGTTGCGAGAAGTCACTTGACAAATCATTTAATCATTTAGACATTTTCGAACAAAATGAGTCCGTTTCACTTTGGTGTCACGTCTTCAAAGAGAAAGCCTGAAGATTATGAACGGTCCTCAACCACAGGCACTTGTTTCTATCCATGGGAACTCGAAGGTTGACTATCCATAAATATAGAAGGATATTCAACCTTCCAATGGATAGAAACAAGTGCCTGTGTCTTCAACGTCTTCATTGGTCTTCAAAAGAAATCAAATGAAGATCTCACTAAAGACCAAAAATGCGATCGTGAAAAACGGGAACGGACATTTAAGCCCCACTGGAAATTCGATCGAACCGTGGCTATATTTTGCTGAATCAACTGGTCTAATATCATGCACATACTGCCAGAAGTTCCCCATCCATTCAGAAAAAGAAAGTGCACTTGTAAGGGGAACACAAAATCTTAAAATAGACCCAATAAAAATATACGAAGTGACACCCCAGCATTTATCTTGTTTAAAGCAGTGGATCCATGAAAGTGACCCAAATTTTAAGTCTAAAGATTAATTGTCAGACACTAAACTTGGACAATGTATTCTCAAGCAGCAATGTAAGCCTGGTCAAATAAATAGATATAAGGTTCTTTTCAACACTGCATACAGTATTGCAAAAAAGGGAAACCCTTCAGTGAATTTATTCTTGAAATCCAGTGCAAAAATGGTGTTGATGTGTAAGCAGCACTTCAATATTGAAGGTTGTAAACTGTTTATTCGCTGGATAGCCCATTATATGAGAAACGAAATATCACATGCAGTTCAAATATGATGAAACAAATAACCTTTCTCAAAAGCCCATTAATTTTGTATCTTATTGAGTTATGAAATATTTCATGCAAAAGTGTGACCTGTGATTTAGGTTGTGGACCTTTCAGTTTGGAGTGTCAAAGGTCCTGGACCTTCCAGTACCAAATGTTAATTTGAACCCCTGGTGGAATCTGTTTCTCTAATGATTTTCAAACAATATGCAGGCAAAATTATCCCTTCTTTTCGAATGATCTGCAAAAAGATGTGTTCTTTCTATGTGACGTCATCAGGCATGGTCGCCTTTTTTCATGCCATCACAATAAGAAATTCAGAGGAAAGTAAGAAAATTCGACGTCATAATCGGAGATCAAACGAACCACACGTTGATTAAATTTTTTTTATGCAATGGGTGCAGAAAGGGATAAATTCACGAAGAATTCGAAAAAATAATTTACACACCCTGTTTGGTGTGTATCTCCTGCCATATCAGTATGTGTTGCTTTTATATATATAAATCAGAAATAATCAATGTAAAAATGGAAAATTTTTGGGAAAAAAAACCAAAAATTATGAAAAAAAAATCCCCCCAATAAATTTGTCCCCCTCCCCCAAAAAAAATTTGAAAAAAATCCCCCTAAAAAAAAAATTTCAAAAATTTTGAAGAAAAAAATATGAACCTCCAAAAAAAAATTGGAAAAAATCCCCCAAACTTTTGAAACCCCTCCAAATTTTTTTGAAATTTTTAAGATTATTTTCTTTTCAGGAAAAATGTACAATTTCAGAGAGTTCCATACACTTTTAACATAAGTTATTGTCTGGAAACTAGAAAAATGCTTGTTTTTGGCCCCTTTTTTGCCACTAACTTCTAAACTATTGGGGCAATTTTCTGTTCCTTTTTGTTTTTCAATTTAACAACAAGGCACTCAAGTTTATTTTAGTATCAAAACAATGAGTTCTTCAAGCACACATGTGATACATATTTACCCCCCCCCCTTTTTATCTTTAAAGACAGTAACACTAAACATGGTTAATATAATAATAAAAAAATTTTTAAATCTACTTGCTCTTCCAGATTTTTACTGGCCCTTCAAAATTTAGAAGAAATTACCTCTTAGATCTTTAGTTATTTGTTTTCCTCATAAAACATCTAATGTCAACAATTTTAAGTGATAAAGAAAAGTATTGTCATATTTTATTTGATTTTGAATTTGTGAACTAAAATAATTTTGAGTTTCTGAATAAAATATTTCCTGTTTCTTTTTTTTTTTTTCATATAACTTTTAGTTTTCAATTTTAGTGTTGCTATTTCATAGTTGTCAAAACTGGATTTAAAAAAAATTATTTAGTGACTTTGATCGGCAAACCCGAATTAGCCTTATCCGTTTCCGGAATCTGATCCGGTTTGAAATTTTCTTCACTTCCTGTTTATGGCAGCCATTGATTGTTAACATAGCCTGGCATCCTGACCCAATCTAATACTTCCCAGGATCCCAGGCTATTGTTAACATGATGGTTAATGTTGTTTTGTCAGTCAATTATGTTTTTACTCGGATTTACACATTACTTGTTGTCGATTTTCGGCCTAAAGCTAGCGGTTGAACAAAATAAACATCTCTGTAATGAATAATAAAGATGAAAATGAATTTTGTGATCGTTTGGGAATTTTGCTCCCAGAATTGGGAAAAATGTAGGGTGTTTGCCGTTGGGAACGGGTCCGAATACCGGACCCTGTGGAATGCTAGAAAAATCCATGAATCCCCAATATCAATCCCAACCTTCCTTTTGTGGTATTGAACCTTCTGGTAAAATTTCATAGAGATCCATTCTCTAAAAAAAGTTATTGTCCGGAAACCTAATGTGTCGTATGACGCCGACGACGCCGACGACATGATAGCATTATATGAACGCAAATTTATTGCGGTTGTATAAAAACGTCCTGTGTATACAATGAATGTCTATGACATTACTGTTTTTTCAGGCCATTTTCTCTATTCTTTATACTTATTTTGCCCATTATTCTCTATTATTTATATTTGTTGCCCATGAATAAAACGGGATATGGGGTATACAGAAAATGAGACAGCAACCCAATCATATAGGTTACTGTTCTTCAAAGTTGATTTCATACAGCACCGTCATAAACAGTACAGGAAGACATAATGTTGTGCAACTTGGTTAACTACACTGTGTATCAGCACTTGGTGTCCACTTGATTGGTTGCTTGTCTTATGACAACATGACCTCTATTTTTCTCATTATTGGTAACCTCATTTTGGGTCATGATCTCTAAATTTTACATTTTTGGTAACATTATTTTGGGTCACTGTCTCATTGACTGCTATAATTCATGTCCTTTCATTCAAACCTCTAAGAACTAAAATTATATAAATAACATTCTTCATGCTTTTACCATCTTCAAATCATTTACAGTTTCTGATTTCTAAATTTCTCATATCATATATCAACAAGATTCCAAAATTAAGGAAAATCATCTGATGGATTTGTTCCTCCATCAATTTATAATTGTTATGAATCCATTGATCTTTTCATATTTCTTACTGGAAATACAGAAACAAATCTGCGGAGGCATAGTTCCACCGGTAAAAGTTTTAGCCATCCATTCTGTATCTGATCCCGGTTTGGTATCAAAGGCATAAGCATGTTGTCTGTGACACAAAACTTGAATAAACAGGTAACCAGATGGTTTCAGCCATGATGATACTCGCTGCATTAGTATCTCATAATTTTCATATACTACAATTGAAAATAAGACAATTCATTTTTTAATAATTAGGGAGCTACCATTTGATTTTTATGGGGGCTAGGATGAAATTTGAAAAAATAGGCAGGACAGGAGTTTTGAGTAAAAAAAGGCAGGATGACAATTTATGTAAAAAGTCAGGATAAACTAAAAAAAAAAAAAAGGACCCAATAGGTACCAAAAAAAAAACAGCATTTCCAAAAATTAAGGAAAATCATCTGTATTGTAGAAATTAAAAGCAGCAAGAACACTTTGAAATATTTAAACTGCTACATCAGCAATGATATTGGTTTTAATGCTGACAAACAATTACTGTGAATTTATTATTATTCGTAGGATTCCAACTTTCGTGGATTTCAGGGTAAACTTGAACCACAAATTCCATTATTCAATGAAGTACAAATTTTCAAGATGCTTGTATACAGACATTGGAAAAACCATGAAATCAATTATCCACCAAAATTGGTATCCACAAAAATAAATAAATCCACAGTATTTCTATTGCTTTCAAACTTTTGGACCACCTAAGCAGTCTCATGGTAGCGTGATTGCTTTGAAACCAAAGACTTAAAAAAAAAGGTATTTGTTGATACTCTGCTATTAAAGCATGTGGCATTTAAGGGTATCCGTATTATTAAAGAGCAAAAACTGATTGACTCACGAGTCAGAATAATGTGTCCAGGTCAGGTGACATGTCTTCCTGCGGACTGTTACCTTGTGAACTAGCATGTTACCTTCAAGCTCGGTGTCTTGGTCTTGTACAAAGAAGGATTCATATTCACAATATTAAACATGTTCTCATCCTAATATGCAAGAGGCCTCGGTGGCCGAGTGGTCTAAGTAGTTACTACTGTAAACTCTAGCCAGTCAACACTGAGGTTGTGAGTTCGAACCCCGCTCGTGCGGGTGCACTCGACTCCAATCTTAATTGACTAGGATTGTCAGTTTTCCTATCGAAGGTTGGTGGTTTTCTCTGGGCACTCCGGCTTCCTCCACCAATAAAAACTGGCCGCCACGAAATAGCCCAAAAGCAGTGCTTAAAAGTGGCGTTAAAACACAAAAAATCAAATCAAATCCTAATATGCATGTATTGTTTGCCATCGTACATTAAACATGCATCCATCATCATCATCAAACTTTTTAATCTTGATCATTTCTGATACAAGTTATTCCAGAAACTTGTGTTGTGTGTATGGAAATCAGTATCATCTACTTATAAAGTAGACTATAGCCTAAAGTAATGAAAGATACTCTAAACTTGGAAACTTTTGCATACATTTATTATTCTGATTTTTTTAAATGGAGTAAAATGCAAGATTGCTGTTAATTCAGAAATTATTGTGCGGTTTTTATTAATGCGTATAATGCAACTGGGTGACTATGGCAATAATAAGAATTCACATTCTGATATCTGATACATATATATCTGTATGCAGATTTTCATGAAATCGCAATAATTAATCTCTCTTTTTTATCCATTCTTCAAAACTGTTTGCAATAATAAAATTATCACAAAAATATCTGAATTTACAGAACTTGGACAGGACCTTGTTAAAATAAAAACCTCACACATTTCTATTGATACCAGGTCAAGGGAGATAACCAGAGTTACAAGGACAAGGGAGATAACCTTACTTACCTCAATACCAGGTCAAGGGATATAACCAGAGTTACTAGGAAGAGGAGATAACCAGTGTTACCAGGACAAGGAAGATAACCAGTCACCAGGACAAGGGAGATAACCAAAGTTACCAGGACAAGGGAGATAACCAGAGTTACCAGGACAAGAGAGATAACCTTACTTACCTCAAACATTTCTATTGACATGATTCTGTCAAATCTTTTGTTTGTAGAAAAGAAATTGGCATCAGCAGTGATACAATCTAATCTGTCAGCCACGCCCATCTTCAGGGCCTCCGACTCAATGTGTCTTCTCTGTGTGTTAGAGTTTGAAACACATGTGACCTGACAGTGGGGGTATGTCTGTAATATAAATAGTCCTAAAGATCCCCATCCACATCCCAAATCCTGCAAAACAAAACTTCTAAATTTTCACTTTTGTTCTCGTACTAGGAACAACAAAATTATTATTTTGTAAAAATTATTTCTGTACTCCATGTATACCTTACTACAAAATTATTTTTATTTACCTGTGTACGTTATTTTATTTGACAGCATTTGGCCCAAGGTTATGGTTGTCTTTCCAATATTGTTTTACATCTAACATCTAAGGGAGCTACCATTTGATTTTTATGGGGGGGCTAATATGAAAAATGTTGTCCTGCCTTTTTTTTTTATTAGTTTATACTGAATTTCTTAACATAAAGTCATCCTGCATTTTTCTTTTTTTTTTTGCCAAGTTGCTCATCCTGCCTTTTTTTTTTACTCAAAACTCCTGTCCTGTCTTTTTTTTTCAAATTTCATCCTAGGTCCCTCCCCACCCATAAAAATCAAATGGTAGCTCCATAACCCCCTTGTTTTATTAATTTTGTATTTACATTATGTCATAGATCAAATTTATTTGTTCAGTGTATGTTCACTGGTGTTAAGATGTCTTTTGATTGAGTTAAGCCATTTCAATTGATATTTTATAGTGTGTCTTTCTATGTTGTGATGTTACACTATTGTTTCAGGTAGGGTGAAGGTTGGCGCCTATTAAAACGTTTAAACCCGCTGCATTTGTTTGCACCTGTCCTAAGTCAGGAACCTGATGTTCAGTGGTTGTCGTTTGTTGATGTGGTTCATAAAGTGTTTCTCGTTTCTTATTTTTTATATAGATTAGACCGTTGGTTTTCCTGTTTGAATGGTTTTACACTAGTCATTTTTGGGGCCCTTTATAGCTAGCTGTTTGGTGTGAGCCAAGGCTCCATGTTGAAGGCTGTACTTTGACCTATAATGGTTTTCTTTTACAAATTGTGACTTGGACGGAGAGTTGTCTCATTGGCACTCATACCACATCTTCTTATATTCTATTCTAGAATATACACAGACTAAGCGAATTCAGAAGTTAAATAAATATTGTTTTTGAGCATGGATTAATTTCAATTATTTTGCAATCATTGTATGGGAAAATATCCTGCATGAAAATAATGGTATCAGTAAAAAAATTTTATTAAATTAATATTATGTAAATGGTGAAACCACATTATTATTTTGTTGGGAGAAATATGCAATTACCAATAAAACTTAATTTTAATTCTTATTTGATAAGAAGTTTCTTTAATTAATAAGAAGCTAATTTGGAATGCATTATAATAAGTCCATATCAAAATAAACATTTGTTATTCATAATAAGTTCCATGTTGATGTGAGCACAACTTCATGATAAACTATCTTAAACAAAAACTTCAACCTGATACAAGACGGACATACAGACTGAAAAACACAAGGCCCCACTTCTATCATAAGGCGAATAAAAACTTACTAATACTGACAAACCGTCTGTTATTTTAGCCGATTCACAATAAATCTTCAAAGATTCAACTTCAGCTAAAAACATAAAATATTATTTTGATATTACTCATAACACAGACCAATGTATATATGTATTTTTTTCAAATAAGAATTTAGACTTAATATGTTGATAGCGATATAAATGATATCAACCTTCTGGAACACCTGAGATCACCCCGAGTTTTTAGTGTTGCTTTATCATGCATTTCGATGTTATGTTTTGTAGAATTTTGTTCGTCTTTTGATCGTTTTTCCTTTTTTACCATAGCGTTGTCAGTTTATATTCGACTAATGAATTTCAATATTGCTTCTATATATAGGTATCTTCCATCTCTCTCTTATAACACAGACCAATGTTAATGTATTTATGCAAGAAAGAATGCTGTTTAAATATGTTTAAAGCAATTTGAATGTGGAGAAGTAGTTTATTTTGCATGAGTAAAATGTATTCTTATTTTCCATCTGTTTTATTTTTGGTGTTTAACACTACCTTTAGCGCCCTTGGCTATATTTTGACGGCCAGTTTTTATTGTTAGAGAGAGCTGGAATACCCTGAGAGAACCACAAACCTTCGGCAGGAAAACTGGCAATTCTTGTCAATTAAGATCAGAGTCAAACGCACCTTACCACAAGCAGGGTTTAAACTCACACCCTCAGAACTGCCAAGCTAGTGATTACTGCCGATGAACTACTTAGACCACTTTGCCACTGAGGCTCACAAGTAAAATATGTATTTGATACTCATCTTTACAGAAAAAAATAAATTAATGTTTTACAATTCATAGTTATGATTAATAATGGATAGTTTTAATTAATTTTAAATTTTACTTGCAATGAGATTCACCTCATTTAAACATACCAAAGAAAGATTATTGTTGAATTAAAACACATCAGCATGTTTTGTTGAACACTTAACATTTTATATAGATGTATAATTAAAAGAATTCCTATTGTCCGTTAAACAAGGAATTATTTGAATATGGAATAATTTTGAATTCTGGAAAATTGATAAGAATTTTATGATGGAAAATTAACCATACTAAAGAGGGTTAGCCACGCTCGCATGGCTAAGGTTAATTTTACTTTCACTGGTATTTTAGAATGAACTAACTAACCCCCTTTAGCCATGTGCGCATGGCTAACCCTCCTAAACTGGGTTAGTTTTCATCATACATTTCTAATCGATCTTCTAGAATTCAAAATTATTCCAGATTCAAATAATTCCTTTTTGTTATCATTTCACAAATTTTCTATCAAGTTTATTTCATCACTGGATAATACTTTTTCAGCATACAGTATAGTGGGTTATTTTCGTGGGTGTAAAATTTCGCGATTTTCATTGAATAAGGTATACAAAATATTTTGGCGATTATTATTTTGGGGATTGAAAACTCTTATAAAATACCATTGAATGTGCAATTTTAAATTGGTGGAATTTATTTTGGCGATTTTGTTCTATCCGTTAAAATAAGCAAACATTTACACTCTGCGAAAATAACCCGCTATACGGTATTACCTTCCTCCAAAGTTTTGGTCACTTCTGTCCAGTAGCAGCAACTATATTTCAATCGCTTTCCAAGAACCTACAATATATTAAAAGTGAGCAAGGTTTAGAAGAAAACAATTTATAAACTGTTGACCCCAGGGATATGTCTTGCCTGTATTTAATTTTGCAATACTTTAACATGTACAATTTGCAAATATTCAGAGTCAATGAACCATGACTGAAAGTACAAGGCCAAATAATTTCTATTGAAATAAGATAAGGAAATGAGAAGTGTCATTCTTGATACAACTGCATGCCAAATATCAATGACTTAAAATAAGATGTTCCCATTAAATTGACCTAATCACAAACATGCAAAAGTTTCAAAGTCAATAGATCATGAGGGGAGAAGCCAAATAATCTCAATGGAAATGAGAAGTCTCAATGCTTATGCATCTGCATACGAAACATTAATGATTTATAATGAGTGGTTTCCCTTAAACACAAACTTTAACAAATTGTTACAGCCATGCATTGGAAACAGCATACCTAAGTGTCGCTTTTGACCTATTCCGAATATGACTGTTATACCAAGTGTGAATTTGCATTGCTATACGACATGTCTCGGTATTTTGTACATCCAACATTCCTGTATTTATTTTTGACGTTTCTGTTATGGTTTCGGTTGGATAATCTGTTATGTCTTATCGTTTGTTGTCCAAATATAATTATAAAATTGCCTTTCAATACCATCATTGTCATATTCCCAAATATGACTGTTATACCGAGTGTGAATTTGCATTGCTATACGACGTGTCTTGGTATTTTGCACATCCAACATTCATGTATTTATTTTTGATGTTTCTGTTATGGTATCGGTTGGATAATCTGTTATGTCTTATCGTTTGTAGTCCAAATATTATAAAATTGCCTTTCCATAACATCATTGTCATGAAAATTGTTTGGACGAGTATTGTGAAAATAATTGTATAAAGTTTGAGATTGCATGTTAGTAACGTAAGCGCGTTGATGGAATATGTTCGTTGTTGTTCTGAGGTTTGCATGTTGTGTCGACTATTATATTATGTGTTTGTGCTGTATTTCTGTCACATAGTGTTGTCATTTTAGCAATATTTTTTAACATTGTCATAAAGCGGGAGGTTTGGCTAGCCATTAAACCAGGTTCAACCCACCATTTTTTCTTAAAATGTCCTGTACCAAGTCAGGAATATGGCAGTTGTTATCAAATAGTTCGTTTCTATGTATGTTGGTGTTTGTTTTGTTGCACTTCAGTGTTCCTGTTGTTCCTTTGTTTTCCTCTTATAGCTGATGTGTTTCCCTCGGTTTTAGTTTGTAACCCGGATTTGTTTTCTCTCAATCGATTTATGACTTTTGAACACCAGTATACTACTGTTGCCTTTATTTTTGACATCACCAAGGCGAGACAAAGATATAAAATAATAAAAAATGATACTTAGTATCATCAGTTTCAGATCAGTACATAGATATCAATTTCCATCAGTTAAATGTTTCATGAAATATACAAGTTTTGAGATAATATATAAAAAAAAACAATAACACATACTGTTTTGAAAAATTCTGTTGGAACTTCATAATGTTGCTCATTAGCCTTGTCTGTTTCTATGGCAACAGGAGAATTTCGTAATCTTTTGATAAACAGTTTCTTGAAGTGGTTTTGCTTTTCCAAGTCTCCCCCACAATCCAGCTTCTTTGCCCATGCTGCTAAATTTGCTCTAACACCTGAAACGATGTAACTTATAGATTACCATGTGATAACTGTGGTTTCATTTATCTATCGTGGATACCAATTTTCTTGGATTAAGGAATAATTTGTATTTTAATGGATAACTGATTTCCTGGTCTGCCAAAGTCTGCATGTACCAGTCTATAGAAAATTTGTACTTTGTTGAACTTGTAAATTCAAGAACAGCTTTACCCTTGAAATCCACAAATATTGGTATTTAATGAATAATAATTAATCCACAGTAGACTACTAGCCTGTCACCTCTGAGGTGGTGAGTCTGAATCTATTGTGACAATAAATCTACAGTTGCTCACTGAGGGTAGCCAAACTTTAACATACAAGGAAAACTGTGAAATCTTTAAAAAAGTCTTTAAATTAATGGAAAAAAAAATCAAAAAGATTCCTTGTAGTATTATCAAATGAGATATGAATAGACAAAAACACAGTTTCCACAGAATTTCATTCATTTATATATTATTTTCTATATTTTTATTATTTATTATTTTTTATTTTTTCTTTTAGTTATATATTTTTTTTTCTCAATTCACTATCCTTTTCCTTGTTAATTGTGTTAGGTTTTTTTTCTCAGACTGTGCAAATGCCTTGTTTTACTATTACCTTTAATATATATCTATTGAACTGTGCATGCTCTGTATAATTGTTATTGTAATATTATGTAAAGGAGAAGACTTCATAAGTTGGTTGAACTTGTGTCCGATCCTATTTGTATCTTTGAGCAAAGAAAATTGTTATAAACAAACCCAATGTGGCAAGGTGCGTTTGACTCCTATCTCAACTGACTAGGATTGCCAGTTTTCTTGCTGAAGGTTGGCGGTTCTCGCCATTAACAACAACTGGAGGCAATGAAATAGCAAAACATGCGGAAAGTGGCTTTAAACACCAAAAACAATCAATTAACTTATGGATTATTACATGAAATTTTCCACATGTGCACTGGTATCATTAGAGGATTTCCATATTAGTCTGAGGGCTATATCTCAAGGTCAAAATTGGACGGAATTGATGATACTAGGGCTGTACATATATATCTCAAATGCCATGTAATGATCTATTAATCACATTTTCGCCTATGAAATTGGAAAGAGAACATAGAATTAAACAGTTGAATAAGCAAGCTACCATTTGATTTTTATGGGGGGGCTAGGATGAAATTTTAAAAAAAAAAGCAGGACAGGAGTTTCAGTAAAAAAAAAGGCAGAATGACAATTTATGTAAAAATAGTCAGGATAAACTAATAAAAAAGGTAGCTCCTAAAGCTAATTTATCTATTGAATTTGTTTTTTTTGGGGGTTTGATTTGATTTGATTTGATTTTTGGTGTTTTAATGCCACTTTTAAGCACCGCTTTTGGGCTATTTCGTGGCGGCCAGTTTTTATTGGTGGAGGAAGCCGGAGTGCCCGGAGAAAACCACCGACCTTCGATAGGAAAACTGACAATCCTAGTCAATTAAGATTGGAGTCGAGTGCATCCGCACGAGCAGGGTTCGAACTCACAACCTCAGTGTTGACTGGCTAGTGATTACAGTAGTTACTACTTAGACCACTCAGCCACCGAGGCCCCTGGGGGGGGTTTGAAGATTTGACATAATTATTGATATTTAAAAAGGAACTGGCTACAATTAGCCGATTCTGAGGTTAATTGCAGAAATGTATTTCTGGACAGGGACCCCATTTCATAAGGAAATTGCAGTTTAAAACAATATCATTGTTCATTATTAATACATTGTACCTGAAAAGTTTAACGTTAGCAATTTTTTTTTTTTTTGTAATGTTTTAATTAGGTAAATCCTTCAATTAGTCCAGGGACACAATTATCGTCGTTCTTTGATTTTCATTGTCTACAAATAGAGTCCCTAGTGTGGACAGTGTATAACTTGCAAATTTTTTTCATACACATTCTAAATTTATTTCTTTCTATTTTATGCATAAAAAATTTATAGACCCCTATAACATAAAATTGTCCATATTTTGAGTTAGAGGTGATAGACATTTCTATAATTTTGATATAAATTGTCCCAATAGTAGTCTACTTCACTGTAAAAATCTTTATTGGTTAGAGCAATTGCAACTTTTTTAACTTGCGTTTATTGTCTAAAAGAAATGCACTACAAAATAACTTAATTAGCATCAAGAGCAATTTATTGAACTAGGAAAAATTTAGAATTTGCCCTTTTTCAGAGACACTGGAAGTCTCATGGCACCAGGATACAGATGTATTAGTCACAGGTTTTAAAGTCCTTCAGAATGAAATGACAAATATGACAGTGTTTTTAACACACCAAAGAATTTACACTGAGTGCATACATATAAAAGCGTAAAGTCTAGTCAATTTTGGGATTTTGAGTCCAGAGTGATTTTCTGATTTGGCCGCCACAGAAAAGGATTATCACTGGGGTTAATGTGATATCCGTAACTGTAGTTACGTATATCCAAAGATGGCGGACGATGTTTCTGGTCAATATTTCTTTTGTCAATTCTGTAATAATTATGTATTAATTATTATTCTTCAGTATTTCATGTTGTTTTTAACGTATTGCTAAGTTTGAAACTGAAATACAAAGGTTTTTTTCATAGTTCAACCGGTAAATGGAGAAATCATCTGTCCCAAAAAACGCGATGATATGGGTAACTGTATATACTGATATCCGTAACTGTAATAAACGTTTAGAAAAGAATATCCGTAACTGTTGAGTTTTTTTGTTTCTGCTTCATTCATTATCCTCGATTTAATAGATCGGACGTACATTTTTTGGGAAATAAAACTGTCATAAATTCGTCAAAAGATTAGAAATTATCGGAAATAGAAAAAATGTATGCCCACAATATTATTACAAAAAATGTACAACATTAGAAAAATACCACTTTTTATGACGTCTTTACACTAAATCCATTGGATGTTGGATGTGTAATGACTGATAATTTAGTCTTAGATGCATGATTTGTTTTATTAGTTGTTATTGGCTTTGAACTAGCTGTCAGTAACTGTGAGCACTCTGAGATCTATACTTAGTGTCTTTTTGTTGTTGGGATGTACAAGTACCCTCCCACGTCCACTCTGTGTTTTTGTTAGATTAATATTTATTTGTATCCACCTGATGAGTTAAGCCTTTTTCAACTGATTTTTATAGTCTGTTCTTATGTTGTACTGTTACATCACTGTCCCAGGTTAGGGGGAGGGTTGGGCTTTCGTTAACATGTTTAACCCCACCACGCCACATTCTATATGTGCCTGTCCGGAGTCAGGAGCCTATAATTGAGTGGTTGATGTTTGTTGCTGTTGATCATATTCGTTGTTTGTTTATTGTTTTGTACAGTTCTTGTATTGTTCTGTTGAACCACTGTCCCAGGATTAGGTCGAGGGTTGGCACCCACTGACATGTTTAACCTCGTCACATTCTGCATTAGCATGTCCCAAGTCAGGAGCCTGTAATTCAGTGGTTGTCGTTTGTTGCTGTGTTACATATTTGTTTTTTTCGTTAATTTTTTTTGTACATAAATTAGGCGGTTAGTTTTCTCTTTTGAATAGTGTTACATTTGTCATTTTGGGGACTTTTATAGCTATGTGGTATGGGCTTTGTTCACTTTTAAATGCCGTAGGGTGACCTCTGATTGTTAATTTTTGTGTCATTTGGTCTCTTGTGGCGAGTTGTCTCATTGGCACTCATACCACATCTTTTTTTATATATGGTCAGGACGAGAACAAGTTAAAAATAGATACAATATAAAGGTCTTACAATAGAGGCCGTCCGGGATGAAGGTCGGGGAAATTTGGACTGCCACAGGAAAATGATGGTAAATTGGATAGGGATGGAAATTTGGCCTTGCCACAGGCCACCTATGGACCCCTAAAAGAGTTGTTGCAAGGGTTCTTAACGTGCAAAGAGCATGGCACTCTCTCTACACGAGGCATCGGATTTAACGTCACCATTCTGACCGGACGTGGATGCATACTAGATAAATCCCACACAGCCAAACGGATGCCCCACTTTGGCTAGGGATTTAGTGGAGGAAGACCAATGGAGACCATATTTCTATTCCCCAGTCACCCGGAGGACTCTTGAAACTTAGATTCTAGGTACTGACGTTGTTTATCATCATAATTATGTGTTATAGTGCTATTTTTATTTGTCTTTTTATATTGTTAACCTTTACTCTGTGATATAGTTTAATTAATTTTTGGTAATATACTTTTGGTGTGACTCAGCATTCATACATACCGCCATTGTGTTATTGTGCTGTGGTCAATTGGTACTCTTGCCTTTAATTTTCGCTCATGAACTTTATCTATAAAGTGCCTATATGACATTTTGTTTTTCTTTTTTGAAATAATTATAAATTTTGTTTATAGTGATTAAGATTATAAAACAATGTTAACTGTTGTTGTACCCCAATTTTTGATATTTTTACCTATTATATCTGTTTGTTTTGCTCAAAAATTGTTGTTAATATAATGGAATTGTATGTGACTGTCATACAAGTGAGAGGTTAAGTAATGTTTAGCTAGCTATAAAACCAGGTTAAATTCACCATTTTCTACATAAGGAAAAACTTGTACCAAGTCAAGAATATGACAGTTGTTATCAATTCGTTTGATGTGTTTGAGATTTGGATTTTGCCATTTGCTAAAGGACTGTCCATTTTCAATTTTACTTGGTATTTTTGTTATTTTCTTTTTTTCGTTATAAGTGATATGTATGTCTTGATTGCCACCCATATTTCATCTGCAATAAGCTTCCCAAGTTCCTTCCTCTAGCTCACTATGCATGCTGCTGCTTATATAGAAATACAGAATTGGTAGCCTGATCAATCATACCCGTTAACCTATGAAAATGAAAATGCAGGTCATGACCTGCATTGAAGAATAAAATCTCAGGTCATAATGCATACAAACTTTTTTCCAGCTGAATTTAAGTATTTAGGGGACATTTTTTTATATTTGTTTTTATATTTTAAAACAAACAGTTTGCAATTGCCAAAACATGTTCCAATGGTTAAGTATTAACTGAAAATAATTTAAAACTATTATTGTTGCAATACACTTATGATTTTGATAGATTAATGTTTCCAAACTAACTTTAACAATTCAAACAAAGCCATAATCCTTTTTTAATTTTATTATAATCAATTCATCAGTCATATAAGACACTCAGTGTGCATCTATCTGTACAGCTTTATACATTATTTCAAGATTGGTTGATGTTAGATTATAATAAAAAAAATTTTAAATTTAAAGTAAGTAGAGATGAAAAAATAATTTTCAACTATTTATTTTCTAATTGTACTATGGTAAAAAATAATGAAAAGTAATATTCTAATATGTATTTGCATTCAATTTGTTCTAGATTTAATCTTTTTACAAAAATAAACATAAATTTAAGGAGTATATTTTTAAAGGTGACAAAAAAGGGGAAGTAACTCAAATTTTTTATGAAACAACTTTGAAATACACAAATTATTTATGACCTAAAGCTAAGGTAATTGATGTTAATTAACAGTGTGTTTGACACCAAAGCTGTGAAGTGAAGCCATGCACTTAAATGGGTCACTTAATTTGAGTTTGCACAGCTAGTTGAACTTCTTGTCCAGGAAGAATTACGAATTTCAAAGGAAAATCACTTATGAAATCAGTCTGAAGGCTTAAGAATCCAGGTGAAAACGGGTCATTTTTGCAATTCCCGGGATATTAAACGACCCGGCGGGTATCCAGGGTGAGTCCTCAAAGTTGTGAAAATCTCGGGTCACACCCACAGGATATGGGTCAGTTGACAGGTATGGATCAATATATTTTCACATAATATTTGTAAAGATTTCCAAGCACAATTTAGATTCCGATTTATTACAATTTTGATAACCCGAGACATTTATTTCATTTCAAACATGGATTAATTGTTTAGAAATAAAATCAGTTACAGATATCAATATTTCCAGTTACGTATATCATTGACAATTTATTTACTTCAGTTACCCATATCATCGTGATATTTTGGACAGCTGTTTTCTCCATTTAGCGGTTGAACTATGAATTGGTATTTCAGTTTCAAATATAGTAATACGTTAAAAAAAAACACAAAATACCGAAAAAATAATACACAAAAGAAATATTGACCAGAAACATTGTCCGCCATCTTTGGATATACGTAACTGCAGTTACGGATATTACATTTACCCCTGTGATTATGTAAACATGGTAAAGGCATGTCAGAAAATTTACCAATAAATCTTAAATGCAATTCATATTAATTCAATTTAAAAAAAAATACATGGTCTTGAGATTCCTTTAGGACTAAAAAATTAGTTTTCTAGCTGCAAAGGTGTGTCTCTACTCAACAGCTCAAGAGAGAAGATCAGAGAAAAACGACCAATTCCTGGCTTCTGTCAGATGAACCTTAAGGCTTAACCATGTTAACCCAATTTGTGATCTAGCTGCTTAATAGATTTATTTCGATAGATTGTTGGACATAAATCACATTAAATATAAACTGTCCTAACTGCCTTCCACTGGAGACAGATACCATAACAGTATAATTGTTTAACAGTTTAATACAAACACGTATGTACCGGTGTATTTAAGTTTAGTGTGTACGTAAAAAAATGCACCTTCTCTCAAAGCATCATCACTGGCCATGATGTAACAGTTATAAGTCACACCTAAGCACTGTCAGGTCTCTGAATTGTGGAAAACAGTTATAAAAAGTTCAGTTGAACAGTTCCAAAACAATTTTTTTGGAGGACTTTGAACTTTTGTAATTTTCAAGTCAATTCCGGATTGACAAGAAAGTGATACGGATATTCAAGTACTCGTGTTTTATTTAATATTGCATGTGTGAGCAACCATTTGAGTGTATCGGGGGTATAAATTTGTGCTCCAAGACTTTTTTTAAAAATTTCGTGTATATAACTCATTTAATTTTTTTTTTCATTTTCTTCCGGCGAACTTTTCTCTAGCTAGGTCCTTTTTCGAAAAATATTTGTTTATGGGTTTTTATTTTTTCTATGTAGAATATTCTTTAAGGTGGGTCATCGGTTTATATTTCCTCAGATAGATTTTTTTTTTATACTTTGTCAAAATGAAGATTTTCAATGCTTTTTTTTTTTTTTTTTTTTTTTAATTTAATAAAAAGTATAGGTCACCGTGCGTTTTTTAAAGCTACAAGTCGTGCAAAATTGCCCAAATTTGTATAGATTGTTCATGAAAAAACACAATTTTGTGAATAAAAAGAAATCTAAGAGATAGAATTTTGAAATAAAATATGAAAAGATAGGTTTTATAATATGCTTAGTTGTCTCATTGGCACTCATACCACATCTTCTTATATCTAATTAGAGAAAATAAAAAGAAAAAAATGGTGTCACCGAACTTGTTTTCTTGCTTCAAGTAAAAAATAAAAATTTCACTATCATTCCAGTGTAAAATTTTTACTATGAAAGTTATCTCTCCTTAATGGCCAAGTTGATAAATTGATTCTAAAAACATAAAAACATTTGGCTTTTTTTTAAACCTTCTGGATAATAAAATAAATCACATATTTTTCTTTATACAAATAAGAAGTCTAACACATAAATTGCAAATCTGTCTCAAAATTTGAAGATTCAGACAAAGAGCTAGACTGTTCTGTATTGCTATTGTACAATCCCAGATGGCGGTATACAGTGAATCTACCTTAATATCTAAACTCCCCACCCTATTTCTCAATACATTAATTTTTATATTGACTGCATATATAGATGCATGTAATTTTGAAATTTCTCATTATCATTATTATTCAATGGAATCTGGGACTATAAATCTATTATACTTAGTATAATAGTCCCAGATGAAATGGAGCAGAAGTGCCTGCTCACTATCATTTACCCCACGTCACCTTCATTTAAATTTTGCATTTTAGCACCGTTTTGTTTCTTTATATTTTCCTTTATTCAAGAAGGCAACTTCTGTTTTAAAATTCTCATGTTGAAAACTTAGGATTTGAGGTTAGTGGGAGTGTTTATCTCAACAATTGTGCCGGACTAGATTTTAGAGGGGTTGTTGGGTTTTCCCCTGTCTGAATTCATCTCATCTGGTCATACAGGAAAATAATTCACATACATACAGATAATGGTGTCACTTGAACAACGACTCGAGAGCTTTCGGTACAGATATGGTCTTAAAAAAAACGTAAATACAAATACTCTTTAGAGATATTTTGAATTGAAAGCCCAGTTTTCTTACATTCCATGTAACAGATAAGTTTATTGGTACCACAAATACTTTATAATATATATCCCCAGTCATAGCAGTGTACACGAGAAGAAGAAGATGTTTTATTTCCATTAAATGGGCTCACAAGGAGCATAATACGATATAAGACATTAATAAAACAAATAACAAAAAGAAACAACAATAGTCTAGTATATATATACATACAAAGAAAAGAAGAAGCAGTTTGAACATCATGAACTACACACATTTATAAATATATATATAAATATACGTTTAACAGTATTTCCTCCTTCTCAGGTACACCCCAACATGAAAAATTTCCTAAAACAAATTGGCAATGTATTGGATATTTAACTTACCAAGGGACGGTGCTGATGGCAAGGTGGGAGATAGACTCACATGGTATACATGAATGTAAAATAGATAATTTGGTTATGATATTATGAGCAGATGCACAAACCTGGTATGTCATCCTCGTGCCTGATGCAGATAAGCTAGATCTATATTTTGCCTTCATCAATCAGATCACAAACAGATATTAATATATATATATATATCAACATTCTCTACATTAAGTAGCCAGATTAGTTTTTACCTAGGAATCAAGTGCTTAAAGTTAGGACAGAGTGAGTTGATCATGGAGTACATGCAGTTGATTTCTATTTAAAGATGATGTACATGAAAATAAAAAATGTTTTTGATAATCAATTTCATTTGAGGTGCACCTGAGACATATTCTTCTTAGTCGAGAAACACCATATCTACCTTGTTCAATTCTAAGTCTATGTGAGGAAATACGCAATCGAGTAAAATTTCTGCTCCGCTCAGGGGATCGAAATTAATAAAATAAGATATCTTTCAAGACCAAAATTGGCCTGAAAGTGCTATAGTTACAGAGCGTTCCATCAGAACAGTTGTGCATTTGGAGTCGCCACTGATCCTCATAGTACTGGTACAGATTTTTTTGTATAAAAAATTTAAAGCTGTAATTACTTGTAGAAGCTAAATTGCCAACCCCTTTAATATTCTTTAGAAAGAAGTTTAAGGATCCATACCTGAAGGAATTTTTGACTCATGTAGTAATTTTGACTCTAAATTTGCCTCCTTTAGTAGTGGAAAAGATGATCCCAAATTTTCAAGCCTGCGTAATATAAAGAGGTAAATCTTGATATGCATATTATATACAACTGGATATAGTACACTACACGGTGGAGTAGATACCATGCATTGTGCAAGTCAAAATATGAATTTTCTTTTTGAAAACTCCTTCATCCCCAACCCCCTATTGCATAACTGTTGTCACTTGGATATGTAAAAGAAACTAGATTTCACATATCAGTATCTCAACCAAAATAAAACATCTGGTCAGTATAGTTAAAACTGTCAGAAAATTTACAAATAAATAAAAATGGAAAATTTGAAAGCTTTGCAAAAAGTTAACTAATCCCTTGATACCATCTTAAACCATCATATAGTTTTTGCCCAAAACACAAAAAAAAAAAAAAAAAGATTTAAAAAAACACCATTTAAGGGCAACAACTCCTAAACTAAAAGACAAATTGAAAGAGTTGGTGTTACTTTGTTTCATTAAAAAGAATGGCGAACGTAGAAACAAGTATCTTGCCTTGGGGAGGGATAAATCCTTCTTTGTAAAGAATCACTCTGATTCAAACAAAAAATTCTCTGAAACTGACATTATCAAGATGCTTGATTTCTTGACTGACAACATATTTGTTACGTTTGGAGGACGTGTTTTTCAACAGACTGTCGGAATTCCAATGGGAACCAATTGTGCCCCTCTTCTTGCCGACTTGTTTCTTTATTATTATGAGGCTGACTTCATACAGGAACTTCTTAGGAAAAAAGATAAGAAGTTAGCTATATCCTTTAACTTTACGTTCCGCTATATAGATGACGTTCTCTCACTAAATAATACAAAATTTGGTGACTATGTTGAACGAATCTATCCCATCGAACTAGAGATAAAGGATACTACAGATACAGTTAAGTCTGCCTCATATCTTGACTTACATCTAGAAATTGACAATGAGGGTCGGTTGAAAACAAAACTTTAAGACAAAAGTGATGATTTCAGCTTCCCAATTGTGAACTTTCCATTTCTATGTAGCAACATTCCAGCAGCGCCTGCATACGGAGTAATGCATATATCTCCCAATTGATACGATATTCCCGGGCTTGTATTTCCTATCATGATTTCCTTGATAGAGGATTGCTGCTTACAAGGAAGCTATTAAACCAAGAGTTCCAAATGGTGAAGTTGAAATCATCCCTTCGTAAATTTTACGGACGCCATCACGAGTTGGTTGACCGTTATGGAATAACCGTTTCACAGATGATATCGGATATGTTCCTTATGTCCAGAGGCGGATTTAGAGGGAGCCCAGGGCCTGCGCCCCCTTTCTGGGGAAAATTTGGTTGATTATATAGAGAATCACTGAAGCATGACCGGAGCGGACCCCTCTTAGGCAGTCAGTGGGCCTCCACTTATGAAAATTTCTGGATCCGCCACTGATGTCGTAACTACAATACCCTTCCCTTTTCACAAATGTGACCTACCGAACTAGACTATTTACGGGATTTGTAATAACATAAGCAACACGACGGGTGCCACATGTGGAGCAGGATCTGCTTACCCTTCCGGAGCACCTGAGATCACCCCCAGTTTTTGGTGGGGTTCGTGTTGCTTAGTCTTTAGTTTTCTATGTTGTGTCATCTGTACTATTATGTGTCTATTTGTCTTTTTTATTTTTGGCCATGGCGTTGTCAGTTTGTTTTCGATCTATGAGTTTGACTGTCCCTCTGGTATCTTTCGTCCCTCTTCTATAGAGAGACAACTGACAATTTTTTCCCTGCTGACCCTTTTAGCAGATCTTGTCTAACTTGCTTATCATTTATGCTCTTTAACATGTTTAACGTTTTAATCTATCTTTATAAACTGTTTTCAAGATAATACGCAAGAACGCAAAACAAAATGATATAAATCATTTAAAAAAGGCAATAACTTCTATCAGAAAATGACTAACAATTTCAGACATGTTGACATATTTGTAGATCTTGTCTTGCTGATCATTTTTGTTATATATTTATTATTGTTTTCAAGATACATGTAATAGGCAAAACTACAAAACAATGGTAAAATCGTCATTTAAGGACAATTAATCTAAAAGGAGTCGACTGACGATTTCGGCCATGTTGGATTATTTGTAGACCTTTGTCTTGCTGATCATTGTATTTTAACAATGGTAAGATTCGTCGTTTAAGGGCAATAACTCATATAAGTCGTCTGAGCGATTTGATGTACATTGACCGTCGGTAGATCTCAACATTCTGAACATGTTTGCCTCTGTCAGATTTTCTCTATTTTAAAGCAGTTTTTAAGATGATAAACAAAAAATGTATGTTAACCCTATGTTGTAGATCTTGTTTTGCTGATCATTTTCCTGCATATAGTTTTTCTAAATCTGTTCTAGTTTTTAAGATAAAAGGCAAAAAATGAAAAAAAAAAAATGGTAAAATTCATCTGATGAGCTAAATAAGGTAGATCTTGACACCCCGAGCATATTCGTTTGTCTGCTTTTCTCTGCCGATTATGGTTTTAACTCTTACGTCATTTGGTCTCTGGTGGAGAGTTGTGCCATTAACAATCATACCACATCTTATATTCATAGAAATAAGACAACTAACAAATTTACCCTTATGTTTAGTCCTATGATATGAGACTTCGTAGGTCAACATCGTTTGCTTTCAATGTTTTTTATCAATTTTTTAAGTTTACTATAAATCAATGCTGAGTCCTATCATATAATATATGTTTGTGCTTCAGCATTGAAAGTAAAAAAAAAGTATCCGATAAAAAACGTTGAAAGCAAACGGTATGACTGAAACACGCCTTTTTGAATTCACAAAGGCGTGTCTTATTGTGAGAAGTCGCCCAGCGGCTCTTTTTACAAAAAATCTTAAGAGTAAAAATACTCGTAAATCATACACATTTCAGTAAGATTCTTTGTGAAAGAGTCGCTGGACTTTAAGGTTAATGTCAGTGGCGGATCCAGAGTGGGTTCCGGGGTTGGAACCCCTTTTTGGACGATCAATGCATTTGAATGGGGACATATAGTTGGAACACCCCCTTTATCCTGGGTTGGGACCCCCTTTTAATTGGCTGGATCCGCCCCTGAATGTAAATCCAGAAAAACGCTTCTTATAAAAAGTGTTATTTTCTTTTTCCAGCGCTAGCGGATGATGAACTGTTTCTTCTCGAGGCTACTACTATCAGCATTTGACATGATCCAGACTTAACTAATCGATCAGATCGGTTATCGAACACTAATCGATCACATTTGATCAGTAATCGATTGAAGACTTGGAATCATCGATCAGTAATCGATCAAACTCTCTTAGGAGTGATCGATTAGATTACTGATCGATTTAAGACCGATTAATGATAGATAAGTGATTGATAATTGATAGATTAGTGATTGGTTAATTATAATTCAATGATTGATAAGTTATTGGGAGTGGTTTGCTATAGTGGCAATCATTTAAATGTTTTTCTCAAACAATTTATATGTATGAGTAACTTTATGACACTTAATAAAACATGATTTTTTTTTTATATAGAACTACAATCTGAGCCTGTGTTGGCATGATTCATATAACATGCATTTCTTAAATTGTTCTTTGAGACTTAGAAACTATCACGTATTGAAAAGTCGCCATTCTCCGAAAATTCTCGAGGGAAAGCTGGAAAATCTTGTTTAAAGCCAAAATGACTTGTTTGTTGTAGAGGAGTTGTGACACCGTATGACGGTATGTTGAAAAATTAAAGAGACTATTTTACTCAGTTTTTATTGTATTTAAATAAATAAACAGCATGCATAGCTACAGATGAAAATAAATTATCAATTCTGAAAAAAAATCCTCCTACCTGCCCACACCCCAACCCCCTTTTCACCGATCAATAATTATCCTGTTCCATCACACGCCGCGTCATAAAAAAAATGAAGTTGTCCTGAAACACAACAGAAAGTGTGAGGATAACACGCGCATGAGTTATTTTTCCAAAGATGGCCTTCGGAGTCGATGCAACTACCATCTGTCAAGGTTTTCTTCTCAGTTTGTACCTGGATTATCAACTCTTTTCGATTGAAAGAATTTCTCCATATAAAACACAACATCACAAATAAGACAAAAAAAGATACAACTTTTAGACGAGTCTTTCTCATCTCGCAAAATTTACCAAAAATGCAACTATAAAAGGCAGTATAGTCTTCAATAACAGATATTTGTCTACAAGGAAAATTATGTCAAACTCGCTAATCTTCCTGAATCTAGCGATAAACAAGGATCTGGATGGAGTACGTCATCGGAGTTTCCTCGATCATCGTATGTTAAAACCCTATAAAAATTAAAAAAAAATAATAACCTTTTTAAGCATAAATTACACCCATAAGTGGTTCAAACGCATAATAACAATTACAATAACATGTTACAATGCTAGTATAATCATGACATTTGTATATAAAATTGAAATAAAATATTGAACACACAGCACAATTAATGACCTCAAGTGACCCTTGTCCTCAGTTCCCTATTTTTGTTATATCTGCAGATGCGTATACGTCAACGTATATGATACGGTTGATACGTCTTTAAATGACCGACCTCTAGTACTACTAGCCAGCAAGTGAAATCTGTAGATCTCGACTCCTTTACTGTATTGGATCCCGAACTTTAATAGTATATACTTTCAATAGAGCAACTTCCAAAGAAGATTTATAATAGTTTGTTTTAATTCAAAGATATCGATGTGCAGAATATTCACGATGCGGAATGTACTAGTATACATTTGATCTTTACGGACTTTAGAAACAGGACAAATAATCATGGCTTATCTGGTTTTCTCCTGTTTTGTTGTACATGTTGAACAAATATTTATTTTCCCGAAAAATATACATGTATTTATTTTTATTCCCTCTAAATTATATCCCTTTCAGGTAAAATAAGCTTATAGCTAGTTTCTATTGAACTGATTTCATATTAATAGCTGCAAGTGAAAACTAACGTACATGATATTTTTTCACGTGAAATTCACTTGAAAACAATTAAGAAATATCGAGTTTTTGTGGAACATGTTACCTACTAGTACTTTAAAAGATATTCCGAATAGTGAGTACAGTTTACAGGCATTATAGGCGTGATTACGATGAACACAATGTATGTATATGTAAGAGAATGATAATCCCTTTCTTCATGATTAAGTACGAGCGTTAGCGAGTACTTATCATGAAGTAAGGGATTATCATTCTCTTACAAACTTAGAATATTGTAATGTGCTCAAGGCTCAAATGATCTATTGATTGGTTGTATTCAAGAATTAATTTCATTGTCAGTGTAATGTTTATAATTGATGCATGACTTAATTTTTCGGCATTTCATTTATGGATTAGTTTTAGTGATGTAAGGACTTTCTTATAATTTGGGAAATATTAAAAAAAATGCGTTATAGACATTAGGTGACACAAGAGTACAAAGAAAAGGTAGAAATTGCATATGTTTCCTGATTGTGAGTATGAATGTAAATCATGTAATAATTTAGTGAGGAATTATCCCTTTTTATATACAGTTTAAATCAATACATACATGTGAGTTACAACTAATTTCATTTCACAGCCAATTTTTCGATCCGGCTTTTTAAATTAAATACTATTTCATTATGTCAGGAAAATGTTCAAATAAAATGCCTTTAAAAGTTTTAAATACATTCAAAACTTAATTCAAATTCTGTTTTTTCTTTCTATTTTATCGGAATATTGAAATAACTATTCTTCCCATCCGCTGGTCCAGTAACCAGAGTTTTGGAAAGCGAAAGATAATGATTTAGGTTATTTTCTATTTTAAAACTTTGTTTTTCTTTTTTTTTCATTGCTTTGATATTGTTTAATTTTTTAGTAATTTGAAGTTATTAATATTTTCATTATAACATTAAAGGTACAAATTTTACTGTACCAGTAAACTTCAACTTTTTCAACTTATTTTGATTTTTTTGTTTGTTTCACAATTCAACCTTTGGTCAGTTTCAATCACTGTTATAAAAATCACTGTTATAAATCCTTTCAATCTGATAAATTTGCTTCGGGGCAGTTGTAACTCATTTATAGAAACTCTTTGTTTTGAACTGTAGATAGACCCAAATTATAGGATAATCCCTTACTAAGAACATGATTTACATTCATTCTTCACAATTAAGAGACATCAAATCCTACAATTTCATTGGTCGATAGCACTTTGCTATATTCTAAGTATCTATTACTTATTTATGACAAAATCGCAAATGAACAATATTTATATTCCTTACATGCATATAAGTAGTACATTTGAATTTTTGTGTTTATTCGGGCAAGATTTTCAAATATTTTACGTGTTTTATAAAAGGATTATGTACGAGTTTCGTGTCACTGCCCACATTCGCTCCTTTTCAAGAGCATGTAGAAGTCGTTGATATACCCCTTTTTTTTGCAAAACACCATTATTGCAAATATTGAAAGTTTGTGTTAGATTAATTTGAATAGCATCCAATAAGATTTAAAAAAAAAAAAAAAAATGAAGCACAACTTATAAAAGTCTTCAGCTCGGGATCACATAATATTTTTGGGTATATATGCAGATGCGTATACGTCAACGTATATGATACGTTGTTAAATGACCGACCTCTACTTGGATTTAGAATATATTTCATTTTATTATCAGAAACAAAATCTTTGTATTGGGTTTTTAAATCGTTAAAAAAGACTTGTCTTTTATCAATGTTTATTTTACACAATAAAAAGAAATGGGATTCATTATCCAGAACTTAGCACTTGTTACACAGTCTTTGAGGGCGTGAAATATTTTTATATCTTCCAGTTTCAATAGCGAGGGAATGATCATTAATTCTAAATTCGTATATAGTTTTCTTGTATCAAGATTAGGCTATGTCAGTTTTTATATGTATAAACAAAAGGAGTTTACAATTTTGATCAAGAGATGATATCTTATTGTCATATATTTCTTTGTATCTTAATTTGGTTAAATTCATTTTTATAGTTATTTTTACTAAGATTCTCACCGGCTCTATATTTGTTTTTAGATTCATCTTTGGGTTTGCTAATATTATTGACGGACCTAATATAATTTACATGTGAGTACCAAGATTATGTACCTTGATCATGAAGTGACTTTGAAAGAGAATAACACTCTTCAAGTAAATCAGATGAGTTTTCATTCAAAAGTCGGTCTTCGTACAAAAGTGACTGTGTGGCAATTAATTAAACAATAAAGGGTGAATCTTCCTAATTCAGATCTAGAGGCAATGTTACTGACACATTTCTCTATTTCAAGTGTAAATTTACAAAGAATATTGTGAATTTGTCAAGAGGACTTTTATCTATAAAATTCAGTTTATCCAAAGGAAAGTTTTTCCTGGCTCTAGCATACTTTATAGAATGATCTGTACACATCCATATACTAAATTCGAAAATTAAAGTCCAATACTTTAGTAAAGTGTAACTCATGTCCGCAGGCGCAGGCGTACAATATTTGGATATTTTTGTTCATTGTATTCACTGAATATTTATACCACATTGTACTTAACCTGGTATGCTTGTCTTACCTTGTTTTGGGTGAATTTGGTTTGGTAAGCATAGACGTGATGAAACATGTGGCTCAGAGTGTAGACAGGGTCTTTGATTCCCTCTCCCCTTTACTCCCAATTCCTCCCTTACTTCCACTTCCCCCTCCCTCAAGTTTCTCCCAATTCCCTCCCCCTTATTCCCAGACACAAATCGGTCCAAGAAACTTTTCCAGCATACCCTTATTTGTTATTCCCCTCTTCTCCAGGTTCCTGTCCCTTGACTTACTCTTCCCTCACCGACCCCTGCTTCCAACCCCCTTATCCACAAGTCCAAACCCCTCTTAACTAGTTCTAACGTGGGGCTCACAGTAATCTAAAGTAAAGTTTACAATAAACTTCAATGGTATCATTAAACGTGATGTACCTTCGAGGAAAAAAACCAATTGTTGATACTTGGTTAACTCAAGGGTTGTAACGACTGGTGTATTGTATAGCAACTCGTATTTCATGCGGGGACCAGGAGGATTTCGAAAATGAATATCTTGGCCCAATATGAACTGAAAATCAATATTTATATATTATAATCTTGCCGGGTAGGAACAACAAAATATATATTATAATCTTATCAAGGGTAAATTGAAAGTCATTATTCATGAAGAATATAATTGTGTACAAAATCGAAAATAAATAAGATGGAAATCAATATTCCGACCGCCAAAATGTTTCTTGTTCACCGAAAATCAAACAGTCGTCACCAATACAATAAAATGTTCATTTATATGTTGGATATATATCACCCTATTACATCCGGCCACTGGAAAAAATTCTGGACAATCTATAACAATCAATCGATCTCTTCCACTCAACTTGACTGATATTAAATCTGACTTATTGTGACAAAGATGATAAATGTGATGAATGTATGTTTACCTTTTGTCGATCTACAATTAATTTTCGTCCATTTCACATATGCAAATATATATTATTGCATAATAAATGTCGCAGTTGTTTCAATTTATGTTACATCCTGTTAATATATAGAAAAAAATAGTCACAAGGTGAAAACTCATCAGTGCATTGAAAATATTAATGTGCAAATAGTGCAGAATAAAGGACAAAAAAATCTAGAGAAAATGGGGTGCTAAAATATAAAGAATAGAGAATGGCTAAAATAAATAAAGAATAGAGAATAGCTAAAATAAATAAAGAATAGAGAATGCCTAAAATAAATAAAGAATAGAGAATGGCTAAAATAAATCAGTAAAGAATAGAGAATAGCTAAAATAAATAAAGAATAGAGAATGCCTAAAATAAATAAAGAATAGAGAATGGCTAAAATAAATAAAGAATAGAGAAAATGGTCTAAAATAAATAAAGAATAGAGAATGGCTAAAATAAATAAAGAATAGAGAATGGCTAAAATAAATAAAGAATAGAGAATGGCTAAAATAAATAAAAATAGAGAAAATGGTCTAAAATAAATAAAGAATAGAAAATGTCTAAAATAAATAAAGAATAGAGAATGGCTAGAATAAATAAAGAATAGAAAATGGTCTAAAATAAATAAAGAATAGAGAACGGCTAAAATAAATAAAGAATAGAGAATGGCAAAAAAATAATAAAGAATAGAGAATGGCTAAAATAAATAAAGAATAGAGAATGGCTAAAATAAATAAAGAATAGAGACTGGCTAAAATAAATAAAGAATAGAGAATGGCTAAAATAAATAAAGAATAGAGAAAATGGTCTAAAATAAATAAAGAATAGAGAATGGCTAAAATAAATAAAGAATAGAGAATGGCTAAAATAAATAAAGAATAGAGAAAATGGTCTAAAATAAATAAAGAATAGAGAATGGCTAAAATAAATAAAGAATAGAGAATGGCTAAAATAAATAAAAATAGAGAAAATGGTCTAAAATAAATAAAGAATAGAGAATGGCTAAAATAAATAAAGAATAGAGAATGGCTAAAATAAATAAAGAATAGAAAATGGTCTAAAATAAATAAAGAATAGAGAATGGCTAAAATAAATAAAGAATAGAGAATGGCTAAAATAAATAAAGAATAGAGAATGGCTAAAATAAATAAAGAATAGAGAAAATGGTCTAAAATAAATAAAGAATAGAGAATGGCTAAAATAAATAAAGAATAGAGAAAATGTTCTAAAAGTTAAGGAATAAATAATGAAAGACTCCAAATGCAGATCCTCCTTTTTGGCAGACTGCATCACAAAGACCAAAGTTAAGGGTGTGGATGGGGGTTTACAGAATAGAGAATAATGGGCAAAAAATATAAAGAATAGATAAAAATTCGTAAGGGTTCCGCGGAACCCAGTGTCTCGCCTACATTTGCTGTTAGTCGCAGGCTCAACAAAAATGGGGAAAAAATATTAAAAATTTTCCTCTAGATACTATCTTTTGATTGTAAGAAGCTTCTATCCAAGTTTGATAAAAATCCAGGATGGTTTATGAATCTAATAAATGTTTTAAAAACTTTAACTGCAGACTGTATGTAATGTTAACTGTTAAAAGTCCATTTATAATTAGAATACGGATAAACAGGATTTTTTTTTTTACAAAATTTACTTCTGGATACTATCTTATGATCATAAACAAGCTTCTGTCCAAGTTTGGTAGAAATCCAGGATAGTTTAAGAAAGTTATTAAAATTTCAAAAACTTTAACTACAGAGTGAATATTTGTGGACGCCGCCGACGACTACGACGACGCCGACGACGGAATGTAGGATCGCTATGTCTCGCTTTTTCGACAAAAGTCGCAGGCTCGACAAAATTGGACAAAAAAATAAAGGAAAGAGAACAACGAGGTACTAAAATATAAAGAATAGAGAATAATGGGCAAAAAGTATAAAGAATAGAGAACAATGGACAAAAAGAATAGAGAATAATGGGCAAAAAGTATAAAATATAGAGAATAATGGGCAAAAATATAAAGATTAGAGAATAATGGGCAAAAGTATAAAGAATAGAGAATAATGGGCAAAAAATATAAAGAATAGAGAACACTGGGCAAAAGTATAAAAATAGAGAATAATGCGCAAAAATATAAAGAATAGAGAATAATGGGCAAAAGTATAAAGAATAGAGAATAATGGGCAAAAGTATAAAGAATAGAGAATAATGGGCAAAAGTATAAAGAATAGAGAATAATGGGCAAAAGTATAAAGAATAGAGAATAATGGGCAAAAGTATAAAGAAAAGAGAATAATGGGCAAAAAGTATAAAGAATAGAGAATAATGGGCAAAAATATAAAGAATAGAGAATAATGGGCAAAAAGTATAAAGAATAGAGAATAATGGGCAAAAAGTATAAAAAATAGAGAATAATAGGCAAAAAATATAAAGAATAGAGAATAATGGCCTAAAAAATTGATTAATTGTTTTTTGCTTAACGTCCAGTGGCAAATTCAGGACGATACTAAACTTGAAATCAAGTTCAAATCACAAGTGTTAAATAGTTATGGACAATGGAAACTGACCAACTTTAGAACCAGCAGATGAAAGTACATCCTATGAAAATTAAATGGTATCTTTAAATGTAGTGTGATAAGTATTAAATTGATGCAGAAAAAGCTCTGCGTTTCAATTCTACATTTACAGCAGGAACTGTTGACATCTCCAGAGCACATGACATTTACAGCAGGAACTGTTGACATCTCCAGAGCACAATTCATTTACAGTAGGAGCTGTTGACTCTTCCAGAGCACATGACATTAGCAGGAACCGTTGACACTTTCAGAGCACATGACATTAGCAGGAACTGTTGACACTTCCAGAGCACATGACATTTGCAGGAACCGTTGACACTTCCAGAGCACATGACATTAGCAGAAACTGTTGACACTTCCAGAGCACATGACATTTACAGCAAGAACTGTTGACACTTCCAGAGCACATGACATTAGCAGGTACTGTTGACACTTCCAGAGCACATGACATTAGCAGGAACTGTTGACACTTCCAGAGCACATGACATTAGCAGGTACTGTTGACCCTTCCAGAGCTCATGACATTAGCAGGAACTGTTGACACTTCCAGAGCACATGGCATTTACAGCAAGAACTGTTGACACTTCCAGAGCACGACATTTACAGCAGGCATTACTGACCCTTCCAGAGCACATGACATTTACAGCAAGAACTGTTGACCCTTTCAGAGCACATGGCATTTGCAGCAGGAACTGTTGATACTCCCAGAGAACATTAGATTTACAGCAAGCACTAGTCACTTCCAGAGCACATGACATTTAGAGCAGGAAATGTTGACCCTTCCAGAGCACATATCATTTACAGCAGGCATTACTGACCCTTCCAGAGCACATGATATTTACAGCAAGAACTGTTGACCCTTTCAGAGCACATGGCATTTGCAGCAGGAACTGTTGATACTCCCAGAGAACATTAGATTTACAGCAAGCACTAGTCACTTCCAGAGCACATGACATTTAGAGCAGGAACTGCTGACCCTTCCAGAGCACATATCATTTACAGTAGCAGCTGTTGACTCTTCCAGAGCACATGACAATTACTGCAGATACCACCGACCCTTCCAGAGCACAAGCCATTTACTTTTTACAGCAGGAACTGTGACCCTTCAAGAGCACATGGTATTGGCAGCAGGATCTCTTGACCCTTCCACAGCATATTACATTTACATCAGGAACTGTTGACCCTACCAGAGCACATTACATTTACATCAGGAACTGTTTACCCTACCAGAGCACATTACATTTACATCAGGAACTGTTGACCCTACCAGAGCTCATTACATTTACATCAGGAACTGTTGAACCTACCAGAGCACATTACATTTACATCAGGAACTGTTGAACCTACCAGAGCACACGAAATTTACATCAGGAACTGTTGACCCTACCAGAGTACATGACATTTACAGCAGGAACTGTTGAACCTTCAAGAGCCAATGACATGTACAGCAGGAAATGTGACCCTTCCAGAGCACAGAACATTTACAGCAGGTACTGCTGACCCTTCAGAAGCACATGACATTTACAGCAGCAAATATGGACCCTTCTAGAGCACATGACATTGACAGCAGGAACTGTGACCCTTCCAGAGCACATGACATTTACAGCAGAAACTACTGATCCGTCGAGAGTACATGACATTTACAGCAGGATCTGTTGACCCTTCCAGAGCACATGACATTTACAGTAGGAACTGTTGACACTTTCAGAGCACATGACATACAACAAGAACTGTTGACCCTTCAAGAACACATGACATTTACAACAGGAACTGTTGACACTTCCAGAGCACATAACAATTACAGCAGATACCACTGACCCTTCCAGAGCACATGACATTAACAGTAGGAACTGCCCACCCTTCAAGAGTACATGAATTCATCCCAGTTTTCATTGGAGTTAGTGTTGCTCTATCTTAAGTCTTCTTTGCATTGGTTTTTGCACTTGTTTGTCTCGTCTTTTTACTTTTATACTGTATTGTCTGATTTTTAAAATAAAGTTAGAGTTTTAGATACAAAAATAAGGAAATATGGTATGCTTGCCAATAAGACAACTCTCCATCAAAGACCAAATAACGTAGAAGCTACATGTAGCAACTATAGGTGAGTTTCCCATTGGTGATTTCTATTCTTTTCAGTATATAATTTTAATACCATCACTTTTGGTCAAGGATTTTTGGTTTAATATTACGAGCCACAGGTTCATAAATATTATACTACAAAATCTATACCATTGTACACCAAATAAACAATTTTCAATCCTATAAAAGGCAAAATCACTGGCCTATGTACTGACCAAAATTTTGATGAATGTGCAAGAAAACTAAACAAAACCGATGAGTAGTTTTGAATTTTATTTAGGATCTTTTTAAGATCATTATAAAAGTAAAATAACGTTATGTAATTAAAATGAACAAAAACAACAACAACCTTCTGAACATCAAAACAAACCAAAAAATTAAAGCACTATAACAATTTTTTCTTCATTGTAAATCAAATTTTACACAAAATCCCTTAATATACATATACACATCTCAATATGTAAATTATTCATAAGAGTACCGCTAAATATATCACTCAATAATACTATATGGGAGTCTTTCACAATCTTGGATGATCAGTCCAGATTTGTATTGAAATAAAGCAAATTTTGATGGAAAAATGAAATAAATTTAGGAGAATTTCCATTGTTAATCTTTCAAGTAATTTTATCTTATACATAACAAATATTTACCACTGCAGATTAACTTGATTTATTCATAAAATGAAAAAAAATGCTCTAATTTCTAAATATAAGTGGAGACAACTCCTAAATTTATTACATTTCTCCATCAAAATTTGCTTATTTCAATAAAAATCGAGCTCAAGAACACTAGTACACTATGACTCAAACCTTTTAAAAAGTATAAAAGATTAGGTAATACTTCTAATCCAAAACATCTAAAAATAAATCTATCATTGTACTTACAAATACATTTCAATGATTATTTAGAATTCAACCTGATAGTTGAACAAATTTTAATGTCCATCTTTGAACAAACTTAAAACAATACTGGTTTTGTATTTAATACACAGACTACCAAAGCCAGATAGTACACAGCTTTACAGTGAAGTAGTAAATGCTAAATGTGAGGTCTTTGTTTTGAAAATATGACAACAAACTCTCGTAGTTACAATAAACCCATCAAATGCTATATATTAAGCTTCAACTTAAATCATAAAATAAATCATAATTTTATGATTTATCTTTAAGTTATTTAATGTGTACTATTAAAATAGATAACTTTTAAAAGTTTTAATATTCAAAAGCCTTTCATGAATTGTCAGGGGGAATAAAATATAAAGAACAAGCTGCCGAATCGTAGCTCTTATGGTCCGCAAATTGTCAAAAAACATCATAGAGACCACATACAATGTAAGAGCTACTGTTCTGCAGCTATATAAGAGCATGATTAGTACATTAATTTGCAAAATATCATAAAATGTGAAAACAAAATAAAACAATATACTAGACTACAATTATATTTTGGCTTATACCATTAACACAAAAAAAAGCTTTGTATTCAACATTTTTACAAAATCTTAGATTAAATTTGACTGGATAGGAGTGCTACCCACAATGCATTATGGGTAGAATGTCAGAAAGACTTTTTGGGACGTAAGGATTTTGACCTTTATTGTTGCAGGAATTCTGGATTTACAATTATCAGGATTCAGGAATTAACATTTAATTTTTTCTGGATTTCCAGATTCAGCATCTTTTTTGCCGGGAATTAGGGATGACAGCCCTCCTACAAGCCCCTCCCCTTCTGGGTAGGTGGGAATGACAAAGGCACCTGAGCTTAAGATCTTTAGCCTTAACGGAGGTAGAAAATTAATATAGGGATATGGACTTGTATAAATTGAGTATTTTAATACTGAACAATCGCAATCTCATTTGTTAAAGATTTTAAACAGTCCATGCTATCAGGAACTTTAACATATCAAATTAACTAAAAGAAATTAAATAATTATTCGAGAGTTCATTTTTTTCTTCAACTGAACTAGCTTAATCAAGAAAGAAAAGATTGTTAACAGTGTACAACATGAATAAGATCTCCTGTCTAATTGCTATATGAATGTCATTAGGTATGTTTGTAGATGTTACAGTCAACTCCATTTAATCATATACTGGTTAATTGCATAATTTTCTCCTGCACAAAACCATTTCCCATTCAACTTATGTTAAAAATCAGGTTATCTGCATAGCCTAACAAGTGGTCTTTCAGTTAATTGCATTGAAAATAATTGTCTGTTAGATATATGTTTTCATGCATTTGTCAATTCTATAAAGTGTTAACAATAGCTATTTAAAACAAAGCAAATCAAACGTTACTCAGTTATTTTTCAAAAAACAATATTGATGGGCGAAAGGACCTTTTTCAGGACATCAGGATTGGGCTTTTATTTTTGCAGGATATCAGGATTTACACTTATCAAGACTCGGAAATTAATGATTAAGTTTTCAGGATCAAGGAAAGAATGCTTTATTTTTTCTGGAACACAGAATGGAAAAATTCCACCTTTATAACAAATAGAACCAAATAAATATGATGATTTTACAATAATATGAAGGCACTTTTACAAATTAAGGATGTTCACTCCTCTGGTTCAAAATAACAAGGCTTATTAAAAGACTGTTATAAACTGATAGTATTTAAATAACGGAACTTAAAAAGTAGAAAAAAATATAGGTCCATGTTCTTGTTTTTGAGATATAATGAAATGAAAATTTGGAGGGAAATGATTTTCTCTAGATTTTCTTATCTTTCACATTGGCAGCTTTTTTCTATGAAAACTATGAAAAATAACAAGGATTTTATAAGATTTTCAAAATGGCTTTTAAACTATGTGTCAAAAATTAGGAAAGGAAAAGTAGGGGTTAGCATGGTTAGGGGGCAAAATTTTTATTGGTTTTTAGATGGATAAAACTAGAGGATTCCGAATATCTGACAAATAGACCAAAACAAGAGTACTGAACATCCTTAATGAACACATTAGGTACGAAATTATTGTATAAAATAAAATATGAGAAAAGAACACATGTGATACAATTCAAATTCTGAAACACATTAGGTATACATGTAAAAAATGATCATTAATAATAAATGTTAGAATAGAACACGTGTGGTATTAGAATAGAACATGTGTGGTATTAGAATAGAACACTTGTGGTATTAGAATAGAACATGTGTGGTATTAGAATAGAACACTTGTGGTATTAGAATAGAACATGTGTGGTATTAGAATAGAACACTTGTGGTATTAGAATAGAACACTTGTGGTATTAGAATAGAACACTTGTGGTACAATTGAAATTCTGAAACCTATAACATGTAGGTAAGTTAAAATGACTATTTTTAATATATATTAGAAAAGAACACTTGTGGTACATTTGAAATTCTGAAACACATGAGGTACATGTATATAAAAATCATTCATCATGATCATACAACTTATAAACCATTAATACAGAGTTATACATGGTATACATGTTTGTGTACATCTTTCATGTGTGACCTATGCAAGTTATTGCACAGTGTGGATAGGCAGCCTGATTAATCTAATTTAAGTCCCATAAACTTTGGAACAAGGAACCAGAAAACCATTAAAAGGCCAGGTGAGCTAAAAATAGAGAGCTAATTTTCACAATAATAAAAACATCACAAATATCTCTGAATTTACAGTACATGTATTAATTGATTGAAGTGTGAACAGACAGATGGATTGACAGACATCATTACATCATGTGAATGTTATGCCCATTCTTATTGATAATAGGCATAAAAAATATACTTGGAATGTGTTTATTGATAAACATAATAATGTAACAAGCAGTATATAAATAAACCATTGAAAATAAATTCATATGATTAAACAATGTTAAAAATGTTAAAGATTGACCAGTATGAAATCTCAACTACACACAAATGTCAACAGTCCATGATTTTTTCACAAGATTGTAAATTTCTTTTAAGCCATCTTAAATCATGTTAATATAGAATTTCATCAGGCAAAAAAAAATACATGCTTGTTTCCTGCCCCCAAATTGAAAAAAATAGGAAGGTAGAGAAATTATTTTATTTTTATTTTATTTGTTTTTTTACTGAGATACAGCTTAATTTCAGAGCAGAGAATACTCAAAACCAATTCAATACCAAATGAACATTACTGAACATTTTAGGATAGAAGAAAGCTAGATACCTCATTTTCTGTTTAGCCCACATCTCCAAATGTGTTTCAATATTGTTAAAACACCTGGACATGTCAATATAGGTGCAGTTGTATAATTATGATATTTATTTTCCTTTTAAATAATATATTTCATATAGTAAACTGGTATAAACAAATTGAAACAAAATGAACTTTATTCTGGTAGCTGATCAAGTAGAGCTGTTGAAAATAAACATGTCAAGAGATAAATCAAATGTTTGAGATATGCTTTATTCTTTATTTTGGAGGGATTCAGACAACTTTTCTGAAAATTCAGCAAAAGCACAAAAAAATTAGGGTAGGAAGGTCCGAGAGAAGGACAGTCGAGAGGCAGGAAACAAGCACATATTTTTTGGCCGTATATATCAAATTAGGAACAGAGGAAAAGGATACATGTACATTTTAATTGCCAGTATAGTTTTCTGTAATATACAGCTCTGTCAGGGTGTGTTTTAGGTGTATATATGACATATACATGTACCAACTTTTAAAAAATATGTCCAGTCTTGATCTTGAATCATATGGGATACATCCAATGGTGTATTTATACCACTTGTAGTTTCATGAACATTATATAACAGTAAATGAGATCATAAAAATAAAAAAATAAAAATTCTAAAAATATTCTTCTTGAATAAAAAAAACAACAAAAACATGCAAAATAAACAATCAAAACAATTATCTACATTTACAAGAGCTGGCCTTTGACCTCTGAACTTCTCACAACACAAAAGATAAAATCACAACATACATGTATTGCAACTTAATTATGTACATTTACAGAAGCTAATATCATGGCCTTTGACCTCTGAACATCTCACAACACAAAAGATAAAATCACAAACATATTGTAACTTAATTATAGACAATTCAAAATAAGTCCAGATTTCCAACTTAAATGTCTGACTAGATTTCACAGCTTAGCGACAATTTAAATACTTTCTTTCTGTCATCACTTTTAAAGGTGACTCAGCATTGTAACTTAAATACCTTTTCTGCTGCCTTGGGCCTTGAAAATTGTAAATGTAGCACTAGCTGCCTTGGGCCTTAAGCGCTTGAACATTGTAAATGTAGCACTAACTGGGAACATGTACAAATGGTTTTAAAGCTTTTAAGTTTTCTGCATACATGTATTATGTATGCCTCATAGACTGACTCAACATATACTACAGTGTCAGGGCTTCAAAATTGAGTGAGTTGAAACATTGGAAAGGGGGATTTTTAATGAAAGGTTTGCATTTTTAAAAACAGTTTTTGTTTTACAAATCAAAGAAAGTTAATAAAAAAATTGCCACCTGTTCCCTATCTACACCAAAACACAGTTATGATAGTGGACTCTTTAACAGTTTAAAACCCCAAAATATCTTTAAAATTGTTCACTGAATCTTTTAAATCTCTAAAAGAAAATAACTGTCAAATCTACAATTTCAAAAATCAAAATAATTTTTAAAAATTTTGATCCTTCAATACTTTTAACTTCAAAATAATACTGGTTAAGCAAGATTTTTTTATATTTTGGTTATCTCCATAATTTTATTTTTTGGAGAAAAACCAAGCGATTCATGTTTCAAAATGCTATTTAAAGCTTACAGAAATATTCTAATATCGGGCCAAACAAATATAGACAAAGATATCTTTAGACATAATTCTCTTTAGTTGAGTCGCCATTCAACCGGAAATAATCTGTATCTTCACTCCCTGGTGACCTGTTGCTTATCTTGCTTGGCACGTATGAATCTTTGAATATTTTCCATAAATTCACCACAAGATCTGTTAATACCATGTCTGAAGAATTTTTCCGACGACTCGTAAAATAAAAACGCCATCATCACGTAAATAGGTCTCCACAAATTTCCTAGCTAGTTTTTTGTCCATACCAGTTCTAATTTCATGTTCCATTTTCAAATACTTTTTAACATAGTGTAACTTTTTTTCTTTAAAGGTGCAATAAAAACCCACGAAAAATAGTTGATGAATGTCAAAATGGAAACCAAAAACAACCAAAACCATATAAAGATGAAAATCTTCTCGTTGAAAAGATTAATCGGCAGAACACATTGGATTGTCCACCTTTGCACATTGTTTAACTGCCGAATCTGAAAGTCACATAAAGTTATCCTTGGAAATCTTGGCGATTGTTTCCATTCCCCATTTTGTAACAAATAATCTAAAATTTCAAACCCGAAAACATTATAATCCATTGACATGAAGGCGTTGAGTATGAAGAATTGACCGACCACATTGGCACAATACATCAGTTTAATGAAAAGATAGTACCCAGTTAAAAACGTTCCGTCGCGCTTACCATAACAGAAACAAAAGATATTTGAAAATCTATGTCGCATACGAACTAGAATGTTGCTATGGTAATCTTGCTGGCATTCGATCCATCGGTGAAGGTATTTTGCAATATGAGAAATATTTTTTGTCCGATCGTCAGGGGAAGATAACAAAGAAGCATTTGACAGACTTACAATCTTATCCATATCAATGCCCGAATAACCGTTTAGCAGACGCCATGCAATATTCGGTACTTTAAACAGGAAGGCCATGAACAAGAGGATTATGGGTATCCACTGATAATAAGTTATCTCTTTGTTCTGTCTCATCTCAACATGTTCTGGAATAGTATCATCAATTGGAATATAATAGGTATTCGAAATCCAGCAGGTAGATTTGGCGACGCTATACGTGCAAACGAAAACTCCCCCGGCATCCAACAATGTATAGGATCACCAACAAATTGTGCCGAGCTAACAATAATAGTAAAAGCTGTCAGAAGGACAACACTCCATATATGGTTGATTCTATCTATCCAGTCGTCGTCTGCTGATCCAGTCAACCGTGACCAACTTGCCAGTCCACCTAAAGCTCCTCCAATCCTGGAAAAAAAATAGAGAATGACAAAAGTTACACAATATCCCAGTCGAATTATGTCATTTCCCCCAAAGGACAGTCCATTCAAGTCTAACCTGATTAAATAGAAATATTGAATGCAAAACAATGTACATGTTATATACACAGTGGTGGATTAAGGACAAGTATTGAAGGCGTACACCACCTTTGATAAAGAAAAAAAAAAAATTTTTCATCCAAAAAATATTGATGTTTGTTTATATAAATACCAATATTGCCCCCTCTCCCTCCCTTTTTGAAACAGGTCTTGTGTTTGGAAAAAGAAATGACATGTCCACTTACTAATGGCACTATTGAAGTAAAAACATGTTTGGTTTGGTTTTACAACAGTTAAGACCAGATAATTTCCCTATAATGTTATATTGGGGAGAATATCATCTGCCTCTGGACCCATCATGTAGATTTAAAAGTTGAACTGTGTAGGCCGAGTGTAGTTCCTGTTTTTTTTCCTCCCGCCATGAATCTGATCTAAATCAATCAAACTTTGACTAACTCCTTAAGGGGTCAATTGACAATTTTGGTCATATAAAACTTATTTGTAGATCTTACTTTGCTGAACATTTTTGCTGTTTACAGTTTATCTTTATCTATAATAATATTCAAGATAATAACCAAAAACTGCAAAATTTCCTTAAATTACCAATTTAGTGGCAGCAACCAAACAATGGGTTGTTAGATTCATCTGAAAATTTCAGGGCTGATAGAACTTGACCTAATGAACATTTTTACCCAGTCAGATTTGCTCTAAATGCTTTGGTTTTTGAGATATAAACCAAAAACTGCATTTTACCCCTATGTTCTATTTTTAGCCATGGCGGCCATATTTTTTGACGAAACAGAAAATAAAACACAAACTTTATTCTAGATACCCTTAGGATCATTCAGCTTGAGTTTGGTTGAAATTGGTTCTGTAGTTTCAGAGGAGAAGATGTTTGAAATAGTTTACACCAGACGGATGACGACAACGGACGCCAAGTGATAGCAAAAGCTCACAGTTCCTTCAGAATGGTGAGCTAAAAACGATCAAAAAAATCAAAATGATAAAACACTGAAGAAAACCTGTTTATGTTTTTAGAAAGTCACTTTATTTTTAAACAATGACATTTTTTTTTTATAGCAATACACTAACCAAAACACGATTAAAAAAATATTCAACACAAAAAACGTCATTTTATTTTGAAACAATGAACAAACAATATTTATAGCAATACACTAACCAAAAAATGATTGAAAAATTATTTAACACAAAACCAATAAAAAGGGTGCGAACTTGTATGTTGCAAACGGACCCGGGGTGTGAACGTGTAAGGTGCGAACGTGAAAGGGGGGTGAACGTGTTTTTGGGCGAACGGACCCAGATTCTTCTTACCCTCTTTCACTAGTCCAAATCATTTTGACGTCTTGAAAGGCTATTTTTTTTCTTTGACACCTTACATCGACGTCGCTGTAAGGCGTCATAGCAAAAAATAAAATAGCCTTTCAAGACGTCATAATTATTTGGACTACTTCTCTCACTAGTCCAAATAATTATGACATCTTGAAAGGCTATTATATTTTTTTTCTTTGACGCCTTACATCGACTGTCGATGTATGTAAGGCGTCAAAGAAAAAAAATATAATAGCCTTTCAAGACCTCATAATTATTTGGACTACTCTCTCACATGCTCTAATAAATCTCCATTTGCTATTTTTAATTTTTTGTTGTGGTTTTAGTCAGTTTGTTGTCTTTTTCATAATAAAGATGGTGTGTTTTGGTGCATCCGACAACTTACATCCTTCAGAACTTTCAAACAATCCTGTGATGATGAAATCAACGTCCCAGCATGCAGCATCAGCAGCTTGTCTTGTTCATGTCGCATGTGGTGCGATGGAACTTTTTACCAATGTTGCTATATCAATATTTTGCATCTGTTAATGAAAGAAAAGATGTGCTAAATGTTATGATGATTAAAGATACGTTTACAAACAAAATATAGTAAATGAACAAAAAAACGTGTCTTTGTTTACCATTAATTGTCAACTTCATTCATCCGGCGCGCGCTTTCACCACGTGATCAGTAGCATGACTTTGCAGTGCAATCTCTTTGCACTTTCTATCTTTTTTCCCCACAAAAATAATTATCTATACTCACTGCATGTTTTATGAATTTCTTGAAAGTTTGGCAAGTCTGTGTAATCAAGAATTTTACTTTAAAAATCTTTGGTTTTATCAACGATTTGTATAGTAGGCCTATTGGTTTTATCAATTTTGACAAAGAAATGGGAGGTTCAGAAGAAATCCGTATTTTTTGGTTAAAACCTGCCTTGATTTAGATTGTACTTTTTAAAACTGGATCCCAGTTATTACACTAAGAACCAGAAGAAGAAAAAAGCGTCAACAATGTTTTGGTTTGTCAAGGCACACATTTAAATTTAAATGCTTGACAGACACCTCAAGCTCAGTGAAAATAAAACAACATATCAAGTTTTTCAGCGACATAGTAATTTACTGTATATAAAACAAAAAGCAACAGCATAAAAAATTAGGTAAAAAAACTGGACACATTATCAGAGCCTACAGAGGGGCAGCCCCGATAGTCGATATTCCGACACCCCAGTAGTCCGATACCCCATTAGTCCGACACCCCAAAAGTCCGACACCACATTAGTCCGACACCCCAATAGTCTGACACCTTATTGGTGCGACACCTAATAGTTCGACATTCCATTAGTCTTACAGTACCATTCAAACGGACCAGCTCTCCCACAACTCCGATCGATATTCCTCCCAAAATGTTGGGAGGAATTTAGGAGTAATCTCTACCAAAATCGTGCATGTCGTGTAAATGTTAATTGTGATAGCGAGCTCACTCCCAACACAGAGGAATTAATTGCCCTAATCCTACTTTAATCTATGCCTGCACATGACTGATAGGGTAATTGGATTACCTGATGTAATAAACAATTATATTTCCAGTCTACTGTACCAGTTAAAGTGTCAAACAAGTGTATAATTTTAAATGTCTTTTCATATTGGTTAAGTTTAATTTTTGTGTTAAAAATAAGTTAAAATATTTTCGTATTTCTTGCTTGCTAATCTAAAAATATCTTTACCTTAATGGACTTGCTTGTTTAAAAAAAACAGACATTACCGAAAAAGGTTTATAAAATTTTGTGGAAAATGTGGAACAAAAAGCGAAATTCAACTTCAGAGCAGAATAAATGCGAGCAGTTTAAAGAAAATTACGTGTCTCAAAGTTTTGTATACAAGTAAAAAAGAAAATATTATTCACCATTCATTATGCTTGATAAGTCTACAGCATTTTCTTTTTAAGATTATCTAATTGCTTGAAACAAATAAAAGTTTTAAAAGCAAAATGTTGTTGTTAATTCTTTCAATTGCATTAAAGTTTTATAAAAAAAACTATACTTGATTTTGACCTCATTTTTTTTTCATCGGTAAATTAATATTTTATTTACGAAAACGGACATACTTGTGTAAAAGTAAATGGAAACTACCGCTGATTAAATATGAGCAGTTTAAAGAAAATTACGTGTCTCAAAGTTTTGTATATGCAAGTAAAAAAGAAAATATTGTTCACTATCGTTATTCTTAATAAGTCTACGGCATTTTCTTTTTATGATTTGTTGGCATTACTTTAGGGTAATAATACATTTCGGCTACAACAGGAATACTTCCACAGCTGCATTAACTCGTCTTTGCATAATATTTATTTACGCACAATGAATGTAAACTTTTGTGTTGTATTTTGGACAGTGATCTTAAAAGATTTTAAAAGAAATTAATTTGCCGTGGGAAGACAATTCCATGATACACATCTCAGTGATCAACAATGTGTGGCTGAACTTGAACTTGACTTCGCTCACAATATTAAATGCTAAAAATAGCTGACATCAATTTTATCCACAGCACAAGATTTTTATATGGGGGGAAATAATATCACTTACCAGTAAACTCAGGTGACCTCTCTGAATGAATGTGGGAAAATTCATTCCGGTTTTTAAAGTTGCATTGTATTAATGATTGACATTTTTGTGCGTTAGTATTGAGGCTCTAGAAGGTCCTTTTATAATTGATTACCGGTAACCAGAATCTAAAATATAATCCTTTTCCAAATAAACGAACACATGTCTTCTTTAACTATTTTATTTTTTATGTTTATCAGTCAAAACATGACATAGACCTGAACATTAGTTATACGTCCATGGTCAACAATATAAATTTATTGTAGATGAAAACATGATGCATGTCTTTAAGTTGGGCGTTGGTAGAGATCCTTTGAAAATGTGTAGATCGTTAAAATCCTGTCCACTTATTTTTTCACATATTTTTTTCTTGTAGCATCTGCGTACATGATATAATTTCATTTTAATATTTTTCGTATATATATTTGATTTTTTTCTATAGTAATTGTTGAAATAATTCATTTTTTTCATTTCGCCAAGGACTTTAACGAGCATCCAATTTGATTTTAAATAATTAAAGATAAATAACAGAGATAAACGCAGGATTTTTTTCCATGTAATTAATTAAGTTGTGAATGTTGTGTTGTGCCTGGGCGGGGAATTTCTCTCAGTGTTTTGTTTTTATGAATAAAGGGCATGCATACAAAACTTATTCCATTTGTTCAACAGAGTTGTCACTTTACAGTTTCTTTTTGGAATCAAATAATTCGAGTCAGTCATGTACCGAGGTAGTAAAACATAATATTTTACATTGCAAAATAAATATGCACCGGAAATTGCTTACTGAGTAAGTCATAAAAGATTCTAATTGTGGTAAAATCGTCTTTGTTGAAAGAACACAAAGTATGACCTGACCGGACTATAATAGAAATACAAAATAAGTTTTTTCTTCGTATTTTTATTCGTTTGTACGTTTTATTTCAAATGACAATGACATGGGGCAAAAACATATAAGAATAATTATCTTATGCTGAATGATAATGTCACATCTTTATCTGTCAAAGAAAGGAAAACATTTGTTAAAATTTTAATACCGTATTTTTAAAGCACACAGTTGCAATCAAGATCGATTAAATGTACATACATGACATAGGTAAATAATCTGGCTAATCCAATTATGTTGTCACGCGTCGTTAATTTTTAGGACATCCGATGGACAATAAACCAATTAACAGCCACGCGGTGTTGGGAGAGAATCTTTGGAGGATATTGGGAGTATAATCCGTGGTACACGGTGTGACTCCGAAAAACAAAGAAATCGGAAAAAAACCATCTCGAATCAATCCGTTTAAATGGTACTGTACATCAAAATGTCTAAAAAAATGTATTTATTTTTATATTGGAAAGCAAAATAAAAGGTTCATTCAATATTAAGAAGAGGACACTGTCCTTTGTTGGAAGAGGTGATGCAATCTAGGTTAATGTATTAGTACTAAAGTAGTAGAATTTCATCACCACTAACTAAAAGCACAAAATATTTTCTTCAGTCTTGATGAATTGCTTAATAAATACCTCTCAATACAGTATCTCAGAGATACAGGTTAAAAATGAAGCAGTAAGATAATATGACTTGAGTGAATAAGAAGGTCACGTTTTCTGGTATAACTCAGTGTCTTCCCTAGAAAATTTTTCATGCATGGTGGGTCTGACCATGGTGAATTTAACTTGTGTGTGCGCTTCTTTTTTCAGAACTATTTACATTACATAATGAATATATTTAAAGCCATATAACAATCTAATTGTTTTATTATAGCTACAGCAATTCATACAAGTCATGAAACTCTAAAGTATTTATCACAGATGAGAGGAATAAATGAAAGACCTTACAAAATGTATAAACAATAATAAAATAATCCATTCTGCAATAGTTATTTACAAATTAATGTCATGTCACATTATTTTGTTGATATTTTCCTCTGTTTCAACTTTCCAAAGGTCACCACACATTTTCAAAATCAAAAGCTTCCTCCTTTGGTCCTTCAATTGATATGTGCATTAAACAGTTCAGCACTTTTGGCATAGTCTGTTTCTCAAAGGTGTTTTCACTCTGTTCAAACATGAAAACATCTTTCACAATCAGCTGTTGAAACAGGCAAAACAAGACCAATTGCTGCATACTTAGACAGACAAGGATACAAAGTTCCAAGACTGGCAACTTTGTTCATTGTCTTCTAAATGTCATATCTTTGCATTCTTTCACTAACAGTGTCCTCAGTGTTTCCCATTCTTCCAGGACTTCTATTTCACTTCCAACTGACTTGAAATGTTTGGCTAGATTCTAAAAAAATGTAGTGCAGGAATTATATGTCAAAACTACAGTTAAAGTATCATACTGTATGTGTATGGTCCAGCTTGATAAATAAAAATGTTTTACTATTTGTTTATAAGTTTTTCATTTATCCTCAGACAATAAATAGTAAGATTTATTTGTATTTATATATATATTTCATAACTAGTTAATGAATAATTCAATGTACATACCTTCAGTTTTATGTGTTGAATCCATTCATTCAATGTAGGGTCCTCTGCATTTAAGAGGTCTGGATCCATGACAGATAGTGCATCCAGTACTGGGTTGTCTGGAAATCTGTCATGTAGGTTCTGGACCACATTCTCTAGGTAGGGCTGGTATATATCCCTTTTAAAGTTGTCAATGTCTGACTGCCTCAGTCTAACACCATACTCTGACAGGTTGTCCAGACAGGTTGGCAATGACTGCATGTAGGTTCCAGGTTGCTCAATCAGTCTTGTGATGGTAATCTGTGTTGCTGACACAAGAGTGTCAATTAATGTAAAGTCAACATCTGTTTTCTACAAAGATAAATATTAAAAATAGAATTCCACTGTAACCATTGAAATTAACTTAATATATTAATTAATATAAGCATAGGCATTGAAAAAATTGCAATTGTTATACTGAACTTCTATTAATCCACAAGTTATCTCCCTTTCACATTTAAGAAAGAGTTGCCTTTCTTGACCCATAAATGATGGATAGTTTTATTTATACATATAATTTAGAGTAAGAAAGCACAGAACTGTTATTTTTTAATTTGATAAATAACTTAAATTTAGATGTTGAACTAAAAAAAAAGTAATATTTAACTCACTTGGAATGTTTTTGACAATCTTGCAAGGTGTGGGAGAATGTCTGACATCATATGGATTGAGGCAACAAATTTGGTTGTCTTTACAAACATTGCAAGACCAGCAGCTGTTGCATCTGATCTTTCACTGGCTTCTCTCTCTAAACTAGCAATTAGTGCAGGAAGGCATTCTCTAATAGCAGTCACTGCTCTATCATGTGACAACCATCTTGTGTCAAGGACTTCTTTCATCTTCAATTGTGGTCCACCTAGTATTGTCTGAATATAGAATAAAGGAATAATGTATTGATTGTATGGTCAAACTAAGCTACTCCATAGGTTATAGCTTTTAATGTGGTTAATAAAATACTGTAATATGTAATGACTTTCTGTTTACTTTTAGTATTCATATATATATATATATATACATTTTTTTTGTAAATATAATTAAGTAACAATAGGGCTACGATAAAGATGTATAAGTTTTGTATATGTAGTTAAAATATATTACCTCAATTTCTTTAAGTCCAGACATTCTAACTGCTGAGTTTTGGTAGAATTTAAATATCTGTTGCAATAAGTCCTTGAACTTCTTTAAATATGGAACATTGTCTGTAGCCTGAGCTGCAGCCAGTGCCAATCGATGTGCAATACAATGAACATTAACAAGCTCAGGATTACGTTGTTTTAGTCTTGCAGCAACCTGTAAAAACAAAGACAAGGTTTGATATGCAAGTCAACTATGGGTGATATAAGTTTACAGAAGAGACACCATTTCACTTGTTTACTAAAATATTTTTTATCTTACAAAGTATACTGATTAAAGTATTTTAACATAGTCATAGCTCTTTCTTTATTTATAATAGTCAATGATGCTTTCTTATAATAAATATAATTTATGATAAAAATGTTTTATATCTCCCTACCCCAGATTTTCTTCCAACCATAACAGAGGCACCATCAGATCCAAGGCCTATCAAATGCTCTGTTGGCAGCTGAAGATCATTTAGAAATTTGTCCAAAGCATTCATTATGGTCTCTGCTTTCCCATCTGGTAACTCTACCATACCAAGGAATGAAGTCTTTACCTACACAAAAATAATAAAACTTTACATCAACTATCATAAATATTATATTTTGTATTATTACAGAATGTTTATTTATGAATACAACTTCTTTGTGTCTGAATTAGTTTGATTAATTTTACCTAAAGTAGTACAACTTATAAGTGATTATGATAAAATTACTGACCTGATTATTTTCTGTTATATATCTGGCAAGGATGGTCATTTGCTTGATCACTGCTATATCAGTGGTTTCATCAATCAGGATACTGTAATAACTTGAGTTACATATGTCCTGCAGTATTGGGGCTGCAATCTGATCTGCAATGATATGGAGCATCTCTTGTAAAGTCCTTTGACTTTCATAATTGACATTTCCTCCTTCTGCAGATGATTCAAGTAAGAACATCCCATTCTCTTGGCATATCCAAGTAAAGATGAATATTTGGTAGTGTGTGGTATCTCCTCTGAGGCCAACCAATACAGACTTCTAAATGCTCCAATCAAGGCAGTCTTCTCCAGAGATGCCTGAACTGCTACAGCTTGCACTAGTCCTTGACCATTCCCAGACAGAATACGTTGTGCCTCCAACTGTTCTGCTTCCTTGTGGGCGTCAGATTTGGCATGCTTACTAATACTTTCAAGGGTAACAGTAATACAAGGCTTACTTGTCCATATGAGGCTGCCATTCATTGGTGTCTTATTGAAGGTGATACAGAGATTGCACAGCAGACCTGAAAATTAAATATTAAAATTTTAATTAAATAGATCACTTTATATTACATTTATAGAAAATAATATATTCATGTGATCCAAAATCTTTAAAACAGTTGTTCAATATAATTATAGTATACCTTGCTGCTTGCAAAGAAATTTTGTAGAATAAATAAAGTAATTCGTATATATCTTGGTCTGAGATCGTCAGTTATCTCAAACTTTTGGGATAGATAAACTAAATAAAAAAATTCTTACCAAATCCGTCATTGACTGTCTTTAACCAAGGGAATTTTATCAGCCATTTCTTGTCAACTCCTGTTTTTCGTTTCTTTGGATCTTTTGTGATTTTCGTATTTTCCGAGTTCAGGGATACAATGGCCAGTGTACTGGTAGGGCTTGTGTCTGTTTGTACATCTTGAGTTTCGGTGCATTCAGGTGAAGGTTGAATTTCAACTTCAGGGCTTTGCTCAAGGTGATGATTTTCTGTCTGACTACAATTTGACGAAGGAGTAGACTTCTCTAACCAACTTGTCAGAAAAGTTGGGCCAGTAATACGACGTTTCTTTGATGGTTGCTTGGACATGGTCTTGATGATTGTTCTTCGAAATTTGCGGGTAGAATGGTTTCATCATCAACAGCAAGTTGTTAAATAAAACTTTGAATGTCATCATTGCTTCACAGACATTTTACAGGAAATAATAAAAAAGTATATTTGCGTTAATTACAGAAGTCGTCACTGACTAATACCTGACATACGTGCGTACGGATGACATATCTGGCAATTACCTGTTTGAAAGCTAAGCTGACATTTTATTTTATGAAAATTAACTATTGATTTAAATACACCCCTTTCCGATTTATTTATAACGATTCATAATTGTAAAAATCCTATCTTGCCGAAGTGAAAGAAATTTAGCCCCACTTGTGATCACTTGTTAAAAAACGGTAAATGAATCCGCTACACGTATAAGCTTGTGACCCATTGAAATAAAAATAGAACAACACAAGTTTATTAAATAACAATATTTCCGATAAGACATTCTTTTACTCGGCCGGGCGGTGATGTGTATTCTTTGATAAAAATCAATCAACCGCGACTAATCTAAAAATAACTGATTGTTGTGACCAATCAAAAAATAGTTCATCGATGTACTATAACTGGTGAAGTAACTGCGAAACGTTATAAAAAAAAATATGTTGTTCATTCTCGGTGAAATTACGTTAGTTTTATCAAGAACTAACCTAACCAGAATTAAATTTCTACTTTTTAAAGATCATATAAAAAACAACCATGTCAAAAACCCGTTTTAAAAGAGATCACAACAACAGGTAAAAGTTAATATACGGAAAAGGTTAAACTTTTTTTTTCACAGAAAGTAGGCATTGGAGATTAATATAACTATTTATTTATCAGCTATCTGGGAAATTCTATTATCATGATTATGTAATTGAAGTCTCGAAGTATAACCAACTGATCAAGAAGGTTGTAAAATCCCGGCACGCGCTACGTGATGCATCCAATTATCAGTCGGATGAGTTTAAAACACCTGTGGAGATTTGTCACTTATCACTTCACTTTCAAAATATCGATTATAAATATTTTACACAGTTACAATTTTCACACATAGCGGGATGCATGGCGGCAATGATGAAAGCATGGCGGTCGAAATTGATGCGTAGCGGTACCGCAATGCTTGAATAGCCTAGGGAAAACACTGTAACTCTAGTGACAAAAAGTAATAACGGTGCTGTAACTCAACTAAAACTTCTAATTTAATATTTTTTTTTGAAAAGGGGAGCTAAAATGTAACAGTAAAATGCCATTAGTTGAAGAAGAACACCAGTTTAGTTTGTATATATGGGCACCAATATTCAAGAAAGAGTGAAACTAGGACAGATCGCTCTGTTTTTCAAATAGTGGGTAAGCTCGTTCAATGATAATTTTGATTATCTCTCTTCCAAATAATACTCTTCAGTTTTTGACGCATTTGCCACACAGGGACTCAGTATGCAGATCTACATTTTTATGCCCCAGCCGTAAGGCGAAGGGGGCATTAAGCATCCGTACGTCCATCCATCCATCCGTCCCAAAATTGGTTTCTGTTCTCTAACTTTAGTTTGCCCTTACCTAATGTTTTGAAACTTATACTCAATGCATATTACCATAAAACACAGATCAAGTTCGAATAAGGGTGGCGTCACTTTTATTGTTCTCTAGTTATGTCCCTTTATAACATCATTTGCAAGCGGGGGTATCATCCGTGTCTCATGGACGCATTCTCAATTTATTTTAATCAGGCATCAATATTTTGTAGTTTTCTAGCAATGTGTAGTTTACTACCCACATCGGTATACTGAAAAACCCTAAAGAGGCCTAAGTCGCCATTTCAAATAGCCTACCCTTCATTAAAAATATTTCTATATGACTGTATACCTTATAAAGGCATTCATTTACTTCCTAAATGATTCTTCGATCAGAATCATGTATATTGATTTCCCAATCAACGACTACCTTACTTGAGCTATTGTTTCAGTCGGGTCAAAAATTTCAAATTTCCCAGGCAAAAGCAAGGTAACTGGCAAACATGTTGTTTTTCAAAAACATGTATATTGATTTCCCAATCAACGACTACCTTACTTGAGCTATTGTTTCAATCGGGTCAAAAATTTCAAATTTCCCGGCAAAAGCAAGGTAACTGGCAAACATGTCGTTTTTCAAAAACATAGACGCAATGAGGGATACATCTGTCATTACATCCAGCGGCAAATATTTCATGCATGTTCAGGATAAGAACTAATTAACAATAAAACTAGTGACTGGGGTAGACCGGAATGAAGAGCGGTAATATGAAGCAGTTATTCACTGTAAGTCCATTCGGACGGCAAATGCCATCCGTTTTAATTGAGTTTAACAACCGTAATAACGCATTCAATAAAGAACCAAATATAATCAAATGCTCAATTTTCTTATGGATATTTTGACTTTCATTATATAACTATATTTTATAAAGTTTTGATTTTTAAATTCAAGTTCAGTGGGGATGGAAACCAATATGCTTGGATAAAATAAGTTATAACGAGAGACTGTTCTTCAAATTCCAAATTGTATAAAAATATGTTAACTTTTGGTTTTTTTTTCGATAAAGTAAACCCCTTGCCAAGTGGGGCGTCCTTTGATTATGCTGGATGTATAAATAGGCAGCCACATTCGGTCTGAAAAAGAACATTACAACCGATGCCTAGTGTAGAGAGAGTGGCACGTTCTCTGCGCTTTAAGAAACCTTGCAACAATATGGTAGGTCCGTAGGTGGTACCAACACTTGTTTACCTATATTTGTTCCTCCTAACAGAAGTTCAGCTGGATACTTTGTTATAAACAATCCTATAATATCTGTTCCTTTTGCAACAAATATTATTTATACCTTTTATTTCGTCAGGAACAAGTAACGTAATATTTTTTCTAGTGAAAATAATAATCCTTATTTAGAACATATACCATGGAAGAACTACCAACCAATTAGGCTGTGCACTAGAGATAAGATAGGTTTCAAATGACGTAATTTGAGGTTGAGTTACTTCCCTTGTCTGTCATTTTGGAGGGGTAATTGAAACATGGGATACACACGAGTCTGATAAGAGATCTTTAGGAGATTGAAGTGATGAATTTAGCAAGGCTTTAAGAAATAAGAATTGCTCAGAAAATCCCTTTTAGTAAAGTCTACTGGTACAAATGTAAGTGTAACAAGTTGAATTTGGCTGATTTATGAAGGAATTTGCCCACTTTAATATATGATAGACCTCCAACATGGCGACAAAAGGAAGGTAATACTTGCTCAATTTGTGTCAATCGAAAAAGTGCTTTCCCTAGGTACCATAAATAAGAAGATGTGGTATGATTGCCAATGAGACAACTGTCCACCAGAGACCAAATGACATAGAAGTTAACAACTATAGGTCACCGTATGGCCTTCAACAATGAGCAAAAAACATACAGCATAGTCAGCAATAAAAGGTCCTGAAATAACAAATGTAAAACAATTCAAATGAGAAAACAAACATCCTGATTTATGTAAAAAAACAATGAACGAAAAACCATGTTTGTCTTACTTTTTTCGTTTATATATATATATATATATTTCATGTATTTGTTATGTTTCTTTATAGATTAAACAGCTACAAAAAGATAGTGATCATGGAGAATTAATAAAACAAAAGATACCAATGTTTGATGTCTATAATTATGGGTAAGGTAGTCTTATGTTGTATATGAAAGGTACATGTATTTAATTATTTAGTTATTTGAAGGATGTTTTTCATGTTTTTCAACAGGTTGAAAATGTGAGCATCTCATGTTTGTCAACTTTCCAATTTCTGGACAAATTCCCAATGGTCATTACTAATTTTGAGCTCTAATTTCTCAAGAATGAAAACTAAATGACCGGTTGAGTTGGATAAGCATCTTTAGATAGGTCATTGCTGGGAAGTTCACCAATGGAGAAGAGGCAACTAATTAAAAATAAAACTGTTTCTCCAAGAACTTGGTTTTGACAAGAAACGGAAATCAAAAGCGACAAAGGACAAATAGCATAAAAATAAAGAGAAAAGGGGATTTTAAAGTTCTATAATGTTTTGATATCGCTTATTTATCTAAACTAATCTCAAATTTACAATAATGGCCTACCAAAAGATTTTTGTGAGGAAAATGGGGAGGGGGAAACAATGTTCAGTTTAATAATTTATCAGTTATTTGGTTTTCATCTCTTCATTAACTTAAAACATCGCTCAGGCTCACAGTTAAGAAAATATAAGTCGAGATATAATCTGCCAGGTTCATGTAAGCTAGCATTGAAAAATAATGCAAAATTTGCCTATAGATTCTTTAGTTTAAAGTTGGGTTTTTTTAGTTGGTTTCTATCTCATTAGTGTATACTCTACTTATCTTTTTATCATTCTAACATACAAACAAAGACCATGAATACCCTTTTCATTGTGTTTCAAAACTGTGTTAGAAAAATACATGTTTACAGTAAAATACAAAATTCATTATAAGAAATCAGGGCAAGTAACTTTTCTTCCGGACAAGTAAAATATACAATTTCACTTGCCTGGGAACAAATGGTTACAACAAATATTTCGCACCCCTGCAGTTATTGTATCATCGTAATTGTGTCGCAGTTATTGTGTAATAGTAATTTTGTCACACTGACAGTAATCCTAATTCAGCTTTTTTAAGGTGGTACATAACACTGCAGGGGGATAACTCTATAAAAATCAGTTCAATGTTTTAATCATGTTCTATTGTTCAGGAAATATTAAGCTTCTTAATGATCAAAATTAGTGTTTGTCAAACTGCTATATATCCAATGAAATTTTTTCGATAAAATGTGTGGTTCAAGTTTTTTTAAAATTTTTATATTTTTGTCAAAGGGTCAAAGTAAATATTTTATGAAAATTAAACGAGCCAAATAAATTTTAGTCAAGGTGTTGGTACCACCTTAAGGCATCTGAGGGCTGTCCCATTGAAACTTATATGGTACATGTACCTAGGGATAGCACTTTGAACATAGTGTCACCAACAATAAAAGCAATTTTAGATGCATACATTTTTAACTTATATTTACAACAAATTTCACATCAGACCATAGTGGTAAATTGAAATCACCACCCCTGGGTCCCATATAATTTTAAATAGAACAGTCCTGAGAATAAAACATAACAGCTATGATAGGTACACCACATATATACATTTTTGGGGGTAGAAGTCTTCTGAAACCCTATACTGCTAGTTTATGGTGCAACTGAAATTTGATCAGTCAAAAAGCATTGAACATATAAACGTTGGCTTTATGCAGTCACTGACCATATAAAGCCTTGTTTATGTCCTTGATAATGTTTCTATAGAGTTTTATCTCTAATGTCATGAAAGAATACAGGTTCACAATCACATGTTTTACACTTTAAATTTAAAATTGTTTATTTTTACCCAAAATTTTTCATTTGGAGCCGCTATAAGAGTTGCAGTATAAAGAAAAACAATTCATTGTCTTAAAATATAAATTCTATTTTTACTCATCTCAAAACAGCAAAGCCACACATTAAACCTGTTTCTTAGCTCTTGAACAAATTAATTTTATATTTAGAGATATAATATATAGTTTTCTATATTTATTTCACACAGAGATATTTCTGAATTCCACTTTTTGTAGATTATATGTTATTATACTTCATGTAAAATGCTAGATTTTGATTGGTTAATACGAGGGTGACAATTTACTCTATCCCATGGCAAATACTATATTACCCTTCACGGAGACGCTTGCTCAAGTGTGCGCTTTAATAAATACAGATGATTGTTATGTACAAGACCACATTATCATAGTTTATTACTTTGAATTTGAAATTTAATAGACAGTGATAACAGAACATTCAGTTTAATAAATTAAATAACACATACCTGAGAGGGTGATAGAGCAGATTGTTACCCCTCAAAAAGACATTGTCAACCTTGGCTTTGCCTCAGTTGACAATGTTTTCTCGGGTGAACAATCTGCTCTATCACCCTCTCAGGTATGTGTTATTTATATAATGTCTCACAATTTCTTAAATATACATGTATACAAACTGACTTCTCGAACATTTTTATGCCCCCGCCATAGCAGAGGGGGTATTAAGTTTTACCCTTGTCCATCTGAACATACGTACGTCCATCCAAACGTACGTCCCAAAATTGGTTTCCGTTCTTTAACTTGAGTTTGCCTCAACCAAATGTTATGAAACTTATACACAATGCTTATTACCACAAAACACAGATCAAGTTTGAATTTTGGTGGTGTCACTTTAACCGTTCTAGGGTTATGCCCCTTTATAAATGGAAAAATTGCAAAATTTTTACTTTCCATTCTCTAACTTAAGTTTGCCTCAACCAAATATTAGACTTACACACAATGCTTATTACCATAAAACTCAGATCAAGTACTAATTTGGGTACCGTCACTTTTACCGTTCTTCAGTTATGTCCCTTTATAACTATAATATATGCAATTGGGGGTATCATCTGTGTCCACGTGTGGACATAATCCACAATTATTTTTCATTTTCTTGCTTTTATTTTCTTTTATAGAAATGGATGAAAGTCTGAAGGTTGTTCAAGTGCTTGGAATAACTAACTAAAGTGGTCAAAGGTATTTTGTTGTTTTGATTATACATGTAATCATCTTGGAAAATCTAGTATTCATTGTAAATCATTGTAAGCCATCTGATTAAAATATAGATCAATGTCACACATGTACATGTACACTATCCCTACACACATTATATTGCACAACTAGTTGTTTTTATTTCCTAAATATAGTAACACAGCTATATTTTGTGTAATGTCAATTTCATCATGGATCACTTTTTCCACAATCACTGCTAGTAGTCCTTTGTTCATTTATGTATCATTGTTATTTTGCTTAGTTTCTTTTGTTACCTATTCTGACATCGGACTCGGTCTTCTTTTAAACTGAGTTTTACTGTGCGTATTGCTATGTGTTTCTTTATTCTACATTGGCTAGAGGTATAGGGGGAGGGTTGAGATCTCACAAAACATGTTTAACCCAGCTGCATTTTAGCGCCTGTCCCAAGTCAGGAGCCTCTGGCCTTTGTTAGTCTAGTATGTTTTTTAATTTTAGTTCATTTATATGTTTTGGAGTTTAGTGTGACATCCATTTTCATTGAACTAGCACACAATTTTAGTTAGGTACCAACTAATGGACCACCTCTGGGTGCGGGATTTTCTCGCTGCATTGAAGACCCATTGGTGGCCTTCGGCTGTTGTCTGCTCTTTGGGTGGGTTGTTGTCTCTTTGACATATTCCCCATTTCCATTCTCAATTTTATATAGGGATGAAAATAAGTTTGAAAGTTGTGTTACAATTTAAAAAGCTATCAATGTATTAATTTAAGTTGCAGTATAAAAACAAATGAGATCAATGTCAGAAAAATATAAACTTTTTTGTATTCGACACAAAACTGGGGAAGGGATCAGTAAAACCTCGCCCTTCCACAGTTTCTTAGCCTCATACAAAAAAGTTTATATTTTTCTGACATTGACCTAATATCTAATACTGTATATTTATCCAATGATAAGCCTCTACTCAGTACACATTAAATGTTATACCCTTCTGATAACTTCATTGCAAATATGTACTTAATATATAAACATCTAGCAAATAAATTCTGCTCATACCAGTACAATGGACTCTTTAGAACTTTGCTCCCTGTTGAATATAAAAATTAGATGTGGTGTGATTTCAAACGAGTCAACTATCCACCAAAGACCAATGGACAGTTTTAAAACAACTAAGTCACTGTGCTGCTTTCAACAATGGGCAAATCCAAAGTCATATAGTATTAAAACCACAATGTATCAAAGGCCCCTGGCATGACAAAATGTGAATCAATTCAAAAGAGAACACCAAATGCCGGTTTATGCTAAAGATAATAAACGAATATGGCTGACAGAAAACAATGACAACAACTGAATTACAGGCTCCTGACTTGAACAAGCAGATGCAGATCCAGGATTTTGAAAAAAGGAAGGGGGCCCATAGGCCCTGAAACTAGAAAAAATTTGAAGTGGAACTGGTAAAAAGTCTTGATTAACCATAAATGAAGCTCCATAGGGTGGGGGCACCCCGGACATCCCACCCCCCTAATTCCACCTCTGACAAAGAATGAAGACTTAATTTTGAATTTGAGTTGAAATACAACATTAAAAGTGCAGTTCCTCAAAATCAGAAACTTATCTTTGATCTGCAGGAAATGATAAATAGTTTTAGTTATCTCCCTTGGACCTTTAAAGTTATAGATCAAGTAAGATATAACAAAAACAGAAACAGGTTATGAATATTAAAGTGAATTATGATTTGACATAGGTCACATTAGGTGTTGACCTTTCTTATCTACATATAGCATGGTAAGAAATAAATCTTGGCATTGCAAGCAAATTTTTCCCATTAAAAAAAATTATCTGTATTTGGGTAATAGTTCATCTTTCTAATCAAAAAAATGTTAGATAATTTGTAAAATTATCACTAATTATATGTTTACATTAATACAAGAAGAAAAAAACCAAAATGTTGATATCATGTCCTGTACATGTCAGATTTTGTAAAAATATTGAACATAAAAGGTTTTCATAGGTATTGTAAGTGAAATTATTATGATTTAACAATAGAAAAGGCATGTCCATCCAAAAGGGAAGGGAGGATGGACAGAAGTTTGGCCAATCCTGTGCCTACTCCTTCTGTGGAAATATAACCAATCATATTCATTGTTCTCCAAAACAGGCGGTCCTGTCAGTCCTTCTTTTTTCAGTTTCTAGCGATCCTTCCTAAGTAATAAACTATTTCATATTACCTTCTTTTGACTCTGGATTATATAATTTTTGGACAGATAACCTACTAGTGTGGAAGGACATCCTGGTACTGGGTCAAGTAAGAGCAACCAAAAGAAGTAAAATCAAACATATAATTTGGGGGGGAAAGTTTACTGTTTTCCGATGATTTTGTTGTGTATAGAAAACATAACAGAAATTTCCTTCCCAAATTGTACCGATTGAAAGCTTAATTTTACTTTTTTTAAATTGCTATCACTTGACAAAGTACCAGGATGTCCTACTAAAGTGTATGTAACCTGTCAAAAAAATATAAATTCGGTAATATGAAAATAGTCTATTGAAGCTTATTTGCCGGGCGTCGACTATAAAATTTTGATTTGTTATTCTGATTACTAAAACCAGGTAGGTCTACCAATTTTGAGTGCAGTGAAGGTCCTGATGTCCAATTACTTTTTTAAGGCTTTTTGGTATTTAGTATAGCTCCTGATTACAATGTACCAGGTATATCAATATTTCAATTTCATATGGAACCTTTATTTTGTGGAAATTGGCCTCATATAATTTACACGTATGGAAATAATTGATAGCAAAACATTTACTGCAAATACATGTACAGGTCCACAATATTTTCTCTGTGACCACCAGCTTGTAGTCTGTGATCCTAATGACCACCATGCTAAAAGAAAGAGAACTCTGCATATTATAAATTATGATTTCCTAAAGTTCACTGAAAATCAAATTATACTTGCCTGGGGTCTTGGTCATAAAACTTACTAAGTACTCAAAGTACAAAATCTATGCTCGAAACACAAATCCAGGATTTTTGATTGGTTGATTTCTGTGTTTGGGTAAAATAATCCTACTCGAAAGTATTATGACCGTAAATCCTTAAAGGGAAGTAACTACTGTTCATACATTATTATTAGTGGGATACTGTTGATTCATTTATTTTAGTGGAGACCAATTTTCATGGATTAATAATAAATTCTTTATTTAAAGAGGGTAAACACAGTAAGTTACAATAAAGTAATCTTCCCTGAGGCCCTCACATACAAATTACAATACAATCAAAAACAGATATTTACACCTAGTTAATTTACAGTCAAGTATTTCTATGTATTATAATTAACATGATAAGATATAAAACTGTTCAAGAGGTACATGTAGTAAAAATCAAAAATAAAATAAAAATAAAAATAAAAATATATAAATCCATTGTAGAAAACAGAATCTTATCAGGACTGTGTTAAGTACTTCTTGATACTTTGTTTAAAAGTAAAAGTGTTTTGAGCTTTACACATTTTGTGTGGTAGTCCATTCCATAACACTGATTGAGGGATTTTCATGGATATTTGATTTCATGGTTTTGCCAATCGGAAAAATGACAATAAAATTTTTCACTTCGTTGAACATTTAGATTTGTGATTCACCTTTACACATGAAATCAAATCCACAAAAAAAGTATCGAACAAATAATAATGAATCCACATTACTCATTTTGGTGTATTAGGAGGATAGGTGAACTGCAAATTTAAATATTCAGTGAAATACAAATGTCCTATAGGCTTGAGCTTGAATAATAATTTGTAAAATCCACGAAATCAAGAATCCCAATGATTTCAACTGTTCCTGAATCCATGAAATTGGGTCTGCTGAAAAAAATGAATGCACAATACATGTATTTCTAAACTTCTATCTTTGAATTAGAATTTTTTTTTAAAACTAGGAAACAGTTGTGAAATTCAAAAGTGTTTGGAGTTTTTGAATTGATGTTAAAACATACATAAATGTAGTATCTTGAATTTTTATAGGTACCAGTAGAAATAAAATGGCCGACATGTTTCATGGACTGGAAGAAGTAACTAGTTTTAGTGAAAACAGTGAAGACATTCCGACTATTTTCCAACAGTTTGATGTGCTGGTAAACAATAGAAATAAAAATAAGAAGGATGATTTAGTCGAAGACTTGAGGAAACCAGGTCACAACCACGCTTTGGATAAAATGATGCTTCAGCATTTGAATAAAAAGTTGAAACCAAAAAGAAAAGTGAGCAGTGTTCCATTACTGTACATTCCCGGTGAAACAAACTCATCAATAGTTACGATTGATCAAGAAACATTCAGGGGTTTAGTTGGAAACCCAAAACCAAAACAAAGACAAAGTAGAAAAAAGGAACCAGAGACAAATGATTTGGAAGATAGTAAGGTACCCATATCACAAACATTGCCTTTTGAAGTTGAAACTGTTTTACAGGAAGTTGAAACTGTTCAGATGAAGGAGATAATTGTCTTAAAAATCAAAAAGTTGAATGTGCCATTTGTGGGGTGAAATTTGAGAACAGTTTAAGGTTAAAGCAACACTTTAGGGTGCATAGAAGATGTATAAACAACGGCAGACGATATTCACCAAAGAAGACATTGTGTTACCCTTATTTAATTCCAGAAAATTTTGCAAATAAAATTAACAATCATGGTGGGGATATGTCTAATAACGATTGTAATGAAAAGGACAACTTTCAACAAAAACTATTGGACAATGTTCTGAAGACATTTCATCATCAGTTGCCATGCCAATAGTTTTACCCAATGGAAAAACAACTTGTGTATCAATTAATGAAAACCTTGTGAATACCTTTTCTGATCCCAAAATGGAGCAATTCTTTCAAATATTTTGCAGAACTTTGTACAACAGGACAAAAACAATAGCACAAATTCTAATTCAGACAGAAGCGAAAATTCTCAGCCAATAACAATTACAGATTTTGTTCTTTCTGATAAAATTTTGTCAGAAACAGATGCCCATTTGATAGTATCTGATGAATCTGTTTGTAAGAGTACTAAAGGCAATAAGCACATTACCTCAAATATTTATGAAAGCTTTAAATCCATTAACAGTAAAGGAGAATTCAGGGATAGGGTAAATTCTAATTTTAGCAATACTGAAAACGTTCGACAAAAGAGCACAAAAAGTAAAAGCAAGATAGAAAATCTGAACAATGGTAACGCAAAATCCGAAAGTAAAATGGTGGAGGACAGGAGTGAGAGTGTTTACAATGATTCAAATAGTAACCAATCAGAACCTTGTGTTGAAAAAATTAACCAGTCAAAATCTTTTGTTGACAAAAGAAATGACACAGTAAGAACACAGTGTAATACGCATAGAAATATGAATACAAATATAAATATGAAAAGTTTTTCCAAAAGTTCTTCTTTTTGTCAGAACACTTTTACGCTAACAGCGGAAATTCATGCTCCAGCATTTGATAATGCTTGTAATTGGAGAATATCTAATAATGAGGTAAAAACTTTCAATGGTGAATCGTGCAGTCAGGAATTTGAAAATGCTGATGAAACTGAAATGGAACTAGAAAAATCAGCTCAGTCAGAATATATGCCAAGTATAGAAGAACTTGAGAAAGGTGCATTAATGGCGCTGAAGAAATTATCAGCACAGACAAGTCCATTGAAGGGAAGTAACTCTTTATCAGCACAGGCAAGTCCAATGAAGGGAAGTAACTCTTTATCAGCACAGGAAAATACGATGAAGGGAACAAACTTTTTATCAGGACATGCTGCAAGTCCAATGAAGGGAAGTCACTCTTTATCAGTACAGACTGCAAGTCCATTGAAGGGGAGTAACTCTGTATTAGCACAGGCAAGTCCAATGAAGGGAAGTAACTCTTTATTAGTTCAGGCAAGTCCAATGAAAGGAAGTAACTCTTTATCAGCACAGGCAAGTCCAATGAAGGGAAGTAACTCTTTATCAACACAGGCAAGTCCAATGAAGGGAAGTAACTCTTTATCAACACAGGCAAGTCCAATGAAGGGAAGTAACACTTTATCAACAGAGTCATGTCAAGTGAAGGAAAGTCAAATGAAGGGAACTTGCTCTTTATCCAACAGAACTCCATGCAAGAAAATATTTGTTAGGTCTGTGCAGAAAGACCATTGTAATGGGGATCAGTCAAGTTATGATGCTGAACAAAGGCGATAAGTTTTCCAGTGACTGAAAAGAGTACAAAAAGGGGAGAAAATGTCAGAATTTTGTGCAACCAAACTGAAGCAAATGGGTCTCCTTGTACTAGAATGGTGGAATTTGTCAAACAAATAGAGCAGATCTGCAAAAATAAACATCAATTAGAAATAAATGATTTGGAAGGTAAACAAAGTCAAAACGAAGATGAGGTTATGATTTCTGATAAAAACGGAGAGTCATCAGTTTTTTCGAGTCCGCCATATTTGGATGATTTATCATTCCGAAACACAACAAAATACTGTGGAATTTCGTTAAACAATGACCAACAAAATGAAGGAATTGAAACTATTCAAAACCGCCAAGATTATATTTTAAATGATTCTTTTTGCTCAAGAACATCTAGTTACTATGACAACATGAAACGATACAAAAGCTGGAAGAATCAGTCTGTTGATTCAGAAAAATTAAATTCTAATCATAAGAATCATGTTTGTGATTTTGAAGATCAAGCTGTGATTTTAAACATTAATAGTGTTTGTGATTTTGATGATCAGTCTGTAATTTTAAATAATAATCATGATTCTGATGAAGTGATTCAAAACTCATCCAAATCGGGTGATGAGGATCACGTTTTAGATAATGAAGACAAAAATTCAGAGAAATTAACAGCAGGATTTTGTGTGCATAAAAATAGCTCAAATAGGCTAAAAGAAGATGGTAAAATTGCACACAATTCTGACACGCCATACTTGCTGACAGCAGTATGTTCTGAACTCGACTGTAAGATGCAAGAAAATAGGAATATTGAACAAAATTTCACAGGATGTCATGAGCTTAAAAATAAAAACAAAGAAAATGCTATGGTTACACGAAATTTTGAAACACCTTTAGCAGATTTTTGTGAGCTTGAAAACATGCAAGAGGATAATTGTAACCTTTGTGAGAATGATGAAATTTGCTATCATACAGAGACAGACATTTTCACTGATGGGAGCATTGAACAAAGCCCCAAAATGACACAGATTGTAGATCCAAGTCACAAGGAGGCTTTTCTAAGATACAGACAATTACATTGTGACGATAGCATTTTAAGAGATGAAAATAATGAAATATTGGATCATGATGCAAGTTTGTCAAATTTCGGTTCATCAGAGAAAATAAGAAATCAACAGTTGTTCAAAAGAAAAATATTTGAAGATGAAACTAGTCTGGTTGCTATGCAGACAGTTAATAATGATCTTGAACAAATCACATTGGTTGATGAAAAGGGAGATAATTTTGAATGTGTACAAAATCAGAAAAAGGGAGATAATCATGAGCTGATGTTTGTTGATTATAACAAAAACACACAAAACAGATCATCTATAGCAAAGAACTTATTTAGTAACTTTTGCAAACGTAGAAGTTCAGGATCAGATACTGATTGTAATGTCTATGCAGAAATTATGAAATTACCTAAACAAAAGAATCAGTATGAAGTTTGTTATGAAACTACAAGCACAGATGATTCTGATTCGTCTGATCAAGGAGAACTCCTTCATAGAAAGACAACTGATCACAAATCTCTGTTGTTAAAGTGTTCTAGATTGTGTTCATATCTTGAAAATATGGAACGCATTAAGTGCCAAAAAAGACTTCTCAAATGCAGTGTAAAAGACAAAGTATTAAAGGTGCAGAAAAAATCTAAAAATTTGAAAAGTAAGGAGGGCAGTGTTCGCAAGTCTGAGGCATTTGATAAAAACACGAACAAGGGTAAAAATTTTAAAAATGTTTCAAAAGATACAAAAAAGAAGGAGCTAAATGGTGATAGATTGATTAAAGATCATGGTACTTTACAATCTCAAAATTGCAGGAAAAGAAAAGCGGAGCTACACAATCTACATGATGGAAGCTCAGTGGGAAAACGTAGAAAAGTATGCAAGAGTAAAAGAGGTGATATTAAGCAGGATAATGAAGAGCAGAGGGAAGAAGACAGCAAACTTAACAGTGGAAAATTGGTAGGTACAGATGATAGATTAAAGTTCCGTAACAAAAACTTGAAAGAAAAATGCTGTTTGGTGAAAAACAAGAACAATGAGTTGGCACAAGTTAACAATATCCAGTTGAGGACAATTCCAAGAAAATGCTTTTCAAAGAGTCATGAAAACAACGAAAATTCAACTCAATGTAAGCAAAGAATTAACTATGTTACGAGTCAAAAGAAGGCTACTGAAAAACAAAGTCTGTCAAAATTATCAAACACAGACACATCTGATAGCTGTGTAAACAGCTTACGTAAAAGTCTAAGAAAAAGTCCAAGAAAAACTCATTTGAAATTAATTTTAACAGAAACTGAAGAAAAGATTATAAGAAAGAGTCCTAGAAAAAGTAATTGTCCTTCAAAAGTAATTTGTTCATCTAAGGAGGAAATCAGCCACAAAAAGAAAACTGTTACTCCTTCAAAGGTAATCTGTTTGTCAAAAGATGAAGTCAGCCCGAGTAAGAGTCCCAGGAAAACAGTTAGTCCATTAAAAGTAATCTCTTTATCTAAAGATGAAATCAATCTAAGAAAGAGTCCTAGAAAAACAAATAGTCCTTTAAAAGAAGTCTGTTTGTCCAAAGATAAAATCAGCCCAAGAAAAAGTCCTAGAAAAACAGATAGTCCTTTAAAAGAAGTCTGTTTGTCTAAAGATGAAATCAGCCCAAGAAGAAGTCCTAGAAGGTTGAAATGCAAAAACAATTGTATTATGGACTGCTGTAGTTCAGTTGATAGAGATCAAAAACTAAGTCTCAAAATAGACAAGAAAAATAGATTTCAGAAGAACATATTAAGTTTTGACAAATGTAAGAAAAAAGAAGAACAATTACAAGAGACAACAAATTGTGCTGGTAAAAAGCAAACAAAAAGGACTTTTACCTCAGAAGGAAATAACAGGAGCAGAAAAAACTATGGGAAAGAAATAAAAGAAAAAGAGAAGAAAGGAGAAAATAATGAAAAAATTAAAAGTCAGGTTAAATGTAAAGGAAAAACAGAGAAAGATAAGTTAAAAGTGAAATTGTTTAGTAATACATGTATGTCAGGGAAAGAAAGGATGGCAAGAGTGACAAAATCAGGAAGAAAAACAGATGATTCAGGCATTCCACTCGCTACTAAACATAGAAAAAATGGTCGTAAAGGTAGTGGCTGTATGAATACTTGTGAAAGTGCAATTTTGGATAGGTCAAAGACCGATTTCTCCTTACCTAAACAGAAAAATGATAAGGACAAATTTGAAAGAGTGGAATTACTTACAAATAAGTCTAGTAAGAAACTGAAAATAAGTCCTGTAAAATGTGTTCAGGATTTTCCTCCAAATGAAGTCAGTTGTTTTAAGACGCCTGAAAAAATATTAGATTCAAATGATTCTTCTAATGTTTGTGTTCAAAGTGCTGAAAAAATGACTCCTAAAAAACGTTGGAAAGCATTATTCCACAGCCAGATAAAGGAGAATAAACATATAGAATCTATTGTTGATGACAAAAATAACCAATCAAAATCTAGAAACCAATCAGTACCTAGTATTTTTGAAGAAAGTAGCCAATCAGGAACATGTATTGTTGATGCAAGTATCCAATCAGGAACTAGTGCTGTTGATAAAACTAACCAATCAGAATATAGCACAGGTGACAGGAGCCAATGTGAAAGTAACCAATCAAAATTTCATTTAGACAGTTGTGCCCAACCAGAATCTTGCAGAGATAAAAGTGATCTGCTGAGTTATCAAAAATCTTGTAGAGAACTGATTGTAACTCAAACCATACCTAATTTTAATGATATCTCTCAAAATACAGATTCCTTGTCACTTTTTCATAGTCAGACTACAGAAAATCACCATGCTGAATTAAGTGTAGTTGACGAAAGTAACCAATTAGAACCTTGTGTTGAAAACTTTAACCAATCAGAATCTTGTGTTGACAAAAGTAAACAATTAGAACCTTGTATAAAAAGAAGTAACCAATCAGAATCTTGTGATGACAAAAGTAACCAATTAGAATCAAGTATTGGAAAAATCAACCAATTAGAATTTAGTGTTGCCAAAGTTAGCCAATCAGATTTAAGTATTGACAGAAGTAACCAATTAGAATCAGGTTCATTAACTATAATGCCAACAGAAGAGATTGAAAATTCAGAACATTCTATAAATGAATCTGAAGATGAATGTGATAGTGATGAATCATGGTTAAATGCAAGTTTTTCTTGTGCAAGATTTATACAGTATACTCAAGTTAAAAATTCAACAAGAACACTACCATTCATTGAGCAAATGAGATTGTGAAATAGTTTTTATACGACCGCAAAAAATTTGCGGTCGTATATTGGTATGACGTTGGCGTCGTCGTCATCCGAAGACACATTGGTTTTCGCACTCTAACTTTAGTTTAAGTGAATGGATCTCTATGAAATTTTACCACAAGGTTCAATACCACAAAAGGAAGGTTGGAATTGATTTTGGGGATATGGTACCAACAGTTTAGGAATTAGGGGCCATAAATAAGCATTTTTGTAACTTCCAGACATAACTTGTGTGTTAGTGTATGGATCTCTCTGACATTGTACCACAAGGTTCCATATCACAAAGGGAATGCTGGGATTGATTTTGGGGGTAATTGCCCCAAACATATAGGAATTAGGGGCCAAAAACAAGCATTTTTCTAGTTTCATCAATAACTTGTGTGTAAGTGTATGGATCTTTCTGAAATTGTACTGCAAGGTTCCATATCACAAAGGGAAAGCTGGAATTGAGTTTGGGGGTAATCGGCGAAAACGTTTAGGAATAAGGGACCAAAAAGGGGCCAAAAATAAGCATTTTTCTAGTTTCCAGACAATAGAAACAACACTTAACTTGTGTGTAAGTGTATGGATCTTTCTGAAATTGTACTACAAGGTTCCATATCACAAAGGGAAAGCTGGAATTGAGTTTGGGGGTAATTGGCGAAAACGTTTAGGAATAAGGGACCAAAAAGGGGCCAAAAATAAGCATTTTTCTAGTTTCCAGACAATAACTTGTGTTCAAGTGTATGGATCTCTCTGAAATTGTACTGCAAGGTACCGTACCACAAAGAGAAGGCTGGGATTGATTTTGGGGGTAATTGCCTCAAAATTTTAGGAATTAGGGGCCAAAAAGGGGCAAAAAAACTAGCATTTTTCTAGTTTCAGGACAATAACTTGTGTGTAAATGTATGGATATTTATGAAATTGTACTACAAGGTTCCATATAACAAAGGGAAAGCTTGGTTTGAGTTTGGGGGTAATAGCCCTAAACATTTAGGAATTTGGGGCCAAAAAGGGGCCCAAAAACCAGCATTTTTCTAGTTTCCAGACAATAACTTGTGTTCAAGTGTATGGATTTCTCTGAAATTGTACTGCAAGGTACCATATCACAAAGGGAAGGCTGGGATTGAGTTTGGGGGTGATGAATCATAAGGGGGTTCAAAAAATTTGAGGGGGTTTCATTTTTTCTTTAAAATTTTCCATTTTAAATTGGTTATTTCTGATTTATCTATAAAAGCAAATAATAATGATATGGTTTGAATAGGTAAATTGAAAAATTTTTAAGTTCTTAGACCACATTCATTCTGTGTCAGAAACCTATGCTGTGTCAAATACTTAATCACAATCCAAATTCAGTGCTGTATCAAGCTTGAATGTTGTGTCCGTACTTGCCCCAACTGTTCAGGGTTCAACCTCTGCGGTCGTATTAAGCTGCGCCCAGCGGAGCATTTTATTAATGTGTTACAATGGTTACTAGTAACTAGGTTTTGAATGAAACAATCATGTTGATTTAGTATTACAATGTATTATGACAGGTCATTACATTTATTCTATTCTTTATATTTCAGCACCCTATTATTCTCTATACTTTATTTTTTTGGCCTATTTTTGTCTATACTTTATATTTTTGGCCCTTTATTTTGCACTATTAACTTATTATTCTCTATTCTGTAAATCCCATCCAGACCCTAATTTAAATTTCAGGCAAGAGGTAAACAAATCAAATTGAGACAACTATCAATTAGTATTTTAAAGTTGTTTGGTTTTTATTTATTTTGGGAAAGATTTTTTTACATAACAATTTATTATTTACTTGCAACAGTGACAGTCATAAATATACCTAAAATACTGTGGAGATTACCAAAAAAAATATGAATAAATTACTTTTCTTTTAAAACATGTAAAAGAACAACTAAAATTTAATTATTTTAGTAAAAATTCAAATTAATACAAAGCATTCTTGTCTTCAAAAGTAAGGTCACATTTTATTGTCTGAAATTGGTAAATGAAGCAAATTGTGAAAAATACAATAACAGGTGTATATAAACTGTAATTTAGAAATAGGACTTTCAACAGTGTTTTTAAACATGTTGTAAAAGATGAAAAAGGTCTAGCCCCAGTAGGCAGATTGTTAGTCTTGCATCAATAGTTATGTTTGCAAGGGAGACTGTATGAAAATGTCCTTTTGGCCCTTGAAATTGAATATGATAAATCTCTAAATTATGGGTTCATAGTGCAAACTTCTTCCAGATGTTCAAAACACAAAATTCTGTCAAATAACAGTATTGAAATATTAGAGGATTTTATCTTACACATTTGCTTTTGGCTTTCAAAATCTTCCATTTGAGGGGGACTATATTTATAAAGATTTTTAAATATTAAGTCTCATTGTCAGATTCCTCAGTCACATTTAGGATGTTCACTCCTCTTTTTATAAATAACAAGCTTTTTAAAAGTCTGTTATAAATTAAGAGTATATAAATAAGGAAATTTAAAAAGTAGAAAAAAAATGATGCATCCATGTACTTGTTTTCGAGTTATATTCAATTGAAAATTTGCGGAAATGATTCTCTCTAGATTTTTCATACATTTAAGATTGGCACCATTTTTCTTTTAAAAACTATGAAAAAATAACAAGGATTTTATAAGATTTTTAAAAATGACTTATTAAACTGTATGTAATAAAATTATGAAAACAAAAGTAGGGGTTAGAGGGCAAAATTTTATTGGATTTTAGATGGATAAAACTAGAGGATTCGAATATCTGACAAAAGTTAATAACAAGAGTAGTAAACATCCTTAAGATATGAGATACAAAGAAGTGTTTTTATTCAAAATTTATGACTGAAATATCTTTTGGGTAAGGCTCATATTTTATTTAACAAAAACATGTAAAATGTCTATTATGGTCAGATTTATTGATTATGAGGTATCCTTTTGATTTGGCAGATTCATTTTTTTAATATTTATTCTATTAAATTTTAGGCATAAATTACATATTATGAACTGTTTGTGATGTGACTGATACATTGTAATGATGTTAATATTTATTTACTATTTATTATGAAAAAAGCATATTGAACTAAGACAGGAAAATGACAATTTTTTTTCATTAAAAATCAGAACAGTCATTCTTATGATTTGTCACAGTATAGGTGTCATAGTTTTTGTCTTGCCTGCAGTGAACGTTGTAGATATTCTATTTGTTTGATAATCAGTGTGTTTTTGTCTTGTTTGTGAGAAAGGTACAAAATGTGAGACATTCAGATACTTATTAGGCGGAGCTTTACATTTGAGAATGTTGGAGACCTTGAGTCTTCATTTCTTGTATATTGATTCCTTGTGTTAGAAAGTTTCTGTCTTTCAGATTTCCTTTGTCTTTAACCTAATTTTTATCTCGCCTGCTAGACCTAGGGATTACAATCTGTGGTGTTGACAGCATAAACTATTTGTATTAAGCTTTATATTTCAGAGGGTAGAAGACCTGGATGCACAGATACATTATGCTATAAATTTTCCATCTGTCATAATTATGTCTATTGTCCTTGACCTCATTTTTGTGGTTCAGTGACTGCTTGAAAAAAAAATTACATTTTATTTGTCAAGTGAAATACTTATTATGAGTAATAGGATACTTATATTTGGTGTATGGATCCTTGCAAAGTCTACATGTCCATCATACGCTGTTACAAGGTTCACATGACCTTGACCTCATTACATGGATCAGTGATCAAGGTGAAAGTGAAGTGATAAGGTCTGTTTCTTAGATATTATAAGCAGCAAGTCAACAATGTTTGGTAAATGGAATATGATTGTAAGGTGTACTTGTACAGTTTTCATCTGACCTTGACCTCGTTTTCGTGGTTTGCTTGTCACGTTGGATACGTTTTTTGTCTCTTGGTCTGTTTCTCAAATACGAGTGTCCGGATAGGGTAACTATTGTAAAAAGAAAGAAACTGTTAATAGTAAAAGTGATCAGCAGGACAATATTTACAAATAAGTTAACATGGCAGAAATCTATGGCCGACTTCTTTTTGGAGTTCTAATGCTATGGAAAAATGGTCTTAAATTAGTGTAATGTTGTTGTTTTTTTTTCTTTTTCGAAACGATAGTAGATAGATAGAAACAAGTTGAGCGAAAATAATCAAAAGAACGAGATGTACAAATAAGTAAACATGGTGGTAAGATTACAAATGAGACAAATATCCATCAGAGTAAATAACATAGGTGCATGCAGTTCTATGTCACCGTAAACCCTTCAAAAATGATCGAAACCAAACCAATACCGTATAATAAGCTATAAAAGGCGCGGATATGACACAATGAAAAACAATTTACACAAGAAAATCAACGGCCTGGTTTATATGAAAAAAAAACAACAAAAAAACCAAATATGACAGTCAGCAACCAATGGCAACCAACGGCAACCACTGAATAACATACTCCCTACTTGGGACAGGCACACACATAAATGTGGCGGGGTTAAGCATATTTTAAGTTCTAACCCCACCCTTAATCTGGGACAATGGTGTAATTACACAACATAAGAACAAGCAGTAAAATCCGTTGGAAACGGCTTGCTCATCAGATCGACACGAAGCTCAAACGAAAAACAGTTGCCAAAACGCCATTAGAAACCAAACTTTGACTTCTCGCAGTTACTGAAAGCAAATTAAAAGCCAAATACTAATAAATAAATAACGTTTTGTTAAAGTATGTTACAACGAGTATAAAATACCATTGCAAGTTTATTCTAATGTAGATTTAGACAGTTGTACTTGTTCGCTACATAATGCCAATAGGATTTTGAACGAGTTATAGTTTTCGATGGATAAATACATGAATACAAACGAGCTCGATTTCACGTGGAATTATGGGTTCATAGTGCAAACTTCTTCCAGATGTTCAAAACATGGAATTCTGTCAAATATCAGTATTGAAATATTAGAATGTTATCTCACATATTTGCTTTTGGTTTTTAAAATCTTCCATTTGAGGGGGACTATATTTATGAAAATGGTTAAATATTAAGCCTAATTGTCTGATCTCCTTAGTCACATTAAGGATGTTTGCTCCTCTATTTATAAATAACAAGCTTTTTTAAAAGTCTATTATAAATTGATAGTGTATAAATAAGGGAATTTAAAAAGTAGAAAAAAATGATGCATCCATGTACTTGTTTTGAGTTATATTCAATTGAAAATTTTGCGGGAAATGATTCTCTCTAGATTTTTCATACATTTAACATTGGCACCTTTTTTCTTTTAAAAACTATGAAAAAATAACAAGGATTTTATAAAATTTTTAAAAATGACTTATTAAACTGTATGTAATAAAATTATGAAAAGAAAAGTAGGGGTTAGAGGGCAAAATTTTTATTGACACTACTTAAAACTAGAGGATTCCGAATATCTGACTAAAAGTTAAAAACAAGAGTAGCGAACATTTCCTTAAGATATGAGATACAAAGAAGTGTTTTTATTCAAAAATTTATGACTGAAATATCTTTTTGGGTAAGGCTCATATTTTATTTAACAAAAACATGTAAAATGTCTATTATGGTCAGATTTATTGATTATGAGGTATCCTTTTGATTTGGCAGATTCATTTTTTTAATATTTATTCTATTAAATTTTAGGCATAAATTACATATTATGAACTGTTTGTGATGTGACTGATACATTGTAATGATGTTAATATTTATTTACTATTTATTATGAAAAAAAGCATATTGAACTAAGACAGGAAAATGGCAGTTTTTTTCATTAAAAATCAGAACAGTCATTCTTATGATTTGTCAAAGTATAGGTGTCATAGTTTTTTGTCTTGCCTGCAATAAACGTGGCAGATATTCTATTTGTTTGATAATCAGTGTGTTTTTGTCTTGTTTGTGAAGAAAGTCACAAAATGTGAGACATTCAGATACTTATTAGGCGGCAGCTTTACATTTGAGAATGTTGGAGACCTCCTTGAGTCTTCATTTCTTGTATATTGATTTCTTGTGTTAGAAAGTTTCTGTCTTTCAAATGTCCATTGTCTTTAACCTAATTTTTATCTCGCCTGCTAGACCTAGGGATTACAATCTGTGGCGTTGACAGCATAAACTATTTGTGTTAAGCTTTATATTTCAGAGGGTAGAAGACCTGGATGCTTCATATCTTGTGAACAGATACATTATGCTATAAATTTTCCATCTGTCATAATTATGTCTATTGTCCTTGACCTCATTTTTGTGGTTCAGTGACTGCTTGAAAAAAAATTACATTTTATTTGTCAAGTGAAATACTTGTTATGAGTAACTAGGATACTTATATTTGGTGTATGGATCCTTGCAAAGTCTACATGTTCATCATATGCTGTTACAAGGTTCACATGACCTTGACCTCATTACATGGATCAGTGATCAAGGTGAAAGTGAAGTGATAAGGTCTGTTTCTTAGATATTATAAGCAGCAAGTCAACAATGTTTGGTAAATGGAATATGATTGTAAGGTGTACTTGTACAGTTTTCATATGACCTTGACCTCGTTTGCCTGGTTTGCTTGTCACGTTGGATACGTTTTTGTCTCTTGGTCTGTTTCTCAAATACGAGTGTCCGGATAGGGTAACTATTGTAAAAGAAAGAAACTGTTAATAGTAAAAGTGATCAGCAGGACAATATTTACAAATAAGTTAACATGTCAGAAATCTATGGCCGATTCTTTTGGAGTTCTAATGCTATGGAAAATGGTCTTAAATTAGTGTAATGTTTTTTTTTCGAAACGATAGTAGGTAGATAGAAACAAGTTGAGCGAAAATAATGAAAAGAACGAGATGTACAAATAAGTAAACACGGTGGTAAGATTACAAATGAGACAAATATCCATCAGAGTAAATAACATAGGTGCATGCAGTTCTATGCTACCGTAAACCCTTCAAAATGATCGAAACCAAACCAATACCGTATAATAAGCTATAAAAGGCGCGGATATGACACAATGAAAACAATTTACACAAGAAAATCAACGGCCTGATTTATATGAAAAAAACCCAAAAACAAATATAACAGTCAGCAACCAATGGCAACCAACGGCAACCACTGAATAACATACTCCCTACTTGGGACAGGCACACACATAAATGTAGCGGGGTTAAGCATATTTTAAGTTCTAGCCCCACCCTTAATCTGGGACAATGGTGTAATAACACAATATAAGAACAAGCAGTAAAAATCCGTTGCAAACGGCTTGACTCGTCAGATCGACACGAAGCTCAAACAAAAACAGTTGCCAAAACGCCATTAGAAACCAAACTTTGACTTCTCGCAGTTACTGAAAGCAAATTCAAAGCCAAATACTAATAAATAAATAACGTTTTGTTAAAGTATGTTACAACGAGTTTAAAACTACCATTGCAAGTTTATTCTAATGTAGATTTAGACAGTTGTACTTGTTCGCTACATAATGCCAATAGGATTTTGAACGAGTTATAGTTTTCGATGGATAAATACATGAATGCAAACGAACTCGATTTCACGTGGAATATATTTAAATCAATTTCAGACAACAAAAACTCGCCAATCTTTCCTTGACAACGAGTAACCAAGAATATAAAATATATTTGCATCTTTAGTATGTCAATATTTATTTAAAGAGAGTAAGACCAATGAAAGTTCAGAACAGTTCGCGAATTCGCGAAATAGACAAATCAAAAGCAACGTGAACAGACCAATTAAAACATACTCGTACGAAAAGCAAACAAATAAAACCTGAAGCTTTCGTTGCAGTACTCATGCTTGTATCGGGAGAGTCAAATGATCTTGTTCCTTCAGATTTCCCATAACCAGGCAGGTTCGATTTCAGAATACTTCTGTTGCTATTGACGAATAATTTGATTTGGGATGTAACACGTCTTCTGATTGGCTGAAAGTGTTTTGTCTATCAGCTCATAGACATAATTTTGTCATGTGAACGTGACGTAATCAACGTTTTTTCATGATTTATTCCTTAAAAATGGAATTTAGTATTAAATTATAAGGAATTACTGTAACATTACTTCTGTCTATTCGAAAAATCAAACTCTACGCAGGTTACTCAGTGTGCTCCACATTTTTGATGTTATTTCTTTTACTTCTAAAGTTTACAGTACACATGTCCTTGGTTTTATCGGCAAGAGCTTTCAAATTGATTTACAGTACTAGTAAACTTGATCGTAATTCCTGTCCTCGTTACTCATGTTGTTCCTATATCAAGACAGATATACAGATCGGATCGATATCATGCCAGCTATAAGATTATGCAAGAGGGTCTGGATGCGGTTTACAGAATAGAGAATAATTGACAAAATGTGTAGAATAAAAGGGAAATAAAAAATAGAGAATAACGGAGTGCTAAAATATAAAGCATTGAGAATAAAGGGCAAAAAATTAAAAGAAAGAGAAACATTGGCTAGAATATTAAAGAATACAGCAATGAAGGCCCCCTCCAGATCATCATATAAGAGTTGCCGCGTGTGGTTAGCAGAATTGAGAACAGCAGGCATGAAAGGAGAATAGAGAAAAATGGGACTTACAAATAAGGAAGAGAGAATAATGGGGTGTTGAAATATAAAGAATTGTGAATAATGGACCGAAAAAATAAAGAAAAATTGCTTAAAAATTATATAATATAGAAATGTAGACCCCCAATCCAGACCCACGTATCAAACTCGCGTCTTCATATTATCAGGAAATAAATCAATTTCAAGGTCTTCAAAAAAATTGTATAGATATATAACAAACGTTATCAGACTGACCTAGTGAAGACCTACAGTCTTGGCCTTGTAAACATTGGCCTTGTGATCATTAACCGATAAAAAGAATCTGTCCAAATCTAGTGAATATGTACATGTGGTTATCTGTAATGTATAATATGGCTCACAGTTCAGAAGTGTAATACATCATACAGGTGTATACATGTAGATCCAGAATTTTGAAAAAAAAGGGGGTCATTCCACAAAGTTTATGTATAGCGGAGTGAACGATTGGACGATTTTATTCTAAATTAAATGGTTCGCGGGGCGCAGCTTGATACGACCGCAGAGGTCGAACCCTGAACAGTTGGGTCAAGTATGGACACAACATTCAAGCTTGATTTAGCTTTGAATTTGTGTTGTGATTAAATATTTGACACAGAATGAATGTGGTCTAAGAACCTAAAAAAAATGAAATTGGACATTTACCTTTTATGGTCCAATATAATCAAAATCCAAATACATAGTTAGATTCAGCATATCAAAGAACCCCAAGAATTCAATTTTTGATGAAATCAAACACAGTTTCATTGGACCCTTTGGTTCTCAATGTGGACCCATTTAATAACGGGGCCCAAAATCCAAAATCTAAATACACGGTTGGAATCGGCATATCAAAGAACCCTAAGAATTCAATTTTGTTGAATTCAAACAAAGTTAATTTTGGACCCTTTGGACGTCAATGTGGACAATTATATAGCGGGGCCCAAATTGTTAAATCTGAATACACGGTTAGATTCAGCATATCAAAGAACCCCATGAGTTCAATTTTGTTGAAATCAAACAAAGTTTTATTTTGTACCCTTTAGATCTCAATGTGGACCAAATTATAACGGGCCCCAAAATGCAAAATCTGAATACACGGTTAGATTCAGCATATTAGAGAACCCCAAGAATTCAAGACTTTTAATCAAACCCCATTGATTTTTTGTTGTTGAAATAAGCAATATATACAAAGTATAAGAAAAGTATTTTTGGCCCCTCGTTCCTAAACTGTTAGGGTCATAACCCCCAAAATCAATCCCAACCTTCCTTTTTCGGTATGGAACCTTTTGGTACAGTATCATTAAGATCCATAGAGTTATACTCAAGTTATTGTCCGGAAACCAGAAAATTCTTGTTTTTTTCCCCCTTTTTGGTCCCTAATTCCTAAACGATTTTGGCTGTTACCCCTAATATCAATCCCAACCGTCCTTTTGAGGAATGGAACCTTTGGTGCAATTTCATAGAAATCCATACACTTATACACAAGTTATTGTCCTGAAACAAGAAAAAATGCTTGTTTTTGGCCCTTTGTCCCTAATTCCTAATCAATTAAGACAACAACCCCCAAAATCAATTCCGACCTTCCTTTTGTGGTATGGAACCTTGTGGTACAATTTGACAGAGATCAATTCACTTATACTCAAGTCATTGTCTGAAAACCAAATGTCTACGGACGACAACGACATAGTCATAGATTATATGACCGTTATTATTTTTGTGCTCGTATAAAAATGATGCATTTTCCATGCAATCTAAAGGGGTCGTATTCCCTCTACGCCCCCTTAATCCGCCAGTTTTAATTCAATGTTTATTCAGGAGATTGTGAACCTCCATCGATGTAAAAATGGACCAACAGAGGGCTACATTTACAAATAATATTTTATCTGGCATGTATAATATCAATTCAGAAGTATATAGTACTGAATGTATTAGTCTCAATTCAATGTATATTCCGGAGATTACTGAATAACATACTCCCTACTTGGGACAGGCACACACATAAATGTGGCGGGGTTAAGCATATTTTTAAGTTCTAATCCCACCCTTAATCTGGGACAATGGTGTAATTACACAACATAAGAACAAGCAGTAAAAATCCGTTGGAAACGGCTTGACTCATCAGATCGACACGAAGCTCAAACAAAAAAACAGTTGCCAAAACGCCATTAGAAACCAAACTTTGACTTCTCGCAGTTACTGAAAGCAAATTAAAAGCCAAATACTAATAAATAAATAACGTTTTGTTAAAGTATGTTACAACGAGTATAAAAATACCATTGCAAGTTTATTCTAATGTAGATTTAGACAGTTGTACTTGTTCGCTACATAATGCCAATAGGATTTTGAACAAGTTATAGTTTTCGATGGATAAATACATGAATACAAACGAGCTCGATTTCACGTGGAATATATTTAAATCAATTTCAGACAACAAAAACGCGCCAATCTTTCCTTGACAACGAGTAACCAAGAATACAAAATATATTTCATCATTAGTATGTCAATATTTATTTAAAGAGAGTAAGACCAATGAAAGTTCAGAACAGTTCGCGAATTCATGAAATAGACAAATCAAAAGCAACGTGAACAGACCAATTAAAACATACTCGTACGAAAAGCAAACAATGAAACCTGAAGCTTTCGTTGCAGTACTCATGCTTGTATCGGAGAGTCAAATGATCTTGTTCCTTCAGATTTCCCATAACCAGGCAGGTTCGATTTCAGAATATACTAGTACAGTCGAGATTGTGCTACTGTTGCTATTGACGAATAATTTGATTTGGGATGTAACACGTCTTCTGATTGGCTGAAAGTGTTTTGTCTATCAGCTCATAGACATAATTTTGTCATGTGAACGTGACGTAATCAACGTTTTTTCATGATTTATTCCTTAAAATGGAATTTAGTATTAAATTATAAGGAATTACTGTAACATTACTTCTGTCTATTCGAAAATCAAACTCTACGCAGGTTACTCAGTGTGCTCCACATTTTTGATGTTATTTCTTTTACTTCTAAAGTTTACAGTACACATGTCCTTGGTTTTATCGGCAAGAGCTTTCAAATTGATTTACAGTACTAGTAAACTTGATCGTAATTCCTGTCCTCGTTACTCATGTTGTTCCTATATCAAGACAGATATACAGATCGGATCGATATCATGCCAGCTATAAGATTATGCAAGAGGGTCTGGATGCGGTTTACAGAATAGAGAATAATGGACAAAATGTGTAGAATAAAAGGGGGAAATAAAAAAATAGAGAATAACGGAGTGCTAAAATATAAAGCATTGAGAATAAAGGGCAAAAAATTAAAAGAAAGAGAAACATTGGCTAGAATATTAAAGAATACAGCAATGAAGGCCCCCTCCAGATCATCATATAAGAGTTCGTGTGGTTAGCAGAATTGAGAACAGCAGGCATGAAAGGAGAATAGAGAAAAATGGGACTTACAAATAAGGAAGAGAGAATAATGGGGTGTTGAAATATAAAGAATTGTGTATAATGGACCGAAAAAATAAAGAAAAATTGCTTAAAAATTATATAATGTAGAAATGTAGACCCCAATCCAGACCCACGTATCAAACTCGCGTCTTCATATTATCAGGAAATAAATCAATTTCAAGGTCTTCAAAAAAATTGTATAGATATATAACAAACGTTATCAGACTGACCTAGTGAAGACCTACAGTCTTGGCCTTGTAAACATTGGCCTTGTGATCATTAACCGATAAAAAGAATCTGTCCAAATCTAGTGAATATGTACATGTGGTTATCTGTTATGTATAATATGGCTCTCAGTTCAGAAGTGTAATACATCATACAGGTGTATACATGTAGATCCAGAATTTTTGAAAAAAAGGGGGGTCATTCCACAAAGTTTATGTATAGCGGAGTGAACGATTGGACGATTTTATTCTAAATTAAATGGTTCGCGGGGCGCAGCTTGATACGACCGCAGAGGTCGAACCCTGAACAGTTGGGTCAAGTATGGACACAACATTCAAGCTTGATTTAGCTTTGAATTTGTGTTGTGATTAAATATTTGACACAGAATGAATGTGGTCTAAGAACCTAAAAAAAATGAAATTGGACATTTACCTTTTATGGTCCAATATAATCAAGATCCAAATACATAGTTAGATTCAGCATATCAAAGAACCCCAAGAATTCAATTTTTGATGAAATCAAACACAGTTTCATTGGACCCTTTGGTTCTCAATGTGGACCCATTTAATAACGGGGCCCAAAATCCAAAATCTAAATACACGGTTGGAATCGGCATATCAAAGAACCCTAAGAATTCAATTTTGTTGAATTCAAACAAAGTTTAATTTTGGACCCTTTGGACGTCAATGTGGACAATTATATAGCGGGGCCCAAATTGTTAAATCTGAATACACGGTTAGATTCAGCATATCAAAGAACCCCATGAGTTCAATTTTGTTGAAATCAAACAAAGTTTGATTTTGTACCCTTTAGATCTCAATGTGGACCAAATTATAACGGGCCCCAAAATGCAAAATCTGAATACACGGTTAGATTCAGCATATTAGAGAACCCCAAGAATTCAAGACTTTTAATCAAACCCCATTGATTTTTTGTTGTTGAAATAAGCAATATATACAAAGTATAAGAAAAGTATTTTTGGCCCCTCGTTCCTAAACTGTTAGGACCATAACCCCCAAAATCAATCCCAACCTTCCTTTTTCGGTATGGAACCTTTTGGTACAGTATCATTAAGATCCATAGAGTTATACTCAAGTTATTGTCCGGAAACCAGAAAATTCTTGTTTTTTTTCCCTTTTTGGTCCCTAATTCCTAAACGATTTTGGCTGTTACTCCCAAAATCAATCCCAACCGTCCTTTTGAGGAATGGAACGTTTTGGTGCAATTTCATAGAAATCCATACACTTATACACAAGTTATTGTCCTGAAACAAGAAAAAATGCTTGTTTTTTGGCCCCTTTTGTCCCTAATTCCTAATCAATTAAGACAACAACCCCCAAAATCAATTCCGACCTTCCTTTTGTGGTATGGAACCTTGTGGTACAATTTGACAGAGATCAATTCACTTATACTCAAGTCATTGTCTGAAAACCAAATATCTACGGACGACGACGACATAGTCATAGCATTTTATGACCGTAATTATGTTTGTGCTCATATAAAAATGATACATTTTCCAATCTAAAGGGTGCGTAATCACTCTACGCCCCCTTAATCCGCCAGTTTTAATTCAATGTTTATTCAGGAGATTGTGAACCTCCATCGATGTCAAATGGACCAACAGAGGGCTACATTTACAAATAATATTTTATCTGGCATGTATAATATCAATTCAGAAGTATATAGTACTGAATGTATTAGTCTCAATTCAATGTATATTCCGGAGATTGTGTATCTCCAACGATGTAAAAAATAGTTAGATTCTAAAAAGTGAAAGTTTTTTTAAAACTTGTTGTAGAATGTTTTTCAACACACTATTGTCTCATGGGTATCTCAGGGACTCAGTCTTTCAACCGAGCATCAACCTACAATTGTATCCCTCTACATTATGGATTTTGTCTACAGTGAAACACCCCTGATACCCCATACTATTAGACAACAACCTATTGTCTCTTCTGGATATTTCAGAGACTCAGTCTGCATGTCAACCGGGCATCAACCAATTGTTTCCCTGTACAGAATGGATTTTATCTATTGTGCAACACCCCTAATGCTCCCATGCAACTACAAAGGCTTGATAGAAGATCTATATCTTTATTGCAAAAAGTTAAACCCCGACGGGTTAAAATGGAAACATTACATGTACACAAGAAACATACAACACATGAAAAAAGTTCTAAACAAGCCAAGTTAATATCAATAATATATAAGTATATAGATAATTGACCAATGTGGACCTCATTTTCGCAACTCCATGGATTGCTTTATATAGTCCACAACATTAGACAAAATATCTTTATTGGGATCTAAAATAGTTTTAAGTTTAGAGGTTGAGTCAATATAAAAATAAGAAGGTGTGGTATGATTGCCAATGAGACAACTCTCCACAAGAGAGCAAATGACACAGAAATCAACAACTATAGGTCACCGTACGGCTTCAACAATGAGCAAAGCCCATACCCCATAGTCAGCTATAAAAGGCTCCTAAATGACAAATGTAAAACAATTCAAACGAGAAAATTAACGGCCTAATTTATGTACAAAATAATGAACGAAAACAAGCTGGTTAAAGTTAGGATAATGTGTTTTTAGTTGCATTAATAAGGGTATTTCTAATATTACTGCTGATTTGGCACTGAATAAAAAAGTGTTCCTAATCATCCAAAAATTTACAAACTTTACACACTCTTTGTCTTGGAATTTTCTTATATCGACCTTTTCAATTTCCAAGTTATGGTCACTTATACGAAATTTTGTTAAAAGTTGACGAGTATCAAAATTTGGTAGATGTGCAAGTAGTCTTCTTATTTAATTTCTTTTTAAGTTTACTATAAATGTAAAGTTTTCAACTTTTATCTATCACACAGTTCTCAGACATTAAACACTGATTGAAATTGAATTGTGCAACAAATTTTGATTTATATGGCCTTTGATCGTTTAATAAGGGGATCTTGATGGGGTTTACAGATAAGAGTATAATAGACAAAAATTATAGAATAAAGGACAAAAAAAGAGAAAAATATACCCAAAAATCAAGGATACAGAGTATTGGGAAGCTAGGATATAACAAACAGTGAATAGAGAAAAATTTCCTAAAAATTTAAAGAATATTGAAATGAATTAAGGACCCCCTCAAGTCCCTCTTCAGTGGTAAACATGTATACTAGTTCTGTCCAATCTTATAACCTATTGACCCAGTGACAGAAAAGTCACAGATACTATAGTGACCACGGTTATTGGCCATACTATATAATATTTTTGTTATACTATGTCCGATTTTAAGTTCAGTTGGACCAAGGTACGGGTATTCCATTTCTTTTGTTTGGCATTGACAGAGATTGATATGATTCTTGTGTTTTATAGACGTTGTATCAACGTTATCAAAAGTCTTCATCTGTTCTGTTATACGACCACATTTAATTTGCTGCGTATAAACGGTAAGGGACACTATTAGGCACAGAATTGACGCTTAATGTTCAGTGGCAAATATTTCATGCCAAATCTGAATGAAAACACAATAAACTATCATTCGCTTCTATAGAATCGACAGGGATGCAGGGCGTATCATTGGAAAAGAGGTTATATTTGGTAAGTCCTGAAAGTTTTTACGTGCTGAGAGTATTGCACTGTCCAATCATGGAAAATGTAGGTGACCATATTTCTATAATGAAAAATGACTCGGAGAAGAAATGGTATGATTGCGAATGAGACACCTCGCTACCAGAGACCAAATGACGTAGAAGTTAACCTCATTTAGTTCTAGTACTTAGAACAATTTACTGTTGTGCCTTTTCCCACGATTGTAATAATGAGTCACATTGTCCTTGCCACATTTTGGTTACTTTGTCTGAAGTTTATATACCACTGTCAGTCTTAAATTTTCATTGAAGTGTTAAACCTAAAGTGATTGCTTTTAAATAGAAAACTGAATCATATATTGTAATTGTGTTGAAAGTGATGCTATGTGACAATTTATTTGTTTTAAATATGAAGTGGACAGTAATTCAAGTATGACTAAATGTGTTGACGAAAACAAGTCTACAACTGTTCATATATCGGATAAATATCGATCTACAAATTGACCCTGATCATTCATCTTCTGTAAGGGCATTGGTTTTGTCCGATTCCTAATTTCTTGAGAAAAATCGTTTTAGGAGAGAAATGAAAAAAGTTACGATTTCGACCGATATCATATCAGACTGGATATGAATAAAATGAGATGTTTTATACATGTCTATAAGACAGCAATCCAACAACACTAAACCCCAAAACACATCTTGATACGGTTAATTTAACAACTGACAAATGTCTATACAAAATGCCGTTCAAGCTCTATTGATGTCCGGCTAACAATGATACTTTTACATGACTTTCTGATTTGACTTAAATTTTGTCTTAGACTTGGGTTAGTTACTACTATTCGTGAAAACAATACCAGATGTCTCTTTTGATTTTAAATTGATGGACAACGCGACTCTTATGGGCTGTTTTCTGCTCTTTGGTCGGGTTGTCTCTTTGACACATTCCCCATTTCCATTCTCAATTTATCTTAGGAAATATAACACTTAATTATAAAATCGAAAGCAGACTGCTATACTGCGTCATTGTTTTAATGACAAGATACCGTCATTCGGCACATCTCGGCAGATTTCAGTACCCTAGAGTTTCCGGAATCTGCCGAGACGTGTCGAATGCAGGGTACCGGATCTGCCGAAGTGTGCCGAATGAAGATGCTGTAAAATCCTCCAACTTTACAACATTGTGAAATTAAATTTTGGGTGGAATCTAGTGTCTCAATTTCAATATCTTTTCTTGAGATAATGAAGAAAATTATTATGTTAATTTCAATTGAAAATCAAGAAAAGTAAAAGGATCCTAGTATCATTTAACCAAAATATTTATGCACACCGTAATTCGGTCATTTTCAGGTGTATTTGTTACATTTCGATGAGACTTTGGACTTAATGTACTATTAGTATTCATTTTCCTTTCCCAGTAATGGTCATATTGTATTTTATACGTTTCATTATCAAATTGTTCAAGTACCTACGATCAAAGAATTATTTGTGTCAATTTATGATGTAAATTTCATTGAAACTACTTCAGCTCACGAAGATTTATAAGATAATGAACAAGTGAACATATTCAATCGTTTAACAAGTGGGTAGTATTTCAACATTTACTGATGACGTAAAACTTTACAACTGAACGTTTTACAACGACACCACAAATTAATCTAAATATTCCCTCGCATCCCAACATTGGATTTTTCAGACTTTTTATCAATACACATGTACTGATATAGGGAAAGTGGACAAATTTAAAGTCAAGTTTTTTTTGTTATCAATATTTTCAAATATAATCTTGATAACATAACGTGGCCTTTTTATTACAACGATAGTACAGATGCACTCAAAAGTAGTTCTTTATAGCGTCTCTAGTCTGGACGTCCATCTTGGTCCTCGAATGATCGGAAACCAAAGGATTAACTTGGGTATAGAAATATGGCCATACAGACTTCTCTTGTAAGTCAGTCAGACCCGTGTTGAGAAAGCGTCTGTCTGGATATTCGGGGCATAAATAAACACCGATGTCCCGCGTTATCAGAGTGTCACACTTTCTGCACTTAACAGAATCCTTGTAATAACTCTTCACACTTTCTGCTTTTAATAAAAGCCTTCCAATAACACACTTTCTGCACTTAATAAAATCCTTGCAATAACTCTTCACACTTTCTGTACTTAATAAAATCCTTGCAATAACGATTCACAATTTCTGCAATTAATAAAATCCTTGCAATAACTCTTCACACTTTCTGCACTCTATTGTCTCATGGGAATCTCAGGGACTCAGTCTGTCAACCGAGCATCAACCTACAATTGTATCCCTCTACATTATGGATTTTGTCTACAGTGAAATACCCTGATACCCCATACTATTAGACAACAACCTATTGTCTCTTCTGGATATTTCAGAGACTCAGTCTGCATGTCAACCGGGCATCAACCAATTGTTTCCCTGTACAGAATAGATTTTATCTATCGTGCAACACCCCTAATGCTCCCATACAACTAAAAAGTCTTGATCGAAGATCTATATCTTTATTACAAAAAGTTAAACCCCGACGGGTTAAAATGGAAACATTACATGTACACAAGAAACATACAACACATGAAAAAGTTCTAAACAAGCCAAGTTAATATTGATAATATATAAGTATATAGATAAGTGATCAATATGGACCTTATTTTCGTAACTCGATGGATTGCTTTATATAGCCCACAACATTAGACAAAATATCTTTATTGGGATCTAAAATTGTTTTAATTTAGAAGTTGAGTCTACAGGGCGCCGAATGGGACTCTTGTGGTTTTGTACAAAATTCAATTCTGTCATAACAAAATCATTTTTGTCTTACAAAACTATGTGATACAGACTTGTTTTATGAGAACTTCAATTTTGTGATGACAAAATTCATTTTGTAGACAAAATTCATTTTGTCATGACAAAATTCATTTTGTAGACAAAATTCATTTTGTCATGACAAAATTCAATTTAGTCAAATAGGTATGCAAATATAAACTTTTTGCATACAAAATTGACTTTGTGACAAAATGAATTTTGTGACACAAAATTCACTTTTTGTTAAATTTTCACTTCGGTTTAACAAAACTCAATTTGTCTACACAAAATAAACACAAAATTGAATTTGGCATGACAAAATGATGAATTTTGTCATTACAAAATTCAATTTTGTGTTTATTTTTGTAGACAAAATTGACTTTGTGACAAAATGACTTTTGTGACACAAAATTGACAAAATTGACTTTTGTGGCACAAAATTGACTTTGTGGCACAAAATTGACTTTTGTGTTAAATTTTCACTTCTGTTTAAAAACTCAATTTTGTCTACACAAAATAAACAAAAATTGAATTTTGTGACAAAATCTCAGTTTTGTATGAAATTAGTTCACAGAATCCAAACTAAACTAATTTGCATACAAAATTGACTTTGTCCAATTTTCAAATTAGGTAACAAAAGTAAAGTCTGTGTTACAAAATGAATTTTGTCATGACAAAAGTAACTTTTGTCCACTGAAAGATAATTTTGTATGACAAAATTTAAATTTGTAGTATGCTACAAATTTTGTTAAACTAAACTCATTTTGTTGAACAAAACTCACTTTTGTCCGTACAAAATTGAATTTCGAGTACAAAACCACAAGAGTCCCATTCGGCGCCCGTAGAGTCAAGCTGGTTAAAAGTAGGATAATCGGTTTTAATTGCATTAATACGGGTATTTCTAATATTACTGCTGATTTGGCACTGAAGAAAAAGTGTTCCTCATCATCTAAAATTTTACAAACTTTACACAACTTTTGTACTCTTGGAACTTTCTTATATCGACCATTTCAAGTTATGGTCACTTATACAAAATTTTGTTAAAAGTTGACGAGTATTAAAATTTGTTAGATGTGCAAGTATTCTGTTTATTTAATTTCATTTTATAGATATAGGAAGATGTGGTGTGAGTGCCAATGAGACAACTCTCCATCCAAATAACAATTTATAAAAGTAAACCATTATAGGTCAATGTACGGCCTTCAACACGGAGCCTTGGCTCACACCGAACAACAAGCTATAAAGGGCCCCAAAACTACTAGTGTAAATCCATTCAAACGGGAAAACCAACGGTCTAGTCTATATAAAAACGAGAAACGAGAAACACGTATACATTACATAAACAAACGACAACTACTGTACATCAGATTCCTGACTTAGGACAGGTGCAAACATTTGCAGCAGATTAAACGTTTTAATGGTACCAAACCTTCTCCCTTTTCTGAAACAATAGTATTTTTACTCCATTTACATTCTCAATTTATCTTAGGAAATATAACACTTAATTATAAAATCGAAAAAAAAAAAAAAAAAAAAAGGGGGGGGGGGGGGAGTTTCCGGAATCTGCCGAGACGTGTCGAATGCAGATACCGGATCTGCCGAAGTGTGCCGAAAAAAAAAAAAAAAAAAAAAAAAAAAAAAAAAAAAAAAAAAAAAAAAAAAAAAAAAAAAAAAAAAAAAAAAAAAAAAAAAAAAAAAAAAAAAAAAAAAAAAAAAAAAAAAAAAAAAAAAAAAAAAAAAAAAAAAAAAAAAAAAAAAAAAATTTTTTTTTTTTTTTTTTTTTTTTTTTTTTTTTTTTTTTTTTTTTTTTTTTTTTTTTTTTTTTTTTTTTTTTTTTTTTTTTTTTTTTTTTTTTTTTTTTTTTTTTTTTTTTTTTTTTTTTTTTTTTTTTTTTTTTTTTTTTTTTTTTTTTTTTTTTTTTTTTTTACAACGACACCACAAATTAATCTAAATATTCCTCGCATCCCAACATTGGATTTTTCAGACTTTTATCAATACACATGTACTGATATAGGAAAGTGGACAAATTTAAAGTCAAGTTTTTATATTTTCAAATATAATCTTGATAACATAACGTGGCCTTTTATTACAACGATAGTACAGATGCACTCAAAAGTAGTTCTTTATAGCGTCTCTAGTCTGGACGTCCATCTTGGTCCTCGAATGATCGGAAACCAAAGGATTAACTTGGGTATAGAAATATGGCCATACAGACTTCTCTTGTAAGTCAGTCAGACCCGTGTTGAGAAAGCGTCTGTCTGGATATTCGGGGCATAAATAAACACCGATGTCCCGCGTTATCAGAGTGTCACACTTTCTGCACTAACAGAATCCTTGTAATAACTCTTCACACTTTCTGCTTTTAAATAAACACAAAATTGAATTTGGCATGACAAAATGATGAATTTTGTCATTACAAAATTCAATTTTGTGTTTATTTTTGTGTAGACAAATTGACTTTGTGACAAAAATGACTTTTGTGACACAAAATTGACAAAATTGACTTTTGTGGCACAAAATTGACTTTTGTGGCACAAAATTGACTTTGTGTTAAATTTTCACTTCTGTTTAAAAACTCAATTTTGTCTACACAAAATAAACAAAAATTGAATTTTGTGACAAAATCTCAGTTTTGTATGAAATTAGTTCACAGAATCCAAACTAAACTAATTTGCATACAAAATTGACTTTGTCGCCCAATTTTCAAATTAGGTAACAAAAGTAAAGTCTGTGTTACAAAATGAATTTTGTCATGACAAAAGTAACTTTTGTCCACTGAAAGATAATTTTGTATGACAAAATTTAAATTTGTAGTATGCTACAAATTTTGTTAAACTAAACTCATTTTGTTGAACAAAACTCACTTTTGTCCGTACAAAATTGAATTTCGAGTACAAAACCACAAGAGTCCCATTCGGCGCCCTGTAGAGTCAAGCTGGTTAAAAGTAGGATAATCGGTTTTAATTGCATTAATACGGGTATTTCTAATATTACTGCTGATTTGGCACTGAAGAAAAAGTGTTCCTCATCATCTAAAATTTTACAAACTTTACACACTCTTTGTACTCTTGGAACTTTCTTATATCGACCATTTCAAGTTATGGTCACTTATACAAAATTTTGTTAAAAGTTGACGAGTATTAAAATTTGTTAGATGTGCAAGTATTCTGTTTATTTAATTTCATTTTATAGATATAGGAAGATGTGGTGTGAGTGCCAATGAGACAACTCTCCATCCAAATAACAATTTATAAAAGTAAACCATTATAGGTCAATGTACGGCCTTCAACACGGAGCCTTGGCTCACACCGAACAACAAGCTATAAAGGGCCCCAAAACTACTAGTGTAAATCCATTCAAACGGGAAAACCAACGGTCTAGTCTATATAAAAACGAGAAACGAGAAACACGTATACATTACATAAACAAACGACAACTACTGTACATCAGATTCCTGACTTAGGACAGGTGCAAACATTTGCAGCGGGATTAAACGTTTTAATGGTACCAAACCTTCTCCCTTTTCTGAAACAATAGTATATGTTTACTATAAAGGTAAAGTTTTAAACTTGTATCTATCACACAGTTCTCAGACATTAAACACTAATTCAAATTGAATTGTGCAACAAATTTTGATTTATATGGCCCTTTGATCGTTTAATAAGGGATCTTGATGGGGTTTACAGATAAGAGAATAATAGACAAAAATTACAGAATAAAGGACAAAAAAAGAGAAAATATACCAAAAATATTAAGAAGACAGAGTATTGGAATGCTAGAATATAAAGAACAGTGAATAGAGAAAAATACCTAAAAAATAAAGAATATTGAAATGAATTAAGGATCCCCTTAAATCCCTCTTCAGTGATAAACATGTATACTCTGTGACTATTATACTAACATATAGTATGATAGTCCCAGGTATACTGTCCAATCTTATAACCTATTGACCCAGTGACAGAAAAGTCACAGATACTGTAGTGACCACGGTTATTGACCATACTATATAATATTTTTCTTATACTATGTCCGATTTTAAGTTCAGTTGGACCAAGGTACGGGTATTCTTCATTTCTTTTTTTTTTTTTTTTGGAATTGACAGAGATTGATATGATTTTAGTGTTTTTATAGACGTTGTATCAAAATTATCAAAAGTCCTTATTTGTTCTGTTATAAATACGACACATTTGTTTTGCTGTATGTGTACGGTAGATGACACTATTAGGCACCGGATTGAGATTAATGTCCAGTGGCAAATATTTCAAGCAAAATCTGAATGAAAACACAATAAACTATCATTCGCTTGCCTTCTATAGATTCGACAGGGATACAGGGCGTATCATTGGAAAAAAGGTATATTGGGTATGTCCAGAAATTTTGCATTGCAATAGGTCATTCACATATCCCTAAAAGGGTTTTTCCAAGGGTCTTTTTACGTGCTGAGAGTTGTTGCTCTGTCCAATCATGGAAAATACAGGTGACAATATTTCAATGCTATAAAATAGGAAGATGTGGTATGATTGCCAAAAGTAAAGTAACTAAGATACCTAACTCCAAGGAAAATTCAAAACGGAAAGTCCTTTGTCAAATGGCAAAATCAAAAGCTCAAACACATTAAACAATGGAAAACAACTGTCATATTCCGGACTTGGTGCACGCATTTACATTAGAATTGAGACAACAACTCTCTACCAGAGACCAAATGACGTAGAAGTTAACCTCATTTAATTCTGTTACTTAGAACAATTACAACTGTTGTGCCTTTTCCCACGATTGTTTATGAGTCATATTTTCCTTGTGCCACTTTTTGTTACTTTGTCTGTAGTATATATATCATTGTCAGTTAAAGTTTCATTGAAGTGTTAAATAGAGAACTGAATCATATACTGTAATTTGTTGAAAGCGATTCTAAGGGTCGATTTATTTGTTTTAAATGTGAGGTGGACAGTAATTTAGATATGACTATTTAAATATGTTGAAGAAAACAAGTCTACAACTATATAAATATCGGATAAATGTCGGTCTACAAATTAACACCGACTATTCATTTTGTGAGGAGCATTGGTTTTGCTCGATTCCAAATTTCTTGCGAAAAAATCGCTTACGGAGAGAAATGGAAAGATACGATTTCGACCGAGATCATATCAGACTGGATAAGAATGAAATGAGATGTATGATACATGTCTATAAGACAGCAATCCAACAATACTAAACCCCAAAACACGGTTTGATACGGTTAATGTTTATACAATGTGTCAAGTTCTATCGAAGTCTAACAATGACTTAACATGATTTTCTCATTTGGCATACTGATTTATATTCGCGTTATTTTTCTAATCGCGAAAGTCGCGAAAATTAGTTGGTTTACAGTAAATTTGTCTTGGACTAGGGTTAGTTACTCAGTACTATTCAGGAAAACAATACTAGAAGTCTCTTTGATTTTGGCACTGTGACTCTTAGGAAGTATAACACTATAACACTAACAATAAAATCGAAAGCAGACTGCTATACTGCGTCATTGTTTTACACCGGTCGGCAGATTTTAGTACCCTAGAGTGCCGGAATCTGCCGAGAAGTGTCAAATACTGGGTACCGTACCGGATGCTGCAAAATCTTTCAACTTTATAGCATTATTAAATTAAATGTATTGTTTATACGACTGCCATACAAGTGAGAGGTTTAGCTAGCTATTTAACCAGGTTTAATCCACCATTTCAACATAAGCAAATGCCTGTACCAAGTCAGGAATATGACAGTTGTTTTCCATTCGTTTGATGTGTTTGAGCCTTTGATTTTGCCATTTCTCTTTCCGTTTTGATTTATCCTTGAGTTCGATAATTTTGTTATTTTACTTTTTACATCGATTTAAAACAGCAATATCTTCTCCTTTTCAACTAGATTCTTTGATGGAATCTAGTGTCTCAATTTCAATACATACATATTTTGAGATAATTATGAAGAATTATTATGTTGATTTCAAATGAAAATAACAAAAATAAAATGTTGTAATATTGTGTAACCAAACATTTGTGTACACCGTAATTCGGTCATTTTAGGTACTAGAATATCTGATGCATTTCGATGAGACTTTGTACCTAATGTACTATTAGTATTCAATTTCTTTCCCAGTAATGGTCATGTTGTATTTTATACGTTTCATTATTAATTGTTCTAGTACCCACGAAATGTCATTTTGATAGAGAAATGTGTTGTGAATTTACCTATTTTGTTTTTAGAAAAGAGTCTAATGTCCCAAATTTTTCTTTTTGTTACAAAAGCATTCTTCTCAAATATTATCTTAAAATTATATCATCGTCCTGAACATGCATGAAATATTTGCCACTGGACGTGAAACAACCAACAATCAATCAATAAATTTATTTTTTTCTATGACACAAAATTGGGTTTTCCAAGTATAATCTATTACCAATACAAAAATCTGACAATTTCGCACATCTTGTACTTTAATAAAAGCTTCGTGACACATACTTATATAATTATTTTTTTCGAAAATGCATGATATAAACTACATTTTGGCAAATTATTAAAAACATCTATTGATTTTGATTAAGACCCCAATCTATATGACTAGTTTATAAAAATAAGAAGATGTGGTATGATTGCCAATGAGACAACTCTCCACAAGAGACCAAATGACACAGAAATTAACAACTATAGGTCACCGTACGGCCTTTAACAATGAACAAAGCCCATACCGCATAGTAAGCTATAAAAGGCTCCTAAATGACAAATGTGAAACAATTCAAGCGAGAAAACTAACGGCCTGATTTATGTATAAAATGATGAACTCAGTTGTTCTTTTCCTTAGTATGTCTCACATGACTTGAACATTTGACAATGGACGTTAAGCAGAGAACAATCAATCAATTGAATTATATCTTATTTAATAAAAGTAGCAATCTTTAACATAGAAAAAGCTTTGTCGGGGCATATAATTATATCACATTGCTGTATTATAATGATTCTATCATTTCTGTTGGTTGACAACATCATGTGGTGTTCCAAAGTGATGTTTTATGTCTCAGTAAAGTGGACTACCAATGGCTACACGTGCTCTCCATATAACAACGTTACAAAAATGGCGTATATAGGAATACAAACGAAAAGTTTGATTTTCTGGTTTTACCATTTATATGTAATGATAAGAATTTGATGCTTCTTTTTGTAGTTTTCCGTGGTTGTATAAAAGCAATGACCGTGCTCATATTTGTAGTATGAACATGCAAAACGTGCTTCGATCAACTAAAAATACATGTGTTTTTTTTCTAGTTTCTGAAATTATTCAATTGTATATTTTCCTCTCGTATTTTCTTTCAAAATATTTTGAGTTTCATTTTTTCTAAACATTTGTTTTCCTTGATAAAGACAATCTCCATGTAAGACTTTCACTATTTATTATGATTTTGGATATCAATATGGAAAAACAATACTTTGGTTGTGATTAAAACATGGTTTGTCATCTGATACAAGCTAAAAATGGTGTATTTCTTATGTTTGATAAATAAAACTTTAAAGGATTTCGTCATCATATTTATTTTGTTTAATGGCAATAAAATTTATTTCAATTGATTGTAATTATCATTTAAAAAACACCATTTAAAATGAATGTGTCATGGTGAAACTATTAAAACTTATGACGAAAATGTTATGAATCAGACAGGGAGAATGATGTAGCTCTTTTCTAAAAATGAAGATCTAAAAAAAATCGGAATTAGGGTGGACAACATTTTGAATTAACTTAGTCTGGATTTAATGTAAAAAATATGTTTCCCCGTTACCCGACCTCCATTTTAACACCGACTTTTTTAAAATGAAAATCACAAAGATAAAAAAACGCCAATTTGTCTCCGACCATTTATACTTGTTTTGGGAATTTCAACTTCCGGCATAGAAAAATAACTTCCGGTAAATGTTCGATCACAAAACATCTAGTTCGGTATTTTCTGTGCGTTATATTCCATTTACAACGTAGGAGGAAAATATTACTTAGAGTCATCAATAACAGAGATATAAAGAAAAGAATATCTTCCAATTAATTCTAAGATTTTATTACTTTGCATATTTTCTATGCTATTCTCATTTTGCTCATTGTTGAAGACCATACGGTGGCCTTTAGTTGCTTACATCCACGTCATCTGGTCTCTGGAAGATAATTGTCTCATTGGCAATCATACCACATCTTCTTATTTTACAAAGGAAAACGTTTTGAAATGAAAAATAATAAAAGTCATAGTTTTATATCAATTGCATATTTTACCCTACAGGGTTGGTGACATACAATACTTAATATGCACGAATACAATACAAATATAATGAAAATATCGAACTTCAGCATAGCTTTGTTGATAATAATATAGTATCAGCCGATCATACTCATTTCAGCGATCAAAAATCTAAGAGAAAAAATACTCGTATGACATGAACATTTCAGTATAACTTACAATACATTTTTATCGTACGATTTTTTGTGAAGAGTCTCAGGTTCGTAACTGGCACCAACACATAATTTTTTTTTGGCCTTGAGGAAAATGTGGATCAAACGTACTGTTGATTCACGTTTTGCTACGGCACTTGAAATGTAGAATTATGGCTTAAATTGTCATGTGACCATGATTCAGGGTCGTTGTACTGCTTCGTCATGCATTATGGAAAGTCTTGTGACCAAATTGATTTTTTTTCAGATCGAATTTTTAATAAGGACTTTGCGGTTTTCTGTTTAAAAAATTGTAATCAAGGGTCAAGGGCAGGTGAAGGGGGCATGCAACTTTGGGAAGGAAATAAAAGACAGTCACCGTTGCATTGCAAAATACGCAAAAAGTTTTCGTCTAGCAATGTTTCGCTACAAGCAACAAACCCAAATCCCTGGATATTCAAGTTAACTAAATTAATGATGATTTACTATAATATTAATTGCGTTAGAATAACATGCATAAATTAAGTTATAAAATTCGTGATAAGTTAAACGTAAAAATCAAATTTATATGTACAAAATTACTATTTTTGTTTATGTTTTTATCATCGTTCGATTGAAAATGCATTTTTCTCCATCACTATGACCTTTAAAAATCTAAAATGTAGCAAAATGATTGAAATGGGAATACAAATGAAAAATATCATGCAGAGAAATACCTATAATGCAAATTCATGTATAACAATTTTTCTTGATATATTGCAACTCGGTTCTTCCTCTTATACGGAAATCTTAGGGAGCTACCATTTGATTTTTATGGGGGCTAGGATGAAATTCGAAAAAAGGCAGGACAGGAGTTTTGAGTAAAAAAGGCAGGATGAGCAACTTGGCAAAAAAAAGGCAGGATGACAATTTATGTAAAAAAGTCAGGATAAACTAATAAAAAAGGCAGGACAGAGATTACAACTAAAAACTAAAAAAATGCAGGACAAAATTTTTTCCAAGCCCCCATAAAAATCAAATGGTAGCTCCTTACAAAATACGAGTGAAAAAAATCTATAAATTGCTACAAACAGCATTTTACGTTTTCAACAATGCGAATTCATAAATTATTTTTTTAAAGGTTTATTGTTTCCTCACTTTTCTTTTTATGTGAAAAATGTTTGTGCCAATAAGGAAATAATTGCCCCAAATGTTGTTCTTTATAATAGGTCATTATGTTTACCCCTCAAGTACCCTGTTAATTTAACCGAGGTCAATATCAAGAACCTTTGATTTATTGTTACAAATTATCCTGGTAACCCCCTAAACTCAATAATTCAATTATATATTATCACATGAGTCAATATTATGACCAGAAACCGGGTTTTAACGGTCAAGGTCACGCATGTTATCACTATTAAAAAGCAGAAATCTACCCCGAAATTTTCAAAAGACCGACTTGAAAGTCAGATCTAATCATGTATATCTCATATTTAACTGTGTCCGGATTCTCGTTTTTCTTTGTTTTGATTATATGTTTGTAGGTAAGTAGGGTTTCTTTTCTTTAGAAAATAGCATTTTAAGAATATTTTGCAATTTTATTTTCCAGGGTTGTCTATTACACATAAAATATGGTAACGTTATAGTGCTAATTAAACAAATTCCCTGGGCTGGGAAGATAATTTCATATTCGGCTGATAACTGTCAGGTGGAGGAAACTGGGTACTAGTTTGGTGTCAGTATTTATATATAACACATTGGCGATTCAATGAGTAAAGGGGAGTAGTTTTTCGTAATCATGGTTAAAACACAATTAAATTGGTGAATAAATGGTTTTTTTTTTAATAAAAAAGGGCGTCCTCTACGTCCCACCTGAATCTGTCACTCCTACAATTCTGATCTTAAAACTTCACAGAATTATTGTACACACATATTGAAGAAGCACATATGTCTTTAACAATATGAAATATTTTCAACTGGACGTTAGTCGCACTTTTTATTAAAATGTTTGAGCATTTCCCCTATCTTCCCTTTTTTTTTAATAAATTAAAATGTGGAGGAATATGTAATTGAGACAGCTACCTAATGACGAAAATAACCAAAAACTTCTAGGGAGCAACATACCGTTGTAAACAATAGAAAGATATCTACACAATGTGAAAGTGGCGTTAAACACCAATCAATCAATCAATCTACACAATGTGTCATGCTTTTGATCCCCAAGTCTATAAAGTTGTGATTAAATTAAAAAGAAACAATCAAGAACTGAATCAACACCAAATTTCAAAATCTGCAAAAAAGCTTATAAAATTGAATATTTAAATTTGTGGTTTACGTATTCCCTCGAAATCCACGAAAATTGGTATTACACGAATAATAATGAATCCACATCAGGAGAAATTTTCCAGGGAATAGTAAAATTCAATTTTGAAAATAATAGAAAATCTAAAATTTGCAAAACATTTCAAGATTATTTTTTTTGGTAAAATATGTTATAATAAGATAATATTGATATGTAAAGTATGTCCTATATCAAAATACAATATTCAAATGAATAAGCTAAAACCTAGTGTTTTTTAAAAAAAAAGACAAATGTGCTTAAATGGGCGTGTGCAATATTTTTTTAATAATTTGGAAAGTTTCAAGATCTGTAAAGGAGTTGATTGCAAAAAATATGGTCTATTTCTTTATTGACTAAAATATGACAAAACCACAAAATCAAATATCAACGAAAATGCTATACACCTAATCGCTATTTATTCCATTCCGGATAAGTTTTTAAATTACACAACTTTTTCATCCAGTTGAAGCTATCTGGAACCCAGTTTAAACAATGCACCATGCAAGATACTTTTTAATGAGACATGTTTAAAGCATCGTAAATACTTTAAACAAAATATTTTTTGACTATAATATGAGTTTCGAAAAAGTTGATAATAATCTATCAAATATAAAAAAGAAGATGTGGTATGATTGCCAATGAGACAACTGTCCACAAGAGACCAAAATGACACAGAAATTAACAACTATAGGTCACCGTACGGCCTTCAACAATGAGCAAAGCCCATACCGCATAGTCAGCTATAAAAGGCCCCGAAATGACAATGTAAAACAATTCAAACGAGAAAACTAACGGCCTTATTTATGTACAAAAAATGAACGAAAAACAAATATGTAACACATAAACAAAGTTTCCTATTGATCGCTCTCTAAACTTTTTCCTCTCTCAGTTCGTTACTGATGACCTTTGTTTTGTTCCCTGTTGACCCAAACAGGAAGTTGCCTAAATGACTGTATTTTCCAGATTGGACTTAATAGCGATAAGGTGTTTATTTTCCCTCAATCAACAAAAATGGGTAATCACGAAGATAAATGAATCCACAGTATATTGTTTTTCGTATTCCTGTCAATTTGTAAGCATTTAGGTTTCAAACTCGAATATCTTTTTTTTAAATCAAATGATAAAATTTCAGCGGTACATTTTTAATGATTGTAAGTAAAACTACTAGCATTCTTTAATATTGATATTCTATTTTTTTCCAGATGGGTTTAAAGTTCGTGAACATGGAACACGTAAGTGTATATATTATTCCTCTCCTTATTTCGTACAAGTAGATGCTTTCAAAAAAGCTTGTCTCACCTCAGCAGTTATAAGTCATAAATACATTCCAGAGTCTCGTATATCATTCTTATGAACTTCTCATTAATATGCTTATAATATTTACATATTTTAAGATAATAGAGATTCAAGACTTAATCACCCATCCAGTCACATTAGACCTGCAACGAGAAACAAAGACAATAATCAAAATGATTAAATAAATTTAAAACGTTAATTATTATTATAGATAGTTGACACAAAGAAGGGTAGGGGATACATATACTTTTTCATAATCAGTTAATTCAAATTACCCTTTCCTCGGCGTGAAATCGAACAAAAAATATAATGACAAAATTTGATTTTACAATTAATTTTTTGAACTGCACTAGTTAACGTTTCAGTAATCAAATAGAAATTTTTATGTAAAATCAAGACTTTTCCGGAATGGATCGGATTGGGAGGTTGGAATGCGAAAAGGATTATGAAAACCATTATACAACTATTCAGCTCATAAAATGAACGAGTTTTTATTGTCGATGGAAAAGCCAATTCAAGCGGTTCGATAGTTTAGTAACGTGTATACCATTTATACAAAGAACTGTAACTCGTGTCAAAAAACATATTGCAGTTATATTTCACGTACAGATCGATCTTCAATTAAGAAATTATTGCTTCTTTTTGTAATTTAATTAAGGTGTAAAAGCGTTGACCGATTCATATTTCATAGAAAAAATGGGCGCACGATCAACGCTTTTACAACCCTATAAAATTATAATAAGAAGCATTCATTTCTTATGATTGTAATATGTTTATGCTACAACCATGAAATAACGAGTTATATCAAACTATCCATTTATTGCCATATGCATTGTAGTGACGTTGTCATGGAAAGTGCGTACAGTAATGAATGTTGCATTTTTTATTGTGAAATTTAAATTTAGAATGCCTCGTGATTATTGTCAGCCAATCAAAAGTACGGATTCTTATGACACATACATGCAATGTAATTATTCTTATAACGACTTCCAGTTTACGTATTATCATTTTTGTTTGTATGGTTGATATGGACCTTAAAACTGCATGGACTACATTTATACACTTTAAACTAATTTTGCATTAAATTGACCATACTTAAGTGTGCTTTTGATTTCTTTCAGATGAAGATCGAAGCTTGGAAAACTTTATAAATTGTTTAAATGGTTGTCAATTAAAGTACCAGGAATCAAGCTCGTTGTTTCATAGAGTGAGACGATCGGGCAAGTCATTGGAACTAGTTCCCGCGGGAATAGAAACAGAAAATTTAGTCTCGGAAAAGAACGCAAAGAGACGGGAAGCAAAATTAGCAATGAAGAAAACACTGAGGTCACAAATAAACCAATTCATAAAACAACATTATCTGATATTTTACGTTCACGATCTGGTACCACATATCATATGTCTTTAACTGAAGGGTCGGATTCCAGTCTAGAAAGTTCAGACCAAAGTTCACAAGAGTTAAATGATGATGAAGATGTTGTTGGCCATGATGACATTAGTTCCAGTTGGAACTGTCATCATTTATGTTTGCGTAATTCAAATATTTTTGGTAAGTTTTCCAATAAAAATCAAACATAAAAACAGTATAACTATACCTTTGAAAGTTAGTTATCCGATCAAAGACCACATATACTCATTGTAATGTCGGAAATATTCATCGAGTTATTGTTAATTCTAACATGACGTCCTTCAAACGCTTTGAGTACACACCCGTGGTAAAATATGAATATATTGTTTGGGCTGTTCCGATCGTACTCCCACGTCATATGCTTTTTTCAATGAATGAACTACCCGACGTCATAGAACTATGACATCAGAATATAAGCATTTTACGGGAAAATAAACGCTTGTGAAACCGAAAATCATCACAAACAAGGAAACGTAAACAAACGATGCTAAAATGTGTTATATAAGCCATTTTTGTGTACTTATAAGACATATAAGTACAATTGTCATTTAGATTCATACAAACCCATCTAAATATTTTATTGTAAATAGTTTAAGCATGTCACTTATTCAGTTTGCTCCGTTCTTTTACGTCAATTTAAAAGTGCGTTTATTTATGGGAACTGCAAATAATGCCTTCACCTAGAGCGCTTCAGTCCAATACAATTGCCGTATTTGTCCTATTAGAATCGAAATAATTCATGGGGGCTTGAATATATCGTGATTTTACCACGGGTTGTCCCTTTATGCCGATATTTTACCCCTCGCTATCGCTCAGGGTAAAATATTTGTCATAAAGGGCCAACCCGTGGTAAAATCACGATATATTGAAGCCCCCATGAATTATTTCTTAAATGCCCCACGTGTCATACAACTTGATAGAACACCTGTCGAAGTATGAAGGACGGTTGAAACTCGATGAATATTACTTTAAAAATGAGTGGCAAAAAAATCAAACCCTGATGTTGATCTCTAATTCAGTGATAAATTTTCAATGGTATTTTACACACCGTGTGATGGCTTACGATACGGCAGATGCCATAGGTAACACGTATTGAATTGCAATGGTAATCAGAAGGAAGACGAAAATTTACTGAATACGATAGCCAAGACAATTGATTTTAATGGTAATCGAGAACACCGCCCTAATGTATCCTCCATACTTATAGCCAGTATTATGGGCGTGTTTCATTTACCGTGTACTAACCCGAATAATTTAGTCCTCTCCGTATTCGATCTCTCTTACTTGCAAGTGATCGTAGGGCAGCGGAATATAACGACTGAATTATTCGGGTTAGCCGTATACTGAAAATTGTGCGTTCGAAGAACTTTCTTTTATCAAAAAAGAATAAATAAGAAGGTAACGAATTGAGTGAGTATATTTTTATAAACAGGGCTCAGAAAAAAAAACGACATAAAGACAAACAAAACACAAAAATAATCGGGGTATAACATTAAGAAAATTATAAATAGAAAGACACAGACATCAATCTTAGTTGAAACTGCTAGCATGTGCTTCAATCGTGTAGAAGATTCCTTCCCCAGTAGTGGCACCCGCCGTGTTACTCGTAATAAAACAAGCTCAGCCGGTAACAAATATTTTAACAAGACATAATAATGGCAAAACAATTGGAAAGTGGCCAAAGTCGTCAAATATCAATTTTGGCAGATAAAGTTTAAGTAATGTCATTTTAATTTGTACGATTTGTAAGTCGACAGTTCGATAGGTCAACGTAATTAAGAAAAATACTGTGCGTCAAACATGCTATTGTTAATTAGATTATTCTTTTGTCCAAGATTGAACGAGTTGGAAATCAGTAATTACATGACAAAGTTTGCGTGAAATAGAACTTTAGTACATTAGCATTTTATTCACAGACAATTTCATAATATGAACTACGTCGGATAGAAATCGACCTTATGCAAGTGCACGTCTACGTCTTTGATTGATGTCAGAACATTCAAATACGAAATAAAAGATAAATTTTGGTCTGTGTTGTAGGGTTCTTATATCAACTCAATTTTCAAACAGTTACAGACTTTGCATAGAGATTTTTGCAACCCAAAATAGGTTAATATGTTCAAAAACCTCGCCCGTAATTATAAATTATGTAATTCATTGACCGCTCCCGACATGTGTAACTTCAAGGCATATTTTAGCGGCGATCGATGTCTTTCAAAATTACTTTATTTTTATCAATAGTACCGCTTAAGTCGACGCTAGGGGCCGTCTTGACCCTGATTTAGGGTATAAATGATTTATTCATTGTTGAAGACCCTACATCAACTGTCAAGATGAAGAACAGGAATAAAAGCCCTGTTCATTGATAATTTTCTATGTTTTCTATGTATTGTGTGCGATTTTGTCCCATGTATACATTTACTCCATATCCTTTCATTTTCTAACATAATTATTGATATTCATTTGCATAAGGTCGATTTCTGTCCGACGCAGCTCATATCATAACTTAACTTTTAATTCATTTGAAAGATTGAATGTCTGCGTTATGTGTATTGTTTGGTTGCTGGCTGTATAAGCTTATATCCCACTTCTCATTGAAGATGAATTACACTTTACCATAAATGTACCAAACTCAATGATTTTAGGAATAATTTTTTTCAGAATATTTCAGATATTTTACCATCTTTCAATAATCTTTCAGACATTGAAAAATTCTATTTCATATTTCGAAGTAATGATTATGATGTCAGTAAATTTTGCATAAAAGGTATTAATGAGATGTACAAGTTCAGAAGTTCACTAAATTAAGTTATTTTATGTTATATATTATATAAATTGTATTTCTAGTAACTAAAACTGTACCTTCTCAGTCAAATAGATAGAAGGGGAAAATAAATTAAAAATTACAAGATTTATGTTATGTATTGATATATAATTGATTGTAATGATTAATGTTTGTTCTTTGTTTGTGTGTTGATGACAATCAAGATTTTGGATTTTATATCAATATAATCTTTGACTTTGACTTTTCATAAATTAAGGAATTAAACCATTTATTTATAATATATATATCAATTTTCTTGTTTGTCTTTTTGTAGGTTAAACACATCAATGGAAGTTTGATTTATGAACATAGACAAAAAGTGATCTGACGTTTTATGTTTCTTCTGTGTATGAACTGACGATTTATGTTTCTACAGTGTGTATACTAATGATTTATGTTTTTTCTGTGTATATACTGACGGTTGTGTTTCTTCTGTGTATATGTTGCTTCTGTGTATATACTGTTTTATATTGTTTTAAATATGTTTTATTTGTATTTATTTATTGTTTCTTTTTATCCATTGTTCTGAATAAAAGTAAACATGAATTATCAGTGTATCAAGTAATAATCTGTTCTGTCGAATACGAAAACATCTGATTAAATTGCAAGTTTATAAATGATGATATAAAATTTTAGAGTCGCACCCATCTGATCTTTCACGATACTCCATTAGGAAATGACTATTTGGTTTTTCTGAGGTGATGGAGAGGGAGAGGACTTTTTGCAGACATTAATAATAAGTATATATACATTTTCATATATACTAGTCAACAAAAGAAACGATACAAGGCAATGTATTTTCCAATTGGATACACTGTACCAAGGTAAATATTTGCCCAATTGGTCTAATATTTAAAGAGTGTTATTTTCTTATAAAAACACTTAATTAAGGCAAATCCGCGATTTTTTTTTTTTGCAATTTTTGTTATTTAAAAAATCGTATTTTCACCCTAAAATTCAAAAAGTTATTAGAACTTAAAACTTTAAGCTTAAACATGGTCTGCTTAAAACTTTGAATGCCTTTGCACATATTTGAATACTTAATTCTCATCTTCGAAATTAAGGGCCGAATTTTGTCATCATTTTCCGCAAAATAAATTTGACCCCTGTGTTCAATAACACGGTATTTTCTCACTTTCCAATTTGGTCAGATTCTTTTAATCATATGCATTTGTTTTGCAAATGAATGTTTCTCATTGGATAATTTAACAGTTTTTCCTATTTATTATATTTTATGATAAATTGGAGTTCAAACTTGTGTATCGTTTCTTTTGTTGACTAGTATATGTACAGTTATGAGAACTCATGATCCTACAACCGGTCTTTACTGTTTACTTATATTTAGTCGTCACATTGCACAATGTCATGCGTTTCTCAGATTGTTAATGACGTCTTCACAGTAAATCCGTTGGATGTGTATTGATTGATACTTTAGTCTGGGAGAACATGATTTATTTATTAGTTGTAATTGGCTTTGAACTAACTTTCAGTAACTGCGAGTAATCTTTTATCGGTGCTTTGTAACTGTTGTCTTTATGTTTGTTGTTTTCGTGTCTTGTACCAATCTTTTGAGTTAAGCCATTGCAACTGATGTTTACAGTGTGTTCCTATGTTGTGATGTTACACCTCTGTCCAATATTAGGGGCGGGTTAGACGCTCACAAATATGTTTAATCCCAGCACATTTTTATGTTACCGTCCGAAGTCAGGAGCCTGTATAATTCAGAGGTTGTGATTGGTTTATGTTAGTCATATTTGTTTTTCGTAAATTGTTTTGTTATAATTTAGGTCGTTAGTTTCCTCGTTTGAATTGTTTCACATTTTTCATGTTGGTGCTTTTATAACCGACTATACGGTATGAGTTTTTCTCGTTGCTGAAGGTTGTATGGCCTATAATTGCTTATATCCACTTTATTTTAACTCGGTGGATCGTTGTCTCATTTGCAATCATAATGGTTTACGACCGAGAGCCCTGATTTAAGTCAGATGAGAGTCGAACACTTGACTGATTACACACTACCTAACAAAAAAATCCCCAAAAAACGTTGGCATTGAAGTTGGACCTTATTTTTTTTTTTATCGAATAGGTATGCAAACGGGCTTTAATTTGTAAACAATGTAAAAAGTTATAAACAAAAAGTACGCAATATCCTGCAAGGAAATATTTAAAATTTTATAAATACTAAAACAATTCTTTCTGGGGAAAACAGTGTACCTCACTTTAAGGTACCTTTGTTATTGTCTGTGCCCCCAAATAAAAAGAAAGAAAACTAAACATGCAAACACAAACGGACTTGTTAAAGTAATGTAAAAAGGTATAAAAGTACAGTAGGTATTCCTTGAAGGAAAAATATTTCAAAATCTTAGAAATACTAATCGTAACAATTCTTTCTGGAAAAAGAGTGTACCTCACTATAGGGTACCTTTGTTATTCTCTGCCCCCACCCCCTAAACAGAAAGAAAACGAAAACAAACACAAACGGACTTTTATTTGTAAAAAATGTAAAAAGTTATTTAGATACGGATACATTTTAGAAATACTAAAGCAAGTCTTTCTAGGAAAAGAGTGTACCTCACTAAAGGATGCCTTTGTTATTCTCTGCGCCTCTCCCTAAAAAGTAAGAACACAAAACAAATTTAACAAAAAGAAAAACACAGAGAAATGATAATCAAGAGAAAAGCAAAGAAATAAAACAACCTATAAATAGATTAATAATTATTATAATCAATAGAAAATGAATATCTATATTTAGATAAATTATATTCATAGGAAAATTTAAAAAAAACCAACTAACTACTCCTTCGTTCAAGTACACATTAAAATAACCAATGGACTTCTTTTTGAACTTTAAATAACAGTACTGTCAATAGATCAAATATTTTCAAAACCGGTATTTCAATTATGATAGAATCATTATGTACCGTTATACTTCGTCGAATATCTACTGATGTGTGTCAACCGTGAGACAGGTAACTTTACAGGTAAAAGAGGAAATTACCTTTCGATCCGACGTATAAACAGACTAGCAATTAAATATTACATATTTCATTGATACGTAAAAAGATTTGTTTATAAATTGTAACCCTCAGACTTCATAACGAGAAACAACTTGTTTCGGAAGTGGGAAATGATATTGACATTGTGATGTCCATTTCTACGTGGAAATGTATGTGAATACCGGCATGTGAAATGAAGTATGGAATACAAATTTTGATCGAACGTGTCTGTGAATTGTAACCTACGCCCTAACTACAAATAAATATATCAATATTGGATAATTTTATAACCAGTAGCCATGGGTATGTATATTACATGTATTACTTTTCTTTACGATCAAATATGTAATAAACTTTTATAACCATTGTGCAGAAAACGGCATTTTTAAGGCCAGACACTTACTTGTCAAGGAGAAAATCTCAATATGGAAATTCTACTTTTGTAATTGTATGGATCTGTTCACATTCAGGGACACATCATTGTTTTGTAAAAAGGGGTACCCTGTATTATATGACCCTGAAATGTTCACGTCATATATCCCTGAATTATAATTCATTCCAACCTTCGAGCTCGCATCGTCCTGAACATATATGAAATATTTGCCATTGGACGTTAGAAGCCAACAATCAATCACCAATCAATCGAGATCACAAAAAGTTGAAGATTTACTGTTGGACACCAGACATACCAGTTCCATTATATCCCATACCCCTGAACCCCAAAACAAGTCTTAGTACATGGAACAGATACGACTGGGATTAGGGAATTGTTAGATGAATACCCTTTGTGATGTGGGTCCCACCTCAATAAGCAAATGCGAATAATGGAACTTTTACATTCAGTGGCGGATCCAGAAGGGGGGGGGGTTCCGGGGGTTGGAACCCCTCCTTTTTTTGGACGATCAATGCATTTGAATGGGGACATATAGTTGGAACCCCCCTTTATCCTGGGTTGGGAACCCCCCCTCCCCCCTTTTTAAAATGGCTGAATCCGCTCCTGCAGTTGTACCTTTGGATAATTTATGTACTTCTTTTCTATGCGAATTCAAAATGGGTGAGGGGAAAGGGGGGTGTGAATCGCCCATATTTGTACCGACGCAGAGAATTACGCCCCTTCCCTCCAACCCTGTATACTCCCTTGTCAGGCTTATACAGTTATATATAAACAACAATGATGAAATGTCACGACAACCTAAATTACAAAGGTGTCATTCAATGGGTGAATAGAAAGGATACTTATATCGCTGTCTTTGGGAGCATTGTGTTAATAGAAGGGATACTTAAATGTCTGTCTTTGAGGGCATTGTGATGTAAGAAGATGTGGGTGAACGACAATGAGAACGTTACCTTACGAAACAAAAGTTAAAGAAAATCTAGAGGTCACTGCTTAGGCCCAAACAGAAATAGTTCTATTTCCTCACTCCCTATTTACTTAAATTTACATATCTACCCTAACACATTTATGGACATTTTTGGTTAAGCTCTGTAAAAAGTCTAGAACCTTTCCATATGTAAAATATTTAAGAAATAAAATTGTTTTAGCTGCCTATCTACCCTATGTTTTTCTGCTCAGGGACATGGAAAAAAGTATATATATTTTTGACTTTATGTGAGACATGAAAATAAGGTGATTTGGAGTATACTTGTACGCCAATGAGACAGCAACCAAACAACAAACAAACAAAAGACATCCGATAGTAGAGGTCAACAAACGGTAAATCACCAAGGTAAACATTAAGAACTATTTTAGTCACCAAGATCTGCCACTAATACCAATTCCCAAAATGACAAAAAAACTTAAGATATGACTACAGCAACCAATTAAAGGGCACTGACTTTGGACAAGGTCATGACCTGAACTCCAGTAGTTCTTGTCAGCTATACAGTGTGATTTTAATATACAATAGTAGCTTGATTGACGCATGGAGTCAGTTGTTGAGTATATAGGTAGAGGATAGTGCTTTTAAAGTCCAGTGGAAAATCAAATGCATATTCAGGACGAGAACAGGTTAATTTGATATGAATGTGCAATATAATGCAAGACTGGCACGCTGAGTCGGAATTTTAGCGTGCTAATTATCAAGGTAACAGTCCGCAAAAAGTATAGGCATTAATTTGTGCGTGATAATGCTTACCATTTTGTTTTCAAGAGACAATTGATGGAGTTGCCTTTAAACGGGGCTATGTCCATACAACTCGTATGTAGAGAAAGTAATACAACTCGTAAATTACACAATTGTCACTGTTAAAGAAAGACAAAATGTGATCTCCATATTTTTTAAATACATGTAATTTACGAAGTTAAACTGTGATTGATTGCTGATATTAATCAAACATTATTATACTATCAATCAATTTTATGCTTAAATAAAAGAAAAAATTAGTTACCACCCATTCTGAGAAAAACACATATATAAGGAACAAAGAATAAATTAGCTAAAAGGATACACAATTGTTAATAACACTTCATTGGCCTGACAAATCATTTCATGGAAGCTCAGATAAAATTGAGAAATGACTAATTTGTCAAGTTCTTTCATAGTAAGGACAACGAATAATAAACTTGGTCATATTTCAAATCTAGATTGTTCGTATTGGTTTTGTCACCGACTCTATCCGAAAAATGAGTGTCTATACTAGTGTTAGAAGCAAAAATATATAGGGAAAATAGTAGTATTACATTTTCCCGGCTTTAGGTTGGCCTTTCGTGTACACGGGCATGTGAAGGAAGTCAGTCAATTTAGGAGCGGTGTGATTGGATGTTAGGGTACAATATGTTTTATTTATTTATGAATAACTGCAGTGTGTATATTTACAATATAGATTTTGAAACACATTGAAATATTTTCTTGATAATTATTCGAAAAGGCTTCCACATTTTCATAAATTTGATGTAAAATGACGATGGGCATGGATACCAGAAACAAGCTCCATTGGAAGATGGTCATGAAACATTTGACTTCAATTTTCTTACAATGATTTGTCAAGTGACCTATCGCAACTATTTATAACCTTGTGTATGGTCGGCAAGGTCAGGAATGAAACATTTTATTATCTTTAATTTCAATAATACTAGGGCTTTGAAATGACGATACTGATGGTGAAAAGGTCGGCAAAATTATTTTTATTTTCTTTCAAATCGAAGGTCCGTCGGGCATAGCTAGTAACCAAAACGAAAGTCCGATTGCAACAGTGGAAGGTCACGGACCTCGGACCACCGCTTATTTGAACCCCTGCATTGGCATGAATAATCGTTTCATGGAAGCTCAGATAAAATTGAGAAATGACTAATTTGTCAAGTTCTTTCATAGTAAGGACAACGAATAATAAACTTGGTCATATTTCAAATCTAGATTGTTCGTATTGGTTTTGTCACTCCAACTCTATCCGAAAAAATGAGTGTCTACTAGTGTTAGAAGCAAAAATTATATAGGGAAAATAGTAGTATTACATTTTCCAGGCTTTAGGTTGGCCTTTCGTGTACACAAGGCAGATGAAGGAAGTCAACTTAGGAGCGGTGTGATTGGATGTAAGGGTACAATGTAATTTTTATTTATTTATGAATAACTGCAGTGTGTATATTTACTACATAGATTTTGAACACATTGAAATATTTTCTTGAGAATTATTCGAAAAAGGATTCCAAATTTTCATAAATTTGATGTAAAATGACGATGGGCATGGATACCATAAGCAAGCTCCGTTGGAAGATGGTCATGTTACCATTTGACTTCAATTTCTAAAACAGAATAATATTTAAATAAAGTACTAAAATATCACACATAACTGTTTTGTCCAGGTTTCTATTATAAAAAGTGGTTAATTTAGAAAATGTTAGTATTGTCGCCTATGGAAGAATAAATACTACCGTTTTCTCTAAAAGTGCATGTATCCTGTTTTATATCAAACTTGACATGTGCCACACGAATATGATTTAATTAGATCTTAGGTGATAAGTAACTTAGTATTCAAGGAGGACATAACATACTTTACTGTTAACACAATGTAAAGCCATAAATGAAAAAAAAAAAAAAAAATAGAAAAGATTAGTTTAAACACAATTTAAGTGGGGTTCTATTCCAAAAGTCAGTTAAATTTTATTAGAATAGATTAGTTTAAACACAATTTAAGTGGGGTTCTATTCCAAAAGTCATTTAAATTTGCTTGTGTGAGAGAGAGAGAGAGAGAGAGAGAGAGGTTTTATTCCAACAGTCAACTTGGTCATTATTTTTCATTTTTATGTATTGTAGTTTTTTTTTCTGTGTGTGTGTTTCTTTTTTCGAACCCACCATCCTCGTCACAGGCACTTGTCTCTGAAAAAAATTCCTATATAACACTGTTATGTTAAGGTATATAGGAATTTTTTTCAGAGACAAGTGCCTGTGATCCTCGTTTATTAGGTTACTGCTACCGTAATTATATTTTGGTCTTGTTTATTACTAAGTTAAACCCGAATAATCCAGTCGTTATATTCCGCTCACTACGATCACTCCTCTGGAGGGCATTGACCGTAAGAGGGCGCTGAATTATTCGAGTTACTTTACAAGATTTGTACTTACATTTAAGGTGTATTTACATAAATTATAAATACAATGGCATGACACATTAATTGTTATGTAAATAAGCGGTAATTATATGATGTTACATGTATATGTAAGTTTTGACATTTTCATATTAATGGCGTACGACCATAGTTTGTAAAACAAGTTTTTTATTTGTAATTAGATAAGTCCACGTACTGTGTAGTTTTTAAATACTGTCGAATTCATCTAAGGCAGCAGTCATATTTGTGAGGGGGATTCATGAATAAATTTTGAAAAATATAGAGAAAGGAAAAATGAAGAAAAAATGGCCACTATACACAATAAACACCATAAAAACCAAAACTTAAGCAAAAAAGTAAAGATTGAAAAAGTCTTATTTAAGAATAAAAGTAAATAACATTACAGGCCATCCGAAACACAACTTAGAAAAGAAAGACAAAAAAAAGAAGAAAAATTCCAGTCTCAATCTCATCCTCGATTTCCTTTCTTATGTTCAACGTTAACCTACTGTTTTTGTTTGTTGCGAAGTTGTATATTTGTATGTGATAACGTACGTAGTCTTAAAGATGCGATAATAATAGAAAGAAGGAGAGAAAGCTGCCAGAGAAAGAAAAGGGATGAGAGAAGGAAGGAGAAAAAGCTGTCAGAAAAAGAAAAGGGGTGAGAGAAGGAAGGAAAGAGAGAAAGCTGTCAGAAAAAGAAAAGGAATGAGAGAAGGAAGAAGGGTGAAAGATAGACAGTATCCTACATTTATGTAGTTCCCATCATTATTTTTACACAATTGATTCAATAAAATTAGTCTAGCCACTTGTAAAGTATTGACAAAGTTATTATTTTTAAATTCATATTGAAAAAAAAAAAAAAAAATACCAGGCTAATAATTTTGTACACCAGACGCGCGTTTCGATTACAAAAGACTCATCAGTGAGGCTCGATTCAAAAAAAGGTTAAAAGGTCAAATAAATCACGAAATTATGATACTTCTAAGTGCTATATTCGTACGTGATAAGAAATCTAATGTGGGAGTTTAAAGTAAATAATGTTTCATAGTTCAGTTGACGAATAATAAAGTAAGAGAGCTACCATTTGATTTTCATGGGGGGGGGGGCTAGGATGAAATTTGAAAAAATAGGCAGGACAGGAGTTTTGAGTAAAAAAAAGGCAGGATGAGACACTTAAGTCAGGATGACAATTTAGGTAAAAATAAAGTCAGGATAAACTCGAATAGAGTTAAAAAGGCAGGACAGAGATTACAACTAAAAAAAATGCAGGACAAAATTTTTCATCCTAGCCCCCAAATAAAAATCAAATGGTAGCTCCCTAAGAAGACTTTAGTATTGATATTTAAAGTTTCTAAAAGTTTACAGAAGAGATATTAATTTGAAATTGATTACTGTAGAGTATAGAAATGTAAACAAAAAAAGGAAAACAATTATTATTACTAGGAGTGTTAATTTCAAATAAATGTTCATACAAATGTTCATACATAAGCAATTAGTCTCGGTTTTGTTATGTATCATTGTTTGGTAGATTTGTATATATGCACTGCTTCTGCATGCCAACGCCCTGAAATTACAATAAAATAACATACATAAAGATAAAATTAAAATATACAATTTAAATACTTATGTAATATACGATGAAGATGAATTGTCTATTAAGTTCTCAAATTGGTTGTCATCAGCCAAAGCCACGTCAGTATTGTTGGTAAGGCGCATCTAAATGAAATAAAGTTCTATACTGAATAAAATGAATAAAACTCATTACTGAATAATGGCGAAAAATTCACTTATAAATTCGAGACACCATGAAAATCTTACAAGAAAAGGGGGATATGTCTCAAAGACACCCTGTTCCTATCATTCTTATCTATGCACTGATTCGGGTTCAATGACAAATAACATCACTCCTTTTAATCAGAAAGGAACAAATGAAGGGGTCCGGAATAGGGAGGGGTCTTCATGTTTACATTCTTGAAATCTTAAGATACTAGATAATAACAATGCATTCTCTATGCTTTGTATCTTAGCCCCCCTCCATTATTCGTCATTTTCTTTATCGTTTTGGTTCATTTTTTTATGTTACATGGTACTTTCGATAACACAACCATATACAAAACCTCGTATTCAGTTTACGACAATTCGTTAGGATGTTAATTTTCTAGTAAATAATTAATCATAGTGTTTATTGATTGACGATGTTTATTTACTGCTATTAAGGACGTATACAATCAATTAATTGATATCTAATCAAGGAACATATGTTCCACTATTTTACTATGTTAGTTATTTGCTTATATAAAGATAAGAATTAAATGTAGTATGATTGCCAATGAGACAACTATCTGCCGGAGACCTAACACGAGACGTAGGCGACTATAGGTTACTATACGCCTTCAACAATGAGCAGAACCCATACCGCATAGCAAGCTGTAAGAGGTCCCGATATAAAAAAAAAACTGTGCAACAATTCAAACGAGAAATCTAACGGCCTAATTTATATGCAAAACAACAAACATGACACACAGCAACAAACGACAACCGCCGAACCACATGCCCTTGACCCGGACAGGCACAAACATGACACATAGCAACAAACGACAACCACCGAACCACAGCCCTCAACCCGGACAGGCACAAACAGAATATGCATTTACACATACAGTTTGAGTACTGGCAACATGAAATAGATAAAATAACCCGTGTCAGAGGACTATTTAACTAACTTTCAAAGTTTTTTTCCGAATCTCGTGTCTTGAATCATGGATCTTCCTTCTTCAGAGAAATGACGAGAAGTAAATTGATTCAATTGAACACCTCCCCTTTGCTCATCTGTCTATTCATCAAATACTCGTCGATATTATGTAATTTGTATCAAAGCTGTAAATGCAGTCATTTTATTATGAATTTATTGATACACTACGTTAGAAGCAATTGTGAAAATCTCGCAACTCAGTGGCGGATTGAGGGTTCGAAGAAAAGAGGGGATGTAATTGTCCGTAATGTTAAAAGGGTATACGCCAATGAGACTGACATCAACCCACTGATACAAATAACCAAAAAGACATGTAGAGTCCAACATTTACCCTCCCAACAACAGACATGTTAAGTTTTTAATCGGTCTGACTGAATCTAAATATTTGAGATTAAATTGAACAGAAAGATAGAAGATCTTCCATCAACACAGAAGATCTTCCATCAACACCTACATTCTAGAATTCACAAAACCTAAAAATAATTTATGTCATAAAGACGTTGGCCTTAGATTTCTCCATTTTATTCTAATTGACGCTGTTGTTATGTCAAAAGACGCTGGTCTTAGATTTCTCCATTTTATTCTAATTGACGCTGGTGTAAGATATCCCGAATTTATTAAAAAAATTCAAAATATTTTAATGACACAAATTGAACAAAGCAAGTAAATCGTATAAGTTAGCTCTTACTTTCAAGCCATAAAATATTCGACCCTTTTAATTATAAACCATTGAAACATCTCTAATGTTTGTTATTACACACCGCCAAGGGCACTACTTTCATTGTCAACCACTGCCAGGCAATATAAATAATGTTACCACATTATCTGATGAAGTTCAATGTTGATTATAAGATATCGAGGTTAAAGATCTTTCAAAATTTACTACATTTGTAAGATCGGAATTCAGATGTGTATGTTCAATGTATTCTACACAAGTAAAGAACATTTTCATTTTCAGTATCACTGATGTCCAGATTTTCCATAAATAAAGGTTGCAAAAAGCAGTTTAAATTATACAATTTATTTCATTGGTACGCTATATCGCGCTTAAAAATATCGTAAAAGTTCTTATCATATGATGTATTTAAACCTTAGCAAGACAGAGTGTCGGTCTCAATTCAACAGCCTGTAAATCAGTGGTTGCCATTGGTCGCTGTATATATCATATTTGCTTTTCATTTATTGTATTTAACATAAATTAGGCCGTTGGTGTTCTTTTTTGTTTTATTTAACATAATGTCATGCATGGACTGATGATGTTATGGATTATGCTCATTGTTGAAGGCCGTATAGTGTCCTCTAGTTGTTTACGTCCGTTGGTCTCAGGTGGACAGTCATGTCACATACCCGTATTTACAGTTTCATCTGTTGACGTTCGTATTTTACATATACCCTTATTTATAGTTTCATCTGTTGACGTTCGTATTTTACATATACCCTTATTTATAGTTTTATCTGTTGACGTTCGTATTTTACAAAACGTTTGTAAATTATTTATTACCATAGTTTTGACGTTTGCAACCGATTTGTGAGTAGACTATACGTAATTTCTCGTAGTTTCTAGTATAAAAGTATGGGAACAAAATTAATAAAACGTTTAGAGTATCAAAACCAAAAGGGGAAGTAAATGATGTCTTTAGTATTCTATCATTTCACATATTTTATATCGCCATTTTGGAGATGTTTTGCTGAATTAACCTGTTTTCGGAGCCATAACTTACTTCCAACACTAGCATTATCTTTATAAAAGTTTGTAGTATGAGTGTGTGGAGAGTGGGGTCCCTGATTCCCACTTCCCTATTCCCAACTCCCACTTCCCTCACCATACTCCAACTTCACTCCCCTACTCCCGCTTCCCGCGCCATCATTCATATGTTCTCTTACCCCTATCCACCCCTCTACACGTAGTATGATACTATGCATCCTCATCATTGAGTATTTTGTATAAAAAAAGAAGATGTGGTATGATTGGCAATGATACAACTCTCCACTATAGACCAAATGACGTAGTTTACTTTGATGATTAAAAAGTCTGTTAGTTCTTGGTTACCATTAAATGGTCCATCATCACGCGCTTACTCGACCTCCTCCAGAAATCTCAAACCCACATAGGATAGTATTGGATTAAAAGCACAAATTGACAGTGCTATTTTTAAACATGTAATAAAAATGTCCTTTGCAACCGAAGATGACAGAATACTACTATATATATATATACTAGCTAAATGAAAATATCCAAATAACCAGAGAAAGAAGCTGATGGTTCCTTACAATGTTTTATCTAGCTCGAACTAAATGTTTTTTTTAATTCAGAAACAAGTAGTTAATAAATTTTACAGGTTAATTATTAGATAGTTGAATCTAACTGGTTGTATTTTCCATAGTAAAATCTAACTGGTATTTACATAGTTAAATTTAGGTTGTATTTACATAGTTAAATTCAACAGGTTGTATTTAACATAGTTAAATTTAACAGGTTGTATTTAACATAGTTAAATTTAACAGGTTGTATTTTACAGCTCTGACATATTTATAACACGCACCAAGACTTGATATGTTTATCTAGATACATAGATTATATATAATCCTTATTTATCTTCCTTTTAAAGTTGGATTATATCTATGTTTGAGGAATACTTGAATTAGATTTACTTCAGATTTAATGTTTGTGTGTTAAGGATTTATTTACAAGAAATTGAAAAGAACCGTTGTTATGTTTGTCTCGAAAAGGATGATGATGATAATGGCTGTTTAACGTCCAGTGCCAAGTTTTAAAGCATATTTAAGACGAGAATGTAAGTAACCAAATCATGCGGAACATATACATGTACATGTACAAAAAGATAGCACCTAACCGACTTTAAAAGAACTATGCGGAAGATATGTATAAAAATATTCGTATTTACAAAGTATTTCATTGGGATGTAATGGATCTTACAATAGTTAGATGTTGATTTGATTTGATTTTGTAATGGAAATAAGCGGAAAGGGGGGCTTCGATATTAGAAAGTCTAGAAAAGCCAAAAGAACATGTATGAAAAATTGTAAATTTTGGGATGTATGTACCCAGTTTAATTCAAAAGCTACAAGTTTAAAGTATTCGTTTTCGTGGTAGCGTGCTGTTGATCTCTGGTGCGTGAGGTTGAAGGTTCGCCAGGTCAAAGCAAAGACACGCAGCATTTAGGTGTAAGACCTGTCGGCTCGGAGTCAGAATAATAAGTCCGGTGGAGTGGCATGTATGAACAAGCTAGTTAAAATTCATCTCGTCGTGTCGGTCTAGTACATAGCAATTTGGAGGACATTTTGAGATAAAAGAAATAGAGAACAATCGGCAGAAAATTAAAGAATAGAGTCAAATAGCCCCCAAAAATTAAAAAAAAGTATAGAAATGAAGACCTGGCCCCTCCCTACCACCACTCTCGCTTGTAAATATACATATCTAAACTAAAGTTAAATTTTAATGTGATGGTGCCCCCAAATACAGTGCGAAATACTGTTTCAGAAGATATTTTCATATATTAAATCTTCCTTTCCTTAAAAAGCTTATAATAAGTTATAGGTTGTTGTCTCTTTGACACATTCCCCATTTCCATTCTCAATTTTATGTCGGGAATGTGTAAGGAAAAACCTAGAAGCCCTCCATCAGTTTTGGTCTACAAATGTCTAAGCATACCATCAGTTATTCTATACATACAACTTCAATAAACAGGTAAGTAAGTAACCCAATCATGCGAAAGATATACATGTACATGTACAAAAAGATAGCACCTAACCGACTTTATAAGAACTATGCGGAAGATATGTTTAAAAAATATATCTATCTACAAAGTATGTATAAAATAACTGATGGTGTCTTTAGAAATTTGTAGACCAAAAACTGATGGAGGGCTTCTAGATTTCATATGAAAATATCTTCTGAAACAGTATTTCGCTATGTGTTTTACTTAGTAGCGACAGAGACATGTATACTATTATGTATATAGAAAATTTAGCAGAGGCGGATCCAGAACCTCAATGTCTGGGAGGGGGACCATGACACCAAAATTAAAGTTCTGTTTAGATACGTTTATATACAAGCGTGGGTTGTGGTGGTGAGGGGTCAGATCTTCATTTCTGTATATTTTTAAAAATTTTTTTTGGAGGCCATTTGACTCTATTTTTTCTGTCAATTATTCTCTATTTCTTTAAACACACAATGCCCCCAGTAGACTCTCGGTAAAGAAAATGTAAATAAAAATAAATCTGTCACCTTATTTTTTCATCACGAAAGCCATTCGACTTTCACAAAACGATCTGTTTTTCTCGCAAAGCCTCGTATCGCAATTAATGAAATTACAAAAATCCAGAGTGGATAAATATCCTAAATATCAAAAGGCCCCCAAAATTATATGTTTATCCACTCTGGATTTTTGTAATTTCGTAACTTGCGATACGAGGCTTGGCGAGAAAAACAGATAGTTGTGTGTAAGGGTTGGGTGAAATATTGAACTGAATTGAATTAAATTGGTAATGGCAATAAAATATCGAATTGAGTTGAATCAAATTATTAAACAATTAAGAACATTAACAGAAACAAAAATCCTATTGCTAGAATGAATAACTACAGAGTTTCTGCTGGCGGTTGCCATTTTGGCATTTTGCAAAAAAATTAAAATTTTGGCGATTAAAATTCATTATTATCAAAAGAAATATTTATAACGGTTCGACTTCGTCCATCTTGTTCTTTTTCTAGTTTCTTTGCTACAGGTACAACCTATTTACATTGAAAACGATCAAATAACTCACTATTAGTGGTAAATGTATACTGCAAGTACATGTAATGACAAAAAAAAAAAAAAAAATCAATTTGAGGACATACAAACGGTATACAAAAAGTTTACTGATCGAAAGTAAACCTATACCTTTATATTATGACGAAGTCAGAGATTAGTTTTATGTTTGATACTAATCGTCACCTAATATAGGACTTCAATGAAACACATAGTTACTTTGTGTAATACTCCTCGGGTCTGTTGTTTCAAGGAAAGGGATGGTATAGGGTAGAATTGGATAGATTAATATTGTCCAGTGGCAAATATTTCATGCATATTCGGGTATCTTAAGGATGTGAAAGGCAGGATTAGGGGAGGCGTCAGATAGGAATGGAGGGAGGTTAAGGGTAGGATCGGTGAAAAGTTCTTCCTTACTCCTTTTCGGTCATCATATTGTTGAAATATTATTCATTCCATTTTCCCTCAAAGGAATTCTCTGAGCCTTTGTACTCGATATTGCTTAAATCCTCATTACTGAACAGAGTGATATTGACAATTAGTCTAACGTGTACAAATAACACTGACTGTTGTAGTTTTCAATCAACAAATTTAAAACATTTTCTTCTTTCTTTTTTAACTAGATTCTAGCTGAAATATTATTTTCGTATAATCCTTTTCAACTTTACTTTAACTGCCTTTTAAAGATGAGTGAATTGATGTTATTCTCAATTATAAATCCATACTGTGATATCCTGTGTCTAGATGACATATGATAAGTGTCATATTCATTTTAGCTTTTCCACTGAATGCCATTTAAACAATTCGAAAAATTATAATATCAGCTATTATATTATATTCTCAAATATGTAAAATTTTTGGAGTGATGGATTTTAAAAATTTAGGGACTGGCGTAGGAGATGGGGAGGAGGAACTTTTGTCAATTTGATTTTTCAAATAAAAAAACGAGAATGATAGAGGACACCCACTAACTACTAGACTAATAACATTTTTATTGTTTTTTGTTGTTGTCTTTTTCTTTTGCCTGTCACTTTCAGAATGTAGCCTTCTTCACTTTTCAGTATACTCTTACGCCACTGATAGGTATACCTTCTGGGGTTTAGATATTTTTCCATGCAGAAATTAAGATAAAGTTAACTTAAAACCTGACAATAAATGAGATTTTAGTATGTATATACCCCCACCTACTTTTGTTTAGAAATTGTAAAATACCTTTTTTTTAACACGTCAATATAATTATGTCAGTGATAATTCAATCAACAGGAAAAAGAGGGACTAAAAAGTGTTTCCGAGTGTTGCTGCCCTTGACATATTGGTAATGTCGCATCCCTTAAGATAATATGTGGTAAAGGCCCTTTAAGGGCAAAAGGTTATGAAACCACATGTAGATGACACGTCTTGTAAGACACAAGATACTGAGCTATTAATATTTCAAACTTGTCCGAAATAATCATATAGTCACACCATCCGTGTTGGTGACAATACCTACTGGTTCAAAAAAATGATCTCCATGTTATTTCTACTTGGTATGGTCCATGTAACATGTCTGCTACCATTAGAAAGTGATATTTGTATATGCTTTGCAAAATAAAGGATAATAACTCTTGATTTTTCAAATAAAAAAGAGAACATGTCCGAAATGACCCGAGCGTCACACCATTCGCGAAAGTGACAAAATCTTTTGATACAGAAAGGATCTCTACGTAATTTCTGCTAGACAAGAGTACATTTAACTAAAAAGAGGTAATTTTAATATATGCATGCCTTGCAAATACAAGGTACTAGCTCTTGATATTTCAAATAAAAATGAAAACGTGTCCGAAATGAATAAAGCTTCACAGCATCTGTAAAGGTGACAAAACCTTTTGATAAAGAAATTTTCCCTACATGTATGTAATTTTTGCTGGAGTAGTAACTGTATAGTCAAGAAAACGTGTCTGAAATGACCAAAGCGTCACACCATCCATAAAGTTGACAAAACCTTTTGATACAGAATTTTTCTCTATGTAATTTTTGCTTGAGTAGTAAGTGTATAGTCAAGAAAACGTGTCCGAAATGACCAAAGCGTCACACCATCCGTAAAGTTGACAAAACCTTATGATACAGAATTTTTCTCTATGTATTTTTTGATTCGAGTAGTAACTGTATAGTCAAGAAAACATGTCTGAAATGACCAAAGCGTCACACCATCCATAAAGTTGACAAAACCTTTTGATAAAGAAATTTATCTATGTAATGTTTGGTTGAGTAGTAAGTGTATAGTCAAGAAAACGTGTCCGAAATGACTAAAGCGTCACAGCACGCATAAAGTTGACAAAACCTTATGATACAGAATTTTTCTCTATGTATTTTTTGATTCGAGTAGTAAGTGTATAGTCAAGAAAACGTGTCTGAAATGACCAAAGCGTCACACCATCCATAAAGTTGACAAAACCTTTTGATAAAGAAATTTATCTATGTAATGTTTGGTTGACTAGTAAGTGTAAAGTCAAGAAAACGTGTCCGAAATGACTAAAGCGTCACACCATCCGTAAAGTTGACAAAACCTTTTGATACAGAAAATTTCTCTATGTAATTTTTGCTTGAGTAGTAAGTGTATAGTCTAGAAAAAAACGTGTCCGAAATGACCAAAGCGTCACACCATCCATAAAGTTGACAAAACCTTTTGATACAGATTCTTTCTCTATGTAATATTTGCTTGATTAGTAAGTGTATAGTCAAGAAAACGTGTCCGAAATGACCAAAGCGTCACACCATCCATAAAGTTGACAAAACCTTTTGATAAAAAACCTTTTAGATAGTCAGACGTTCGAAATGACTAAAGCGTCACACCATCCGTAAAGTTGACAAAATGATACAGAAAATTTCTCTATGTAATTTTTGCTTGAGTAGTAAGTGTATAGTCTAGAAAAAAACGTGTCCGAAATGACCAAAGCGTCACACCATCCATAAAGTTGACAAAACCTTTTGATACAGATTCTTTCTCTATGTAATATTTGCTTGAGTAGTAAGTGTAAAGTCAAGAAAACGTGTCCGAAATGACTAAAGCGTCACACCATCTGTAAAGGTGACAAAACCTTTTGATACAGAAAATTTCTCTATGTAATTTTGCTTGAATAGTAAGTGTAGTCATTTGATCCTTTTAAACTTGAAATGACCTGTAGCGCTCCATAGACCTGAATAAATCTTGTATGTACATCAAATTATAAATTAACTATTCAAGCAATTTTCAACGTCTCAAAATTCCACTTTTCACGTCAGATACATTATAACGCTAGCTTGATTAATGACTTGAAATAGAAAGTTAATTTCATTTTTAAATGTCTCAAATAACATTACTACACGTTTAAAGATACTATTAGTTTCGTCCTTCATTGTATAAAATGATGTACATAGTCGGTTTATATTTCTTGATTTTTTTTTAATTATCGTCTCCCCTTATAAATAATGTGTGATATTACTACTTTTTTCATAAGAGTAAGAATGTAAGTAAATTTCCATTCCAAAATTTTGCTTTTTTTTGTGACGATACAATATATATATATTTTTAAAGTTTATGTTCACATGTATTTTTGTAGAATGTTCAAACTTGTTGTTTTAAGTCTCATTTCACTGATTTTCTGTAAGTTTACCAATGTAGCAATATTCTGTTGTTCGTAGTTGACTGACAGATGCCGAGGCACCTATAATCGCACTCGATTTGTTTATTGATTATTGTTTGCTTAACGTCCAGTGGCACATATTTGATGCAGATTCGTGAAGAAAACAAATTAAGCAATACAACAAATAAGCAGGTTTGATTTTTTTTACTACCACCGAGTAGGGACAGGTCAACTACGGACACCCCTTCCCCTCCCCACAGACAGTATCTTAGTACAGTATAAGTGAAATTGCAAATGACATTTCGTCTACGAATATATCTACCCATATAGTACTACTTCATTCCTTTATTAGTCAATTGCGACGGAAATTATTTACTGTTATTTCCCTCAAATACAACCGATCTCCATTCTATCATCTTCTACATTTTCGTCTTCCTCATTCATATTTAGTAATATGAACCAAGTTGAAAATTTTAATCTTATAAATTTTCGATTTTTTTTTCACAGAGATAAGCGTTTATCTAACTCTGTTTGTCGAAACGGGCAGAACAAATTTTGAACTGCCTTTCCGTTTAAATAATTGCTGTCTACTTCTCGTGGCTCATTTTTTTTAGGCCAATTAGAAACGAGTGTGGCTAATCATCAGTTAAGTTCGAGTTTAGTTTTGATTTGATGTTCGAGTTAGAGTAAGAGTTGCGGTTCGAGTTATATTTCAAGTTAGAGTAAGAGTTGCAGTTCGAGTTATAATAGTTCTAGTTGGACTTGGAGTTCGAGTCACATTTCGTTAAATAACTTTCAATGAAGAGCGTAATGTTGAGTATAATCCTAATCAGGTCGACTTTTAATTAATAAATAACTGCCATTGGTATTTTTGATCACAGTGTAAACTCTGTTAATGGAAAATAATTTTTCTTATTTAAGATTGGATTTATGGATAACTTTTTATATTTCAATTTTAGTTTGTACAACGCTGAGAACAGCAACAGATGACACAATCATATTATCAAATTATAGTGTTTCTGAAGGAATCCTGGTGCAGGTTGGATGTCGGGAGTTTGGACAAAGACTTACTACTGGAGCAAAAGTGGTGACATGTTTAAGTAATGCTTGGAGTCCTGCTCAAACGACTTTTAAATGTGAATGTAAGAATGTATAGCATTAGATAACCATATTCATAAGAAATTCAACTTCCAAAGTATATTCAGTCATTCTTAATTTCACTATTCCATCGTTTTTATTTTTTTTTCTTTTTTTCAAATATCAGGAAATATTACGGACGACCTGATACGATTTGAAGATTTTCAACGTAAAAGGATTTTTTCTGTTTATAAAGGTAGTACAAATACATTTTATGACTTTCTACAATGTGCATATTTATTTCTTACGGTAGATTGATTGTTTTGTTTTTTGTTTACTTAACGTTCAGTGGCAAATATTTCATGAAAATTCCGGACTAACATCTGTCAATCAATTACAGACAGTAGAAATGAGGTGTCTGGATGGGGTTTACAGAAAGGAGAATAATAAAAAAAAAACAAGTGAGCTAAAATGTATAACATAAAGAATATTGGCCTAAAAAGTTAAGGAATACATAATGAAAACCCCATCCAAACCAAACTATAAGAAACTGAAAGTTTATTGCAAACTCGGCGATCTGTAATCAAATAATGCAATTTCAATGATGTTTTTAGATGCAGTGTATACTTGTTTTCACTATCCAGAACAATATTATCATTACAGGGAATGGTGAATTAACCACTTATGAAAAGTTGATAATTGGTCTGTCATCAGCTGGTGGTGGAGTGCTGTTATTTGGTTTCTTGTTAATTTGTTGCTTAGCCCTGAAAAACAGACGAGACGGGTAAATACACCAAGTTGATATGTCCGATCGATAAGTGCATGCATTAGATTGTTAATGTAAGATATGAGTCCAGATGGCCATGAAATAATACTAACAATGTGGGCATGGGGATATTAAATGCCAGCCAGCATGCAGTGAGATTTTTCTAATTGTCAATTTGAACCGATAATGTGTTGTGTGAGAAAAAAAAAATCTCGTTGTATTTTGATTACGAAAAAACTTGTTATGCCCCACCTACAATAGTAGAGGGGCATTATGTTTTTCGGTCCGTCCGTCCATTCGTTCGTCCGTCCGTCCGTTCGTCCGTCTGTCCCGCTTCAGGTTAGTGTTTGGTCACGGTAGGTTTTGATGAAGTTGAAGTCCAATCAACTTAAAACTTAGTACACATGTTCCCTATTGTATGATCTTTTTAATTTTAATGTCAAATTGGAGTTTTGACCCCCAATTTCACGGTCCACTGAACATAGAAAATGATAGTGCGAGTGGGGCATCCGTGTACTATGGACACATTTTTGTTTGTAGTTGTATTTAATACTTTTTTAAATACAGCGTGGTGGTGCATTTAATTCGCCGTATCATAATCTAAAGGATTCTGGGTAATTTCATTTTGTGCCCAAAAATGAAAAAAAAAATGTCACACCTTTGGTTAAATTTTCATCGCTTAGGACTTTGTTAGCTAATCTCAACGTTTTGGTGCACACTTTTGAAAATATTACCCAGAATGCATTAGATTCTGAAACAGCGATTTGTCTAAGGCTGCGAGAATAATCTCGTTGAATATTTTGAATAATAAGCTTAGGTCCCGACTATACGTCTTTAATGGAGCGGGAATGGGGTCCATGGGTTTTTTTAGCACAATTTTAATATTTAATTTTGTTTCAAGAAATTTTATGAAGTTTGTTCCTGTATGTCTCACGATGCCTTTGGGCATGCGCGATGTGCCTATAATAGTAAAACAAGTATTTTCTTATGTTTAAATTTTTACGAGCAATATCATTCAACTTATAAGAATGACATCAGATACATCCATCTACCCTTGATTTAAATATTAAATGTTAGTCGAGTCTCCATTGCATGGGAGATAATTCATTGCAAATTGGTACTGGTGTCAGAGACAGTTAGAGTTATCCTTCTTAAGCCTATTATTTGAATTTTGAACGTAGTGATATTTTAAGATTTTGTATTGGTGTTTTGTTAATACACGATTCCAGAAAATGTTTTACTACTTTAGTTTAAAATATGTATTTTTTTTCAAAATAAATTTAATGCATGTGCCTTGAAAAAAATCATATGCAAAAGATATAAAACACATGGCAGCACAATTTTGCCAATCTGATTAAAATACAGATCCTTTATCCAAGCTTTGCTTACAAGGATATGACAACACTCTGTCCTACTTTCTGTTTTAAAGATCTTTCGGAATCCTCTTATTTTGTCGGATTAATATACTCCTTCAAAAATTCGAAAGATGAAATTTCATTGGCTGGTGTAATAATTACCAGAATAGAGGGTAAACTACTGGGACGGAGTGTTGTCAGATCATTGGAAGCAAAGTTGGACACAGCCGACTTCCTATATAAAGCAGATACGTTTTCTGGAATTAATAAAGGGTAATTTTTTTTGGTGAGGGAGAATGCATGTGGTGTTATGTTTTTACTAATACACATTCCAGGCGTGAGAAAGACAGTGACGTTGACAGTTATCCGCCGTCTGCTATCAATGAAAAAGTTGGCTATGCACAGTACGGTAATGGTGGAGGCGGTGGTGGTGGTGGTGGTGGTGGTATTCGTGGCTACAGACCAAGTGGCAATTACGAGAAAAAGATAACATCAGAGCCACGTAATGACTTCCGAACGGACCCTCGTTATGATTCATCAAAGCGTGACCCCATTCTATGGTCAGGTTACGGTTCGAATCCTAATCCGTCAAGGTTTGTTTTAAAATTTAGAATGTCTCCGTAGCATGGGAGATAACTCATTAGAAATTAGTAATGGTGTCAGAGAATGCTAGAGTTATCTTTCTTATAGCAGTGATATGAATCATGAACATCACCGCACCAACCCATGATTAAATACGCTATTTAAAGTTTTGACTTCTCAAAAAACAAAAAATGTTACCAAATTTAAGTAAACTGAAGTTTGTCTTCTGTAAACTTATGGTTGAATATCAAGGTTAGGTTATACTACAAGTATACCCTGCCACGTCTGGTCTTTGTTTATGTTGGCCGTTTTTCTGCTTTGTATCGATCTGACGAGTTAAGCATTTTCAACTGAATTTTTATAGTTTGTTCTTATGTTGTGCTGTTACACCACTGTCCCAGGTTAGGGGGAGGATTGAGCGTGCATAAACTTGTTTAATTGTTTTACACTAGTCTTTTTGGGGGCCCTTTATAGCTTGCTGTTCGGTGTGAGCCAAGGCTCCGTGTTGAAGGCCGTACTTTGACCTGTAATTGTTTACTTTTTACACATTGTGACTTGGATGGATAGTTGTCTCATTGGCACTCATACCACATCTTCTTATTTATATTAACCCTGCCACATTCTTTATGTGCCTGTCTCAAGTCTGTAGTTCAGTGGTTGTCCTTGGTTCATGTCTGTTATATTTATTTTTTGTTAATTGTTTTGTTATAAATTAGGCCGTTAGTTTTTCTCAATTGAATTGTTTCATATTTTTAATGTCGGGGCCTTTTATAGCCGACTATACGGTATGGGGTTTTCTCATTGTTGAACTGAGGCCGTACGGTTGCCTATAATTGCTTACATCCACTTCATTTGAAATTTATTGGATAGTTGTCTCTTTGGCTATCTTAACTCATCTCCTTATTTTTATATAGATTTTTACAAATTTTAGCAGAACAAGATATTATGAAACTTTTATATATTGGAAGAGGTGGTGTGTTATGCGCGTTTATTTGTAGTATATATTAATGCTCGCAGTTTGTATTTTTTGAGTACTTCCTATTCCACAATATCTCCTTATACGGATGGAGTCCAACAACGGACATAAAAGAATATTATACACCGATATTTCATACTTTGTTGTAAAATTAGGGAAAGCTGTTTTATCTTTTTTCTTAACGATAAGAATGTCTAAAATAGGAAAAATGAAACATAGGAACAACTTTAAGACCAAGCATTGGAATTTTTCGAATTTATTGTCGATAGAACACTGTTTCTATTTTAAAATATCGTCTTTATTGGAAATAGGGTTAAATATCTTATGGTAAGACAATCACCCATTTAGGGGGCTGTGCTAATTTCTGTATTTCATATTCAATGCCGTTTTCTGTATTCTTTTTTTTTTGTCCATGGTTATTCTAATAGAAAAGAAAGCATATGGGGTATCCATCCATGACACAAAATCAGTAAATGCACAGCAAAAAACACAAACAGCTCTCTCTTCTTTATTTATTTTCCCATTTTTCTCATGTCCGTAAAACCCCATCTAGTCCCCTAGTCATGCTGTTTGTTTTCTTTTATTTTTACAGGGAAACAGGACGACCAGAACCAGCAGACGGATATCAATTTTATTCTGGGAAAAATCCACAAAATCCATCATCCCAATATGATAACAGAGCATTTGAACGGAACGACTACGACAGAAGTTCCGGGTATCGAGACACTGGTTACCAGGGTACAAATTACCAACAAGGCAAACGGGAGGATTATAGATGGTAAGGGTATTATGCAGATGCAGGTCGGGGTTTTGAAAAAGGTTGGGTCCCTAACAAGACAACGTTAGGAGCGGGACTTGTTAAAAACCTATGCAGAAATCATACATGTAATTCCATAAAGGGGGAGTGGGCCTCCCTAAATCCGCCTCTGTTATCCATTTAAAATCACTGCTGACACAATCTGTCTTCAAGCTAGCAGGTCATTGTTTTTACTCCTAATAGTCCAGCATTGAAATGCTGTCGTGTGTTTCGCTGACTTAAAAATGAAGAACATTAATATAAGCTCTGTCCCTTTTAATGTACCTGTAGAGATTATGTGTCATTAATTGATACATCACATGAGGGGGATAACACTCTTTTGTTATGTGCCAGTGGGATATTGGAGGTAAAAAGTGGGAATGTGGGAATGTGGGATATAGGGGGTTAATAATATATTTTATTCTCCATCGTGTGGGGAAGTGTTCTTTCGACGGTAAGTTATTGAGTTGTTGGTCTGACAACGTGACATATGAGCGAAAAATCTTACGATTAAAATTGATCGTAAGTTATACTGAAATGTATGACTTACGAGTATTTTACTCATTTATGATCGCATTTATACCATAATTGTAAAACATTTATTATCTTTTCAAAAACCAGGTATATTTGGTATTGAAGCTTGGACTTCATTTATTCTGTTGTTAACGGTACCAGACCAGTTTATGTTTGTTTATATGTTCTTACAAGTTCATCTTGTATATATCTAATATGAATACACTGCGATTAAAAATAGCATGCTTTCTAATTGAGTTACAGATCAGTACGCCTAGATGTGACCACTCGTTAATAACTTAAGATAATACATGGTTCGATCGTCCATATTGGCACATTGTATGTTGTTGAAGGCAATATTTTGCCCTTTAGATGTGTTTTTGTTATTTTTGTCGTTTTGTTGCTGTCTCATTGGCATATCACATCCCTTTCCGTTATTCATTTGTAATAGGTTTTCTTATGTGTTATTTTATTCCTTTTGATCCAGAAAAAATAAAGGTCTGTCGGATGTACATTTTAATAATAAATCCATCTAAGGCCCTCATTTCAAAATTACCTCGAAACTTTATATTTGAACCGCGTAAATATAAGGTTAAATGTTTACAAATGTCTCATTTTGGAACGTTTTTTTGGAGTGATTTTGTATGAAATATATATAATTCATTTTGAGCTTCATCCTGAATTTGAATGGAATATTTGCCGCTGGAAGTTGAGTAGACAACAACTAAATAGTAAATAGCAATTTGGAATTGGACGATGTTTTAAGAGTTTTGTTTCACTTTTGAGATTTGCTAAATCTCCTGCGCTTTTAAAGTTTCTCCTAAGTCTCTGGTATATACAGTTTCACAAGGATTAGTTTTGACATAATCATGATATTTTACTTATTAGGAACTAGTAAAACGGTAAGTACTTATTCAAAAGCCCATTTTTAAATTACCGACTTTCCCAATTTTAGAATTGTTTTCAAAGGGAAATAGTGGGTCTCATTGGGGTCCAAGCGTGACGCGGGATTGCCGATTTATTTTAAGCGTGACACGTGAAAGTCAAATTACTGTGCCGTGAAAACGGGAAACGAAGTCTAGCGGGACACGGAAATTACAAAAAAATGAGAATTGTTTACGTAAATAGTGTAAGCGGGATACGGGAATCTGACAAAACAATAAGCGGGATCCGGGATCAGAACCCCCCAAATGAGACCCCCGAAATAGCTCTCTTTCCCAATTTTAGTATTGTTTTCAAAGGGAAATAGCTCTTTTGTAGAACAAACTGTTACTCTGTCTATACAATGCAAATGGAACCCACATCGTGTTCTAAGACCGGACACATATTTAGGGTAAAAATGTGATTCTAAAACAGCTTAATTATACAAAAAAACCTATTTACATTAGGTTTGCATTGACAGGGGTCATAGTTCGTCCTACCTATGCAAAAATATAAAATTAAAAAGAAGTCGGCATGTGAAATGGACTGAAATAATCTTTATATAGAAAACTATTTTAGCTTTATGAGAAAAGGGATATAACTGTGTTTACACGTCAAAATTTTATTCACACGAATGTACTAGTTTTAATACGTCATAATAATCACTTATTGCATTTGGTATCTATTATTGGTCAAGCAAATTTTAAACTTAAAATTAACTAATATAAACACACTATAACCAAAGTTGAGTGGCTTTTTAACTAACTTTATTAATGTTTTTTTTTTATTTTTAGAAAATTTGGCTTTGATGGCCGATATCTATATGTGGTAGTCTGTAAATAAAATGGGACACTTTCAATCTTGACATACTGATTTGGCACTTTTCGTCTAGACTGAACACCATATATAAACAAGAAGATGTGGCATGAGTGCCAATGAGACAACTATCCATCCAAGTCACAATGTGTAGATAGTAAACAATTATAGGTCAAAGTACGGCCTTCAACGCGGAGTCTTGGCTCACACCCTAACAGCAACCTATAAAGGGCCCCAACATGACAAGTGTAAAACAATTCAAACAGGAAAACCAACGGTCTAATCTATATAAAAAAAGAGAAACGAGAAACACTTATGAACCACACCAACACCACTGTTATATGTTATACTTTTAAATATGTCTTTTGACCTTTCAGTCGATGAGGTGGTATTGGTTGGAGGTTTTGATTATTTGTTGTTCGAATATGGACTATAGTATTTATTTGCATGTATTGGGACGTTTAAGGTTGTATTTATTATTTATAAATCTTTCATGGTGATGCCTTTATCTTCTTTCGGTTCTCGGAGTCAAATGAGAACTCTATTTGCGTGCTGAATATATATGAGAAAACAAAACCATAATGATTGATAAAATTTAATCTTTTACACTTTAATGATGTGATTTTTGTTAATAATGAGTATAGTATTAATTCTTGTCAATGGAAGTAGTCCGATTTGATGTATTAGCATAATAATTTTATTGTATTTTATATTTACAGGAATGGGCAGTTACCTCGGGCTCATATGGCGCGTGATGATCGATACAACAGACAATACTAGAAAGTGACAGCACAACATTCTCCCGCTATATGGCTTTCTCCAAAACAAATTTCATCTGAAATGTACAGGCACAACACATGTCATTCATTTAGGGTCAAGTGCCAATAGTTACCTGTGGGTGTGACATGAAAAGAATAGTCACTCAGTTTTGGAGATAGCAATCAAAATAGTGTCTACAAAATTTTCGCAATAAACCATTTGATATTAGGTGCTTTAGACATAACCTTCCGCCCATATCAGGCATGAGTTCCGGCCATCTTTGGAAAGATTTCCGGATAAACTTTGTACTCCTTTGTGATATTATGCAAAAAGAAATCTCAAAAGATTTTTATATGCAATTTCTTAATTTACAGAAAATGTTCAAATGAGAACACCGGATACACTCTTTTAGTAGAAAAAAATAAAGCACTGTAAAAATTTAATACACATTAGGACCAGTTGCCATCCCTTCTAATAACTGACATATAAACTCGAAATGTATTTATGATAGAGATTTCGTTGAGATCTATTGTTTTAGTCATGTATCCATTGCAGTAACATGATAGCAGCTGGAGGTTTATGGAATCTTGAAATTTAGAAACATTATTTGCACTTTTTTCTACTGTTTTATTTTTTCTTTAGATTTTACGTGGATATTTTATAAAAATACAAGTCTTCAACTACCCTTTGAACAAGTGGCAAAGGGTTCAACCAAACTTATCGATCTGCAATCAGATTAATGTACTGTTAATGGTATTTTCAAACGTGTTGTAGGTAATTAGAAATTTCAAATAGTATTATGCAGGGTATATTCTTATGAGAAAAAAATATCTTTAAAAATAGTATGATATGATATGATATTACTTTAAGTATTATTTAGCTGTTATTTTGATTAATATGTGAATGGAGTCTTACTGTGAATGATGCAATTTTGATGATTTATATGTTTTATAAAGACAGATAAAGCTTGGGCAAAATAGTTTAACAATGTTTTATATCCACATATTTACGCCAAACATCATTTACAACGAATCATTTCATCATCATTAAATATATTCGATATTAAATATGTAAACTGTCCTATATAGAATGTAAAACTAGTTCATATGAAGCTAGAGATATAATTCTGTGTTGATGATTCATCACTAGGTGGGCTGTCTTGTAATTACTGCTAATAATCTCGCTCTGTTACAGCTGGATTAAGCAGACCCTATCCACATTTAAATTGTCCATGACGTTTTCAAGAAATTATAACATAAATGTAGTTCTTACATTCAACAAAACAGCCAGACATCGCAGAAGACTGAAAAGTAAGTGAGTGCATGGAGACTTCTAAAAGTGACATGCAAAAAGAAATACAACTTTTAAACTGTTGTTAATTGTTAGGCAGCGTCCTCTTTTTTTCATTTTTTTCAGGACGATGAGCCCCTTGCCCAATTGCTCATATGCCAATTGACAGCAAATGATCATCAATATTTTAAGACCAATTTGTTGATTTAAACATGACCTAAAGATACTGTCATATTACACGCCAAACATGTAAAAAAATTCATCACGATCTGAAGACTGTTGGTCACTTCATAGGCAAAGATTCCACACTATATATTGTTTTCTAGTATTTAAAATATGCAAGTGTTACAATAATATCGTCTTAATTTTTTAAGTTTACTAGAACTGCTTTGGTGGATTTCAAAATTATAGAAACGGAATTATTGAATACCACAGGATTATTTTCTATGCTTAATTTAAACTATGTGTAAAATGTATATCAAACATGTTATTTACATAGATTTGTGTATTGATCTATTGTTATAGTTAAGTTATATGTGTATATATGTGTCATGATATGAGACCTTTTAAGATTTAAACATATTTTCTTATTAAATATATTTTACACACACGCAACGTACTTTTTATTTTCATGATATACTTAAACCACCTATCTACTTTATGGCTGTTCAGAATCTAAAGGACTATGGGTAATTTTGTTGTTCGTACCCAAAATGAAAATAACGTCACGTCATTGGTTAAATTTCCTTTGTTTATGACATTTTTAACCAATCACGACGTTTTGATGTACACTTTTGAAAATATTGCCCAGAATGCATTAGATTCTGAAACGGCGAAATATTGGATCAAACCATCAGTGTAAGTTCTCAAAACGAGGTTAAAAATTTGATAATACTAGTAATGACATCATCACTTAACGCAAATCACTATATATATTACTGCAAGATTAAGCTAGTTATTTTGCCTGTGAAAGCTGTTGCCGCATTGCAAAAGTGGACGACCAAACAATTATACTAGTAATAAAAAACAAAAACAGTTGTTATCTTTGCAATGGGAACGATCACCCACAAAATGGATATTTCTGTTTATAATCTATTAAATTAAAAAGAAACAGAAGAAAAAAATGACAACGTCATGGCAAAGAACGAAAACTACGAAAAGACGACAAAGTCCACAAAACACCACATAGAAAACTTCGTGTCGCATTTATTTTGTTTAAATGACCATTTGATATTCTGAGGTTAGTGGTTTTTTTTATAATTAATAATATGACCTGGTAAGAACTAAATAATTCAATATTGCAAAAAAAAGTTGAAAAAAATACTAGTATTCTGCTCCACAAAATGCAGGAAATAACTACAATTGGCAAAGATTAGACCCTTATTATTGTTTTGTTGTATTCTTCAGCCTGTCATTTATTTAGTATTTTTCCCGCTCCAAAAATTTGGTCTCCAGAGAAGGTTTTTCAAGAAACCACGTGTCGTGCTCACGGACTTCGTTCACTCGTCTTAACTCGGCCAATATCGTTCATCCATCTAGGAGAGTGGCGGATTTACCCGAGGATTGCCGACTGGGATTTTGTGGCATTAAAAACCAAAATGAAAATTTACAAAACGTAAAGATAACTTCAGGGTGTTTTATATAAAAAGAACTGTATAGTTGAATTGTTAATGCATGTGGTTGCAGTTGTAGGTCTTTGAATTAAAGTGAAAGTTAACAACCGCCAAAAGAGTACACTGGTATAGAACAAAATAGGTCCTACGCGTAGGCGTAACTTTCAGGGTATAAAATGAAAGCTGAAAAATGTTGTATCATTGAAGGATACATTTTGAATGGTTACTTAAAATAGTAAAACACTGAATGAAATTTAGATAGGAGGGCATATTTTATCTGTTTCTCAGAACGAAGAACTGAAGCAAAAGCCACAATAAGATATGACGGATGCGAAATTGCTACAGGTATATTTGAACTAAAGACAAAAAAGCATTGACATAAAAATGAAATGGGGCTATGATTTATTGGTTTGCCTTCTACTCATTTACAAAGTCATATAGTTACTTTCTAACTCAATTAAATATTGCAATGCAGTCACAGTCGTAAATATAAATCACGCTTTTTCGATTTTTTTTAATGTTTTATTTTTAGAATTTTAGAGTTTTTGTTTTAAATATTAGGGTCCCATAATATTAAAAGATCAAAAGTGCAACCTAATATAACGATGTTTCTTCCGACCTTAACGTACTATAAAGTCTTAATCGGTGATTTAGAAGAAAATTAACAGTCGGCTACATAGGAAAGATTAAAGATGTTGAATTATTGAAGTAGTTTCGGTGTAAAACAACGACCGGTGCTCTGACGTTGACACAAAATCAATCCTTTACCCTACTATAGCTAGAAAACAAAAGAAAAGCTAAAATCAACCGTTACCATGGCAACAAACCTATTGTAATTATAAAATTGTCCAATATTGGGGAAGATGTGAGATATACAGAAGTCGTCTGCTGATAAATTTTGTTTTACCATTATTAATTCCCAATAGACTAGTGCTATTGGTCGATTTTTTCTATAACATTTCTTTATGTTGTAAGCGGTTTAACACTAATTCTAATATTCTTCTAAAATGTTTGTGTCATGGGAATATAGCAAGAATACAAGTTTGAATGACGTTTCTTACTTAGAAGAAAGCCATGTTCGAGGCTCTATAACACCGTTAGGCGAAATATATTTTGGTTACTAGATTGAAAGAGAGATTGGATAGATAAATCTAAGGCAGCTATCTTATAAAAAAAAATTAACATCAAAGGAGCATCGCTTTTGTTGCTGTTTCTAATCTTGCCGTCCTAACATCACTATAGTACTACCACACTACAAAACCGTTGATTTTATTGTTTTAATTGTTTCACTTTAACGTTGACTAAATGGTAAAGGTTTTGCATATTGTTAAAGGTGACCTATAGTCGCTTAAATCCACGTCATTTGGAATCTGGTGGATAGTTGTCTCATTGCAATCATTACGCATATCCTTATTTTATATTGAATTTCATAGATATACGAATTGATTGAAAGAGTTGCAGAAAGTAATACTAATATTATATTTATTGGTGTTGGTGTTGGTGTTGTTCTTGTCACAGTGTATGTCAAATTCAGAATCAGAGGTGCGTTTGCCTTCGAATTACCCAGACGTATCCATGATGGGGGATGGGGGTGACGCGGGGATGCTCGTTTCCCAAAACCGATTTTGTAATTTTCCCCATTTTCCACCTTTTCCCCTTCTTTTTCTCGGATCCCCCTTTTTTACCCCCTATATCCTACATCCCAAAAGCGTATCATCCTATCATCCTTGTAATTTAAGAAAAAAAGTGAAGGTCGTAAACGCAGTAACAATTAATGATATATATATATATATATATATATATATAGTAGAATGATTTCACAACGATGGAAGAAAAATGTTTATGCTTGAACGATGCACATTTACCACGGCCCTTTTGATTGAAGAAATATATTTTGTCTTTAATCACGAAATCAAAACGGTTTTGCACATTGCATGAAAAGGATGTTTTACCAATCCACTTGAATACAATCTATGGGCGTTTCCATTCATAATATTTAAATGTACAAGAAAAGACCGATTATGATCCTAAAAATACCCTAGAGTTTACAAAATCATTAAAAGCCTGACACTTATAAATATCCCACAGATTCGCCGCCTTATTCATGTTATTCATAGATGAAAAAAAAAGTTATATAATATTGACAATTATACAGTCCTCATGTGGTTCTAACCATCTATTTGGAGAGTTTGCTAATTTACAAATACAATTATTCGATAATTCTTCTTAATGACTCCTATTTTAAACAAAATATTTGTCATCCGTGTCATATTCGATTAGGCGGCCATGTTTGAGAAAGGGTAAAAGAAAGATGTAGATTTGAAACAGAAGGCCTATAACGACATTCAAGTATCACTTATTCTCCTATTTCCATTAACGTCTGAAAAAATGTATAAACTGGGTAAATATCACACCATCATAAGTGGATACATGAAACTAAAAGTACCTCATCTGGGTCAATATAAAGGTTAAATCTGGGTCGATATAACGGATAAATCTTTGACAATTATGGCTATCCCTGATCGTCTTACTTTTGGAAGTAAACATAGCTTCTTACTTAAACATCAAAATACGGCATCATGTTTTTACGAAAGAACATCTCGTCCCCTAGGAACTGATGAAAATTGTGATAAAAAAGAATACCAGACTTCAGAATTTGCTTATTTCGTGCAAAACTGAAATTTACATAGGAACTGTTACCATGGATACACACAAAAGTAGACTAACATTAACTGTCAACGATTTTCTCTGGAAAAAAATCTACATTACACAAAAACGTGTGCATATAGTAAGTACACTTACAGTAAAGCTGGGACAGATATTTGAAATGATATCAAATTTCAGTCGCAATAAATGGAATATAATTAAAAATTCGAATTATATATTTTTCAACTCTACAAAACATCTAAACCGCTTATAAAAATACATTTGTAGTTCATCATTGAAACAAACGTCATCATGAAATCGAAATAATCAGATATGAAAGACAGAAAAAGAAGGAAGAGAAAACACGATTTGCCATAACAAAATAGAAGATGCCAACAACTTTTTCACGTGTCTCACACTACATCTGGAATTTGATGATGATGGTTTGGAGTTTAATGTCAAGTGGCAAATATTGCATATGAACCCCGACTTTAAACGTGCCTGTTCACAATGTAACAGTCCGCAAGGACACACGTCACCCTACCAGGAATATTTGATACCGACAAGCCTTAGCTCTTAATCCTAATAGGTATCAAAGGTACCAGGATTATAATTTAATACGCCAGACGTGCGTTTCGTCTATATAAGACTCATCAGTGACGCTCAGATCAAAATAGTTCTAAGCCAAACAAGTACAAAGTTGAAGAGCATTGAGGACCCAAAATTCCAAAAGTTTTGCCAAATACGGCTTAGGTAATCTATTCCTGGAATAAGAAAACTTAGTACGCCAGACGTGCGTCTCGTCTATATAAGACTCATCAGTGACGCTCAGATCAAAATAGTTATAAAGCCAAACAAGTACAAAGTTGAAGAGCATTGAGGACCCAAAATTCCAAAAAAGTTTTGCCAAATACGGCTTAGGTAATCTATTCCTGGAATAAGAAAATCCTTAGTTTTTCGAAAAATTCAAAGTTTTGTAAACAGGAAATTTATAAAAATGACCATATAATTGATATTCATGTCAACACCGAAGTGCTGACTACTGGGTCAAATGTCTCGTGCTTTCCAAAAAAGCTGTAAAACCAAATTATTTATTTTTCAATTCTGGTATGACTCAGTCGGGATCTAACCAACGACCACTAGTTCTCGTGGCGAGCACGCTACCACTATACAACAAAGACGGTCTGAAATTTGAATGATATAAAAAACGGTTTTCCAGAAATACATATATATAACTTAGGTGGAAAAAAAAAACGATTAATTGATTGATTTAATTTTGGTATTAAACGCCACTTTCAGCAATATCGGCTATTTCGTGGCGGGCAGGTTTTATTGGTGGAGGTGTGCCCGGAGAAATCCTCCGAACTTTCGGCAGGAAAATAGGCAATCCTAGTCAATTAAGATTGGAGTCGAACGCACCTGCCATGTGCAGGGGTTCGAACTAACAACCCCAATTTTTGACAGGCTATTGTAAGAGTACATGAACTACTTAGACCATTCGGCCACTGAGGCCCAGCTAAGAATGGATAAGTGACGAAATAACAAATGCTGTGTATTGCTCTATATATAAAAAATTCCATAACATTCTGTGAAATGGATCGTTAACAGTACAGTTCAGTTAGCCCTTCGTAATTAGTCTAATATTTCTGAATATTGTATATATTTCATTGTGTTTGTCTTGCTTTCTTGATTGTTGAATTATTAGTAACATCAACCCTTCAAGGTACATATAAATTTGCATTTAAAAATTCAAAATAAAGATTATTAGATACAAATTATTAATAAAAGTTATATAATATTGACAATTATACAGTCCTCATGTGGTTCTAACCATCTATTTGGAGAGTTTGCTAATTTACAAATACAATTATTCGATAATTCTTCTTAATGACTCCTATTTTAAACAAAATATTTGTCATCCGTGTCATATTCGATTAGGCGGCCATGTTTGAGAAAGGGTAAAAGAAAGATGTAGATTTGAAACAGAAGGCCTATAACGACATTCAAGTATCACTTATTCTCCTATTTCCATTAACGTCTGAGAAATGTATAAACTAGGTAAATATCACACCATTATAAGTGGATACATGAAACTAAAAGTACCTCATCTGGGTCAATATAAAGGTTAAATCTGGGTCGATATAACGGATAAATCTTTGATAATTATGGCTATCCCTGATCGTCTTACTTTGGGAAGTAAACATAGCTTCTTACTTAAACATCAAAATACGGCATCATGTTTTTACGAAAGAACATCTCGTCCCCTAGGAACTGATGAAAATTGTGATAAAAAAGAATACCAGACTTCAGAATTTGCTTATTTCGTGCAAAACTGAAATTTACATAGGAACTGTTACCATGGATACACACAAAAGTAGACTAACATTAACTGTCAACGATTTTCTCTGGAAAAAAATCTACATTACACAAAAACGTGTGCATATAGTAAGTACACTTACAGTAAAGCTGGGACAGATATTTGAAATGATATCAAATTTTAGTCGCAATAAATGGAATATAATTAAAAATTCGAATTATATATTTTTCAACTCTACAAAACATCTAAACCGCTTATAAAAATACATTTGTAGTTCATCATTGAAACAAACGTCATCATGAAATCGAAATAATCAGATATGAAAGACAGAAAAAGAAGGAAGAGTAAACACGATTTGCCATAACAAAATAGAAGATGCCAACAACTTTTTCACGTGTCTCACACTACATCCGCAATTTGATGATGATGGTTTGGAGTTTAATGTCAAGTGGCAAATATTACATATGAACCCCGACTTTAAACGTGCCTGTTCACAATGTAACAGTCCGCAAGAAAACACGTCACCCTACCAGGAATATTTGATACCGACAAGCCTTAGCTCTTACTCCTAATAGTTATCAAAGGTACCAGGATTATAATTTAATACGCCAGACGTGCGTTTCGTCTATATAAGACTCATCAGTGACGCTCAGATCAAAATAGTTATAAAGCCAAACAAGTACAAAGTTGAAGAGCATTGAGGACCCAAAATTCCAAAAAGTTTTGCCAAATACGGCTTAGGTAATCTATTCCTGGAATAAGAAAATCCTTAGTACGCCAGACGTGCGTCTCGTCTATATAAGACTCATCAGTGACGCTCAGATCAAAATAGTTATAAAGCCAAACAAGTACAAAGTTGAAGAGCATTGAGGACCCAAAATTCCAAAAAGTTTTGCCAAATACGGCTTAGGTAATCTATTCCTGGAATAAGAAAATCCTTAGTTTTTCGAAAAATTCAAAGTTTTGTAAACAGGAATTTATAAAATGACCATATAATTGATATTCATGTCAACACCGAAGTGCTGACTACTGGGTCAAATGTCTTGTTTCCAAAAAGCTGTAAAACCAAATTATTTATTTTTCAATTCTGGTATGACTCAGTCGGATCTAACCAACGACCACTAGTTCACGTGGCGAGCACGCTGCCACTATACAACAAAGACGGTCTGAAATTTGAATGATATAAAAACGGTTTTCCAGAAATACATATATATAACTTAGGAGGAAAAAACGATTAATTGATTGATTTAATTTTGGTATTAAACGCCACTTTCAGCAATATCGGCTATTTCGTGGCGGGCAGTTTTATTGGTGGAGGTGTGCCGGAGAAATCCTCCGAACTTTCGGCAGGAAAATAGGCAATCCTAGTCAATTAAGATTGGAGTCGAACGCACCTGCCATGTGCAGGGGTTCGAACTAACAACCCCAATTTTTGACAGGCTAGTGTAAGAATACATGAACTACTTAGACCATTCGGCCACTGAGGCCCAGCTAAGAATGGATAAGTGATGAAATAACAAATGCTGTGTATTGCTCTATATATAAAAAAATTCCATAACATTCTGTGAAATGGATCGTTAACAGTACAGTTCAGTTAGCCCTTCGTAATTAGTCTACTATTTCTGAATATTGTATATATTTCATTGTGTTTGTCTTGCTTTCTTGATTGTTGAATTATTAGTAACATCAACCCTTCAGGGTACATATAAATTTGCATTTAAAAAAAATTCAAAATAAAGATTATTAGATACAAATTATTAATAAAGAAATATTAAAGTAAGTATCTCTTAATTTAAGTAGTATAAAGAACTTTCGATGTTATTTTCGGACGGTGCATTTTCAATGATAATTGCTTCGCCAGGATTGAACGTTAATTTCAAACGCGGTGTATTTTTAATAATGATTGATACGCCAGGATTCAACGTTATGTTTGGACGCGGTGTATTTTCAATAATGATTACGCCAGGATTGAGTGCAAAAGGAAATAACAATGATTGGATAAATGTATGCGATAATTCAGTTGATAGACGGAGTTGTCAAACGTTGATATTAAGACCAATACACAAAATGGATTTGTAAGTTGATTTAGCGTGACCAAAATCTGTTAAAAGGTCCTGACCAAAGATAAAGTATAGAAGTGATACTTCGGCACTTAGCATTGTCTAGTATTCGCCAATTATCCCATATAGATAATACGTATTTTTATTAAGGAATGACTGTAACATATTTTCTGTCTATGCAGAAAAAACATCAACATTGTGGTGCACACTGAATAACCTGCGTAGCGTTTTTTTAAACATGTGCACCACATTTTTGAGGTTATTTCGAATAGACCGAACAAAATATTACAGTCATTCCTTATAATTTAATTCTATACTCCATTTTTAAGGAGTAAATCATGAAAAAACGTTGATGACGTCATGGTCGCATGACAAAATTATGTCTTTGAGCTGATAGACAAAAAAAAAAAAAAAAAAATCATCCAATCAGAAGACGTGTTACATCCAAAATTAAATTATTTTCTGATGATCCTTCAACTATTAAGTGTTACATGGAATAATTTTCGATATTCTGTATACCCCAAACATCTTCGATATTCTGTATCCCAAAGAAAATATTCCCCAAACATAGAAATATCCCTTTCCTAAAGAAAAAAATAATATTCCAACAAACGAGTTGATCGAAAAGAAAAAAGTTTAGCATTTTTATAGTAATTACTAATAGCTGTTAACAAAACTCTGAATTGCTAGAAATACTTAGGATTTTCTACACCAGGAATAGATTACCTTAGCTGTATTTGGCAAAACATTTCGGAAATTTTGGTCCTCAATACTCATCAACTTCGTACTTTATTTGGCCTTTTAACTTTTTTGATTCGAGCGTCATTGGTGAATGATTTGTAGGCGATACGCACGTCAGGCGTACACAATTATACGCATTGTTGTGCCGGTCCCAAGACAAACTAGGAGCTTGTAATCCAGCCGTTGCCTTCAGCAATAAAAGTTTTAAGTTAAATGGCATTACTTATGTCAGGTCTTTATAAAATAAGGAGATGTGGTATGATTGCAAATGAGAGAACCACCCAACAGAGTCCAAATGACATGAATTTAAACAATTATGGGTCACCATACGGCCTTCATTTCTCTATTTATTATATACTTAGTAGTAAATACAGATAAATTGTATGTGTAATACGATCAATGGCATTCGTGCTGTATCAGCCATCCGTGATGATATCGATATCAGTCACGGTTGCAAAGGCTTTATCACACCCCTAATCTGTATGACGTCACGTCATCGATATCAGTCACGGTTGCAATGGCTTTATCAAACTCTTAATCTGTATTACGTTATGTCACGTGAAAAAAATCAACCAGGAGCATATAATAAAGTGTATATATTATGGCTTTTCAATATCTCACACCATATCAACCCTCAACCAATATAATCCCTCGAGCAGAGCTCTTGGGATTATATTGGTGTCTCGGGTTGATACGGGTGCGATATTGAATAAGCCATATATATCACTATATATATACATATGTCGAAATATAAAATTTATTTGTATGAGCTTTAGAAACAGGACGAAAAGCGAGGCTCGCCGAGCTTTTCTCCTGTTTCGCAGCGAGTACAAATAAATTTTATATTTTCCGACAATGTACATATATTGTTTTTATCCTGAAATTTACACCCAACACTTGAAACTTTAGTTGTTAAAATCTTAATCATTGTCTCTAATTTTTGAAAGAAATCGACATAGTTTAAACGCGGACCGCGAAGAGGACCCCAAAATGAACTGGTACGCAAAAAGAAATATCCACATTACCGCTTGCTCAACATGGAAGAGAGACTTTATTTGGACAAGTACAAATAAAGCAAAATTGTATTTGTGAACCTGTTATTTGTACAATAGTTGGCTGATTGCAAGATAAATTCTTTTATCTTTTATACCATGTTTCTCTATCATTTATCTATTTTGCTCATTATTCTCTTTTCTTTATATTTTAACACCCCTTTAGTCTCTATAAACCTAATAATTTTTTCTGGTTTCTTTCTATACATTTTTTGCCCTTTTTTCTGCACTTTTTGTCTATTTTTCTCTATTCTGCAAACCCCATCCAGTCCCCCAAATATGGACAAATTCATCAATATACTAATAATGCAGAAAAACCTTCTATTGGAATGATGATACGATATTGCATAATATACAATGAAACTCTGATCATTCGATATCAAACCTCTGTAGGTCTCATGTCGCCATTTTGTCTCGTCTCTTTCTATTGATTGAAACAGTTTATCAAAATTATTGACGTTTTCATTGTCCCTCGTGCAGTGCTGGCTTTCATTTCAAACAAATAGTTATAGATGGTGATAGAAACCTTTCGGATGTCTACAGAAGTTATCGACAGCTTGTAACAGTTCCGAAAACCTAACACACTGCACCAGTGAAACGTCCTTCGATTTATCATTGAACAATTAGCTTATACTTGTAAAATGACTGAATGTGGTTTACAGAATAGATAATAATGGACCAACAGAATAAAGAATAATTTGGTGCTAAAATATTAAGAATAAAAGAAACACTATTAATGGGCAAACAATAGTACACAACTGAAAAAAAATGACTTAAACGAATATGGAATAAATATGTGCTAAATACTCAATAGAGAATAATGAAAAAATATAATTGACCAAGATAAGGGAGCTACCATTTGATTTTTATGGGAGGGCTAGATGAAACATTTTGTCCTGCTTTTTTTAGTTGTAATCTCTGTCCTGCCTTTTTATTTTGTTACTCTATTCGGTCCTGCCTTTTTACTAGTTTATCCTGAATTTTTTACACAAATTGTCATCCTGCCTTTTTTTTCCAAGTTGCTCATCCTGCCTTTGACCAAAGATAAAGTATAGAAGTGATACTTCGGCACTTAGCATTGTCTAGTATTCGCCAATTATCCCATATAGATAATACGTATTTTTATTAAAGAATGACTGTAACATTTTTTCTGTCTATGCAGAAATAACATCAACATTGTGGTGCACACTGAATAACTTGCGTAGCGTTTTTTTTAAACATGTGCACCACATTTTTGAGGTTATTTCGAATAGACCGAACAAAATATTACAGTCATTCCCTATAATTTAATTCTATACTCCATTTTTAAGGAGTAAATCATGAAAAAAAACGTTGATGACGTCACGGTCGCATGACAAAATTACGTCTTTGAGCTGATAGACTAAAAAAAAAAAAAAAAAAAAAAACTTTCATCCAATCAGAAGACGTGTTACATCCAAAATTAAATTATTTTCTGATAATCCTTCAACTATTAAGTGTTACATGGAATAATTTTCGCTATTCTGTATACCCCAAACATCTTCGATATTCTGTATCCCAAAGAAAATATCCCCCAAACATAGAAATATCCCTTTCCTAAAGAAAAAAAAAATATTTAGCATTTTTATAGCAATTACTAATAGCTGTTAACAAAACTCTGAATTTATCGAAATACTAAGGATTTTCTACACCAGGAATAGATTACCTTAGCTGTATTTGGCAAAACATTTCGGAAATTTTGGTCCTCAATACTCATCAACTTCGTACTTTATTTGGCCTTTTAACTTTTTTGATTCGAGCGTCATTGGTGAATGATTTGTAGGCGATACGCACGTCAGGCGTACACAATTATACGCATTGTTGTGCCGGTCCCAAGACAAACTAGGAGCTTGTAATCCAGCCGTTGCCTTCAGCAATAAAAGTTTTAAGTTAAATGGCATTACTTATGTAAGGTCTTTATAAAATAAGGAGATGTGGTATGATTGCAAATGAGAGAACCACCCAACAGAGTCCAAATGACATGAATTTAAACAATTATTGGTCACCATACGGCCTTCATTTCTATTTATTATACTATTAGTAAATACAGATAAATTGTATGTGTAATACTATCAATGGCATTCGTGCTGTATCAGCCATCCGTGATGATATCGATATCAGTCACGGTTGCAAGATTTATCACACCTAATCTGTATGACGTCACGTCATCGATATCAGTCACGGTTGCAATGGCTTTATCAAACTCTTAATCTGTATTACGTTATGTCACGTGAAAAAATCAACCAGGAGCATATAATAAATAGAAATATATGGCTTTTCAATACAATCCGTATCAACGAGACACCAATATATCCCAAGAGCTCTGCTCGAGGATTATATTGGTTGAGTTGATACGGGTATATTGAAAGCCATATCATATACACTTTATTATATACATATAACCTCACGTAGATGTTTTTTGTGACATGACGTCATCAGATAAGGAGGTTTGAAATGACGTCATCAGATTATAGGTTTGACATGACGTCATACAGAATAGGGTTTGATAAAGCCTTTGCAACAGTGACTGCAATCGATGACGTGACGTCATACAGATTAAAGGTGTGATAAAGCTTTGCAACCGTGCTGATATCGATATCATCACGGGTGGCTGATACAGCACGCTTGCCAATGATTGTATTACACAACAATTTATCTGTATTTACTACTAAGTATATAATAAAGTTATTAGGCTTTCAATATCACACCATATCAACCCTCAACCAATATAATCCTCGAGCAGAGCTCTTGGGATTATATTGGTGTCTCGGGTTGATACGGGTGCGATATTGAATAAGCCATATGATATTCACTATATACAATATATGTACATTGTCGGAAAATATAAAATTTATTTATATGAGCTTTAGAAACAGGACGAAAAGCGAGGCTCGCCGAGCTTTTCTCCTGTTTCGCAGCGAGTACAAATAAATTTTATTTTCCGACAATGTACATATATTGGTTTTATCCTGAAATTTACACCCAACACTTGAAACTTTAGTTGTTAAAATCTTAATCATTGTCTCTAATTTTTGAAAGAAATCGACATAGTTTAAACGCGGACCGCGAAGAGGACCCCAAAATGAACTGGTACGCAAAAGAAATATCCACATTACCGCTTGCTCAACATGGAAGAGGGAAAGGAGACTTTATTTGGACAAGTACAAATAAAGCAAAATGTATTTGTGAACCTGTTATTTGTACAATAGTTGGTTGATTGCAAGATAAATTCTTTAATCTTTTATACCATGTTTCTCTATCATTTATCTATTTTGCTCATTATTCTCTTTTCTTTATATTTTAACACCCCTTTAGTCTCTATAAACCTAATAATTTTTTCTGGTTTCTTTCTATACATTTTTTGCCCTTTTTTCTGCACTTTTTGTCTATTTTTCTCTATTCTGCAAACCCCATCCAGTCCCCCAAATATGGACAAATTCATCAATATACTAATAATGCAGAAAAACCTTCTATTGGAATGATGATACGATATTGCATAATATACAATGAAACTCTGATCATTCGATATCAAACCTCTGTAGGTCTCATGTCGCCATTTTGTCTCGTCTCTTTCTATTGATTGAAACAGTTTATCAAAATTATTGACGTTTTCATTGTCCCTCGTGCAGTGCTGGCTTTCATTTCAAACAAATAGTTATAGATGGTGATAGAAACCTTTCGGATGTCTACAGAAGTTATCGACAGCTTGTAACAGTTCCGAAAACCTAACACACTGCACCAGTGAAACGTCCTTCGATTTATCATTGAACAATTAGCTTATACTTGTAAAATGACTGAATGTGGTTTACAGAATAGATAATAATGGACCAAAGAATAAAGAATAATTTGGTACTAAAATATTAAGAATAAAAGAAACACTATTAATGGGCAAACAATAGTACACAACTGAAAAAAATGACCTAAACGAAATGGAATAAATATGTGAAACAAATAAAATAATTCCATAGGCATTATTTAGGAGGAGATAAATTTCTTTTTATTGAACCTTTTATTTTACATGCCTTTTTATATTATCTGATTTTTTACCAAATGACCTTTTTTCAATACTCCTTTTTGATAAAACTCTTTTTAAAATTACTCCCATAAAACAAGAGCAACTAAATTTAAAATAAAAAGAACTAAACCCTCAACCAGACCTCTGCTATAATCACTGCCTAATATAAACTAACTGAGTAATTACAAACTGGTATTGGCAAAAAATTAAGAAAATTTAGTCTTCTTGTGTACTTTTTAAATTCTAAATTTTGAACCGTCAAAGCTATAAAAGGCCCCGAAATGACAAACGTAAACCAATTGCTCGTTTGAAAGAAAACCTAACTGATGCTTGAAATTGTTACTTGCTAACTTGTGATGCTGCAATTCTTTGAGGCGTATATTATGGTACCTTTTAGTGCTCAATAAAGACAATTAAGCAATTATGTCAACAATCAGTAATTTTTTAAAGAAATTTAAATATATATTGATAAAATGAAATATCTGATTATAAGGTAGCGGGCTCGATCGCCTCGAGTGCGGAATATCATGGGTTCGATCCCCGACCGGTTCTCAAACCAAAGACTTTAAATTTGTATTTGCTCTTTCTCCGCTAAGCATGCGACATTTAGGAGTAAGAGCAAAGACAGTACAGGATTCAGAATAAATTAAGTGTATGTAGAAGGGTGATATGTTTTCAGGTGGACTGCTACCTCGTGAACTATCAGGTTAAAATTCGGCTTAGCTTGTCGGACTGGTACAAAGCAGGGTCCATATTCATATCGCATCAAAATGATCTCGTCCCGGCCAGGCATATAACTTGCCACTGGACGGTTAACATCAGCCACCAACATCTCTTTCTTAAACATACTTTGTACACATGCTATGATGAAGTCTTCTCGCGCTGACGCCGATTTTAAGTCCATCAGTAATCATCATATTCCAAATAAGAGCGGGAGTCAGTAGAAAATTGATATATTTTGCTGACGTTTGCAGAATTTAACTTGTTCCCATTAATTACGTCAATTACCAATCTTTCCTGAGAGTATACTCCTAATTGGTAAAGTTAATTATACAAATAAAGATTTGTCGTTTCAAAACGAGTCTCCTCGGTGCTTCCGTAATTGTTTTGTATAAAGAGGCACCTCGAGGGACTACATTTGCGTTTCTGTGCTGTTGACATGAAGAGGTTCCACTGGGATTAATTCTATCCAATGCAGAAGTAATAGAGATGAAATAATTCCTAATGCTAAGATGAAGTTAATTGATTCTGCTGAAAATTAAATATAATGTTCTCGTAAATCGATTTTTGTTCTTCACGTGATGTATTCAGGTTTCCAAGAATACTTGGGAGAATCCAGGACAATGTCACGCAGTTTAAACTTTTAAAGAGAGCAGAAAAAATGTAATATGGTTAAATTTTTTTAGAAACATTTAGAAGATGAACATAAACATTGCATACTGCTTTTTTAAACAAACGTTATTAAAATAAATCGAGAATGTGTCCATGGGACACAGATGGGTCCCACACAGATGTTGCCCCCTTGTATATAACGTTATAAAGAGGCAAAACTCGAGAACGGTAAAGGTTAAACCACCCAAATTCGAACCTGGTCCGAGTTTTGTGGTAATAAGCATTGTGTATAAGTTTCTAACATTTGGTTGAGGCAAACTGAAGTTAAGAACGAAAATTCAGCAATTTTTCCATATATAAAGGGCATAACTTCAGAACGGTAGAGGTGACGTCACCCAAATTCGACTCGATCTGTGTTTTGTGGTAATAAGCATTGTGTATACGTTTCATAACATTTGGTTGAGGCAAACTAGTTAGAGAACGGAAACCAATTTTGGACGTACGTACGGACAAGGGTAAACTCAATGCCCCTCCAGTGACGGGGCATAAAGGCAAAAAAAAAAAAAAAAATACAAAAGGGACATTCAAACTCATAAATTGAAAATAAACTGACAACGCCATGGCAAAAAAAAAAGAAAAAGACCAAAAGACAAACAACAGCATATAAAAACACAACATAGAAAATTAAGGCAAAACTGAGCAAACACGAAACCCATCAAAAACTGAGTTGTATCTGAGGTGCTCCGAAGGGTAAGCAGATCCTGCGCCATATGTGGTACCCGTCGTGTAGTTGTATACCCTTTTGCCTTCATCTATATAACAGAAAACAGAAAACGTTCAGCCCTGTTTTAAGGAGCTTTAATAATTTTGCTTCCAGGACGCTTGCACTTAAACCCCCAAGGGTGACCGAAGAATTGAGATATGGTCACTATTGGTCTTCCTCCGACCAGCAACAAAACCCTCGTCAAAGTGGGGCGTTCGTTTGGCTGTGCGGGATGTACAAGTTCGCAGCCAAGTCAGAATGGGGACGTTAAATCCGATGTCTCGTGTAAAGCGAGTGCCACGCTCTTTGCACGTCAAGAACCCTTGCAACAACTATTCGAGGGGTTCGTATGTAGCCTGTTGCAAGGCTAAATTTCTGTCCCTAATCAATATATACCCTCATTTTTCCTCGGCAGTCCAAATTTCCCCGACTTTCATCCCGGACGGCATCTATTACAGGACCTACCTATTTTGTTTGTTGTTAATTTGTTCTCGTCCTGAACATGTATGTAATATTTGCCACTGGACGTTAGGCAACCAACAATCAATCAATCTTATACTCTTTGATAAACATAGAAATATTTGTATATATATACTGCGTTGAAATTAACCTTTGAAATCTCAATTATCTAGTAATAATTTGGATTTATATTTTCGTTTAAAAGCAATAACACAACAAACAATAGTTCACATAATACTGTAAATTCAGAAATTTTTTGCCTGCATTTATTATTGCGATTTTGTCATGATTTTAAGTTTTGCGATATTGAGAAAAATCCTGTTTAATTCATATAAAAAATTTCAAAATGCGAGTTTAAATTATTGCGATTAAAACCCTGTCGCATTTTTCACAATAATAAAAACATTGCAATAATTTCTGAATTTACAGTACTACAAAGAACATTATGAACAACTTTTCAAGTTCTCTTTATGACAGAGTAGAGAAGACTTGCATATTAGTGAGCCTTCTCATGGGGTTTTGATTATGTGATTACTTGGATTATGGTACCTTTTAGTGCTCAATAAAGACAATTAAGCAATTATGTCAACAATCAGTAATTTTTTAAAGAAATTTAAATATATATTGATAAAATGAAATATCTGATTATAAGGTAGCGGGCTCGATCGCCTCGAGTGCGGAATATCATGGGTTCGATCCCCGACCGGTTCTCAAACCAAAGACTTTAAATTTGTATTTTCTCTTTCTCCGCTAAGCATGCGACATTTAGGAGTAAGAGCAAAGACTGGACAGTACGGATTCAGAATAAATTAATGTGTATGTAGGAAGGGTGATATGCTTTCAGGTGGACTGCTACCTCGTGAACTATCAGGTTAAAATTCGGCTTAGCTTGTCGGACTGGTACAAAGCAGGGTCCATATTCATATCGCATCAAAATGATCTCGTCCCGGCCAGGCATATAACTTGCCACTGGACGGTTAACATCAGCCACCAACATCTCTTTCTTAAACATACTTTGTACACATGCTATGATGAAGTCTTCTCGCGCTGACGCCGATTTTAAGTCCATCAGTAATCATCATATTCCAAATAAGAGCGGGAGTCAGTAGAAAATTGATATATTTTTGCTGACGTTTGCAGAATTTAACTTGTTCCCATTAATTACGTCAATTACCAATCTTTCCTGAGAGTATACTCCTAATTGGTAAAGTTAATTATACAAATAAAGATTTGTCGTTTCAAAACGAGTCTCCTCGGTGCTTCCGTAATTGTTTTGTATAAAGAGGCACCTCGAGGGACTACATTTGCGTTTCTGTGCTGTTGACATTAAGAGGTTCCACTGGGATTAATTCTATCCAATGCAGAAGTAATAGAGATGAAATAATTCCTAATGCTAAGATGAAGTTAATTGATTCTGCTGAAAATTAAATATAATGTTCTCGTAAATCGATTTTTTGTTCTTTCACGTGATGTATTCAGGTTTCCAAGAATACTTGGGAGAAATCCAGGACAATGTCACGCAGTTTAAACTTTTAAAGAGAGCAGAAAAAAATGTAATATGGTTAAAATTTCTTTTTAGAAACATTTAGAAGATGAACATAAACATTGCATACTGCTTTTTTTTTAAACAAACGTTATTAAAAATAAATCGAGAATGTGTCCATGGGACACAGATGGGTCCCACACAGATGTTGCCCCCCTTGTATATAACGTTATAAAGAGGCAAAACTCGAGAACGGTAAAGGTTAAACCACCCAAATTCGAACCTGGTCCGAGTTTTGTGGTAATAAGCATTGTGTATAAGTTTCATAACATTTGGTTGAGGCAAACTGAAGTTAGAGAACGAAAAATTCAGCAATTTTTCCATATATAAAGGGCATAACTTCAGAACGGTAGAGGTGACGTCACCCAAATTCGCACTCGATCTGTGTTTTGTGGTAATAAGCATTGTGTATACGTTTCATAACATTTGGTTGAGGCAAACTTAAGTTAGAGAACGGAAACCAATTTTTGGACGTACGTACGGACAAGGGTATAACTCAATGCCCCCTCCAGTGACGGGGCATAATAGGCAAAAAAAAAAAAAAAAAATACAAAAGGGACATTCAAACTCATAAATTGAAAATAAACTGACAACGCCATTGCAAAAAAAAGAAAAAAAAAGACCAAAAGACAAACAACAGCATATAAAAAACACAACATAGAAAATTAAGGCAAAACTGAGCAACACGAAACCCATCAAAAACTGAGTTGTATCTGAGGTGCTCCGGAAGGGTAAGCAGATCCTGCGCCATATGTGGTACCCGTCGTGTAGTTGTATACCCTTTTGCCTTCATCTATATAACAGAAAACAGAAAACGTTCAGCCCTGTTTTAAGGAGCTTTAATAATTTTGCTTCCAGGACGCTTGCACTTAAACCCCCAAGGGTGACCGAAGAATTGAGATATGGTCACTATTGGTCTTCCTCCGACCAGCAACAAAACCCTCGCCAAAGTGGGGCGTTCGTTTGGCTGTGCGGGATGTACAAGTTCGCAGCCAAGTCAGAATGGGGACGTTAAATCCGATGTCTCGTGTAAAGCGAGTGCCACGCTCTTTACACGTCAAGAACCCTTGCAACAACTATTTGAGGGGTTCGTAGGTAGCCTGTTGCAAGGCTAAATTTCTGTCCCTAATCAATATACCCTCATTTTTCCTCGGCAGTCCAAATTTCCCCGACTTTCATCCCGGACGACATCTATTACAGGACCTACCTATTTTGTTTGTTGTTAATTTGTTCTCGTCCTGAACATGCATGTAATATTTGCCACTGGACGTTAGGCAACCAACAATCAATCAATCTTATAATCGTTGATAAACATAGAAATATTTGTATATATATACTGCGTTGAAATTAACCTTTGAAATCTCAATTATCTAGTAATTATTTGGATTTATATTTTCGTTTAAAAGCAATAACACAACAAACAATAGTTCACATAATACTGTAAATTCAGAAATTTTTTGCCTGCATTTATTATTGCGATTTTGTCATGATTTTAAGTTTTGCGATATTGAGAAAAATCCTGTTTAATTCATATAAAAAATTTCAAAATGCGAGTTTAAATTATTGCGATTAAAACCCTGTCGCATTTTTCACAATAATAAAAACATTGCAATAATTTCTGAATTTACAGTACTACAAAGAACATTATGAACAACTTTTCAAGTTCTCTTTACGCACAGAGTAGAGAAGACTTGCATATTAGTGAGCCTTCTCATGGGGTTTTTGATTATGTGATTACTTGGCCGTTTTTATAGTGATTATTTGATTACCAGACCAAATATTTCATGATTATTTGATTATTTGATAATCTAGGACTGTATTTTTGATTATTTGATTATCTTGTTTAAAAAAAATAATTAATGATTATGTGATTATATTGGCAAAATATTTGTGATTATGTGATTACTTGGACACCCCCATGAGGGGCCTCATTAGTGTTACCATTTACACGATTTAAAAAAAATAGCTGAATTGCAAATTATTCCATTGAAACCTTTCTATGCCTGAATTGAAACAGTTTGAATTTTTTTATTTTTCCCATTCAAACTTATCATTTCACTTGTTTAAAGAAGCCTATTTGTCATTTGGTCTCTTGTGGAGAGTTGTCTCATTGGCAATCATACCACATCTTCTTATTTTTATATTATATAATTATAGCTCATAGACCAGTCAGAAGAAAGTAAACGAATTATCCTATAAAAAGAGAATTACTAATGAAGATAACGAGGGTTTAACCGTGTACTTATAGTTTCACAAACCGAGTTAGAGATTGTTATAATACTTCTTGAGTTTTTGACGAGTCCCTTTTATGGCGAATGATCGGAATCTAGGGGAAAAAGCTTCTTTGACATTCATTTTGTTTTGGTAGACTTTGGGAGAGTTTTAGTTGTGATATTTGACATTGAAAGGAGTTATAATAAATATATTTGAAAGAACCGACTAAGAAATGGTTTTTTTCCTGCATCATCGTCATATAATTATGAACTTAAATATTCTCGTTTCTTTCACCTTTCAGCGTATGCGCTCTTCAAGTATATCATACATACTCGTCTGAACTCGGCCGATTCCGTTTTTCCGGACTCAACCGAGAATTGCCATACAAGAAGAATGCTAGCATCCCTCGAAAAAGAGATGCATTATTGTATGCCAACATCTGTGAGTCCTGTAGAGCTGTGAACATTGTTTCATAGTGCTTGATTTTGTTGTACAATGTATTTAATTAATATTTAACTATTTGGATTGTGTTACTTGAGAAAAATCGTCAACATAAGCTTTAAAAAAAAAACCCCGGAAAATTCCAAGGGAACAATGAAGGGGGTCTCATTGGGGGTCTGATCCCGGATCCCGCTTATGGTTTTGTCAGAATCCCGTATCCCGCTTATCATTGTAATAATAGCGCTTGTAATTTCACGTCTCTCGTCCGACTTCGTTTCCCGTTTTCACGCAAAATAATTTGACTTTCACGTGTCACGCTTACAAAAGATCGGCCAATCCCGCATCACGCTTACACCCAAATGAGCCCCACATTGAAAACATCATCGAAGAGAAACTGACAACGTTATGGCAAAATAACCGAAAAAAAAGTACACAAAACAGACAGTACATAGCAAACTTAAAACTGAGCAACACGTACCCCATCAAAAAGCTGGGGTTATCTCAGGTGCTCCGGAAGGTTGAGCAGATCCTGTTTAACATGTGACAAACTAACAACAACGGCCTCGACGGTCTTTTAATAGTGACCGCATCTTGCATAGGGTGCGGGATATCGTCTATAGGTTCGATATTGGAGCTGGGTCAAATTAAATAAAAAGCTTGACAAGATGATAATACTGTCTGCTTCTCCGCAGAGTCGGTAAGGATGATATGTCTTCCTGCGATCTGTTACCTTGTAAGTTAGCAAGATAAAAAATCGACAATGCGCAGGCGTATTAGACTAGTGCAAACGGAATACGTTCCTATGTCAGTAACGTGTTATCGTTCTGATAATGCTTGTTATATTTCCCACTGGACGTTAAAAACAGTTATCTCTAAATCAATCAATAAACATTAATATGTAATATTTGCTGTTTGACGATATGCATATAACCATCAATAAAAAAAGAATGATGTATGTTTTGTCTTCCGATTTCTACAATGATATGATTTTTTAAAAAGTTTGGACTCAACTTTACCCATTTGTATATAATATATTTGACATCAGCTGGGTAGACCAGTCAATATTGTCACTTTCCGATATTCATTTCGAAATCGGTGAGAAAGTATCAATTTCTCTTCAAACGAGATCGTTCTCTTTGTGGTGAACAACTATTGATCTGTGTTAAATTGCTAGTTTCTGCAAAAAGAAAAAAAAAAATTGACAATACAACAATGACTACATTTTGTATGGTAATTGGTGATTAAACTATCCGAATGAAAGAATGTACTGACCTAAAAATTCCTCCTTTAAGTTACTTTTATGAATGAAAATAGTTTCCCATAAAAGGATGTCATTATGTTTCAATCCAGTGCGCAGCTGCGCTTTAGTGCGTGACGTGGACGGGAAATTTCAGCAGGCAGACGACACATCCAGATGGCGATATAAGGAATATATAAGGAAATTATAGAAAAACTTGTAAGTATTGAAACAATTTTGATAGTCTTTTAATAGTAATTAAAAATTAAGATATCTTATTTAATCGTTTGTTTTGGTTCTACTAGAGGATTGAAAATGACCATTAATTTGATGGATGTTAATTACATGAAATTAACTATTCGTTGTTTTTGTACTTAACAAATGTACATTTGTATTTGTAACAAAACTAACATACACATATTTAATAATACATACAGAAGATTAATTACATATCTTGCAATCATAATATTTCAACATTTTCTTGATGTATTTATGAAAACGTGGCGTGTATTTGTTCGTTTCCATTTTTATTAGAGATTCGGCTTTCATTTGAATCTTTAATCTGAATCTATGGAATTTGAATGTGTTTTAAGATGAAAAAAATTGACACATTTATTCGTCCTCGCTTAAGTTTACATTACGTGGTGATACACTATATATTTAAAGAAAAAGATATTGAACTGAAAATGCGAAGTCATATAATATGGGTCACATATGTCAAAGCAAGATGTATATATGGAGGGAGTAAAGAATCAAATCTACTCTAACATTGTTAGGTTGATTTTCTAGGCACTTTATAAATATTCTAAAGCCTGGTATTTCTTAATCATAAGAAATCCGATGGACAAGGTATAATTTACAGTTGTCACTACACATAGGCAGACATATATATATATATATATATATATATATATATACTAGTACATGCACATCCATTTACTTTTTCTTCTGATTGTTTAAAGCATAATTACCTACTAGATTTACCGGTCACGAATGTGAAAAAATTGCATGTACCTTATAATTAAAGTTAATAGTACATAGTCACCTTATAAAGCCAGAAATAACTTTGACATAAACTGGGACAACCCTAAACAAGCAATTTATGACCACAGAATATCATAACAGTGTTTTGAAAATGGAACCAACTGATTATATAGTCTTGATTGTTTTGGAAATATTCATGTGATTAAACATCTACAGAAGTAAAGTTGATTGATTGATTGGTGTTTAACGCCACTTTCAGCACCATTGTGCTATTTCGTGGCGGTCAGTTTTTGGTTGGTGGAGGAAGCAAGAGTGTCCAGAGAGAACCACCGACCTTCGATAGGAAAACTGACAATCCTAGTTAATTAAGATTGGAGTCGAGTGCACTTGCCATGTGCGGGGAAGTAAAGTTGAGAACATACTGCTTGGAGCTAAACAGTTGTTCCTCTTTGCGAACTGAAGGTTTGTTTTAGATTGTTCCGGAATTGATTTAACAACAATAAATCTGTTTGGAGGTTTTAATTGAGTTTTTTCACTAAAACTCTTTTTTTTTTAATCCTGTTCACGTATAACGCGATCCTTTAAGCTATTCCAAAATCAAGGCGGCTCCCCTATTATCAGTTTGTTTTTAGTAAAACGCACGTGCATGAACGGTCTTGGCTTCTACAATCTCGCACCATTTTTTTTTTTACTAATTTCCTTTTCCATTCAGCATTTTCCCCCAAATCCAAGCCTATTTAATTTCACATTATCTCATTTTAAAGGTAAATATATTTTATCTACAAATGATGTAAAATGATGGCAAATAACGGTATGGGTTTTTCTCATTGTTGAAGGCCGTACGGTTGCCTATAATTGCTTACATCCACTTTATTTGAACTTTGGTGGATAGTTGTCTCATTGGCAATCATACCTCATCTCCTTATTTTTATATTGTTCTTGAGATTCCAGAAATACATTTATGAGGGTGTGGAAAGGGTTTACAGAATAGAGAATAACTGGCAAAAACATTAAAGAATACAGAAAAATGGGCAACAAAAATAAAGAATAGAGAATAATGGGGAACTCAAATATATAGAATAATTGCAAAAATTAAAGAATTGGGTAAAATATACTGATTACAGAAAAGAACAATGTCCAGAATACAGTTATCAAGTAATTACAGATGAGTCATAATTTTTTAAAGATAAAGAATACTGAGCGAAAAAATTAAAGAATACAGAAATGAAGGACCCTCTTCCATACCCCCATTTATTGGTCATACGAGAACCCCTATAATGAAATTTCATTGTCATTTTCAGAGAAAACTATTGATTAAACAATGAAATATGATATATTGATTTACTATCAAGAATTATGAGGTATTAATACGTGTCATATAGGGATGTTAGCTTCTCATTAAATTTAACAGAAACGATCTGACGATAGGGATACTTCGTATAATGTCGTTCTAGTGATAGGGATACTTCGTTTAATGGCGTTTAATAGGGCATGTACTCTTACTTGAATTTTATGACAGAGAGGCAGTCATGCTGCATAATTTCAATATCGTAATGTACATGAAATTTAATTGTACTAAAAGAATGTTTCAGAAGTATCGAAGCGTCTGCGTTACGAGAATGGAAGCATGAGGGTCTGGTTGGGGGTCTTTCGTTTTTAAAAAATTTTTATTATAAATTGTTTTTAGAAATTTTTCTCTATTCTTTATCTATTTTGCTCCTTATGTTCTTTTCTTTATATTTCAGTTCCCTATTATTCCATGTTCATTTTTTATGCTGTTTTTCACTATTCTTTTTAATTTTTGCCCCCTATTCTGCACCTTTTGCCCAATATTCTCTATTCCGTAAACCCCATCTAGACCCTCGTGGATGGATTAATGTTTAATATCTAGCGGGAAGTTTTACATATATATTCAGGGCGATAACATGTTGAAACGATTATATTAACTTTGGTAAAAAGTCCAATATACGCTTGGTATAAATATGGCGTGCTCATTCCCGAGAATGTTCCGAAAGAAATTATGCAACACGTTGACACTGGACCTATCATTCAGATCCTAGCTAGCCAGCATTCAACCTTTTCAAAGTTGACTTGCTCAGTAGAGAAGCAGCGAATGCCGATATTATAGTATTTTAGGCCACATCCTCATTCCTGTGGCAGAGTTGAAAGGAAAATAACCAAAAATCATGAGGACAAATCAAAACTAAGATATTTTCCCCAAAACTAAAAAATCAAGACCCAAGCGGATGGGCATGCGCACTATTAAAAGGTACCAGCAGATAATATATGTTTCGATCAAAACTACAATAAAAGCTGTTATAAGGTGTTTCAGTGAGGGTAATAATGCCCTGTTTCAAATGCAGACTTCAAGTTAAATCAAAAACATCCATTTCCGTTCCATATCCAGGCTTCAACGTAAATCAAAAACATTCATATCCTGTTCAATATCCAGGCTGCAACGTAAATCTATAGCAACCATATCCTGTTCCATATCCAGGCTTCAACGTAAATCTAAAGCAACCATATCCTGTTCCTTATACAGGCTTCAACATATATCAAAAACATCCACATCCTGTTTCATATCCAGGCTTCAACATAAATCAAAAACAACAATATCCGGTTCCATATCAAGGCTTCAACGTAAATCTAAAGCAACCATATCCTGTTCCATATCCAGGCTTCAACATAAACCAAAACATCCATATCCTGTTCCATATCCAGGCTTCAACGTTAATCAAAAACATCAACATCCTGTTCCATATCCAGGCTTCAACGTAAACCAAAACATCCATATCCTGTTCCATATCCAGGCTTCAACGTTAATAAAAAATATCCAGATCCTGTTCCATATCCAAGCTTAAACGTAAACCAAAAACATCCATATCCTGTTCCATACCCAGGCTTCAACGTAAATCTATAGCAACTATATCCAGTTCCATATCCAGGCTTCAACGTAAACCAAAACATCCATATCCTGTTCCATATCCCGTACGGTTGCCTATAATTGCTTACATCCACTTTATTTGAACTTTGGTGGATAGTTGTCTCATTGGCAATCATACCTCATCTCCTTATTTTATATTGTTCTTGAGATTCCAGAAATACATTTATGAGGGTGTGGAAAGGGTTTACAGAATAGAGAATAACTGGCAAAAACATTAAAGAATACAGAAAAATGGGCAACAAAAATAAAGAATAGAGAATAATGGGGAACTCAAATATATAGAATAATTGCAAAATTAAAGAATTGGGTAAAATATACTGATTACAGAAAAGAACAATGTCCAGAATACAGTTATCAAGTAATTACAGATGAGTCATAATTTTTAAAGATAAAGAATACTGAGCGAAAAAATTAAAGAATACAGAAATGAAGGACCCTCTTCCATACCCCCATTTATTGGTCATACGAGAACCCCTATAATGAAATTTCATTGTCATTTTCAGAGAAAACTATTGATTAAACAATGAAATATGATATATTGATTTACTATCAAGAATTATGAGGTATTAATACGTGTCATATAGGGATGTTAGCTTCTCATTAAATTTAACAGAAACGATCTGACGATAGGGATACTTCGTATAATGTCGTTCTAGTGATAGGGATACTTCGTTTAATGGCGTTTAATAGGGCATGTACTCTTACTTGAATTTTATGACAGAGAGGCAGTCATGCTGCATAATTTCAATATCGTAATGTACATGAAATTTAATTGTACTAAAGAATGTTTCAGAAGTATCGAAGCGTCTGTTACGAGAATGGAAGCATGAGGGTCTGGTTGGGGTCTTTCGTTTTAAAAAATTTTATTATAAATTGTTTTAGAAATTTTCTCTATTCTTTATCTATTTTGCTCCTTATGTTCTTTTCTTTATATTTCAGTTCCCTATTATTCCATGTTCATTTTTTATGCTGTTTTTCACTATTCTTTTTAATTTTTGCCCCCTATTCTGCACCTTTTGCCCAATATTCTCTATTCCGTAAACCTCATCTAGACCCTCGTGGATGGATTGATGTTTAATATCTAGCGGGAAGTTTTACATATATATTCAGGGCGATAACATGTTGAAACGATTATATTAACTTTGGTAAAAAGTCCAATATACGCTTGGTATAAATATGGCGTGCTCATTCCCGAGAATGTTCCGAAAGAAATTATGCAACACGTTGACACTGGACCTATCATTCAGATCCTAGCTAGCCAGCATTCAACCTTTTCAAAGTTGACTTGCTCAGTAGAGAAGCAGCGAATGCCGATATTATAGTATTTTAGGCCACATCCTCATTCCTGTGGCAGAGTTGAAAGGAAAAATAACCAAAAAATCATGAGGACAAATCAAAACTAAGATATTTTCCCCAAAACTAAAAAAATCAAGACCCAAGCGGATGGGCATGCGCACTATTAAAAGGTACCAGCAGATAATATATGTTTCGATCAAAAACTACAATAAAAAGCTGTTATAAGGTGTTTCAGTGAGGGTAATAATGCCCTGTTTCAAATGCAGACTTCAAGTTAAATCAAAAACATCCATTTCCCGTTCCATATCCAGGCTTCAACGTAAATCAAAAACATTCATATCCTGTTCAATATCCAGGCTGCAACGTAAATCTATAGCAACCATATCCTGTTCCATATCCAGGCTTCAACGTAAATCTAAAGCAACCATATCCTGTTCCATATACAGGCTTCAACATATATCAAAAACATCCACATCCTGTTTCATATCCAGGCTTCAACATAAATCAAAAACAACAATATCCGGTTCCATATCAAGGCTTCAACGTAAATCTAAAGCAACCATATCCTGTTCCATATCCAGGCTTCAACATAAACCAAAACATCCATATCCTGTTCCATATCCAGGCTTCAACGTTAATCAAAAACATCAACATCCTGTTCCATATCCAGGCTTCAACGTAAACCAAAAACATCCATATTCTGTTCCATATCCAGGCTTCAACGTTAATAAAAAATATCCAGATCCTGTTCCATATCCAAGCTTAAACGTAAACCAAAACATCCATATCCTGTTCCATACCCAGGCTTCAACGTAAATCTATAGCAACTATATCCAGTTCCATATCCAGGCTTCAACGTAAACCAAAAACATCCATATCCTGTTCCATATCCGGGCTTCAACGTTAATCAAAAACATCCATATCCTGTTCCATATCCAGGCTTCAGCGTAAATCTATAGCAACCATATCCTGTTCCATATCCAGGCTTCAACATAAATCTAAAACATCCATATCCTGTTCCATATCCAGGCTTCAACGTAAATCTAAAGCAACCATATCTTGTTCCATATCCAGGCTTCAACGTAAATCTAAAACATCCATATCCTGTTCCATATCTAGGCTTCAACGTAAATCTAAAGCAACTATATCCTGTTCCATATCCAGGCTTCAATGTAAATCAAAAACATCCATATCCTGTTCCATATACAGGCTTCAACGTAAATCTATAACAAATTAACCATATTCTGTTCAATATCCAGGTTTCAACATAAATCAAAAACGTCCATATCCTGTTCCATATCCAAGCTTCAACGTAAATCTAAAGCAACCATATCCTGTTCCATATCCAGGCTTCAACGTAAATCTAAAGCAACCATATTCTGTTCCATATCCAGGCTTCAACGTAAAATAAAAAAGACAACCATATTCTGTTCTTAAGTTAGGCTTCAACGTAAATCTTGAGCAACCATATTCTGTTCTTTAGTTAGGTTTCAACATAAATCAAAAGCAATTAACTCCGTTCTTGGCACAGGCTTAATTGCAAATTAAAAGCATCCATATCCTGTTCGTAAGTTACTAGGCTCAACGTAAGTCAAAAGCACCATGCCTTGTTCTTTACCATGGTTTCAATGCAAATGAAAAGCAACCATATCATGTTCTTTAGTTAGACTTCAACGTTAATCAAAAGCAACTATATCCTGTTCATTATCGAGGCTTCAAAGTGAACCAGAAGCAACCATATCTTGTTCCATATCCAAGCTTCAATGCACAATCAAAACAACCTTATCGAGGCTTCTTGGTTCTTTTCCATAATGATAAATATTACTTGCTTCAACTTCTTACAAGGGCAAACTAACTTTGATTTTAAATTATAAAAGTCGGGACAAAACAAAGCAGAACGATTATATACTTGATCAGAACTTCTCTTCTCGGTATATTTTCTGATCACGATATTTTTTATCAATGTTGATTATTCATGTGAAATTGTGGGGATGACTGGCCGATCTCGAGAATTACAACTCATTCAACAAATCTAACTGTATATAAATTCAATATTCAGTAAACTTGTCGCAGTACTTATGATCAGACCACATGAAAAAGTATTGTTCGGGGTGTCATGCACAAAATGTCTATACGTCGCTAAAGGACGGTAGGGATATTTTCAATGGCTTTTAAACTCTCTTTTGACGAATATGAAACGATGAAACTCCAAACATCATCCGAGGGTGGGCGTTTATGGAAACAAAATGTTAAACAAGGAAACAATATTATTTGGCCTCAGATGAATATCACTACAAACTTGTACACATGACACTTAAAACTTCGGATGTTTAAGGCCAGATTTAAGTAGCAAATTTAATCGACTTCCGCTGTAGATATACTCTTGGCTAATTTATTAAATTTTATGTTCACACTTTTTTCCTGTACATTTAATGTCATTACTCATACTTGGCGTGCCAAAAAACAAAATCATGTTTTTGATAGAAATTTTAATATAAAATAATCAGGTTTATTTTGACCATAGATCGACCCGGGAAATATAATGAAACAGCTCGATAATGAAACAGAAATGTATAATAGTAATCTGAAGAAAATTGCTTACTGAATATCCACTGTGCAAGTCTAAATACGAGGTCGAAATTGTCTAGCTCTGTGAGAGAATGTTGTTAAACCGCCACTTCGTCGCGTGTTCTCTGACCTTGAACGTCCTTGATTCTTAAAAATATACCGAATCACCCTATTAGAAGTAACTTAGATCGTGAAAAGACTGAAAAAAAATCTTTTCATTTAGAATTAAATCTAAGCAGCTGTGTCATTGTCTATCATCGTAAATGAATGAAATGAGGTGATTAGGTATACGTCAATGACAAATCAATCAAACGATACACACACAAACAAACAAACAAACAAACAAACAAACAAACAACACACACTAAGATATCTGATCTGCTTGTAATAATGACACATGTTGAAAGGTTGAAATGGCTTCTAATTTCTAGATTAGCTATTGTTCATAAAGGAAATAAATTTAAAATTAAATGTAGTAACCGTAAAATCTGATATCACTACACATCATGTATGGCTATGGGCCAAATGAGTATTCGTTTGCTATTAATACACTAAAGTCACGTGTTTCAAGAAGTATACTGAAATATAAAACAATGCAATAGAAATGTAAGCTTTCGATATCCAGGCTTCAACTAAACCAAAACATCCATATTCTGTTCCATATCCAGGCTTCAACGTTAATAAAAATATCCAGATCCTGTTCCATATCCAAGGCTTCAACGTTAATCAAAACATCCATATCCTGTTCCATATCCAGGCTTCAGCGTAAATCTATAGCAACCATATCCTGTTCCATATCCAGGCTTCAACATAAATCTAAAACATCCATATCCTGTTCCATATCCAGGCTTCAACGTAAATCTAAAGCAACCATATCTTGTTCCATATCCAGGCTTCAACGTAAATCTAAAACATACATATCCTGTTCCATATCTAGGCTTCAACGTAAATCTAAAGCAACTATATCCTGTTCCATATCCAGGCTTCTATGTAAATCAAAAACATCCATATCCTGTTCCATATACAGGCTTCAACGTAAATCTATAGCAAATTAACCATATTCTGTTCAATATCCAGGTTTCAACATAAATCAAAAACGTCCATATCCTGTTCCATATCCAAGCTTCAACGTAAATCTAAAGCAACCATATCCTGTTCCATATCCAGGTTTCAACGTAAATCTAAAGCAACCATATTCTGTTCCATATCCAGGCTTCAACGTAAAATAAAAAAGACAACCATATTCTGTTCTTAAGTTAGGCTTCAACGTAAATCTTGAGCAACCATATTCTGTTCTTTAGTTAGGTCACAATCAAAACAACCTTATCGAGGCTTCTTGGTTCTTTTCCATAATGATAAATATTACTTGCTTCAATTTCGTACAAGGGCAAACTTACTTTGATTTTAAATTATAAAAGTCGGGACAAAAGAAAGCAGAACGATTATATACTTGATCAGAACTTTCTTCTCGGTATATTTTCTGATCACGATATTTTTATCAATGTTGATTATTCATGTGAAATTGTGGGGATGACTGGCCGATCTCGAGAATTACAACTCATTCAACAAATCTAACTGTATATAAATTCAATATTCAGTAAACTTGTCGCAGTACTTATGATCAGACCACATGAAAAGTATTGTTCGGGGTGTCATGCAAAATGTCTATACGTCGCTAAAGGACGGTAGGATATTTTCAATGGCTTTTAAACTCTCTTTTGACGAATATGAAACGATGAAACTCCAAACATCATCCGAGGGTGGGCGTTTATGGAAACAAAATGTTAAACAAGGAAACAATATTATTTGGCCTCAGATGAATATCACTACAAACTTGTACACATGACACTTAAAACTTCGGATGTTTAAGGCCAGATTTAAGTAGCAAATTTAATCGACTTCCGCTGTAGATATACTCTTGGCTAATTTATTAAATTTTATGTTCACACTTTTTTCCTGTACATTTAATGTCATTACTCATACTTGGCGTGCCAAAAAACAAAATCATGTTTTTGATAGAAATTTTAATATAAAATAATCAGGTTTATTTTGACCATAGATCGACCCGGGAAATATAATGAAACAGCTCGATAATGAAACAGAAATGTATAATAGTAATCTGAAGAAAATTGCTTACTGAATATCCACTGTGCAAGTCTAAATACGAGGTCGAAATTGTCTAGCTCTGTGAGAGAATGTTGTTAAACCGCCACTTCGTCGCGTGTTCTCTGACCTTGAACGTCCTTGATTCTTAAAAATATACCGAATCACCCTATTAGAAGTAACTTAGATCGTGAAAAGACTGAAAAAATCTTTTCATTTAGAATTAAATCTAAGCAGCTGTGTCATTGTCTATCATCGTAAATGAATGAAATGAGGTGATTAGGTATACGTCAATGACAAATCAATCAAACGATCACACACACAAACAAACAAACAAACAAACAAACAAACAAACACACACACTAAGATATCTGATCTGCTTGTAATAATGACACATGTTGAAAGGTTGAAATGGCTTCTAATTTCTAGATTAGCTATTGTTTTCAACATAAATCAAAAGCAATTAACTCCGTTCTTGGCACAGGCTTAATTGCAAATTAAAAGCATCCATATCCTGTTCGTAAGTTACTAGGCTCAACGTAAGTCAAAAGCACCATGCCTTGTTCTTTACCATGGTTTCAATGCAAATGAAAAGCAACCATATCCTGTTCTTTAGTTAGACTTCAACGTTAATCAAAAGCAACTATATCCTGTTCATTATCGAGGCTTCAAAGTGAACCAGAAGCAACCATATCTTGTTCCATATCCAAGCTTCAATGCACAATTAAAAACAACCTTATCGAGGCTTCTTGGTTCTTTTCCATAATGATAAATATTACTTGCTTCAATTTCGTACAAGGGCAAACTTACTTTGATTTTAAATTATAAAAGTCGGGACAAAACAAAGCAGAACGATTATATACTTGATCAGAACTTCTCTTCTCGGTATATTTTCTGATCACGATATTTTTTATCAATGTTGATTATTCATGTGAAATTGTGGGGATGACTGGCCGATCTCGAGAATTACAACAAATTGAACTGTATTTAAATTCAATATTCAGTAAACTTGTCGCAGTACTTATGATCAGACCACATGAAAAAGTATTGTTCGGGGTGTCATGCACAAAATGTCTATACGTCGCTAAAGGACGGTAGGGATATTTTCAATGGCTTTTTAAACTCTCTCTTTTTGACGAATATGAAACGATGAAACTCCAAACATCATCCCGAGGGTGGGCGTTTATGGAAACAAAATGTTAAACAAGGAAACAATATTATTTGGCCTCAGATGAATATCACTACAAACTTGTACACATGACACTTAAAACTTCGGATGTTTAAGGCCAGATTTAAGTAGCAAATTTAATCGACTTCCGCTGTAGATATACTCTTGGCTAATTTATTAAATTTTATGTTCACACTTTTTCCTGTACATTTAATGTCATTACTCATACTTGGCGTGCCAAAAACAAAATCATGTTTTGATAGAAATTTTAATATAAAATAATCAGGTTTATTTTGACCATAGATCGACCCGGGAAATATAATGAAACAGCTCGATAATGAAACAGAAATGTATAATAGTAATCTGAAGAAAATTGCTTACTGAATATCCACTGTGCAAGTCTAAATACGAGGTCGAAATTGTCTAGCTCTGTGAGAGAATGTTGTTAAACCGCCACTTCGTCGCGTGTTCTCTGACCTTGAACGTCCTTGATTCTTAAAATATACCGAATCACCCTATTAGAAGTAACTTAGATCGTGAAAAGACTGAAAAATAATCTTTTCATTTAGAATTAAATCTAAGCAGCTGTGTCATTGTCTATCATCGTAAATGAATGAAATGAGGTGATTAGGTATACGTCAATGACAAATCAATCAAACGATACACACACAAACAAACAAACAAACAAACAAACAAACAAACAAACACACACACTAAGATATCTGATCTGCTTGTAATAATGACACATGTTGAAAGGTTGAAATGGCTTCTAATTTCTAGATTAGCTATTGTTCATAAAGGAAATAAATTTAAAATTAAATGTAGTAACCGTAAAATCTGATATCACTACACATCATGTATGGCTATGGGCCAAATGAGTATTCGTTTGCTATTAATACACTAAAGTCACGTGTTTCAAGAAGTATACTGAAATATAAAACAATGCAATAGAAATGTAAGCTTTCGATATCTTCGAGCATAAAATATAACATCAGCATCAGTTTCTTTTGTTGGAGCTGAGTAGGTAGACGTAGACTTAGGGACATTACTCCTAAAAATTTCAATACCGTTTGCGTGAGCCATTTTCATTAAAATATTTCAAGCTTCTAAGTTGCACTGATTATTTTACTTCTGTTTCATAAGAGTGCTTAAAAAAACATTGATTTAACTAACAATTACAAACGCATTATTGATTTCAACATGTGTGTGTGTGTGTGTGTGTGTGTGTGTGTAAATTTTTCTGTATTGTAACATTGTATGTTTATAGTTTTTGGGTGTTTGCAGAAAATATCAGAAGAAGAATTTTATTTCCCTATCATGGGACCACTAAGCGAATGAGCATTTAACATGACAAAGAGAAGCGAAAGATACCAATTTGGGAAAGGGATATACAAAGTCAAACTCATAATTCGAAAACGAACAGAAACACACATGTATGTTTTCTCCCTTACAGATGGAAAGGGTGAATGGGTACATACAAATTAACTAAATGAAACTTTGCTTATTTAAAAAAAAATGTCCTAAAATTATTGAGATGTAAACTTAACAATGACAATTTATGCTCAGACGACTTTTTGGAACCAGCTAACACTTTTGTGATCAACATTTATGTAGAGATCCTTTTGGAACAGAAATGACGAAGGTTGAGCAAAGATGATATGTTAATATCCTTTTGAATGTTTTATAATGTATAAATGAAAATAATCAGTCTAGTAAAAATTACTCTAAGCTACATAACATATGACATATAAATTAAATTTTGTTTGACAAAGTGATACTTCAACGTTCTTGAGTTTAACTTCCGAGGTATCTGCCGTTTACAAAAATCAATACCGTATATGGTGTTTCACATATGATGCATTTTATAGCCTGTAATTTAATCGAGATGAGAGTTGATTTGCTACGCGATAAAAAGAAATATCAACAATCGATAGGAAAACACGTGCTTAAGTGCATAACGCAATGATTATATCCAGACAACACCGGAAACGGTTGAATTAGGAAGCGGAAATGTAATCTCTAAACCTCTTCAATGTAAACGAGAAATAGACACATAATCACAAATTTTCCTGTTAAGTAAATGTTTGAAGTTAAGCATGATAAACACATTTACAAATTTCAGATTAGGTTGAAACAATTCTACAGTGAAGGTAAGATCTGAATAGTGGTCATATTTCAGTTCACTTTTTCTTTCTCGTAGTCTGGGATTTCATATAAATCGCGATCTTAAAGTTAAAGCAAGTAATATCTTACTAAAAGCCATGTTTGCATCTATTGATTAACATAAAAACAAAACAAAATTAACAAAAAATACCGAACTCCAATGTAGATTAAAAACGGGGTCATATTTTCATCTTATGATTAACATAGCAAAAATGAATTAATAACAAAAATACCGAACTCCAATGTAGATTGAAAAAGGGGAGTCCATAAAATATGACCAATGAAACGAATGGAAAGCAACTGAACGTAATATTCCTTAAAGGCAGTTTCCGACGAAAATGGTGTAAAGATTGATTTTTAGATCTAAAGTTGAACATCCGACAATATTAATACCTTTCATGTTTTGCTTTAAAATACGAACATCTTAATTGTTTAGCTTAGTACTGGTAATCTAGTTCTAACACCAGACACTTGATAATGTCTTTTGGTTTTTGTGTCGTTGGTCTGCTGTCTAATTGACCCAGGGGAATGTAACAGTTCCACGGTTCCATATAAGAGCGGCTTGTAAATATAATGATTAAGAATATAACACAATGTTGACTGCTGTACCCCAATTTTGACATTTTTACCTGTTATGTCTGTTTTGTTCACACATTGTTGTTATTATAATGGAAGTCTATGCGACTGTCATACAAGTGAGAGGTTTAGCTAGCTATAAAACCAGGTTTAATCCACCATTTTCTACATAACGAAATGTCTGTACCAAGTCGGGAATATTACAGTTGTTTTCCATTCGTTTGATGTGTTCGAGATTTTGATTTTCCATTTGATAAGAGACTTTCCGTTTTGAATTTTCCCTGGAGCTCGGTATTTTTGTTCACATTTGAGACATTTTGGGACATATTTTTGAGGCATTAAGACAGATTTACAAAACATTATATGACATGCAAGTAAACTTTTACTCGCCGTCGTTTTCTTTAGTCATCACATGGGACATGTTGTCTAGCATTTAAAAGAAGAAAAAGAAAATAATTAAGATTTGTTTAAATACTTTTTGTAAATGTTACTTACTTGCATTATTTATTGTTTATTTGTGTTATTCGTATATTTGTCTGCTTACCCTTCCGGAGCACCTGAGATCACCCCAGTTTTGGTGGGGTTCGTGTTGCTTAGTCTTTAGTTTTCTATGTTGTGTCATCTGTACTATTATTTGTCTGTTTGTCTTTTTATTTTTGGCCATGGCGTTGTCAGTTTGTTTTCGATCTATGAGTTTGACTGTCCCTCTGGTATCTTTCGTCCCTTTTTGTAGCAATCCGAATATTTGGATTTCACACTAACAAAAATCGTATCTTATCTTAATACCCCTTTTCGCATTTCCATAGAGATGAGACAATTAAGAATAAACATGCAATTTATTAAATGTTATCAATGTGAGAAAAAACAGGAAGTCTTGGCTGAATTCAATTGACGATTAGGGATTAAACATACAATTCATTAACTGTTCTTAAAGTGTGAAGAAAGCAGGAAGTCTTCGCTGCTCAATTTTTATACATTTTAGTGTTCCACGTCAGAGAAATACGCGTATTGGTTTGGTTTGTATTGCTCAATCGTTGGTTGCATGCCATAGTGTTTGAGAACTTGTTTGTCTTGTTTTACATTAATTGTTACACGATGAGCATGGCATTGTTTTTTTCGACTTGTGTTTTATTTTCATTAGCTCGATTTTATCTTCTCTCTCTTTTAGCGATCAGTACTTGACTAAAGCTATTTAGTACCACATTGTTCAAAGTTGGAGAGTCAAGGAGTTCACATCTTAAATAAAAAATAATTTCGGGGCCTATTATAGCTTGCGATACGCTATGGGTTTTCTCATTGATTGGCTGTACGGTGACCATGCATTAGTTGCTAACTTCTACGTCATTTGCTCTCTGATGGAGAGTTGTCTCATTGGCAATTAAACCACATTTTCCAAATGGTGAAGTTGAAATCATCCCTTCGTAAATTTTACGGACGCCATCACGAGTTGGTTGACCGTTATGGAAGAACCGTTTCACAGATGATATCGGATATGTTCCTTATGTCGTAACTACAATACCCTTCTCTTTTCACGAATGTGACCTACCGAATTAGACTATTTACCGGATTTGTAATAACATAAGCAACACGACGGGTGCCATATGTGGAGCAGGGTCTGCTTACCCCTCCGGAGCACCTGAGATCACCCCCAGGTTTTGGTGGGGTTCGTGTTGCTTAGTCTTTACTTTTCTATGTTGTGTCTTCTGTACTATTATTTGTCTGTTTGTCTTTATTTTTAGCCATGGCGTCGTCATTTATTTTCAATCTGTGAGTTTGACTGTCCCTCTGGTATCTTTCGTCCCTCTTTTATTTTTATAAAGATATATCTAAAATAAATTGTCTTGCGTTCTTGAAGTAAAATAAATTTTTGGAAGTAACATTTGTGTATCGTCGAACAATTTTGAATAATTTACAAAACTGACAGTAGCATTGATCCGTTTATAAACTTTATCTACAATTTAAGATGTTTTACAATTCTTAGTTTCATGCAATTACAAACAGCTGATCTAGAACTGATTACTAATTCTAGTCTAAATCACAAACTGATCTTTTATGCTCTGCAGCGAGTTTTAATATGAGGTGCTCCCACAGCTAAGGAGGATATAATTATATTTAAAAACCTGGTACGTCTACTAACCGATGAGATAGCATCGATCGGTTGTCATTGGATGGTAAATTAACTTAATCCCCGACTGTATTTATTTCTGTTTTTTACATATCTATTACTTGCATGATCGATAAGGCATCTAATGAAAGGGCATAAACTATGTCCTAAATAAGAAGTTGATCCAACAAGACCGATGGGTAGTAAAATGTGAGGGTCTTCATGGGGTTTACAGAATAAAGAATAATGGGCAAAATGTACAGAAACATCAACCAAAAATATAAAGAATAGAGAAAAAAAGGATAAAAAAAGAGAATAATTGACAAAAGAGAAAAAGGATATAAGAAATTATAGAATACAGGAACTATGGACCTCAAATATTACAGTCACTTGATTTCTAGCAGAGTCTTTTTTGATCAATAAATGTAATGTTACTTCTACAAACTAAAACATTTTAAAGTTAGGGTGTAGTAAAAGAAGTAAGACCGTGCTTCATATTCCACAACAACTTTGATATACTATTTTGTAGCGTTTCCTGGACTTTTCTTTTTAGTAAAGACCATCGGTCCTAAGTCAGGAGCCTGTCATTCAATTGGTGTCGTTTGTTGGTGTATATCATATTTGTTTAGCATTAATTGTTTGAACATAACTCAGGCTGATAGTTTTCTAGTTTGAAGTGTTTTACATTTTTCATGTCGGGTCCTTTAATAGCTTGCTATGCGGTATGAGTTTTGTTCATCGTTGAAGGTCGTACGATGACCTATACGGAAAGAGAGATACCAGGTAAGGGCATCAAGACAATTTAGATATTATTCAAAGTCAACAGAAAATAGATTTTTTATGATCAGTTTTGCATAGATTTAAAAGATTAATCATCAGCGTAATGATTTATGCACACTTACGTGACATGTATGTCAAACAAATATCGGTTTGTGGCGATGAATGAATATTCTCTCTGGTTACCTTTCGAAAGTCGGGTGGATGATTTTAGCTGGAACTCAGTAGCTAATGGCCTATACATTTCGAAAGGAATTAATACTGAACCTTGTCTATCAGTAGCTCGTACTCAATACAAGAAGTTTTTACATTTTTGCTTCATTGTACAGATATAGTGTTCGACTTAAGATACTACAAACTGGGCTACTAAATGCATATCTTCAGGGCCTAAAATAGCAGCTATAGTAAAACCATGGACTTCTAGCCCTGGAAAAGATTTTTCTACACATCCAATATTATTTTACATTGCCGTTGAGTAATTAATTGGTCGAGAGATTCTGGTTGATAATAATTCAGAAATACTACAATGATATGAATAGTGTATAGATTTTCTATCTTAGTGATAGCTGCCACCAATGTGAAGAAATTTGTATGCCTTCAATTGAATTCAGTGATCATTGTTTTCATGTCTTAAAATGTATGTCATTGTACCAAATTTCATTTTTCTCTATAGGGACATATTGCCCACGACGACACGAAACGATTTTGCTTTAAGTACTATTAGATGTTCAATTACATTTCCAAGTTCCAAAGCTTAATGCAAGTTTTGGCTTTCATTTCATCCCTTTTATTATATAAATCATCGCTAGAAATATTTTAATTAACCAATATTTCCCCTAGTTATACTGGCTTGGGACTATAATCATAGTTAATGTTGTATCTAATTTTTGTCAATAATTACACATTGGTAACACGTGGTATTGAATAAAACATCTATTACAGCCAGTACATATTGAGCTTCATTCAATACGTTTACACGTACTCTTTTCGCTATTAGGTTTTAATTAAGCAATATTTCCCCTAATTATACTGCGATGGGACTATAACATTTGTTAATATTCATTTTTATAGTTTTCCATTATTTTACAAATGTACCACTTAAATATTAGTATTAAATAAACTTTTTTTCACAGCTAGTTACAGTAATTGATCTTGAATTCATTACAGTTACGCTTCATTTGGGTTTTATCTTTATTTGTTTTAATCAACTAATATATCCCTTATTTATACTGCGTTTGGGACTAAGATGTTTGTTAATCGGAATTATTTTTGTTTCATTTTCAATTATGATACGAATGTAACATGTGGTATCGAATAAACTTTTATTTACATAAAAAAATATTCGTACATTGTAGGAAAATATAACATTTATTTGTACGAGCTTTAAAAACATGCAGAGAGAAAAGCGAGGCTTGTCGTATTCTGATGTACGAACATATACGCTTAAAATCATAGTTGTTTTACTTCCCAAAAGTTGAATTTGTTTTTGAAGGAAATCAACACGACTTAAAGTGACTCTTATTGGGATCTAAACGTGACGCGGGATTGTTCGACTTTTTGTAAGCGTAACACGTGAAAGTCAAATTATTTTGCGTGAAAACGGGAAACGAAGTCGGACGGGACACGTGAAATTACAAGCGCTATTATTGCAATGATAAGCGGGATACGGAATTCTGACAAAACAGTAACTTAGCGGGATCCGGGATCAGACCCCCTTAAACGCGGACCGCAATGATGACCCCAAATTGAACTGTGAGGTAAACAGTAATTTTAATATAACTGTTCGCTTGCAACAGAAGCAATATATCAATAGACTGTAAACGTATAATATACGCTTATCTCATATTGTTTTCTGAACACCTGTAGATGTAAAGTAGAAAGGTCAATTGCAGGATCAAGTTTTTCAAAGCGTATCTTCAATTCAATACATTACAAACAGTTCGCTTTTATATTTTATTTAACCACTGTTTACGCTATTTAAAAAAAATCAGTGGAAAATCCAATGACAAAATTATCACCCATGCAAACACTGGTCATTTTCAAGTACGATAATCTAACTCAGACTCGGAAATCAACCAATCGAAATACTGGATTTGGTACCGGTGTTTAAAGCATACAACTTTTACTTCGATTACTGAGTAAAGTTATATGATTGAATGGCCAGCACTCTTTCGTATACATGTATCTAGGCAGCCATTTTAATTGGTGTTGTTTCCCATTGTAAAAAACTAAAATTGAAAAAAAGTCGGTGATTGGAAAATGGATTTTAAGCACAATAGTAAAAAGTAAAATAACAAAAATACCGAACTCCAACGTAAATATAAAACAGAAAGTCCCTTATCAAATGGCAAAATCAAAAGCTCAAACACACCAAACGAATGGAAAACAACTGTCATATTCCTGATTTTGTACAGGCATTTCCTTATGTAGAAAATAATGGATTAAACCTGGTTTTATAGCTAGCTAAACCTCTCACTTGTATGACAGTCGTATATAATGGATACACAATATATGCAAGAGTTACCTCCCTTTTATCGCATTTGTGGAGGTCTTGGTGCACAAATTCCTTCTTAAATCACCAAAATTCAATTTGTTATACTGACCGCTTGACTTAAGAAAAAGTTGTTTTCTCAACAATTCTAATTTCTTTTAGCTTTCCTTGATTCAAAATTATGATCTAGTAAGGATCTTTTATCAAATTTGTACCGCATGTTTCAAGTTGGTTAATCAAACAGGAAAATCAGCCATTTATCCCGCCGAAATGGCAGCCAAGGGAAATAATCCAGACTCAAATTATCTTAGTAGAAACCAATTTTTCTTCATTGTTGACGGCCGTACGGTGACCTATAGTTGTTAATTTCTGTGTCATTTGGTCTCTTGTGGAGAGTTGTCTCTTTGGCAATCATACCACATCTTCTTATTTCTATATTATACGTAGTTGAAACTCCTTCTACTTACAGCAAGTGTACCAATATATCCATCTCCTTTTAAGGTCAAAATATACACGTGTTAACTGTCACAGGAATTATCGATGAACAAAATTAGGGTTGGTTGGTGATAGCTTTTTTAAAAATATTTTACTTTTTTAATGACAAAGAACTGATATGGTGAATCAATTCATTGATATCAATGCATACAAAAAACTAAACTATCCCATATGATATATATATCCAAAAATTAAAGGATTATCTTATTCAACTTTCGTATTCCATGGTATTTGCCAAATCATACGTCATATTGCACGAAATAGATACTTAGGTGTGTGTGTCAATTAGGGAATTTCGGTGTTGATTGGTGATCTCTGGTGTTCTCTATCAAATAAGGGGTCTACGATGGGGTTTACAGAATAGAGAATAAAGGCCAAACAAGAACAGAATAAAGACGAAAAAAAGAATAGGCCAAAATATAAAGAAAAGAGAAAAACGGGCAAAATAGAGAAAAAAAAAAGAAGAGAAAAATGGTCTTGAAAAATTAAAGAATAACAAAATGAAGGATCCCCAACATTGCAGACCCTCCAAATGAGAATGTGTTATCAATTTGAGGCTAATTTGAGATTTTCATTAAGTATAGAAACTTGACTATTGTGAGATAAAATTTTGGAAACCTATAGATGTTTTTTTTATTGGGTGTCTGTCTCATTGACAAATATTCCACATCCCCTACTATACATACTTTAAGAGATATCTACTATTCTTGTAAAAATCTCTCTTTAATATATATATATATATTAGTTCGCAATTCGAGGCTGATTACAGCTATGCATGTAGTATATCAGACACTTTTTTTTTATAGTTACGTACGGAAACATATCGTTGCATGCATGATTTTTTGGCATCGGGTTGCTGTCTGAATGACGTTTATCCCAAGTCTCCTTTAATACTCACTTTTAGAGATACCTACTTTTCTTGTAAAATTCCTATATCTATAATTATCTTGCAAAACGCCAGTCAGCAAAAGACGGAATTTCTAACAGTGCATGCACACTCCGGAAAGGTGACCTTAATATAAAATCATACTAGAACCCATTAATCTTTTATTCTAGGATTTAATGACTGTAGCAGAAGGGTAGCATGCAATCCTCATGGATTGTAAAGTTCAGTTATAATCTAGAAAGTCAATATTTCTTGTTAAAATTAGTAAAACAATCAATATTTGCACATGTCGCTTTTGGTCCATAACATCACTGTTCTCTGAGAGTTTTATCTCATCGATATCAATATTAGATGTTGTAAAATCTAATTTGATAACGAACACGTGTAAAACACTCTAATGTATTTTAACAAATTACTTGAATTCATCCGATCTATTTCGGAATGGGTTTATATCTTTGTTTTACAAATGTAGTTTTATCCCTACAATCAATAGTGCGTCATTTAGCAGAAAATAATTCAGCGTTAGATGTTATCTCCCATTTCAAAGAATACTCTGTTTAAATTGAAATCAACGGAATAATTTGTATGTGTTGAAATACGATATCAATGACGATTGCATTGTAATCTACTTTAAAGAGATAGTCTTAATGACTATCTGAACAAACACGGAAGCGTCTTTACAATTAAGTGCTCAGTGTGTTGATTATTTCATTGTTAATTCCTGGTGCAAATGACTGAAGTTTGTTGCAGGAAATTTCTTTGTTGACACGTGATTTACAATAAAAACATGGCGTCGGGTCTGATCGGAACTTTTCTTAAATCTAAATATCAGGTCAAGATTCTAAAGAAAGCAGATAATAACATAGTTACCCTGCAAACCGAACCCAAAAATAAGAGATTTATCTATATAAAAATCCTTTTAACTGCGTCATTTTAATAAATAAAGTATTGCGTATTTTGCCAATCAGCTTTTGGTTGTAATAGACCACTTTCGAGTTTGTCCGTCACCGGAAAAAACTCGTCAATTATGCGCGCCTTTATGACGTCATTTACCAGATAGAGGGGATCGCCTGTATCCCTGCACTATTAATGTTCATCAAGCGTCTTAGTGATCGTCATTGTGCCGGAAAAACTAGAAATAATATTTGTTCCGTAGGTACCTAATCACAATTCCCTTATGATAGCAGTGCTGAATATCTTTTATAAGAATTTAATTTGCCGAATAATTCTTGCAATATAGCATTATCATTTTCCCACCAATCGCTCAACAAAGGAACGGAAGTGACGACGCCCCTAAACACACGATTATTGATGTTCACTAAAACCAAAGTTTTTGACGGATTTGCAACGAACTCGAAAGTTGTCTATTAATTTTTGTACAATCTGAACAGCAAGCAGACTTAGAACAAAGAAACATCACAATGTTGGCCTTTCACATAGCAGAAGAAAGCAAATGAACACGAACCATACAATAAAACAATTCTGAGGTTCATAAATGATTTGACGAGATGATGTATGATTGCCAATTCATCAGACACAAAATGACGAGAGTATTATCAGTTATAGGGTACTGCACGGTCTTCAACAATAAGCACAAACCAAACCCTTTAAGTAAGCTGTAAAAGGCCCCGACATGACGAAATGCAAAACAATTTAAAGTAGAAAACCAACGGACTGGTTTATGCTAAATACTATAAACGAAAAACAAATGGTACAGACAACTAAGGACGAATACCACTGAATTACAGGCGCCTGGCTTTGAACAGGCACATAAAGAATGTAGCGGGTTAAACTCATCAAATACAAAAACCAGACAAAAGGACAAACACACAAGGCACCGATTTAAGAGTACAGCAGCAGGGGCGGATCCAGTCATTTTAAAAGGGGGTTCCCAACCCAGAATAAAGGGGGGGTTCCAACTATATGTCCCCATTCAAATGCATTGATCGTCCAAAAAGGAGGGTTCCAACCCCGGAACCCCTCTGGATCCGCCACTGCAGCAGTAACTGAAAACTAGTTCAAATAAACTCATCATAGATACCAGGATTAAAAAAATTACGCTAGACTCGCGTTTCGTCTACAACAGACTCATCAGTGCCGCTTGAAACAATAAGTTAAAAAGGCCAAATAAAATATCAAGTTGAAGAACATTGAGGACCCAAAATTCCGAAAAGTTTTGCCAAATAGAGCTAATGTAATATATCCCTTCAGTTAAAAAAACTTGCTGAAGCCCGCCTCCGGGTGTGGGATTTTCTCGCTGGGTTGAAGACCCATTGGTGGCCTTGAGCTGTTTTCTGCTCTTTGGTCGGGTTGTTGTCTCTTTGACACATTCCCCCTTTCCCTTCTCATTTTTATTAGTATGTCGAAAATTTCAAAGTTTAAAAAACAGTTAATTTATAAACCCATTCCTACAAATATATATGAATAAACGGTGTAATCTCGAACTAAAATACCAATTCAATGGATTTAGTGAAAAGGAGTTATAAACAGTCTGAGAAAGTACAGCATTGTGTTACCCTAAGAATTCAGTCGTTATATTCCGCTGATCTACGACGGCTATACATTAAGCCTTAAGTAAATGAAAAATCGTCATTCAATCATTCGGAATTAGCTCGGGACTTATTAATATATCTCAATAACAATAAACAGCCAGCTGATTGGTTGTCTCTCCGTTCGTATTGGCAAACGCATGAGACCGAATTTCGTGTACACGATACGAGTTGATTGCCAATGAGAACACTTCCCACTAGAGACAAAATATCGTAGATGTAAGCAAGTATAGATCGCCGTACGACATCCGTCATTGAGCATAACCCCAAATCGTACAGCATAGTCCCCCACGTGACAAAATGTAAAACAGTTCAAACTAGAATACCAACGGCCTCATTTATGTACAAAACAATTACCAAAAAACATATATGATAGACAGCAACCAACTACCACCACTGAATTACAGGCTCCTTACTTAGGACAGGCACATACAGAATGTGGCGGGACTGAACATGTTTGCGAACACTCAACACTGACATAACCTTGTAAGACTACGCTCAAGAACAAAGTTTGCACAGCACAGAGTGTAAAACGTTTGAGAGCTTAAAAAACAAAATGGTCTTACTACGGCCAAACGGTATTAACTTTTATCAGAAGGAGTTGCAGTCTGATTACAATACGGATTCTATTTGCACGCTTTGCCTACAAGGATCTAACAACACTCAGTTCCTTTTTTTTTTGTTCCGTTACTTATTACATCAGCCAATTTAAGCCTTCAAATTTTTGAAGGTGTATCATTTCGACAAAACCAGAGGACTCCGAAATGAAAGCATCGAGACAGGTGACAGGACGGAAATGAACATCTAGCAATATACGATTATGACCCTCGCAACAGAATTAGTTCATATTATAAACAATACCAGTAAATGATTATACATCCCTTTTATTTACATATTAAGTACATTATGATTAAGCTTTTACATCAAAGGAAACAATGTTTTATTTCATTATCATATTTGGGTTAAGAAATAAATGACGTCATTTATGTAAATTGGTTTACATTATGTTTGTTTTGTCTTTCAGTGATTTAATTAAACCAGAATGTTAAGAACAAAACAGAAAGACTCGTTGGTCTAATTTTGTCATTTGTATATACTGGAGAAGCAGTAATGACAGCTAGATGAATTGGAAAAGGTTTGTTGGAATTGTTTTTCTTTCTTTTAATTCTCTCACTATATTAAGGTGGTACCCAACACCTTGACTAATATAAATTTGGCTCGTTTAATTTTCATAAAATTTTGACAAAATGTTTACTTTGACCCTTTGACAAAAATATAAAAATTTCAAAAAATTTGAACCAACCACTTTATCAGAAAAATTTCATTGGTTATATAGCAGTTTGACAAACACTAATTTTGATCATTGAAAAGCTTAATATTTCCTCAAAACAATACAACGTGATTAAAACGTTTAGCTGATTTTTACAGAGTTATCTCCCTGTAGTGTTAGGTACCACCTTAACAAATTCTAATTCTAATCTTAATTGTCATTAAACTGAATCAGTATGTGATAAACATACACCCAAAAAAATTACAATAATGGCATGAAGTAAAATAAATCATAAATAACAGATCAAGTAAATATAAAATACATGTATATTGTTGGAAAATATAAAATTTATTTGTATGAGCTTTAGAAACAGGTCGAAAAGGAAAGTTTATTTGTTTGAGATGGTGTTTTAATATATAGTTGAAATTTTGTTTGACAGATCAATCAAATTTCGGTTCTAGTTTTGTTTTTCAGTAAAATAAAAATTTCTTAATTTTTCATAAATATTCCGATTGAACGAAACATGATTTTCTTCAATTGCCATTCTTTGGGGATTTTTGGGTGTCAGTGATAATTCAAATCAAACTCAACAGACTGTCTGTCAAACAACAACGGTTATCAAAACCCGGTTTAAAGTTATTTTCAAAATGAATGCTGACTCGTACAGCTTAAGTTCCTTGTCGCTATTTCAATGATAAATAGACATCATTTTTGGACGTGTTGTATTAGCTCTTTTCTGCTAAATAAATCCATCAAAGTGAATTGGCCCACGAAACTGTACTTAAATACTATAAAAAGATTCCTTAAACTAGAAATAGACATGCTACTGTCAATCTAAATAAAATATAGATCCTGTGTCCACGCTTTGCTTTCCCTTTAAGCGAAGCGTGGACACAGATCTGTGTAGTTCAATCAAATTGTGCTGATCTGTTTGTAAACCGAAAAGACGATAAAACAATTAGGACCATCATATGGATAGAAAAGATGAGGGCGAGCTTGTTATTTAAAAAAAATGAAATAAGACCTTGTCCGTTTTGTCAATAAGATTGCGTCACCGAATACACCTAGTCAACTACGACACTCAAACGACACGGCAATGATAATTGAAAAAATAAACTGATGTCAATTTTAATCCAACAAATGTTACCTTGTGTAATTACTTTTTATTTCAAAGGATGAAATCCACCTACATACACAACAGCTGAATTTACAATACTTTTATATGAATAACATAAGTTCTATTGAAATAGTTTCAGTGTACATTGTAGTCAATACAATAGTTGAAAAAATCGCTATTTATTGGAAAGATCAAACATGGAAAACACATATTTCATTCATACCCAAAACAACCTTGGTTGTGGTCTCTTAATTGGTAGCATTCGCGGACAGGGCCAAACCAACGCTGTTAGAATTAATTGGCAGTATTTAGAAACACAAAGACATGAATATGAAATTGTCCTTTGTAAATATGAAAGTTTCCCCCACTTTGCGATTAACAGGCATCGATCAATTGTTTACAGATGCGGATCCAGGATTTTGAAATTTTGAAAGGGGGCGGGCCCCAACTTAGGCAACGTTTGGAGTGGGACATTTAAAAAAAAACTATGCATTAACTATATATGTAGCTCCACAAGGGGGCCCGGGCCCCTGGCCTCCCCTAAATCCACCTCTGGTTCAACTAAACCGGTCCATAATGGCTTTATCACCCATACTTACGGATACTTGTTTTTATTTCTGCATACAATTCTATATGAAATTTGTAATTCGTTGAACACATAATGAAGCTAACTTCCCCATATGCCAATGAAATCTACGCAAGTTACGAAATCCGAAATCCAAGTATAGTAAATGGCCGAAGAAACACGCACAAGTTACTGCACAAAGAAACCCGCACAATTTAATGCCCAAAGATTCCGCACAAGTTTATATTTTATTAATAGAATAAATATAATATTGTAATGTATGATTATAATGTAATTATATCGAAATAGTATTGCTCAAAACTTACTGCTTAGTTGCCATAGCAGGTATTTGCGACCAGCAAATCACCAATTGATGCCGTCGGAACTTAACATAGTGCACTATTGTTTTCTCCTTTCTAATGAAATTGACAGAAAACAACGTCAAATCATACATTTAAAATCTATCACACGTCATCTGCGCTTGCGCGTACGTTATCATAGCATCAATTGCGAATTGATGCCATGACAATTGGTGACGTAATTTAATCAAAATGACCGTTACATTAAAATTTGGTTTATACACAATTTGACAAGCCGTCGCAATCGGCAATCATCGGGTGAATCCGCTATACTCTACTTCTATGGAGGAACGGAATATTCCGAGTTAAGAAGAGTGAAGCCGTCGTTGCAAGAAATACGGACCTGGGACCAGGCCTTTTGCAATTTCACATTCTAAATGAATCAAAATATCCAGTTTAAATATTTTGAATTTATCTAAACAATTTTACATCAAATGCAAAAAATCATTCTTAAGGAGAGTATCTTTCAAGATTTGACAGAGCTAAAAACCACAAACAACTATAATTCTCGTGGGTTTTGATTAAAACCACAAAGAAAGCAAGAATTATAAAACTTGCAATGTATAGAATAATCAACCGGTCATAAATCAAATTTAATCAAATTTATAAATTATTGAGCGATTATAGTAACTGTAAAAGGCTATTCCGGAGGGCGCTACAAAACCGGCATGTGTCAACTATAATTACTGTCAAATAGCTCTTAATGAAAGATAATTCTTCAGTTGTAATCTCGCGAGATCCGAGAACATCTATCAAAATACGGAAGGATTCAATCCATCTATACACTCTTTAGATTGTATATTATTTCGATTGCTCAAAACTGACTGCTTGATTGCCATAGCAACGATCAATATTGAGAAATAATTTAAGAAGAACTACTTAAATATATCACTACATCGTTTTGTTCGGTATTGTCTTGATTCATTGTGAATTTGATTCCGAATAATTGATCTGATAGGTAAATAACCAATAATTCGGGTTCGGCCAGGAAGAACACATATGGAAGTAGTATATATTTCACACAAAATAGTTCCTACGAATAAATGCAATCTTCAAAATAAGTAAAATTCTTGGTTATTTTGGTATGAAATGAAAGCTAAAGGGTATGGAATCACTATTAAACCTTGTATGAAATTGAAATATAAGGGCATATTTTGCCTGTTTCTCAGATCAGAAGTACTTGGTTTTGACCTTTCGCACTTCCATGCACCACTGTGCTCTTATTTGCAATGTGAGTATTATTGAATTTTGCAACACGCACAAGCAAACATATTGTTTTGATTGATTGATTGATTGGTGTTTAACGCCACTTTCAGCACTATTGGTGGAGGAAAACGGTAGGAAAACTGACAACCCTAATCAATTAAGATTGGAGTCGAGCGCACCTCAGGCTGGTAATACAGTAGTTCAACTACTTATACCACTCGGCCACCGCGGCCTCGGTATTGTTTTGACATGAAGTGACTGTCGTATAGATTAAATAATAATAATAGATAAAACGGCTACGTATGCTTGAAAATGTTCAAATTAACACAAAAAGCAAAGTAATCATGAATACGCGGTTTTATATAATACTATAGCTCCAACCAATCACTAAGGTTGCTCTTATTATAATGGAACATATGCCAGGGTTAAAAACTTGATAATTTTTTCAAATGACTGGAGTTATGTCTCTTTTATTAAAAAAAAAAACAAAAAAAAAAACAAAAAACAATAACTATCAAAACGACAGGCTTAGGGGAGGGTGTGGATGGGGGTTACAGAATAGAGAATAATGGGTATAAAATATAAAGAATAGAGAAAAATGGACTGAAAAAATGAAGAATAGAGAATAATGAGGTGCTAAAATATAAAGAATAGAGAATAATGGACAAAAAGTATAAAAAATAGAGAAAAATGGAAAAAAAAATAATAAAGACTACAGAAATGAAGGACCCCATCCACACATAGCTATAAATTTGTCATTCTTAAAAAAAAACTAAGACAAATGAAGTACCATTTCAAAAATGGCAAACAAAAAATTAAAGACTACAGAAATGAAGGACCCCATCCACACATAGCTATTAATTTGTCATTCTTAAAAAAACTAGGACAAATGAAGTACCATTTCAAAAGAGCGCTAGCTAAGAAAGCCAAATAAGTCACTTGTATGTTTCTAAATCACCATATTTGGAAGAAAATCGAAAAATGGTTAAATACTTAGTACGCCATTTTATTCTACAATTAGCGTTGCCAGCTTTAGGGATACAAATCACATAAAATAGAGAACGGAACATGTTTGTTAACTAAAAAAAAAAGGGGAAATGCTTCAAAGCCGTAAATTATATTTTATAAAAGGTCAAGTTGAAATATATTTTTTTTTATTAATTCTGTATATTTACAATTGATAAGGTCATTGGAACAAAAAAAAACCCAGCCATTTTTCTAAAATAGGAAATGATATTAGAAATCTAAGACACGGATTTTGAGCTTGTATCTGCAAAATAAGACTTGTTGGTTGCTGTAAAACTGAAAATGCTAACAACAAAATAGAAAGTTACAAAAATCATTCGAGTTTCCTCCAAATATGATACATTTTTTTCATATTTTCGGCTATTTTTATTATTTGGTACACACATTGCGGTGTGATGAAGCTGTATGCGTAGCTCATTGATTTTTCTTTCTTTCACTCCCTTTATCTTATTGAAATACATGTCCTGTGTCCGTGCTTCGCTTATAAGAATCTGACAACACTCAGTTCTACTTAACCCGAATAATTCAGTCCCTCCCCGTGATCGACTCTCCCACTCGCGAGTTAATGTAGCCATCGTAGAGCAGTGGAATATAACGACTGAATTATTCGGGTTAAGTTCTACTTTCTGTTCTGGTGGTCAGTGAAATTCCGGGTTTTAAATTTTTGAAAGTGTGTACCTTCAGTTGAAAAGCAGAGGATCCCGAAAGGTCTTTTAAAACAGAAAGTAGAATAGAGTGTTGTCAAATCCTTGTAAGCGAGGCGTGGGTACAGGATCTATATTTTGATCAGATTGTAACTACCTCATCTATCGTATATCTAAACAGATGACAAAGAAAAAGCGTCTTAAACATAAACGGTTGTGTTTTAAACATAAACGGTTACGTTTTAAACATAAATGGTTGCGTTTTAAACATAGACGGTTTCGTTTTAAAATTTATACCATATGTATGTAGCTCAAAAGTTTGAAATTACTTGGAATTATTGGAATTTCAGGTGGAATTTTTGTGTAAAAGATGAGAAACAAGAATAAGATAAGCATCAATCTTTTCGATTTATCTGATAACTATGCGCTTATTATACAATAACAAAATATATATGTCTAGAAGTCGCTAATTATGTGACCGACTTAATGTCATAGGTCTAACGGTGTGCAATTAATTGTTCAGAATTCTCGCAGCATTTCCGGCACAGTTGAGTGAAAGGTTCTACTTCAGTGTGTGTCAAAAGCATGATATTTTATTTTCTTTTTCGGTCTATGTCAACAACCAACAATATATAGTATTTATGATATTCACCTGGGGGTTGTGGGTTCTTATTCCCTGTCAGTTAACTATATCCCCTGAGCCATCAAGCGAAACACACATTAATTCCAACTCATGCCAGTTACCACTTACCAAAAAAAAAGCACAAACTTTACTTAATTTAAATCTATGCTGGAAAGCACACAATTTCAAAACACATTCGTTTCTTTTTCAGTACATGCAAAAGCATAATGTTGCTTTATTACAATTTATTCCGAAGCACACTGTTGTTTTATTTTGATTTATTCCAAAAGACATTTGATTAATTTTAAATTATTCCAAATTATACCGTTATTTTATTTAAACTTATTCCAAAACACACGGTTGTTTTAGTTCAATTTATTCGAAAGGACACTGTTGTTTCATTTTAATTTATTCCAAAGCACACTATTGTTTTATTTGAATTTATTCCAAAACACACTTTTTTCATGTCACTTTATCCCAAAAACACACTTTGTTTATTTCAATTTCTTCCAAAACACGCTGTAGTTTTATTTTAACTTATTCCAAAACACGTTGCTTTATTCAAATGTATTCCAAAACAACCTGTTGTAACTATTTCATTCTATTTTTAAAACACGCTATCGTTTTCTTTATCAAATTTAACATCATCAACAACAACAACAACAACAACAACAACAACAACAACAACAACAACAACAACAAACACATACAAAAACCAGCACAATCTTTTTATGTCTATGCACATTTAATGCAAGCAATGCCTATTATAATATTTCTAGATCTATCCATGTTTAAAGCACAAAGTTTTGCTTTTAACTCTGTCTTAGGTTACAACACACACTTGCTTCAATTTTTAATTCATGCATAAAAAAATCCGCAATTTAAAAGTAGCCAATAGTAAAAATGTAGTGTGTGTGTGTGGGGGGGGGGGGGGGACAGGGGTTACACTGACCTCCCCAAGTTATGTATTTATAAACTTATTTCAAAGAAAATTGACAATGTAATTTAACAATTTAAGCACTCAACCTGCTAATGTTTAGAATTAGTGGACTCTACTGGTCTGTCCTTTCTATGAACAGAAGTCCAGACAACAAAGAAAATATAAGACTATACATGTGGGGTTCTAATGTTCAAAGTGTTTGTTTCACATGCTACTAAAAATCGTCTTTGAATTATTAGCTCCAATCGTCAGCCGTTCTGAGATATCTTCCAGAAACCATGCAGTGCTTGTTGATATGATGCGTTGAGAAATCAATGTCTGATGTTTACGTGTACGCGCAATTCACTGACGTTAGACACGTTAATGCAAGCAAATAAACTGGACTAATCGGATTGCCCACATAAATTAGTCAACCATTTCGACACTAAACTTTTTTCTATGAACACTTTTCTATCCAGGGATAAAAACTCTACGCTCCAATCCCCCCTAAAATAATAATAATAAATAAAACATATAAAAACAGAAATAATTTATGTTCTAGTTGGAAAAAAAAATTAAAATGCTGAATAGTAAAAAATGTTCCACCTTTATTTTGAAATTGTTTAATATAGGTTCATTTAGCAATCACATTTTATTAAATTATGTACAAAATATATTTATTTGTATCCAAAAGTGTAGTACTGTTATATTCTTCACTTATAACATACATTATAGATATGTGGTGCAATTACAATAACTTCGGCATTTCCATTATTATAGACTGATATATTTTTTTACATAGTCCTAAAACAGCTCTGGAGAACAATAAACATTGATTCCCTCCCAGCAATGACAGTTGGCTATAGCTAAAAAAGTGATTATAGCCCCGATCATGATAATATTGAACAGCCAATAAATCTAAAGTCAGACAACACGGCGCCATTATACAATTGCTAGAAGATGATCTTTATTTTATTCTTTTAATGTACAATTCCAATTCCAGTGTATTGATATGGAAAAAAGTGGCTATGATATATAGCTCTCGGGATGTAAATTGAGGCACAAGAAGGGGACATTAATACAGTCTTGGAAAGTTCAATGGAGGGGTCAATGTACTTTATCAGAGGATTGGTTATTTTTTTTCAAAATCAAATTTCCGGTATGTCATAATGAAAATATATATCTAAATAAATATGCAATAAGTGTAAGGGTATAGAGCTCTCGAAATGTAAATTGAGGCACAAAAAGGGGACATGGGGTATTTTTGAAAAGTTCAATGGAGGGATTCATGTACTTTATCAGAGGATTGGTTCGTTTTTTAAATCTAATTTCCGGAATGGTATAATGAAAAAACTATATCCAAATAAATATGCATTAAATGGAAGGATATATAGCTCTCGGGATGTAAATTGAGGCTCAAGGAGGGGACAATGAAGAATTAAGAGGAATATCAACAAGATAAGACTTTATGATTGACTGTTTACACATGTAATTATCATTCCAATTTTTTAGTGTATTGATATATGACAAAATTATCCTACACACAGTCTGGCGAAGGGATTCGGTGAGAAGTTCAAATAATTACCAATTTGGTCATAAAACTGGTCGATTGTCTCTATGTAATGCACAGTTCTAATTTCCACTTAGTATATTGATATGATAAAAAATTATTGGTATATACATCGAGGCGCAGACGGGTAATATGGATGACTGAGGGTCAACAAACTTAGTTATTCATTGTTTTTAACAAGTGTTGAAGAAAAGTTAAGTAATAGAATTTGAAGGGCCGACCCATTTTTTGGTAAATTAATTAGTTCATTGTCTAGACATAAGTGGAGTTTAAAAATATCATTGAAAAGTTGATTATAGAGTTAAAAATCAACACGAGCAATTTCCTGTTACGACCATGCATTTTATAAAGACGAACGGAATTTCAAGTGTCACTAATTGTTAGACAGCTTTCTCCTTGCTCATGCTGGACATATAATTCTTTTTGTCCCATAAAAACCATAAAGGATAAGTAAAAACCAGACTTGATTCTATAATTTCTTTTTCTGAAATATTTTTGTCATTTCACTTTATGAAATTATTTTCTTTCAACCATTGAAATTCATTTCATGATTGTCTTTTTCCACATTCTTAATTTTTTAAATGAACGATTCATGATGTTCCCCATTTAAAATTATTGTAAGTACATAGTGGACAAATAGAGCCTCTTGTCAGCGTGGTTTAAGGAGTTGATCTACAGTGAACACTAGTGTTGATAATTAGCATCAATAAAAAAAACCTTCATATCAAATGTGATTACATAAATCTTCAAGCCATTACAAAAAAAACTATTTCATATCATCGACTTTTGATTCCGGAGTGTACAATTTTTCGACAGGTTACCTACCTTGTTGTATGACATTCTGGTACTTGGTCTGGTAAGAGCAACGGAAAGAGGTAAAATTAAGCTTACAGTCGGGTACTTGACCGAGTACCAAATTTCCTCCCACAGAGTAGGTACTAACCTGTCGAAAAATTATAAACTCTAGAGTCAAAAGTCGGTAATATGAAAATAGTTTATTTGATTTGCAATGTTGATCTTGTCGAGTTGTACTTGTGTATAATGGTTTGTCATCTGGTTTGATTAAATGATGTTCATATATAAAACAGCAAGCAAAACAATCGATATATCTTTGTTTGTTTTCCTATATTTTTATATTTGATTTCATAGCGTCTGTTAGCAATTTACAACTTTCTTGACAGGGGTCTGTTTAAGGATGTAGTTTCAGGTTTAGGAATTTTTGTCAGATGTTCGGACTCCTTGGGTTTTTTCCTACGATACAGGGTACACAGCCAAATTTTGCTCACGTGAATTTCACGTGAATCTCATTCACGTGAATTTCACATGAATTTCACGTGAATTTCACATGAATTTCACGTTAATTTCACGTGAAGTGATTTCACGTGAAATTCACGTTAACTTTTCACGTTAATTTCACGTGAAGAGATTTCACGTGAAATTCACATTAAATTTTCACGTGAATTTCACGTGAAATTATTTCACATGAATTTCACGTAAAAAATTTCACGTGAATTTCACGTGAAAAAATATAAATGGTGTCTAAGTTATAAAAAATTAACTGAAAATCAAAAATTTTGTCAACATCTCATACCTTGTATTATATGTATCATATATTCCCTGGGAATCTCAATTTAATTTAAAAATTCTATTTTCACATGAAATTACGTGAATATTTCACGTTAAATTCACGTGAAAATATTCATGTTAAATTCACGTGAAAAATTTCACGTTAAATTCACGTGAACAATTTCACATGAAATTAGCATGAATCAAAACTCCTGTGAAATTTATTTTTCATTTTATCTGAATTAAACCATGAGTTCATAAGAGAAATTTAATTTATTGAGTTAAATTTTTGCAATATGAAAACAAATTCACCTGAATTTTACACAAACGTTTATTTATTTCAATTTTGCAAAATGAATCATTTCAAAGCTGTTATTCTTTGTGTCTCAAGATGTACATAAAGAAGGACATAGAACCAATGTAAATGGTTGATATTTATCCTTTTTAAGCATGAATTATCTCCTTGATAGTGGATTAGATGCAACTACAAAAATATGTTGGGTCTTGAATTATATTTTTATCACTGTTTATATTTATCTCTAGTAGACTCATGAAAATGGAATTTTGTATACATGTGTAACTCTTATTTGAATTTCAAATTCATAGATGCATATATTATAGTGATGGACTAATTGATTTACTAGTAATATTTCTATAATTATTAATTTGTAAATTTAATTACTTTCACACATCTTATGTCTTCTTCACTTTTATACTTTTAAAAATGTGGGAGGTAACCCCAACTTATGAAATAGATTACTGTTACTGTAATAGATTCTTTACTTCCATAATTACAAAGAAAAGAAAGGATAATATATATATATCATTTACTTCCAAACATGAGTTATCTCCCTTTTTTACTGTGCATAAAACTTTTCCTCAAACTTATAAGTCAAGAAAAATTGTGAGCAATTTGAATCGCACATAAGTTTAACATTAGGACATATGAATAAAAACAAGTAAGTATATTTACAGAAAAGAATTTTATATATACTATAGTTAGTCAATAAATGTAAATTTGAATGTTTATCAATTTTTAAGTATATTGAAAGTGCAATATAAAACTGCTATGCTTTCACAAATATCAAAATGTTTGATTCAACGTGCATTATAAAAGTGGTGAATGTTAATAACTTGATCCCTCACCCTAAATAAGGAAGAAATAAATATCATAATATCAGGGTTTATATGTGTATTGACTGGATAGCAATTTATTTGTTTGTATACTTTAAAAATATTCCATACTGTTTTTATAATGTAAAGATTTCTCAATTTTCCTTATGAGTTGATGAGTTGTCCGGGTTTGTCAATCAATGGGGAAAATTTTAACTTAAACATGTAAAAAGCTTTATCTTTATTTAGTGTGATAATTTTGGGTATTAAATATAAGGTAAATTTTAAGTAGTTTATTTAGGATTGTCCTTAACTCTGGAAAAAGGTTAATGTAAAATTTTGAGTGTCCCCATTATTATGGGGTTTTTTTTTCCAATCAATGATGGAAAATAGTTACAGAAAAAAGGGCAAAGTTGCAATAATTGGCAGACATGGGTCCAGCATCGTGAAAAAGAGTGAGAAGACTTGTAAAAAGTCTCCAAAAGGTGGGAATGTGGTGAAATACCCCCTTTTTTCCTCCTAAAATCTGCTTCTGATTTCAAACATAAAAAGTATTTCTTTAAAATGTTTAAAATGAACTGCATTTCTTTTCTCTTTCTTAAACTTAATTTTGAGTTTCAAAAACAGAATATACTTTAAAAATGTTTTATATCAACATGTTTAAATAGTTCCAAAGTTAATAAAAGTTGCATTCTGTCCATAACAGTAGATAATGACAGGAAATGTTAATAGTTAAATTGAACTAGTTATTCCAGGTTTAACACTTACTTGCATGAATATTACAATTTATTGTTTTGCTTTTTATAACATGAGATCTTTACAAGAAGCAATTTTTTTTTATAATCATTGAAATTGAAAGATTGCATGGTCAATTGTTGCACTGGGACACATTTAAAATTACAAAACAATGTCCCTGTATTCTTAGATTAATGTTTTATTCAGAAAAATGAATGGTTACATTTATACTTTGTTATTAAAAAAGTTACATTCTAAAACCAGGAAATTTACACCAAACTTAAAAAGCTGTAAGCTTTTCAAATATTTTAATTATATTTTAAACTTTATTGATAATAAATAAATTTAATGTCTGTTAATATACATAGTGTCCCAGATGCATTAGTCGGCTGTTGTCTGCTCTTTGGTCGGGTTGTTGTCTCATTGACATGTTCTCCATTTCCATTCTCAATTTTATGTATGTTAAATTATTGATTGACAGTAAAATATTATTTGAAAGCTTTAATAAGTGCATGTGTGGTAAATGATTGCCAATTAGACAAGGCTGGTTTATTTCTCATTGAATTAAAGTTAAACATGTATAGAGATATATATATAAATAATTTGTTATATGTTCCAAAGATTTGTATAGTAACTTAAGAATGGGGAACTAGCAGGTACCTATTTTCACATGGAGAAATACTTTGAACATCAGAACAATATCCGTGAATCACTCGTCCGAGTCGGTTTGTTAAAACGCTTGAAAGATACAGATTATGACGCGTTTTGAAGAGAAGGACGCCGACAGCCGATTGTCAACTGTCAACAACAACAGTATTTGTTTCAGTTAATTTAACAAGAGAAACAATACCAAGGAGCTATGAATACTGAGGATATACTACAGGTAACTCAAACAAATGATTTAATAGTGCAGGAATAAACAGAAATCTGCAATGACTGAATGAGAATGGTTTTCATCTTCGACTTTTGTATCGTGTCCGTTCGCTCCCAAATTATACACGTTCGCCCCATAGGTCCGTACGCATCTAATTTCTAATTCCAGTTGAATTATAAGATATTTTATTATTTGTAAACAGTTACTTAGCTTGCCTTCTATTATTCACGAAGTCATGGGGTCTTAAGCTATCGATTTGAAATATAATAAAAAATAAATAAAAATTTTAACAAGAAGAAATTATCTATGAAAAATATTAACTGTTTCAGTGTTTGTTTACTTTACTTCATCAAAATAGATAAGGTTAATGTGTTTTAAACTAAAGTTATACTACTAACTTATTAGTTGATTACCTGCATTATTTTCATTCATTCAATCAATTGAATTCACCAATCCGTCCTGACTGCAATGTTCAGAGTCCTTCAGATGGATACTTAAATCTTTTCAAAAGCATTTAGTTTCTCATATTGAATTCTTTTAGTGTTGAACTTCCCAGACACATGTATGTTTTGTTTATTAATATCAGTCGGTTAAAGAGCTCTTAAGTCAAGAGCTCTTGTTCCTTGTTATTAGACTCCCCTGACCAGTGCTCGATAACCCGCTACAGAATTTTTTTTTTATGAAATATATGCAACCTGACTGTAAATAAAGATTACTTTACTTTAATGGCAGATTGAAAATTCTTTATGAAAAAAGGAGATGGATATGATAAATTCTGACTGAGTCTTACATGTAATGTATACAGTATAAATTTGTCACTTTTTTTTTTATTTGTGTATGAATCAAACCGATACTACATAGTACATTGTATTACATGTATCTTATCTATGATTAACTCTAAGTTATATAGATAACAAAACACTTGCAGTTATCACATACTGAAACATGTATTACATGACACAAGACAATCACTGACAAATTTCCAGACTTGCTAGCAGTAACTGAAAGCCAGCTCAAATACCTAATCTCATGGCTTAGAAATGTTAAAGGGGGTATAAGCAAAAGTTATTGTGAGTGGGGGTTTAATTTTTAATCCTGAAGAGGATAAAGACAAAGTTGAGGAACAGACTGTCCAACAAAATAACACTATCTTGAAACAATATCCCTAGAAGGAGCAGAGAGTAGAGATGAATATTTATATTTTGACTTCTTTAATTGACTGAATATAAATAACTTTTGTGTTTAAAATCAATTTATTTCATATATATATTCTTGTAATTCATTAATACTCTACAGTCAGGGATATAACTCTATAGGGTTATTACAGAAAAATAACATACATTTGTTATTGTGGACTAAAAAATCAAAGAACTGTGATAACTTATGTATGTTATATGTTTCAAAGGGACAATATACATCATTAGTTTAGTTAAAATGTATAAAAGTTCTATTGATATTACTTTTGTCTATATGTATACTTAACTATTGAAAGATATAACAGTTCATAGTTTGCCAATTTTGCATAGTACACCTATATGTTATTACAGAAAAAATATGCCTGTAATAACTAAAGGGTGTTATCACAGCTTCTCTATATCACTTCAAAGCATTTGCTCAGACATACATCATGCTTAATTACAATGTATTTTAATTTATTGTAAGAAATAATGACCAGAGCATGTAATGAGGTTCTGCGCAAGTTTCTCAGTAATTCCCAAGTGTCTTATATAATAAGTTAAATTCCTTTAATAACTGAGCCTTGTTATCACAGCTAAGTTTATCCCTTAATAGCCTTGTCTCATTGATTTACCATGGTTAATCAAAAATGTATTAATTTAATTAAAAATTAGTTATAAAGGCTATGCATTTAGTTTCTGCGCAAAGTCTCAAGAGATCCCTAGAGGCCACTATAAATGAAATAATTTTACAAATAACAAACATATGTTATTACAGATTTAGAAAATTTAAGGAATAAAGAGTAGACAACTCATGAAAGTATCTGTAATAACACATGCAAGTTATTTTCTGTAATAACCCTATAGAGTTATATCTCTGACTGCTCTATCTGCATTATTAAACACATAACACAAAGCATTATAATTCATATGGCATGTCATGATTTATGACTTATTGCTTCAGATCACAAACGTTCACTCTAAAAAGTGTCACGCCCTTGAATTTTGCGCCTTAAAAAATCCTGGGGAGAACACTGATCTGGTGTACACTCTTATACAGGTGGCTGTACCTCACTTTGACATTAGATTTAACGTCATATCAGAAGGAAAACAATTGTGTAGATTTTTTTTATTCAAACATATTTAGATTACAGAAAACAACCACAAGGGCCAAGGGATTTCCAACTAGGGGAAGGAAATGTTCCCATAAGTCTTGAACTCGCAAATGGCATGAATCAATAACGACAACAAGACGATACAATATAAAAAAAGAAGATGTGTAATTGATTGCCAATGAGACATCTCTCCACAACAGACCAAAATGACACAGCCTTCAACAATGAGCAAAGCCCACATACTCAGCTATAAAGCCCCAAAATCACAAATGTAAAACATTCGAACAAGAAAACTAATGGCCTAATTAATCAGGGGCGTAAAGGGGTATCTGCACGAAAGAACGCGAAATAAAATTGCCATTTCACGATGAACAAACAATTTAAAAAATTTTGCATGTTGATCTTTTTACCGATTTCACGAAACACGGTGAATAACGAACCCTTTTCACGGCTGCACGTGAAATAAAAATGGCAAAACACGTTGCACCAAAATAACCCTTTACCACCCTCATTAATGTACAAAAAATGAACGAAAAACAAATATGTTACAAAGCAACAAAAGACAACCACTGAAATACAGGCTCCTGAATTGGGACCGCACATCATACAGAATGTGGCGGGTTAAACATGTTAGGGAATCCCAACCCTCACCCTTATACATGTTATATATAGATTATGACAAGTTTACAGATCAAGTTCAATATATATTCTGTTCAGAAAAAAACTTCAGATTTTTATTTTGCAGAGCTACATGTATATACATGTAGTCCTTGGACTTAGAAAATTCACGCAAATAATCAGTTTTATCGACAGCAAAAAATGTGGTCGTATATTGGTATCACGACGTCGTCGTCAGCATCGTCCAAAGACACTTGGTTTCCGGATAATAACTTTAGTTTAAGTTAATGGATATCTATGAAATTTAAACACAAGGTTTGAAACCACAAAAGGAAGGTTGAGACTGATTTTGGGGGTTATGGTTCTAACAGTTTAGGAATTACGGGCCCAAAAGGGGTCAAAATAAGAATTTTCTAGTTTCCAGACAATAACTTGTGTGTTAGTCAGTGTATGGATCTTTCTGAAATTGTACCACAAGGTTCCATATCACAAAGGGAAGGCTGGGATTGAGTTTGGGGGTAATTGCCCCAAAGGTTCAGGAATTAGGGGCCAAAAAGGGGGCAAAAAACAAGCAATTTTCTAGTTTCCAGACAATAACTTGTGTTTCAGTGTATGGATCTCTCTAAAATGTAATGCAATGTATCACTACACAAAGGGAAGGCTGGGATTGAATTTTGGGATAATTGCCCCAAACGTTTAGAAATTAGGGGCCAAAAACAAGCATTTTCTAGTTTCCTAACAATTAACATTATAAGATCAATGAAGATATTGATCTGATAATTATCATATTGTATAGTTTTACCATGACAAGTTGCATATCAAGTTCAAATTTTGTTTCAGTTCAGATGATTTTATTTTAGAAACTGTTTAGGAATTATGGTCCAAAACAAGCATTTTCAAGTTTCATGGCAATAAATTGTGTATAAGTGTAGGATCTCTACAAAATTGTACCACTTAGTAGGTTCCATACCTCAATAGGAAGGTTTGGATTAATTTTGGGGTAACAGACTAAACCTTTTAATAATTATGGGCCAAAAACAAGGAACCTATGGTTTCCAAACATTAAAGTCTGGAATAATACAAATTGTACATCATTTGTATATGTTCATACACCTGAACTAATATATAATCATATGAAAATATGATATAATTTCCTTCACCCAAGATTAAATGACATAGAAGTTAACATAAACTACAGGTCACAGTACATCCTTCAACAATGAGCAAATCTCACACAGTGTACCTTTCTATGGAACTCTATGAAATTGAGCCTCAAGGTTCCATACCAAAAAGGAAAGATCAAAGGGTTTATTATAGAAGTCTAAGGAAAATTGTATAAAATTAATTTCAAATGGTCACAACTTGAAAACTAATTTAATAATGACAAGGGTCTTCAGTTACTATTGTAAGACTACAATGGGATGACTTGCTTTCAGTTTAAACTACTGGGCAAAATTTAATCAAACTTTGCCTCAATCATTAAAAGGGTATCTAATACTACTAATTATGATTTTCAAAACAACAGTGAATACATTTGAGCGACACAGGCTCTTGAAAGCCCAGGGTTGGCAAAACCGGGTTTTATGAGTATTGCCCAGCCCAGTGGGAAATACTGGGAAAACCCGGTTTTACTGGGTTTACCGGGTAATTCTGGGTAATATAAAATATTGGCCTGAATTTTAAAGAGGATCCAGTGATCAAACACAAATGCAATACATTTAAGATATTAATAAACATATTTTGATTTATAAATAAGTTTTCTTGTTTGAGAGTCTTATAAAACAAGTGTATGCATTTGAGAAAGTATTATTCTAGCAACTCTGAGACAAGTGTACATAAAGACACATTAGACAAATATTTATGGAAAAGCCTTTCTCAATAATTCTCCTAAAAATCTATTGAATCACCCTTCTGTCTAGATTGGTCAAACTGTAAACATAAAGCCAAAGAATTCAAATATATATAACTAATATTAAGAATTAACAATTTAAATATACATGTAAGAAAAATTACTTTTACATAATTTATACATGTTATATGTACATCACTAATTAATAAGTAATTATTCAGATTACAGTGTGTGAAACCTTTTTTTGGAACTGCCAAATTGGCGAGTAGCTTTTCATTCAACTCGCCAAATTGAAATCCCACTAGCCAGCTTGGCGAGTTCCTAAAATTTTGAACTCGCCATCTTATTAAATACGTAATTGTATGTAATAAACATTTTAGAAATAGCTTTATTCTAGGTTTACTTATATATTTGGTTGAAGCTTTGGAGGAAGTATCTGTGATTTCCCTTTCTCTTTGACAGTGTTTACGTATTAATTTTGTTCAGTGGCTTCTCAATCAGGAGTACTTGGTCAATAGAAAGGGTTAGTGGTATTTATATAATACCTAAATAGGGTATACATTTATAAGTATAATATATAATAATGTAAATAGGGTTAACAGATTAACTGAAGAATTTAATTTAATTTGTGATTTAATAAGAAATCACATTGAAAATGACATCATTTAAGCAACAATTTATGGGTTTTAACTTTTTCTTGATAACTGTTTGTATATTAACCTTTGTTCCAAAGAAAATGTTGGTTTAAGAGGGACTATATAAATCAAGGACTTGTAAATTTTCTTTATCTTGAAAAGTTGTTTTAAAATGTTTATTATTCAAAAGTTGCTACTGTTGACCATAATTAATGCATTTTTCAATATTTGTGCCATCAGAAAATTTCAATAACAAATACTGTTCTGCAATGTACACTGTTAAGATTATTTTGGTGACCTTTTCCTTCCTTTCATTTTATTTAAAAGCTGAATTAATAAGCATCTTATTTTTTCATGCTGTTCTATTTAATATCCATTATTAGAGTTAAGTTTTTATTTACAGTTTATAGGAAATTTACTTTTGATTCAATCTTCAAAACGTGTATTAAAATTACATTGCCAAAAGGAAAGTGAAAGTAATTCTATCTACCTATAAAACACGTTTTGATTGGTTTAAGTTTTTCATACAACTGTCATCTAGCCAATCAGAACACATGTAACATAATATTTATCATCTGGGTTCCTGTTTCAACAGAAGTCATGGATAACAGTATTGATTTTTGCGGGAAAAAATGTTTTTGTAAACGATCTTTTGGCTGGCTTGATTCAAAGTCGCCACAGAAGGGTCACTCGCCACAAGGGCGAGTTCTATTGAATCTGGACTCGCCTAATATGATTCTTACTCGCCTTTGGCGAGTTGGCGAGCGGAGGTTTCACACACTGAGATTAGAACACATACATGTATGTTTATATAACAATAATCAGCCTTTTCATTTCTATAGGGTTAATGACATGACCCTGTAGGGTGTTATTTAGCTATATGATTGCATAGCAATTTAAATTTATTTACTCAAACACTGCAATAAAATGCATTTTTTTCAAAGTTTGGATTATCATGATTATTGAAACAATGCTTGGAAGGTATCCTAAAATGTGCAAATCTTGTATTCTGCCTACATAGAATTAGTGGAGAAGAGAATGAAATTGAAATTTCAATCTTCTAGAAATGACTCTCAATGGTTATCTGTATAAAATGTATATATTTAGCTATAATACTATGAAACTACAACAAGTCTTTACTATTTTATGTTGAAATAAGCTCAAAAAATCATATTGCCCAGTATTACCCGTTTCTGGGAGTATTGCCCACCCGGGTAATACTTTGCCAACCCTGTGAGAGCCCCTAGTTGATATTTGATAGTATAATCCTAAGGCCTTTACTCCATGGAAAGATTTTTTTAAACACCTGATTCGCATAGGATTTTTCAATAAAAAAATCATCAGGTTTAAAGTATTAATGCATTGTGAAACGAATATTTCATCAATGAAATTCCAGTAAGATATTCGCATGAATATCCTTTCTATATAAGATACAAATTTTTAAGTCTGATACAGATTTTTTCATATGCAAATCGTTTCAACTGAGGCACTACACAGGCATCAAAAGGCGTCATTATGGAGTAAAGGGGTGGACTGGCATCAAAAGGCGTCATTATGGAGGAAAGGATAATTCAAGTTTAATATAAATAGAAAGAAATTTTGTATAATATTATAAGCAAACTGTTTGCAAAACTCTTTGAATAGACATAGTATTGCGTCCACTACTCCACATGCTAAATACTGTTTTCTCTTTCAGCAGTTTTACAAGGTATGGGCAGAGGAGTTGACTATTGATAATGACTGATACTGGAATGAAGTAACCTACATGTAGTGTCCAATGACTCCATGTCTGACAGTCCATTTTACATGTAGAAAAAATGTACGTTGACAGCCAATGCTAAGTATTAATCTTAATCATACATGTATATACAATGATTGTATATGTGCATCTCTGAGACTTATATTTCACTGTTGTGTGGCTTCATTTCTGATCAGAGACTGATAATAATCAGATTATCCTTTATTTTAAGTTCAAATATTATGTACTAGCTATAGTAACTACATGTACTCAATGACTTGCATTCATTTAACTTGTAATAATTATGATGCAGCATCCAACAAAAGTATATCTTTTGACCTTAATTTTATGCCTCACTGATCATGATTGTGTATATGTATGATTTCTGTCAGATTGTGGTACATTTACTTAAAAAAAAGTTTTGAGTGTTTTGCACATACACATGTATACATTGTCATTGGAGTTAAAATAAATTTGATTTCTGATAATGGCAGAGTGTTTTGAACATTGCTTCATAGTGATGATCAGTTTACCTTTAATCAATATATATATAATGTACATGTACACTGCTACTTTTGAATAGGTACAAAATGTACTATTTCTGTACTAAAAATCTGTAGTAGTGGACATTTACTTTAATATTTAGTACTTTTCTTTACTTTAAAATTATTGTAATATTTAGGTACCTGTATTTTACAGTACTTGTTTTGTACTAAAAATTTGGTACAGAAATAATACCCACAGTGATCACAATATTCCATATTTGAAAATCATAACTTTAAAAGAGATTTAAAATAGACAAACTTTCAAAATGCTGAAAATATAACGGTGTAATAACATGAATAAAAACTATTGTACTTAAATTTCAAGTACAAATCAAGTACTGTTAAATACAGGTACCTAAATATTACAATAATTCTAAAGTAACAAAATAGTACTGAATATTAAAAGTAGATTTCCAGTACTACATATTTTTGGTACAGAAATAGTACCTATGCAAAAGTAGCTGTGTATATAAATAGAATTTAATTGTTGCAGATTGAAAATTTTAGTAATTTTAAAAATAAGGAGATCTGGTAGGATTGCCAATAAGAAAACTATCATGATGAGCCACAGTCAAAATAAAGGGAATGTAAGCTCTTTTAGGCCACTTCTATTATGACCTTGTCCTTCAACAATGAACCTAACAATACTGCTTAGTCAGCTGTTAAAGATCCTGACAAACATGACAAATGCACAACAGTTCAATCTAGAAAACTACAATGTAGTACTAGTCATTTTGCTAGTGATGTTCACTTATTGGTTATTAAAAGAAAAAGTAATTGTTTTCTCTTGGTGAATATTTTTACAACTGTTGTTTGTGTGAATTTGACATATATCTAAATGAATTTTCAGTTGTACAATGTATTGCCATTTTTTTTTTATTTGGAAAACAGTTCATCAGGTTCAGGTCTTATATTTATAATAATCACTGGAATTTAAATTTTCAGAATTACACATTTGTTTCTCCCCAGATGTAAGTGGAAGTGAAGTTATACAATCAAATGAACGACTTGATTAGATATACATGTAGATGAGACCCTATAGCTACAGTACATGTAACTGGTATGTATTTGTTACAGTATTTGTAGTCAAAATGGTATAACAAAAATGCTGAATCCTGTCATGCCTGTGCAAATTTAAAAAGGAGTCCATACAAAGTGACAAAATAAAAAAAACACTATCAATCAACAGATCAAGGGAAAAGTTAATCTGCTACATTTGTATATACATGTATGGAATAGGCATGTAGTTACATTTATTTACCCCTTTTCAGTCCATATAAATTGATGAGAATAGAATTTTATATTCTGGATTTCCTAAGATTTCAATTCTTATTTCATATTAATATTCCCATGTGTTATGCTTGTAGTTTGAGAAAAATTATCAAAATGGCTTGACCAAGATTAAACAATTACTGATATCATGAATTCGGCCATTTAATTTTTTTGTCTTGTCTGCAACTGATTGTATGCATGGTGTACATATAAAAAGAAGATGTGGTATGATTGTCAATGAGACAACTCTCCACAAGAGACCAAAATAACACAGAAATTAACAACTATAGGTCACCGTCGGCCTTCAACAATGAGCAAAGCCCATACCGCATAGTCAGCTATAAAAGGCTCGAAATGACAATGTAAAACAATTCAACGAGAAAACTAACGGCCTAATTTATGTAAAAATGTCTGTCTGGGCAGGGTTAATCTTACCATGACCTGATATTCATAGTTCATTGGTCAATATTAAGTTTCATATTTTGGTCTGTTTGTTGTATACTATGCAAGCTATAATCAATTAAGAGATCAGCTATATTTGGTGTAAGCAATGGTTGTAAGGTGCACATAGATATAAGAAGATGTGGTATGAGTGCCAATGAGACAACTCTCCATCCAAGTCAAAATTTATAAAAGTAAACCATTATAGGTCAAAGTACTGTCTTCAACACGGAGCCTAGGCTCACACGAACAGTAAGCTATAAAGGGCCCCAAAATTACTAGTGTAAAACCATTCAAACGGGAAAACCAACGGTCTAATGTATATAAAACGCGAAACGAGAAACACTTATGAACCACATCAACAAACGACAACTACTGAACATCAGATTCCTGACTTAGGACAGGTGCAAACAAATGCAGCAGGTTTAAACGTTTTAATGGTACCAAACCTTCACCCTTTTTCTGAAACAATAGCGTAACATCACAACATAGAAAGACACACTATAAAATATCAACTGAAATAGCTTAACTCAATCAAAGGACATATTAACACCATTGAACATACACTGAACAAATAAATTTGACCTATGATACAATGTAAATTCAAAAAAAAAATGTCTGTCTGGCTTAGTTTTTCTGACCTTGACATTATTTGCTTATAGACAGAATTTTTTTCATGGATCATTGGTTATGTTAAGTTTATATGATACTTAAATAGTAAAATTACATCTTTAGCATATTTAGGACAATCAACATAAAATTTATCATGAATAGTAAAGCAGGCAAGACATTTCAGCGTGTCTACTTGTCTCTTGTTATATCTATTTTACATGAAATTTATACTGAGTGCCAATAAAAACACAATTCTAGTCCCCTTACACATGCTACAGTACATGTAATTATGCCCCAGCAACAGTCGAGTGGGGGTATAATATCAATTTACCCTGTCTGTCCATATTAGGATACTTTGTTTGTCTGGCCATCTCCCCCTACAGTTTTGGAGGTACAGCTTTAATAATTTGTAATGTTAACATGGCAAATTTGAACCATTATGAACTTCCACACCTCCGTTGCTGAGGTAATTAAAAAAATGTACAGTCTGCTAGATTATCAATTTTCAGAGCATTTGGAGTTTTGATTTATACCCCTATGGAAGCTTATCACAAATTTCTTGACTGGAAAAGTATAAGGTAACCAGATGTTCTAGAATGCATAGAGCCATAAACATACTATGTTAGTATTGTAATTTAAATGGGTCTAAGACATGTAAGAAGGGGGCTTGAAAATGAATTGTGTTTCTATAGGCACTAAGTATACTTATATACACAGGTAATGTGTAGTACACATACATGAATAGAGTTTGTTTTCATAAGTAATTTATTATAAAATGTGACGTGGTATGATTGCCAATGAGACAACTATCCACGAGTCCAAATGACTGAATATTGCCAACTATAAATGATCATGTACAGTTTTCAACATTGAGAAAAACTGATACAGCATAGCGAGCTAAAAAATGTCCTGAAACAGGGTTGGCAAAAACCTGGGTTTTTGCAGTATTGCCTAGCCCAGTGGGAAATACTGTGAAAACCCGGGTTTTACTGGGTTTTACTACATTGTAGGTAAATCACTAATTGATCATGTCAGAGCTAAAAATAAAATACAGTTATCTCCTAATTATAAGTTTGGTAAATCATTGGAGATTAAATTGATGTTATCTTTTACTTGACTACACGTACAGAAACAAACATGCTGAATGTATTATATTACAGGAACTGTATAGGAAGTATTCCAAGAGTATGATTGCTAAGTATGCATTACAGGATTTTATCATTGGAGCAACATCTTAGGAGGATAAGTGCAAATGTATGAAGGAATCCTTGGGTACAAATAGCAATTATATGCAGAAGAGGACTCTTACAACATTATTAACAGACATGTAGTCATAGTAGTGGTGTATTCAAGAAGTGTAAACCACCTGGAATTAACTATTGTGTTGATTTTTCAACAACAAGTACTTTCAGAATATAATACAATTAATTCAAATTATTGTGTCAACATACAAGTTACAGTAAAAATGAAAATGCATGTTTTAAAATGAATTTTATATAAAAAAATGAAATAACAAGAATTTTTAGCTTATTGCGCAGCCAAACTTTGAGATCCTTTAATGGTATATGCCTGTTGTTTTGTCAACATTTTGCCTAAATCTTAAGATCAGTGTTAAAATGAGAAAAACTATTTTTGCATATATGAAACAAAAGTAAATAGTTGTAAATTACAGACAGACTTTCAATTTGATACATCTGTATATCATCTATATTTCACAGAACTTTCTATTTTAGTTTATTAGTACAATGAGAAATGAAGTATACATCAATCAGACAGCAATACAACAACAAAAACACCTGAAAAGCATTTAGGTGCTAACATGCAGTCCTCAACAAGAGACGTGTCTAAAAGATATGCCATGATCTATTTAATTGACCGGAGGCTATAAACAATTACAATATGAATCAAGAATAGCCATCAACACCAAATTCTTTGAATATTTTTTTAATTAAGATGAAATTTTGGACAACCACTGAAAAGGTTTCTGGCTTTAAACGGTACATGAATATGTGGCGAGGTGAACTATTTTTTTCTTCAAAACCTTCTTAAAAGAATTGGCATCTTTGCAAGTAGGTATTTTTCATAATGTGATTGGGTTGTGTCAAAACTGATGACCACACAATATGACTTGTACATACATAATAAAAATCAACTCAAATGAAATATACATCAGTGCAAACATCTTCTATAAATGACCACAGTCCATAAATCATTTACAAAAAGGATTGAGACTCGAACACAACCTAAAAGTTCTAGGAGTGAACTAAGGTGCCCTGGATATTATTCATAACCTGTGATGCATTTTCTTGCCTTCTTTGTTTAAGACCAACAAATTTTGGATACAAAGAAAATAAAATAGAATGGAAGTATGAACACATGGTCAAAAATAAGAAGAATATTTTTCATGCTTATACATATCAAAACAGAATCTGTATTAGATTAGAATTGACTTGCATAAATTAGCTCAAATTTGTGTGATTGAGGCGAATTCACTTTAATTTAAAAAAAAAAAACTCGATTCATGTTAATTTCACGTGAAAAGTTCACGTGAATTTCACGTGAAAGCTCAATTCACGTGAATTTCACATGAAAAAATTCACGTGAATTTCACGTGAAGGCTCAATTCACGTGAATTTCACATGAAAATTTCACGTGAAATTCACGTGAATCAGTATTTCACGTGAAATTCACGTGAGTTTAACGTGAAATTCACGTGAAATATTTCACGTGAATTACGCGTATAAGCTCGATTAACGTGAAATTACGTGAATTTTTCACGTGAAATTCACGTTAATTTCACGTTAATTTCACGTGAACAAAATTTGCCTGTGTAAACTATTTTGCAACATATCACCAACTTTTCTTTTCAAAGAAGACTTCAATAGCCGATAAAAGGTCATTATCAAAATTTAAGCAGATTCTAGATTTCTTTTCTAACGATTTGAGACCCAAATAATATCAATGCTAAATCTCAGGTAAAAGTCCGAGTCAGACCTTTCCCGCCATTTATTTAGAAATCAAAATATCTCGAGAAGTTCGATAACCTATCAATATTTTTAGCTTCTTTTGTTCCTTAAATAATGCTCTTTTGATTTATAGTATCAATTTTAAATTCCAGATTTTTTTTTAATTTGACCTGACTACATCCTTAAGGAAGTAGACGTCTCGAATAACACGGTAAAATAACATGGGCTACATAGCACGAAATAATTTGACTTTTAATAATACTTCAAAGCTACAAACATTGGTTCCTTAAATCACACGAAAGGTGATCTTAAAAATACTGATTAGAAAGCTGTGGGCTACTACACTCTTAAATAAGCCCTGAAACAAACATATCACATGCATGTCTGTTGTTGAACACATGGTGATCTATTTAATTGAATTGTTGAGTTACTGACCAATTGACGTTTGCGCAATGTCTCCTTTAATTTGACCGGGAATTGTGTTTAAGGTTGACCGAAAAAATGCGTACATGGCGCGAAAGTGGAATCTAACGCTTTTAGGTTGAGACAACTGTAAGGACAACCTTGTCATTAATTCGCCGTTTCAGAATCTAATGCATCTTGTGTAATATTTTCAAAAGCGTACACCAAAACGTTGTGATTGACTAATCCCTCCAAACAATGGAAATTTATCCAATAATGTGAAGTTAATTTCATTTTGAGGTACGAACAATTAAATTACCCATAGTCCTTTAGATTCTGTAATGGCGAATTGTCAAATAATAAAAGGTAATTTTCAACTATGTTGGCAATCTGATTAAAATATAGACCCTGTGTCCACGCTTCGTTAACAAGGAACTTAAAACGCTCCGACTTTTATTCCATGTAGAAAACAAAAATGCGTCATATATGAGAATAAAATTTTCTGCACACATTTAAACTCCTAGTAAGTTAATCATCAACGATTAAAGATTTTTAAGATACTGACAAGAGATATTTAAGTTATTTGTTTCATCAAAGCCAGACTAGGTGCGTTTTGGTCACAAAATAGGTGTAATGTTGTTGTGTAAGAATTAGAAAATTAAAATATAGACCACATCAATTAAATGTTTAGTTCTTTGCACTTCAATTTAGGAAGGAACAGGGCGATATTGATTGAATTTTTGGTACCGTGTAAACAATTTTAAAAAGTTTATGACGTTAAAATATGATCCAATTAATTTAAATTTAGAAGAAAATCCACTAATCAGGAGTAACAAAACAATAGTTTGACTTATTTTTATGCGGACAATATTTTGCTCGGAATATTTATATATAATAATAATAATACTTTAGTTAAAAGCAATACAGCTTAAAGTGTAAAAACAAATGTAAATCTCAGAAAGAGAAGTAACTTCAACGTGTCAAGATTAACACCATTTTTTAAATTACTATTCAAAGTCCTTTAAAAGGATTCAATTCCAACAAAATTCGAGTATGCCCTTGTTACTCTTTTTGACGGTACGTTTGAACCATGTGTATTTTAAGTAACTGTTTGACGAAACGAATATACCAGTGTTTCGTAAGTTGCTGTTTGACGGATTGATTGAACCATGTCTTGTTAGTATCTCTGACGGAACAATCGAACCAGTGTAGTGTGAGTAACTTTGACGGAACAGTTGAACCAGTGTATTGTGAGTAACTTTGACGGAACGATTGAACCATGTCTTGTTAGTATCTCTGACGGAACAATCGAACCAGTGTAGTGTGAGTAACTTTGACGGAATAATTGAACCAGTGTATTGTGAGTAACTTTGACGGAACAATTGAACCAGTGTATTGTCAGTAACTTTGACGGAACGATTGAACCATGTCTTGTTAGTTACTGTTTGACAGAACGATTGAATCAGAGTCTTGCGAGTTATGTTTGGCGGAAAATTACACTAGCGTCTCGTGAGTAACTGATTGACAGAACGATTGGACCAGAGTATTGTGAATAACTGTTTGACGGAACGATTGAATCAGAGTACTGTGAACTGTTTGACGGAAAATTACACTTACGTCTCGTGAGTAACTGTTTGATAGAACGATTTAACTAGTGTCTTGTAAGTAACTGTTTGACAGAACGATTGAACTAGTGTCTTGTGAGTAACTGTTTGACAGAATGATTGAACTAGTGTCTCGTGAGTAACTATTTGACAGAACGATTGAACCAGAGTCTTATGAAAAACTGTTTGACGAAACGATTGAAGCAGAGTCTTATAAGTAACTGCTTGACGAAAGATTACACCATGCAGTATCTTGAGAATAATTGTTTGACGGAACGATTGAACCATTGTATTGTGGATAAAAGTTTCTGTTAGTCGGAAGATTACACCGGTATCTTATGAGTAACTGTTTGACGGAAGAATACACCATAGTCATTTAAGTATTTATTGTGTGAACTATTATCAATGATGGAGTATAAATAAAAGCAGGTTCAATATTTTTTCGCTTTTGTCGCAGAAAGACAACTAGCTATATCATAAAGTTCATTAAATGAAAATGGTGAGATGTGTGTCGTTGAAAAAATAGTCGTTCTTTAACTCGATTTAATTATAATACATGTACAACTGCCTTGAGCGGTCTGTCAATATATTTTCACAATGTATTGACCTGTTTTAAGGGATGTAGATAAAGATGAAACATCTCGTTTGTTTGAAGTTTGTATCCCCAGGTAAAATACAGGTAAATAAAGAAACAGATTGCGTTTGCATTCATGTAAAAAAAATAATTCTAACAAATTCACAATCCGATATTTACAGATCATATATACACAAATATTAAGTAAGTATATATTCATTTATTGATTTATTTTGCAGTTTTGTATAATTTGAACTATTTTTTCAATTACTGAAAGTTACCTTTGTTTTCATTTTGTTTATCGGAAGATTCGATTGTATGTGTATTTAGTTAAAACAATGCGGCAGTGTCATAGTCTAATTTGGTGGAATATCGAATTACTGTTGGGTAAACCAGGTTTTACAGCGTGCCAAACCTACCCGTTTTTTATGACCAATTTGCCATTTCAGAATCTAATGCATTCTGGGTAATGGTTTCAAACGCGTACACTAAAAATGCTGTGATTGGCGTCCCAAACAATTGAAATTTAACCAATGACGTGACGTTGTTTTCATTTTGGGGTACGAACAATGAAATTACCCAGAATGCATTAGATTCTGAAACGGTGAATTTATAACGTATTTTAAATTCAAAGTCACCGTTAACCTGAATAATTTAGTCGTTATATTGCGCTGATCTGCGATGGCTACAAGTAGTAGAGATCGATCACAAGAGGGACTGAATTATTCAGGTTAAGTCACCGTTCGAACTTTTGATACACCTTACACGGCCGTAGCTATGTATTTATATATTCACAGAGTAACAAATCCGCGGCTGTGTATTTATACATCCAACTGAGCAATAAATCCGTGGCTGTGTATTTATACATCCCACAGAGCAAAAAATCCGCGGTTGTGTATAGCCCTGTTCATTGATAATTTTCTATGTTTTCTATGTATTGTGTGCGATTTTGTCCCATGTACATTTACTCCATATCCTTTCATTTTCTATTATACATCCCACAAATCAACAAATTCATGGCTGTGTATTTATACACCATACATTTCCTTAGCAAGAGTAATCACAAAGACAAAATCGAGTGCACCTCAAGCATCTCGTACTTTTAAAAACTTTGTTTTTATAGTTAGTCCAGTCATTCAATATCTAGTTGCCATGTTTTATAATTTCTTATGGAGCATGTACCATATTAGACCAATACAAAAGCAGGCGAAATACAATATTTTGCCATCGGGTGTTAAAAATTCTTGCATGCTTTCATTATCTAATTGTAAAAATGAAAGTTGTGTTTTCACTTAAATATAATTTTAATGTTGTTCTTAGAAACAGATACAAGGTTAAACATGTAACCCCTAAAGTTAATGATGCATTAGAAACTATTTTGTATATGTAAAAAAAGATTTTTTACATCTCGTATTTAACACTTTTATAATATTTGTGCAAAATTATATAAAATGTATGTTAACGTACTAGGAATGCTATTCTACCTGTATTTTTGTTGTTGCATTCTTTGTATGTAAGTAATATTCAAATTGATAAAGAGTTTTACATCTCACTTTTTTCTACACGTATTGGGAAAGATGGAAGGGAGCAAGATTTTTAATATTAAAATAAAGACACACATTATACTAGTAAGCACAAACATAACAGTATACTTAAATAATATAACAAGAAACCAGCGTAGGAGCAGAAGAGTAACACGACTGTGGTATGTGTGGAGCAGGAGAGTAACACGACGGTGTCATGTGTGGAGCAGGAGAGTAACACGACGGTGTCATGTGTGGAGCAGGAGTGTAACACGACTGTGTCATGTTTGGAGCAGGGAGTAACACGACTGTGTCATGTGTGGAGCAGGAGAGTAACACGACAGTGTCACGTGTGGAGCAGGAGAGTAACACGACGGTGTCACGTGTGGAGCAGGAGAGTAACACGACGGTGTCACGTGTGGAGCAAGAGAGTAACACGACGGTGTCACGTGTGGAGCAGGAGAGTAACACGACGGTGTCACGTGTGGAGCAGGAGAGTAACACGACGGTGTCACGTTTGGAGCAGGAGAGTAACACGACTGTTTCACATGTTGTTTGGGTTCTTATTGTACTTAAGGGTTTTGATTACCCCCATCCCCACCCCCTTTTACCTTATAACCATATCTATATTGTCCTATTATATGCAAAGTGATAGATTTTTCTTATATTTGAGGATTTATTTTCAATTTCTAACAATTGTTTACACAGAAGTTGCATGGGATAGCTTGCTTGTTATAAACACATTTCATGTCAAACCCGTACAAGGCTTATAATGTTGTACGCCAGGCGCGCGTTTCGTCTACAAAAGACGCATCAGTAACGCTCGAATCAAAAAAGTTAAAAGTCAAAATCTAGTACGAAGTTTGAGAGCATTTTGGTCTCTACTGGAATATGCAAATAATATTTGTCACTACATGTTATGCCATCTGTCTCTCTTGCAAATACCAGGATCGACCTCTTTCGTCACATACTTGACGTAATAATTCATTACATGTATCAGTTTTGAATTCAATTTATTTTCAAAATGTAATCCCTGGAGTTTTTAGTCCTCTTTCCCGTCAGCGTCAAATCATCTCCGAAATTTTTCGTCAGTGACTATTTGACAAACGACAAACTTATTTTCAATTTGTCTTTGATGTCTTAAAACTTGCGATAACGTGTCTGTAACACGTATACCCTTCGTCCGCATTGTAATCGGTAGGTAATCTTTATCTACTTAAGTGATGAAGATATTTGGGTAGAAAAGTCGAGAGCACGCCCCCTTTAGATAAAAAAAATAACGTCCATTCATGTCTTTGTATAATTATCCTCGACTTGTGATAGATCGATGATGTAAGAAACCAACGGTTGGGGTTAAAAGTCGCGATAAACCCACTCCAGTCTTATACTTAGTTCATTCATGCAGAATATATATACTTAATAACTTTCTTATTGTCATTTTCAGATGACACAAGAGGCCATTTTGTTCTCAGCATGCATCCGGGTTACAATTGAAAAGAAGCAGACGACAGAACAAGAAAAAGAAGGACCGCACTGAATCATGATCAAGAGTTCGTTGTAGTTCTCAGCTTGAGTATTGATTCTTGTTGTGCAATAATACATAATAGAGAATATAACAAAATTTACGGACAATTTCAGTGATTAAAAATTGATTTCTTTAACCTGTTCTCGTAATTGAACAACGGCGTCTATTTCAGTGTCGATCGCATCTTACAAGAATGAAGACCAGAATGATTGAAGAATTTTATCATGTACGATATAAAATAAAATAAGGTAAGTAAATGATCATTGTAAACTAAATATGGTAATTTTCTTATGTATTTGTATCATTCTTGAGGGTGTGGGTGGGGGTTTACAGAATAGAGAATGATGGTCAGAATAAAAGGGGGGAATTAAGAAAAGAGAAAAAAACAGGCAAGAAAATACAAAATAAAGAAAACTGGGGTGCGGAAATATAAAAAAATAGAGAAAAATAGAAGAAATAGATAAAGATTAAAGAAAAACGGTCTAAAATATCAATGAATAAAGAAATAAATGACTCCCAATCCCTTAGTCAAGGAAATTGTGTTCCATTCACGTATCTTTTTGCATTTTGTTTTGTATTTTTCATAAGGGTCTTGCATGATCTTGTCTTCTTTTATGTCTTATTCTGCCATTGTTTTATGAGGGTGTGGATGTGGGTTTAAAAACTAGAGAATAATGGGCAAAAATTATAATGAATAGAGAAAAATATACCATAAAAATAGAGAATAGAGAATAATGAGGTGCTAAAATATAAAGAACGGAGAATAATGGACAAAAAAATTAAAGAATACAGAAATAAAGGACCCCACCTTCCCATCCATTCCCTCCTTTATATCAGCTATTTGCTAAGGTTAGAAGAAAAATTCTTCTTTAAACAATATTCTTTTACATCTTTATTGATTGTAGAATATTTTGGTTTATTGATAACGTTCAGAAATGTGTGTCAGTTTAAAGGGTTAATTTCACAAATTAAGTTAATCTTACTTCACGCCGAACATAAATTGAAAATTCTGTTGTAAAATGGCAACATGTGCAAAAAAAAAAAAAATAAATGATCTTATACTCCCATGATAAAGACCAAGAAAAGGCTAAATAGTGGGAGTCTGTTTCCTTTAAAGGTAGAATAAATTTATATGAATCACGATTATTTTCTTCAATTTGTACTTGAAAATGGAGGAAAATTTGTCGATATTACATCCCTTCGTTTATCTGTCCTTAACTATATACCATTACCAACCAGAGGTTGATCCAAGGATGAAGGTGGCCCGGATCCGCTTTTTTCTTCAATTTGTACTTGAAAAAGGAGGACATTTTTTCGATATTACACCCCTTTATTGATCTGTCCTTAGGCCAGATAAAAGTATATGTGCGGTTCCAGTTTCCCGACCGAGCCTAGTTTAAACCCCCCGACCCTAGAACTTTTTTTTTCATTTCTGAAAAATAATGCGACGAGGTCACCGTAATTACTGTATAAACCACAGAAATTTGAACATTACCGTTCGCTCAAAAGAACACTGAATACCAGGAGACGACATCTGTATACAATGATATGCACGCGTCTATATTTATTTAAAGATAATCTTGCAATCGGACGTTTTTCTTTAGCAATATTCGTATCGTATATCGCTGCTCTCAAGTTGTTCTTCGTAGCTCTATCAGGGTACCAGATAGTTGCTCTTAATCCTGTAGAATGGAATATTACTAGAGATACACAACCATTAATCGATCAATCAATCAATCAAGAAATCAAGAAATCGGTTGTTGATAGTATTTTAGACAAAGTAAATCGAATAAGTCAGTGTTGACAAAAATCTTACTGCATCTTAGGGTGTGCATGTTTGATTTTGTAAAATGTTTCGAGTTTTTCTAGAAAGTGTTGTTGATAACTGCTGTTTTAGGATTTTCATAACGTCATATGTAACAAGACTTAAAATACCAGAATTGTCAGGAAAATCTCTAAGCTAATCGACTTCATCTCGAACCGTGTACAAACCTGCAGTCAGAAGTTTCTGTTTAAATCCATCTTTGAGATAAAATTTATTAAAAATGTTATAAAGTATGATACAATTTCATCCTTAAAACAATAATATATTATCATGTTTGAATCTTTTTCATCTAGGTAAGTTCGGAACATCCTATCATCTACTTAAAGGACTTAATCAAAATATTCTTCTAACATATTATCATACATCGGTTGATCTTTATCGTCTTCTTAAAGGACTTAGCCAATATATTCTTCTTAAGGGTTTATTGAACGTTACACTGGTCACAAATTTCTTTTTCCTGGTCAGTTTTACAGTACGAAAGAATGTGACTGATTTCCCGGTAATGATACCTCTTTCATCTTTTTAACACAATGGTTGAAATTGTTTCAAACATATCGAGTGAACCCGGAAACACTAATCGGATCTAAATGAACAAAATCCTTTAAATTCTATCCTCTCTCCGGATGAGCTGGTACAAATAAGTATGTTAAATTTGACGTTGAAAGGAAACTGTCTTGTTGTTTTTGAATGGGAGAAACTGGGATATTAAGTGAGGCTGACACCCAACAATAAACTAGAAATGATTAAACAAAATGCAATTTTACCGCGAATCAAATGTATCTCTGATGATCTTTAATCAAACTGTATTTTCGATTGTATTTTTAAAAACAGTATATCGAAGTCACAATATGATTTTAAGCGATAGACAAGCTTCAAAACAAAACAAAAAAAAAACGTTCTAAATTGTTCAGAGCCAGAGTTTGAAAATAGCCTTGACTATATAGTTGTGATTAAAATCAACAAAGATTTTTGAATTCAGTACAGTTAACCCAACAGTTATACGAGAGTGAAAACGAATTGATTTTTTTTTATTTAACTTGTCTAAATTCTATCACTGGACATAAAGTTATTTTATTTTTTTATCGGAGTTTTTCTGTCATTTTTGGCGTTTACCAGACCAAAACATGGACTTGTCAATTACTGCTTATATAAGTTAGTAAATTAACAAAACCATGCTTTGTATCCAATCTGCACATAAATTGCCCCTCGATAGTTTTGTATGACGAGAAAATAAACCTTCAAATATCAACCCTTCATTTCTGAATGGAATTTTGAGTGTTTTTTTGTAACACCCTATGACCGGCTATTTGCACTTCAGATACAATAGGTAAGCCAAATCAAAATCTTCAGTATACGTTTGCAAAATTCATTGTATTACAAAGGCAATCGGCACGACAGGTAATATTAAAAATCTGCATTAGGGAGCTACCATTTGATTTTTATGGGGGGGCTAGGATGAAAAATTTTGTCCTGCTTTTTTTTTTAGTTGTAATCTCTGTCCTGCCTTTTTATTTTTTACTCTATTCGGTCCTGCCTTTTTTTTACTAGTTTGTCCTGATTTTTTTTACACAAATTGTCATCCTGCCTTTTGTTTTACCAAGTTGCTCATCCTGCCTTTTTTTTTACTCAAAACTCCTGTCCTGCCTATTTTTTTAAAATTTCATCCTAGCCCCCATAAAAATCAAATGGTAGCTCCCTTACACGATAGGAAAAACAACTTAGAGCACAAATCCTATTGCATAAGCTGTAGTGATAGTCGGTAAAAGGATGCGATTGTTATTTTGTCTAAATCAGCTTTGGTTCCATACAAAGCAACACGGAGTGATTAATCAAGACAGCAGAAGATTTAGAAAAATAGCAACCTAGTTTTCAGTGCCATGTTTTGTGATGCACTATAACACTATGTATAAAGTGTCCCGGCAAAAATGTTTTAGTCTCGATGGTATATAATATCCGTTACGGTGACGTACCACCTACAGTCAGAGAAAGTTTTATTTATTTGTTATTTGTATGAAATCGATTTTTGCAGTTAAACCCTTTACCATACAACCTTTATAAAATATTGTAACTTAATTATTGTTAAGGATTTCCATCGTAAGGAGAGACTTGTACATCGGGTACCAGTCCATAACTACGGTGTTAGAGTCGGCTTCATGGCACGTTTATATCGATGGGAAAAGTTGGGTGGATCGAATAATTTGATATTCAATTAACGTTTGTTGTGTCTTGTCTCCTTTTACAGTTACATTTAATTCAAAGATAAAATACCAGGTATTAATGTATACACAAAAGATGAAGATATAATTACAAGATTATGATTAACAAGCACGGATTTGTTTCATAATTCAGAGATAAAAGTGACGGACTCGTCTGGTCGACTTCCATTAGTTATCTCGACAGTGATCACTCGGGGTCGTAAGTGCGTTTAAAACCCCCTGAAAGTGTTTTGTCACCTTGATACTGGGGCATGTTTGTATGTCTCCACCTTTGTTACACTCAAACATCTCGTTAACACAGAAGTTTATGTAGATAATACGACGAAATTTGATAGAATCAATTAACTATGACCATATTCCGACTGGGATTACAAAATTCAAACGATATACTAGTAATCTAAAAATTAAAATGTGTGCTTAACTGAAGTATATGATGATCAGATCAAAAACAGTATAAAAATAGTTTAATAAAGCAAAATATTTTCTTTTAAAAAAATTAAAGAAATAAAAAAATGGACCCAAAATATAGTTTACATTTTAAAATGTTGCAACATATACCCTTATATATGAATTTGTACAAACAATAAATTCGTGAAGGAAAACAACAAATATATCTACAATATTTAAACATTGATTGGCTGGTATTACACTATATATATATAATAAACAACGAAGAGCGCTCTCCTATAAGCCTTAGAGCACCATGGTGCTATGGTGCTATTTTTTTTTTCATCGTAGTGCCATATTTTGTTTTACCATGGTGCTTTATTTTTTACCATGGTGATATGGTGCTATCTGAATAAATTCTATAACATGTATAACAGAATGTGTGATGAATGACACGATTGATTGATTGTTGGTTGCTTTACGCCGCATTAGCACAACAAGGCTATATCGCGGCGATGAATGACACGAATGTGGTGCTTTAATTTTAGGCAGCAAAGAGTGCTGTATTATGACTTACAATTATTTAAATGTGTGTCCTTTTTTCTGTGTTGGATAGTTGTCCTATTAGCATTCATACCTAATCTTCTTATTTTTATTTTTTTTCCCAAGCCCATGGTGCTATGGGGGAGAACACTATCTGAAATAAAAATGTTTAAAAAAAAAAACACTAATTTATTAACGGAATTTCTTGGTTCCGAGTGCATACCGCTTTATGAAGCACAGTGGCGGATTTAAGGGTGAGGTTTTTTACGCTCCCACCTTTGATTGGAAAATACATACGTTTTAGCATTAAATCGACCTAAAATGTTTTGTTTCGCTACGCTAGGCAGTATATTTTTCTGTTTTATGGAGTTACGACCCCTTTCAAAAATCCTGAAATCGCGTAGTTTTGATGGTATATTAAAAATAAATTATGCAGCAGGTTTTAAAAGATATGACAATCCAAGAATGCATGCCAATGGATAGGACTTTTCCTATTTGATGCGGTCAAATCATGCATATTTATACTACAGGCGTATACATATATGTAAAGATAGATCAACCTTGTGACCTGTGAAAATAAAATCTGAATCATTATTCCCATAAAAATTAAACATGTACATATAAGTTTATTGTGTACCCAACAACATCAAACTTACATGTACATATACGTTTATTGTGTACCCAACAACATCAAACTTACATGTACATATACGTTTATTGTGTACCCAACAACATCAAACTTACATGTACATATACGTTTATTGTGTACATGTACATATACGTTTAACAACATCAAACTTACATGTACATATACGTTTATTGTGTACCCAACAACATCAAACTTACATGTACATATACGTTTATTGTGTACCCAACAACATCAAACTTACATGTACATATACGTTTATTGTGTACCCGACAACATCAAACTTACATGTACATATACGTTTATTGTGTACCCAACAACATCAAACATGAAAATGAAGATACACTTTAAAATTTTCACACATTTTTTACTCTCCAGTTTACAAAGGAATGTGCATAAAAAGTATAATTTTTCAATCTTTATCCCCAACCGAGATTTGAGTACGTCTTCATCACCATTTAAAGTGTCTAATTTTTGACAATATAAATTAACAAATTATACATTCGGAAGAAAATTTCCTGTTCGGACCTGTACCAACATAATAGACATTCAGAAAACAATGTTGTGTTTGAAGAGCTGATAGGCCGAGAACACAATAGAGACACCCCGCATGGCTCTTTGTTCGTGTATTTGACACCTGACCCGGTGGGAATTTCTTCAAATGTCTTTTTATTGTTAAGAGAAGGTGGGAAAATTATATACAATTGGAGATTTAAATTTTATAAATTAAGAGACATTCATATAATGATCTTGCAGTTTTCGGTGATACATTATCGTCTGAGGTAAAGAATGGAATAGACAAAAAATGTCATTGAGGACATGCGAAAATTGAACCTCATGCAATCAATGCACGAATGAATGGTCTCAAGATCACACAGACGTTTACACCAATACTCTCGGTTAACAGTAGCCTTTGTTCCTTTCTCCGACCTTTGCGTTCCACGGTAGGTCGAGCAGTGAGATAGGATCCCAAACAGCATGTTTTGTCAGGTTTTCAACAACATATTTGAAGAAATTGGTCTCGTCTGAATCATATTTTCCAAATCTCCTGTACAGACAGCGGTTTTCAATTCTTTAAACCCCCGCATGATTATCACGGTACAATTTTGTCATAAAATCTTGTCTGAATTCATGTTAGTTTTTCGTCAATGACTATTGGTTAATAAAATCAAAGTTGCATTGGCGGATCTGGGGGGTGGGGGTTACGATGGTTTCAAACCCCCCTTTTCAATTTTTTTTTATTATTTGAACGTTTCAAGATGTTCTGGGGGTCGACACCCCTCTTTTATAAAATGGCTGGATGCGCGCCTGGTTTGTCTATTAAGTTAAAGGTATCAAAGGCAATTGAACGTGAATTATAGGTTAAAGGTATCAAAGGTTATTGCACGTGCATTAAGTTAAAGGTATCAAAGGCGATTGAACGTGAATTAAATTAAAGGTATCAAAGGCAATTGCACGTGAATTAAGCTAAAGGTATCAAAGGCAATTGCACGTGAATTAAGTTAAAGGCATCAAAGGCAATTGCACGTGAATTAAGTTAAAGGTATTAAAGGCAATTGAACGTGAATTAAGTTAAAGGTATCAAAGGCAATTGCACGTGTATTAAGTTAAAGGTATCAAAGGCAATTGAACGTGAATTAAGTTAAAGGTATCAAAGGCAATTGCACGTGTATTAAGTTAAAGGTATCAAAGGTTATTGAACGTGAATTATAGGTTAAGGGTATCAAAGGCAATTGCACGTGCATTAAGCTAAAAGTATCAAAGGCAATTGCACATGTATTAAGTTAAAGGTATCAAAGGTAATTGCACGTGCATTAAATTAAAGGTATCAAAGGCAATTGCTCGTGCATTAAGTTAAAGACATCAGAAGCAATTGCACGTGCATTAAGTTAAATGTATATAAAAAAAAAACACTTTTACTGTCATAAATTTTCATTATTATACTTTAATATATATACTTGTGTAGACCGCCTAACTAGAATAGTTATTTTTCACTATTGACCATTCACCATCGTTTGAATCCATTGCTCCACACAATTATTGTGTCAAAATGTTAAAAAAAAAAAACTAAGTGAAATACTTTAAATTTTGTAAATAGTTGTTTACAAAGAAAACGTGAAAGGTTAAAATAACTAAAATTCTATGCACTGTCTTGTGAAATATTGAGTTTTTATCCCAGCGTTGAAACATTTAAAAAAACTGGTTATTAATTAAATGAAAATATTTAGTCGTGTTTCTTAAATCCCTGTCTATTCTCTAAATTGTCGACGTCATGTCAATCCTAACGATCAAAATAATTTTACCTACCTACCTACTTACCCTTTTTTGTCTGTTTGTGTTCCTTCTGGGCGCGATTGACGGAGTTTGATATATAGTCCATTATTTTTTAACCAGTCTACATAGTTATCGATAGGACATAATTTTAGTTTGAGTTATTTTCCTGGGCCGCCATATGTTGGAGGCGACACTGCATGGCTGATTTTCTTGTTTGACTGACTGAATAAAATATGTGGTATACAATCAAGTCGGGTAATGCAGAATAAGCTTAAACAAACTTAAATTATTAAAACATATATTTTTTCTAGCGTCAGTATCAAAAGTTGAATTTGCCTGATTTACGAAGGAATTTGTGCACGTTGACCTCGGCCAAAATGGCTGCGAAAGGAAATAACTTTTGTCCAAATTATGTCAGTCAAACAATTTTCTTCCATTTGAAAGAGTGCTTGATTGAACACATATCATTAAGTTAAGAAGAGTTGAGGCTTGTTCAGTATTGTTCTCTAATTCAACCATACACTTTCAATTGTATTTTCAAACGCATGGTATGACAATGTTGAAAATTAGGAATCGTTCAATAGTGTTTTACGGGAAATTATAAGTAAGAAATATATTTGTATACATACAATTTAAAGGCAGTGCAGTTCACTACACGTTCGTGTCATACACAACACACCCGTGTCATACATTACACACTCGTGTTGTACACTACACAGTCAGCATAACACATCAATCGAATGACTAGTAAAGGGTAGATTTTTCTTATATATTTTATGTTTGAATGAAAAGTTATGTGTTGTTCTAGTACACGACAACGATACGGCAAACCATCGACGCAAATAAGAAACTCATCAAAGATATACCAGGCTTTTAATTTTGTACTCGCCAGTGACGCTCGGATCAAAAAAGTTTAAGGCCAAGTAAAGTACGAGGTTGAAGAGTATTGAGGACCAAAAAATCCGAAAGGTTGTACCAAATTCAGCCATGATGATCGTTTCCTGGGGTAATAGACATCTCAACGTGTAAAAATATGCATAAGGTGCGGCAATCAAGAACAAACATGTGAAATGAAAGCAAGTCAAGTTTCACTGCATGTGCGGCACCCGTCGTGTTGCATGAATTTTGAGGTTGCTGGCTCAGTAATATGCGGTAAAAATCATTATTTGGAAAAGCAGTTGCAGGGCAAACTTACAACGTTTATTCTTTTTCTCGATTGTGAAATTGCTGACAGAATTTGTACTTGCAATGAACAACACGATGGGATTAGAGGAGCTTATCCTTCCGGAGCACCTGGGGTCAACCAAAGTTTTTTGGTTGGGTTCGTTTTGCTCAATCTTTAGTTTTCTGTATGGTGTTTTGTGAACTTGCTTGTCTTTTCGTCACAGTCGTTTTTCGTGGTTTTACCATCATGTCAGTTTATCACGCCTGGACATCGGTTTTCTTCTGGTGTCTATTTTGTAGGATGTTGGATTTGGTTTCAGCTATACTCTTTAATTTTTAGTACGAGTAGAGGTGTGGATCTAGGATTTTGAAAAAAGGGGGCCTGGCAAGCCAACGTTTGGAGTGATACATGTAAAAAGTCTCATGATGCATTTATCATATATGAAGCTCCATTAGTGGGCCTCTGGAGTATATGTGTCCTATATGAAAAGAAAAGGTAAATTCTAATACCATTAGCGTGAAACATTGAAAACAGTGCCCTCATTTAATTTATACTGCATTCTTCACTTTTTACTGCTGAGAAATAAAAACCCGTGACCAATTCTTTAAATTATAATTAAATATTTTGATTCCCCCTTAAATATGGCTAATCTTTCTATTTCTAGGGACAGTCACATAATATATTATATTTCCTCTTCCCAAATCTCTCGTTATAAATATAATGATAGGCTATCACGCTGTTTTTATTAATTTTTTTTTAAATTTACAAATTCACTTATTTTTGGTCCATAGTTACTGCACGTATATATAGAATATTATATGGATTCTCCCATTACTACACACAAACAAGTAATATTGAAAAAATCCTTGTATACGGACACGGAGGTCATAGATTTATCCCCGATTCATTACGTTTGATTTGTTTTGACCCGCGACGACAACTTCTGCCTCAGCATTAATTGTTCGATTGGATTATGAAAGATCAATAAAAGGTCACAACCTTTTACGTCACATTCCGCGAAAGTGTAGCACATGGTATTAATGAAGGACACGACTACATCAGCTAGGTGAAAATACAATTTTTCAGCAAGATGTCATTTCATTACAATCATAAACATGGCAAGTAAATAATTTTCTATTATATTCAAATTTACTTATGTTATTTTAAAGAAATTTAATGCACGCAAAATATGTTCATTGATAAAATTATCAACATATTGTATAGAAACATGTCGCATTGGTTCAGTACCCACGTGGCATTTGTGGTTGACAAAGTGTACAATCGGGAAGGTCAGTGTGTATTGCTTTAGGGCACATGTTCACTTAAATGCATTCTTTCCTTGATGATTTTTTTAATTTATATTTCTGAAAAATGCTTAGTACACGTGTGCAGTATATTTGCCGGAAACCCTTATGTGTTCATTTGTGTACATAGCCGTCGAGATTATTTATTGGAGAGAGATTATCATCGATAATTACACATCACACACTTATCTATGTTGATTAACTGATGGGAGATGATTACGTAATCATGTCTATTACAACCAGACAATTAGTTGGCGATGATTATCTTATAAATCATCATGTGAAACTAGGAAAGTTTCAAGTTTCCATTATTATTTTAAATTCATATTTATCTAACTAACTCTATAAAATCTGGGATACCTTTTTGCTCAAAGCTCAATGATGGATTTATTTGTTATTTTTTTTTTGGGGCAAGGAATTAAACTTTTGATGAAATTAATTGCTAAATAAGTATTTAATTTACCTCCAAAAGGATTTAAAAAGTCTTAAACAGGCAGGTATTCGATGATAGATTCTAGCCACATACTCAATTCCTGATTTAGTTTTCTATGTGATGATTTCGGACTGTTCGTCCTCCTAAAGTCTTTATCTTGTCCATCTGTCCCCCTGGTCGATGTGGCTACCTTCACTCGATGACCACTCAAATATTTTAACGAGCAGATGTTAACTCTTGATATATGGAACGCGCACCTGCTCGTAAAATTGAAACATGAATCGCATCTAAGAACGACAAACCTTTTGACATTTTAACGAATATGAATTCTTAAGACGAACCATCTTGAAACGTGCATGTTTGAACTATTTTAACCTACATTTTGTGTTTGTTAATGTGACTACTCTTGATTTATAACACGAGTATGGGTGTGAAATATTGAAAATATTGCCATAATTTTATTCATACTACAGACTAGCATGTTCAGGGAATTATTGAAGAAATACGGAGTTTAAAGTATGAAGATAAAAATTGCATTGCATTTATTAAAAATCAAATAAATATTAGATGCAATTATATCATTGATTGTTTATGCATTTTTGCTACTTTTTGAACGATGGTTTAAATTCCAGTATTGATACAAGACATGTAAAATCTGTAGTTAGAAGTGTTTTGCTTGAAAGTCGTCAAAACTATAATGGAAATACTTCATTTAAACGTGTTGTAAAACTCGTTGAAGATATATCTTACACTTTATGAACGAAATACAATAATAGTCGCTTTGTGCTTGAAGCACTTAACGTAAAAGAAATCAAGTTTTATGAAATTTTAACTGTAATAATTAGATCATAAAAATGGCTGTACGTTAGTTGCCATGGATACAGAATAAACATTCAGTTTTCATTTCCCACAAGGCGGGTTTTCTTTATTATCCGGAAGTTTTAAAAACATTCTGCAGGGCTTCCTCGATTGTTTAAAATTTCTCGACAGGTCTCTATTGTTTGGCGAGTCCTGATTATCAGACGAGATTAAACCATTTAATCCAGGTTATTGTAAAGAAAACAACTTGACAGGATTAAAGGTATCTCCGCCTTTATATTACCCGAGGCCATGTTGATACCCCGCGAACTCAAAGGTGACAAGTGTAGATTTAATTAGAGTAATAATAATAATGATAGTACAATGATTGTATTGACAAGAAGAGAAGACATATTTACTTAGATTCGAGGATATAAATGCAGAAATGTATTTGGATTGTGTACACACACTGCACACCAGTAAACGAAGTAAGTAGGCATTTAAAAAATTTCAGTTGTGTTTCTTAATCGACTGTTTCCTTATTTTAATAAATTTCTTTGCGTGATGATATTTATTTTTTCTCTCTCTCTTAGTTAATTTTGTCTCTAAAGTTTCTGATTTTCATGCCAATATTTAAAGTATTTATTTTTTTCAAAATAATGCAAATTCTGTTTTCATGAATTTTAATGTAATTTATGTATTTATCAGTATAAATTCAATTCTGTTTGTGACAGTTTGCAATCTTTTTGTGTAAATGTTTCCGTATGAAAGTTTAAAATGTGAACGAATTTCAGTTTAAAAGAAAGCGCTACAAGTTAACTTTTTTATCAGTTTTGTTTAACGAATAATCAGTTTTAAAAGTTAAATCATTGATTTGAAACGTTTTAATGGTGTCCCACATATTTATACGCCGGAAACAAGACCTTTAAATTTTCATTGTGTGAGAAATTTTGAAGGAGGGTATTTTTAACGTCTCCGGATGTTTGGACGAAAAAGATGAAGAGACATTTAAAGTTGTCGTCACCATGAGGGATTACTAAAAATAGATCAACCATAGCACGTGGTGACAGCTTTCAGTGATGGTTTCAAACAGGTAAGTAAAGATGATAAGTAAAAATCTATTTTTAGATTTTGAATGGGGAGGTGTCGTCTGATTATTAGAAAGATGGACGTCTTTATTTCGAGAAAAATGGACAAGAACAAGTAGGTGAATTTTTTAGATAGATGTCTTCTGTTGACCCTGAAAAAAACGAGGAAATCAACATATGGTTTTCTTGTTTTTTAAATAAAAGCTGAATAAACATTTTGACAGCTATGCGGAAATAACTTTTTTTTTTAATTTTGTCCTTGCTAAAAAAATTCGCCTATTAATTGTAGATGGTAGTTAAATTTTCAAGGTTTTGCATTAATTTTTTTTTTGAAAGTTTGTCGTTTTAACGCTTTCTTTAAGTTTTATTTAAAAAATTCAACCCACAATTAAATTTTTTAATCAATTAACGAAAAGTCAGATTTCACTTGGAAAGGTTAGCTATATTACTACATGTACAAATAGTTTGTGTAAATGTGTTATGTTATAATTTACATCGTTTGGTATGACCTCATGTTTATTTGCAGCGAAATTGGTGAATTGTTTATAAAACAAAAATATTCATTTTATGTGGTTTCGTTCACTTTTTCACCTTTGGACTTTTTCCATGTAAGGAAAATTAAACTGAAAATCAACATTCATTTAAAGTCATTGGCGTATTAATAACAAATAAAAATGCAAATCCACGTGTATGTATTTCCTGAAATGACACAGATGTTCGTTTCCCATAAATCAATATGCAAATCATTAATTGATCTTACAGGCTGTTCAACATGCATGGATTGCTATAGTTGGCGGCGGGGGTGGAGTACTCTAACCTGTCGTACAAGGTAAATAGTGTGTAAAATATTTGTAAAATGTGTAATTTTAAATGGTTGATGTTTTGTCGTTAAGGAGTGTTAACTTTTTTTACATAGAAATCTATAAATATGCAATTTGCATTTCATCATATATTATGTTATAAATTTTAATTTACCGACGTAACTAGGATATGCATATCTTTAATTGATCCTGGAATACAACGTGTGACTTAACACTGGGTATGTATAAATCTATTTTAGAGGGGGTGATATGTTAAAAGACAATATCCTGGTCTACGAAGAGATGAAAACTGCAGAGATAAATGAATGGGAGAGGACAATTAAATGAGCTTAGTCTGTGTACAACACGTGCAAGAAATAAAAGAGCAGGTATGTCTTGGGGAAAGGAACGGCCATATAATGTTGGTCTTAAAGAGAGCCATGTCACCTCCGGAATCACGATCACGCTTCCTTATCACTTGTTCGTCACAGTTGATAATTGTATACTGGACGGAGAACTGATAAGGGCTTGTGGTCAAGATAGCAACATATGATCGACAAGAGTCCAAAACTTAAAAAGACGGGAGATCTGATATGGTCTTGTGGTCAAGATACATTTGTAGCAACAAAAAGATCGACACGAGTCTAGAACTTTAGAAAGCGGGAGATCTGAATAGGGCTTGTGTTCAAGATAACAAGAAGATGATGGACTAGAGTCAAGAACTTAGGAAGACTAGAGAAATGACCCTGGCTTGTGGTCAAGACAATAAAAAGAACAACAGTATAGAGTCCAGAAGACGGAGAACTTATCCGGGCTTGTGGTCAAGAATATGGGACAACTCGTTACGGAGACCACTCGGACAGTCTATTATGTCAACCCAGACAAAGTAGAGAAAGTTTGGACTGTTTATAAATGATAAAATGTTATATTTCACACATATCCTTTAAATATTGCTGAATTTTCAAAAAAAAATAAAAATAATTTGTTTAAAGTGAATCCAAATTTCTTTATTTGTAAAAAAAAAATAGAAAATGAGACTTTATTTGTTGAATTCGTTATTATTATTAATTTATATAGTTTCATCTCGTTGCATTTTTATTTTGTATTTACCGGAAGTCCGTTAATAAAAATGTAAGTCAGCCTGGACCGTCTATAAAGTCAACTCGGACTGTCTACAATGCCAACCTAGACCAAGTATAAACATCGAGTTTGTGCTACTTAAACGGTTAATGTTATATTTCACATAAAAGTATCCTTTATATCTTGCTTGATTTGTGATTGAAGTGCGGTGCACTAAAATAATTGGTTTAATGTAAATCCGAATTTCTACTTCATCATGGTGTTTCTATAGTATATTTTTGTATTTCAAATAAAAAGAACTACACACAAGAGTCCAGAAGATGGAGGACGCAAAAGGGCTTGTGGACAAGAAAGCAACACAAAGATTGACTAGAGTCAAGAAGACGGAGAAATGATAAAGGACTGTGGTCAAAATACCAACAGAAAAGACGGTCAAGAATATAAACCAGCTGACATATCATGGTCATCTTTACATGCACATGCATCAACAGTCAAACGATCGGCAATCCTCAGGTGATTCCGCTACTCTCCTTCTATACGAGTTGTAACGAATGCCACAGTCAAGCGACGATATTACTCGGAAGACACTTCCATGTGACTCTACTAGGGCGATGTGAAAATACAATTTACAGTCCTAACAATGCTCTCCAGGAATGTCATTTGTATAATTGAGTAAAAAATCGTTGCAATTAACAAAAACGTTATTTAAACTTTTTCTAGATGACTTTTTTATATGCCACAACCAAATGTTCTGAAACTGTTACACAATGCTTGTTACCACCGAACACAGGTTTTGGTAGAATTTGGGTGGAGTCACTTTCACCATTCTTTAGTTATGTTCCTTTATAAATGGAAAAAATTGCAGATTTTGGCGTTTCCATACTCTAACTTGTCTTTGCCCTAACCAAATATTATGAAACTTCTACACAATGCTTTACTTCTGGCACCGTTCTTGAGTTGTAGACCTTTATAAATGGAAATATTGGCGAATTTGTCGTTTCCGCACTCTAACTTCTTTGCCTCAATCAAATGTTTTGAAACTTGTACACATTGCAAATTACCACCAAACACAGATCCAAGTTCGAATTACACATACAGAAACAAATACTATTTAGTTTCAATGAAAACAAAACGTCGATAGGTTTGATTTAGTACATTGACTCTTGCATATTTACAAAGGGGTCATCTGTGTCCCATGGAGTCATTCTTCTTTTATTTCTTTTTTCATCCGTTTATTCTCATTAGTGACTGGTCTTATTTTTAAGAAGAATTATATGATATGATTATATGATATGACCTGTTAATTGTGGAAACTAGTCAAATTAATTCATACGAACAACGGAGATGCGTCTTGTGATATAGGAGACTAGATAGTGTTTATTCTTGAAAGAAGGTGTAAACTAAATTTCTTTCAAACGACTGGCTCAACACGAGGCCATTTGTCAGGTAAGGCTCAATCTCTGAGAATAAAAGCGTTTTCAAATCTTATTTAGAACACTGGGTTGTTCTGACTTAAACCTGATTAAAATTCAGATCTATCGGAACTCGCGTGCTCGGTGAGCGAATGAGCATAACGAAATCAATGATCTACATTTAAATTAGTTTGTACTGACTTTTAAGCAAGATTAACAGCTAAAATGAAAAAAAAAAAAATGATAGTACTATCAGAATATTAATTTTCTTCCTTATACTCTAAATAATAATTAATGTGTCCGGGTAGGGTGACATTTCATAACTTGTGTATATAAAAAAAAAATGTTAGAAAATTGATCCAGCTCCGGGTTATGTACTAAGATAAGAAGATGTGGTATGATAGCCAATGAGACAACTCTCCACCAGAGACCAAATGACATAGGAGTTAACAATATGTCACCGTACGGCCTTCAACAAAATCCATACCGCAAAGTCAGCTATTAAAAAGTCTATTACTATGTGTTCACTGGATAGAAAACACTATTCTAACAATCAATCCTATAAAAACAAAAGATTTTGCGTTATTTTTCACACATTTAACCATGGCAACCTGTAGTATTAGTTATGCTTTCAATCCGGCAACTGTTTATACCTACATGTTTTACAGGTGCCACATGTGGAGCAGGATCTGCTTACCCTTCCGGAGCACCCAAGATAGCCTCCAGTTTTTGGTGGGGATCGTGTTGCTCAGTTTTAAGTTTTCTTTGTTGTGATTTGTGTACTGTTGGTCTTTTTTATTTTTATTTTTAGCCATGGCGTTGTCAGTTTATTTTCGACTTATGAGCTTGAATGTCCCTTTGGTATCTCTCGCCTCTCTTTTACATTAGAGAGAACATTTGTTTAGGGGATGTCACGGGGATCCCGCTTTTATATTTTTCCCCCCATTTCCCACTTTTTTCCCTCCCCCCCACCGAGACCCTCCCTTTTTACCCCTATAACCTACATTCCTGAAGCGTGTCATCTCCTCATTTTCTGGTTATTTTCAGGATAAGGTTTAGTTTTATTAGTCCTCTACCGACGAAGTCGAAGGGGACGTTAGGTTTGCACTATATCCGTCTGTCTGTCCATCGATCAGTCCGGCAAATCCGTTTTCCAGACTTGTTTTCTTCATGCTTGAAGATATTGATTTGATATTTGGTGTATTGTTTTATCATGACAAGTTACAGGTCAAGTTCGATTTTCACGATTTTAGCTTTTTTCCTTGTTCAATTAAAGCCCTTTCCCTAGTATTAAATTTTTCATGATTTACCTATTAAATACTAGATTTCTGTTCAAATGGGAACAACTCATTTTTTAACTATCCCTAGAATTAAATTTTTGATGAAATACTTATAAATTACTAGATTTCTGTTCAAAAGGAAATAACTCATTTTTTAAAAGATTTGTAAAAGACATTGTATTAAGATAAATGACATTTTGGATATTTTTCCTTTTCTTTAGTGAATTGTTTGAGGAATTTAGTGGCAGGTTTGTCATTTTATGTAGTAAGCATTTTGTTCTAGTACAATTAATTTTTAACCGGTAGCGGACTATGTATTGCCATAAAATACTCACAGAATGCTTGTTACATCTAATGGACATATGGAACCAAACCCAAAGACACAACAGAACTTTGCACAAGTGTAACTATGCTTGACGTATATCAGTCCATCAATAACATTATTTTCTCTTTTATTCTAACATTTAACACTGACAACCCAGAGCATAGAGTCTATTTAAAGATTGGACTGAAGTCCTACAGCAGTCTAAACCTACTTATAAATATAAAAATAAGAAGAGGTGGTATGATTGCAGTTAGACAACTCTCCACCTGAGACCAAATGACGGATAGGTAAACAAATAAATATCACTGTCCGGACTTCAACAATGAGCAAAACCCATACCGCATAGTCAGCTATAAATGCCCCGAAATGACAAATGTAAAACAGTTCAAACGAGAAAACTAAATGATTGATGTATGTACTAAACAATGAACGGAAAACAAATATGATATACAGGCACAAACGACAACCACTGAATGACAGGCTCCTGACTTGGGACAGGCACATACATAATATGGAGGGGTTAACATGTATGCGGGCAACCAACCACAAAACCTGGGACAGTTGTGTAACAGCACAAGATGGACAAACTATAAAAATAGTTGAAAAGGGATTAACTCATCAGATCGATGATATTAGTTTACATGAGAGGTCTTGCGACTGTTGTTTCTCTTAGTGTCAAGGATAAAGATACCTTTTATTACACTCTATGGCTATATGACTAACTTGGGACTGATTGAGCAGTAAAGCGTATGTACAAATGTATGTTCTATAGTAGGGTGCCCAGTCAACGGAATAACACACGGCTATATTTTACATCATTGGAAAGAGAGAGAACAAGCCTCGTCGAAATAATGATGTCGTCGTTGTCTACAGTGGTCACGATTTTCTTAAATTTGGGTCAAAGGTCAAATCTAAAATTTCAAGGAAAACGTAGAGTCACGTTTAGACAGATGGCCACCCCTACATATTTGCGTTTATAGCAAAATAAATTCGAATAATTCAAAGGATTATAACTATAGTTTCTATATTTAGGACTAATTTGATAATTGTATTGCCAAATATGGTTCGAGATTGACATTTGTACTTATAGGGTGCACATTTACAATTTTCATTCAGCTGTTAAATAACAGTGACCTTGACCTTTTAAAAGTTCCAAAATCGGAATTTTTACACAAGATTCGATACAAGTGATATTGAGAGATGTTTTTTAGAGTTTAACATTTATAAGTTGCCCTCTCAAAATGTTATTATTTCCGTCTTTTGATAGAAGGTGTTCGTCATGATTTTCTGGGTAAATATCCAATTTTCTTTTGGTGAACATGGAAGCACTTCAAATAGTACTTAGTTCCAAAGCTGATGAATATTAACGCAGAATTGATTGAATTAGCAGGTCTGAGTATATATTTGCTTTACAGAAAAAAAAACAAATTGCAAACGGTGAAAAAGGGGGAGGGTTTATGTTACAAGTTATGAAAAAAAAATGAGAATTAGCAACAGCAGGCTAATCACTCCATCTTACACACTTATATTAAGTGTCATGTACATGACCTATCGAACATAAATTGGCCTACAGTTGACATGAAGTTAAAGATTATCTACAAAAAGAATGTTTTGTACAGCAGCGATGTATTTTACAAACACTTGTAAACAACATCAATCTAATCAAAATATAGATCTCTAATTTCGTTATCCTCATTTGAGCTTATATATAAGAGCACGCGAGTTAATAAAGGTCAGAATTTTAACAAGAGCGAAACAACATAGAAAAATTGCCGAATCTAGTAGTAGCTATTACGTTTCATTGTCTACTGTTAAGTTGAAAGCCCACCGACTAGGTTTAGGTACGAGAGCTAATTTCAGTTGTTCTTTTTTAAATCGCATTCGACGCAAGTAGCAGAATGCGAGGTATACAGAATACAATCTGATGGTGGTGGCGGCTAGCTTTTTATTTCAGAGGGCAGAGGATGATTCATACTTTGTATATAGATCCATTGTGTTACGAAGTTTCCGTCATATAATCATTATCCTTGACCTCATATTCATGGTTAAGTGACTGTTAAGAACTGTTATAGATTTTTTCGTCATGTGAATGTCTCAATTATCATGAGTTCTAGGATAACTATATTTGGTAACTAATATATGGTATCCTTGCAAGGTCTACATGACCGTCAGACATGATTCACCTGACCTCTACCTAATTTCACGGATCAGTGAATAAGGTTAAGTTTCAGTGGTCAAGTCCGTACAGTCTCAGATAGTTGTGGGTTAAATATATCTGACCTTAACCTCATTTACATGGAACATTGATAGTGTTAATTTTATATAATACTTGTTGTATAATATAAAAGTTAGGAGATGTGGAAGCAAGCAATTATAAGCAACCGTACGGCCTTCGACAATGTGAAAAACTTATACCGTATGGTCGGCTATAAAAAGGCCAGTTATGAAAAAAATGAAAGAATTCATTTGAAAAAACACTAACGGCCTGATTTATAACAAAAGCTAGTTTTTACGGTAATGATGTTTATGATCATACTTTTCTCAGACTATTGATGACGTCCTTTCATTAGTTTTCAGTAAAGGAACACCCATTTGATTTCGAAAACAGGAAGGGAATGAGGATTTTGAAAATGAATTACTTGGCCTGGTATGAACTGAAATAATTGACTTTGCACAAGACAGGATGAGAATGAACACTCTTCAACATGAAATGAAGGATAGTTGAGGATATGAATGTGTACAAAAGTGAAAATAAATTTTGGCGCCGCCAGCCCCATCCCTTTCTTCAGAATATAAAATGTTCTACCCTAACGGCGAGTACTATTATATCGGTACTTTGTGTTTTTTGTCTTCATGTTAGTTGTTTTTGTGCTTCATGCCGATTTGATAAGTCAAGCCATTTCAAACTGTTTTTCAGCAGATTTTTCTTATGCTGTGTTGTTATACCATTGTCCACGTCAGGGGAGGGTTGAAGGATCACAAACATGTTTAACCCCTCTAAATTCTGTATATGTCTGTCCAAAATCAGGAGCCTGCAATTAAAAGGTTGTCGTTGGTTGCTGTCTATTGTATCTGTTTTTTTTTGTTGTTGCACGAACGGTGGTATATTTTTGATGTCGTTCCCACCGAGAGGGATTTAGTTCGAAAACATCATACAAGACTTTTGATGTGCCATATTCCTGGTGTGAAACAAAACCGACCGATTTGATTCTTCTTCTACAATTATAACAAAATATTTATTCAATTAAAAGTTTAAAGTTTAAAAAAACAGACACAAAACAGATTTCTCCGAACAAAGTGACAAAAAAACAGACACAAAACAGATTTCTCCGAACAAAGTGACAATTTACAAAGTTAGCAGGCTATTCACAACAAATAAATCAATCACATTCCCACTAGATAGATTATTACTATATTTCCCATGATTTCAAAATTGAGTAGATGTTTTATTAATTTATTGTTTAGAAAATATTATGGACTGCTTAATTTTCATTCTATTGCTAACAATGATTAATAAGGTACAAACAGAAAATGAAATCTTATACATCGTCATCTTCGTCGTCATCAATGTTTCTGACTGCAACGAGACTAATTTTTACATTTTAAAATATGTCATTTGCCTGACATGGGCATAAATCTGTACATGATAGATTTTATTCGAAGCAAATGCAAATCTTTGAAAACATAGATTTCCCCTTACAAGTACAAACTAAATCTTGCAGAAATTCATATGACATCTGACCTTCGAGATAGACGGGAACAAGTCATTCTTCTTTTCCCATCCGAACTGAAAAGGGAATGTTTATAGGTAGTTTTGCTATATGGGAACACATCAAATTTATTTCTGGAGTGAAGCTCTTATTATACATATTGTTTAAAAGTAGATTCAAAAGGAGGAAGTTTGACAAGTGAGAAATTTAAAATGTAGCCAATTTTACGCTCAATTTGTTTAGGTCACTATGATCTATTTTGAGTTTTGACTTGAGATCATTTAACAAAAGATCTCAAGCTGCATCTATAGATTCACCGATGTCACAATTAGAAAGGTTTGACAAATCGGTGAAATCATCTAGGTTGTCCTCAAGACTACATAACAGTGCGCTTACCGATCCTAAACAGGGATGACCTTGTATCGCATCATGTTACAGCATGTGCGGCTGGTAGAATGTTACAGATGGCAAATCCGGGACTTTTATATATTTCGTGGACAGGTATATAGCGGCGCAAATCTTGTGTGTAAGTTATAGTGCCTGTTTGAAACCTTAGCTCATGCGTATGCTGCATGGAGGGAAGTAATAAACGCATAAGATCAGAACATCTGTATCATGTGACTTTATGATTATCCTATCCTTGATTCCTTTCACACCGAACTCTTTGTCTACATGAATAGCATGTAAAATCATGCGAGTATCTACTTCATCGGGCGTACAAAATAATTTTAAAACCTGAATACTCCTTCTGAGCAGATTTAGGGTCGTTGGAAGTGCTAGCTAGATAAATGACTTCCTCATGTATCATAGTAACTGTTGCTATACCATGATGCTGAACAATCGATTCGCCAAGAAATCTGATTAAGGCCTGCTGGTTCTCACTGACTCAAAGAAACTTTTTCCAGTCAGGAATATGACGACCTTCTATATATGACCTGAAACACTTTTACAGACGAACAAGAACTTGATTCAGCTTTAAAATAACTGCAGTTGTGTCTGCTAGTGTAAGATTTATAGCAAGAATGGTGGTACAATATTTTGTAATCATCAGTACGAAGATGGTCTAGGTCTGAAGCATCTTACAATACATTAAAATATACATGATCTTTCCGTGCTCCCACAGCCTCGATAAAGCTTTTGTTTGTGCTAATTTCTCGCATATTAATAAGCAATTCAGTAGGAGAACCCTGACATATAACACACTTATACCATTGTAATTCATTCCTACTTCGTTTAGGGCTTGATGGGCATAGTTTAACAGGACTGTGAATGTGCGCCATATTCCGGGTCTGAAACGTAACCGAAGGATTTGATTTGTATATTACAATTATGACAAAACTATCATATCAAAAAAAAAAACAATTAAAGTTATAAAAACCAACAAAAAAAATCTTTCCTAAAACAAAACAACAATCTTCAAACTAATTGGACTATTCAAAACATACAAATTGACCATACAACAAGCAAAAAAGAGAAATGAAGTTAGTGACAATTGTCCTAGTTAATGACCTGATAGTGTAAGCTACAAAACGATTAACGGCACGAGAAAAGGCATGTTTGAATCAATGCAGAATTATCACTAAATTTGTGTTTTAAACTGCTATTTTCTTCTTACCGATTACCATTACACGAAAGATATTTGGCACACATATGAACCATGTCTTATTGATGTAATCAGAGTAAAACAACAAGCAAAAAAGACAAATGTTTTGAGTGACCTCTGTCCTTGTTAATGACCTAATAGTGTAAGCAACAAAATGATTAATGGCACCAGATAATCCGTGTTTAATTAATACCCAAATGTTGACTTAATTGGTGTTTTTAATTGCTAATTTCTTCAAAACAATTTTTATTTCACGCATGCAATTTGGCACACACATGCACTGTGTCTTATTGCTTAAATCAGAGTAAAAAATATTGTGATGATACATGTAATAATTTTGCTTTCGATGAAAATAGGGTAAATTTCGGGTAGAATTTTACTCTTACTAAAATGCTGAAATACTTATATCAAAATCACTTAAATACTTTCCGATTTCGTTATATGATATATTTAATGTATAAACTATATCATTGGTACTGTTTTAACTACCAACAAAGAACGCAATAATTTTATTTTTCATGTTAAAGATTCCCCGTACAATACGGTATCCGGTGGTACCCTGTAAAAACACGAAATTTAGAAAATCGTGACCACGGGAACTTACGACGACAATCATGATTGTAAAATATAATGATTTTCCTATAATGTGCAAAAAATCAGCCGTGTGTTATCCGTTAACTTAAACTCGTTAACTAGAGGACTTTTTGGACATTGGGCACCCTACTACTACACTGAATATGTAGATTTATCAACAAGAAAAATTATTGCATTTAATTAGAATTTGTAAGATATCCGTTGGTTGCTAAACGTCCAGTGAAATATTTGCCACTGGACGTTTAGCAACCAATAATCAATCAATCAACAATAGTCGGAACTCTACAGACAATTTCGGAGTAAAATAAAACATATAATTGTTCCTTGCTTAATTTTCAGTGGCAAATATTTCATGGAAATTCAGGACGAGAATAACTTAACAATTCATAAGATAGGTATTAGTTATGAATTGTAGGTCGACCGTGATGTGAGGCGTGCATTTTAACTACCACTCAGAAAAGGGGGTATATAAGACGGGGGCAGACATTTTGCAATTGTAACTAGCCATTGTTACAAACCACATACGGACTCATCATAGGATTGTTTCAAGAGTTCTTTTAACTTGCAGAAAGGGCGAATATTCATATTGCACGAGGAATCGGATTAAACGTATCCGTTCCGATCGGTCGTTGTCTCGTATACGGACGTCCAACTCTAGCAAGGATTTTTACACCGTATGGGTGTAATTCGTAATATAAAATTATTTATAATAAAATTATTACCTCAATCACTGAGTTCATTTAGCAAAAGAAAAGTTGTATACAATTTTCTAGAGTTTGCAAAATTACCATAGGAAGGTGAGGAAAACCACTTGTTATTAAATTTCTGAAAATGCAACCATGCTGCAAATCCAAACGTTGTAATATAACCATGATATACATGCAACTATGATGTAAATGAAACCACGCTGTCAATTCAACCATGCTGTAAATGCATGCTGAAAATGCAAACATGCTGACAATGCAAACATGCTGCAAATCCAAACGTTATGGTATAACCATGCATGCTATACATGCAACCATTATAATATAACCATGTTATTCTTGTCTACCATATTTGTTTTTTCTTAAATTGGTTTGTTATAAATTCGGCCGTTAAGTTTCTCAATTGAATTGTTTCATATTGTTCATGTCGGGGACTTTTATAGCCGACTATACCATGTATACGGTATGGGGTTTTCTCACAGTACGGTTGCCTATAATTGCTTACATCCACTTCATTTGAAATTGGGTGGATAGTTGTCTCATTGGCAATCATGCCACATCTTATTTTTATAAACATGAAACCATGATGTAAATACAAACGTTATTATATAACCATGCTATACATTTAACAATGATGTCAATGCAACCACGCGGTAAATGTAACCACACAATAAATACAACCACATAGTAAATGTAATCATGATGTAAATGCAACCACGATGTAAACTAAACCATGCTGCAAATGCAACCATGCTGCAAATACAATCATATAAATATACTTGCAACACAAATCCCATTTTTTTTTATCAGAATTGAATATTTTTTTACAATCTTATTTCTATGTATTTATTCCAGTTCAGTTTGGAGTCGGAAACAAGTTTCCGTGTAGGGTGATATGTCTTCATGCGGACTGTTTTACTTGTGAACTAGTGCGTATAAATCTGACTTAGCGTAGTGGTCTAGAACAGAGCTAGGTTCATATTCATATCACACGAACATGTTCTCGTCCTGCTTAGCATCTAATATTTGCCACTGCACTTTGAACACAAATCCTTCCATCCGTCTTATCTGATGAACTATTTAAAAAGTTCAAAACACGAAAAATTACTCAGTATAACACCCACACAAATTTGAAATGTTTACAAAGTAAACAACCTAGTCCACCTGTCTGCCATTTTGTCCCTCTCTCTATAGTGGGTCTCATTGGGGTTTAAGCGTGACACGGGATTGACCGATTTGTTGTAAGCGTGACACGTGAAAGTCAAATTACTAAGCGTGAAAACGGGAAACGAAGTCGGGCGGGACACGTGAAATTACATGCGATATTATTACAGTGATAAGCGGGATACGGGAATCTGACAAAACAATAAGCACAAATTCCTACTGCACTGTATTGTATGGACGGGAAACTTGCCACTTTGGTTGTTAGATGGTCACATATCAGATGGTAAGTTCTAAAGATACCTTAAAGTGGCATTTGCGGTAAAAGATATTTACAGAAATGTATGACTTATTCTCGACAATTTTGATAATGTAATAAGCTCTTATTTCTTTCCCTTAAACCCAGTATTTGTCAACGGCTCAATAGTTCTCGTCTCCCATGTGGAAGGTCTTCGGTTCGATCTCCTATATATGCAAGCCGAAAAATCCTTCCAATCGTGTCGTGCTTATACAAAGCAGAAATCTTTTAGTAAATGTATCCCATAAACATGTTTCTGTTATGACTATTCATGTAACATTTCAATGCAAACTCCGAAACAGTGGTAACGTCCTCTTTGCTACGCTACCGTCACTGCTGTTTCGGAGTTTGATTTCAATGTCTATATAACAGGAGAGCATGATTTTCATTACAAAATCATTTTGTCTTCTCCGGGACTCGAACCCGGGATCTCTGTGTTACAAGGCAGCGCTCTCACCGACTGAGCGAAAGAAGTACTTCCCCAGTTCAACCGCTTACGGCTGGCAAAGTATCTACTGTATATACTAAGGGAAGCAATCCCGTCACATCTGTCAATATATCAAGCTCTATATCACCCAACGCCTAGAAAGATGTGTATAAACTAAATAGAAACTATCAAACATCACTCATCAACACCAAAATGCAGATCCTGATGTGCGGTTAACCCGAATAGTACAGGTGTTATTTTCCAGCTGATTGCTGATTGGTCACCTCTCAAACATGACACCAATCAAAATCTAGGATTCTTGAAGAGTTTTTAGTGTGTTGGGATTTTGGGTCCTCTATCTCAAGAAGAAGACACCGATTACGGAGAGGGACTGAGACAGAGAGAGCTTTTCTTCTCATAAAAATAAATAGGACGAAAAGATGTACAAATACGTCAATATCTTCAATTTTTAATCTTTGTCTTGTGACAGGGTAATCTCTAGTGTAAATTGTCTTCTCTTAGAAAGCGATAATCTGAATTGTAGTTTCTCCTTTGTTCTTATATAACAGAAATTGTCAATACAAATGAAGGTTATCAGATTTATATCTTTTGCGAATTTTTACTCTCCACGAACACATGAGTACACCCCTGGTTTTTGATGGCGTTTGTATTACTAAAGATGTTCGTTCCTCTGTTTAAAAATTACCATCCTTTTAAAAGACTTATAAATTGATAGAATATAAATAACAAAACTTGAAAAGTAGAAAAAAAAATACAGGTGCGTGACCGTTTTTTTAAGATCTATTCAGTTGAAAATTTGGCGGGAAATTTTTAATCTTTCAAAAACTATGAAAAATAACAAGGATTTTGTAAGATTTAAAAATTATGATAAGAAAAGTAAGGGTTAGCGGGCAAATTTTTATTTGCAATATATGGATAAAACTAGAGGATTCCGAATATTTGACAAAAGTCAAAAACAAAAGTAGCGAACAACCTTATTAGCTAGTGGTCCGTGTAGTGTTGTGGGTTGTTAAATTGTTGGTATTTCGGCCACGGTGACTAAGTTTTCTTTGACTTGTGGTTTTTGGTTGACCATTGCTTGGTTTCTTCTCCCATTTTTTATCGTTAGAAGCTCGTGAAATAAGCGATGAGATAAATAATTGTGTTTTACACAGTATGATTATACAGGGTACCATATTTTGTCCCGTTTTTTTACGTCATTTGGTCTCTGGTGGAGAGATTTGTCATTGGCAAATCTTATCATATCTACTTATTTTTTTATTATTCAAACAATTGGTCTCAAGTCGATCACGGTATAATTCGTGCCAGATATTTTATGAAATTTATATCAAAGGTTTATAACAGCAATGTATTGGTTAAGTTCGAAAATCAGTGCCGATCAGTTATTTTTAATGAGTTAAACTCCTTGGAATAAATATATATATATATATATATATATACTTTTGGAATTTTACTAGTTTAAATACCAGGGTTCTTTTCATTTGGGAGGGATGTACAAGTACGCATCCACGTCCAATTATTTAACCTTAGCCAATTTTTTTTTTTTATCATTATAAAACTGCTATTTATTTGGGATGATAAATACGCAGCCTCTGTTTGACATATTTTACCAGCTTATATCGATCAGTGCTGTTTTTTGGGAATGAATTTACACACAGTTGTTGTAACATCTTAACTGACGTCATTTTGGAATTTTAGAGTTGTGCCAGTTCATATCTCTAATTACTATTTTCATTTTAGGCATGTCTTTGAGTCGTTTTTTGGAATTTTAAAATTTATTAGCGTCTCTACATATGATGTTCGGGTAAAACTGTTTCACTTTTTTTATTGTATGGAAATCAAGATTGCTATAGTTTAATAATCAGAATAGTTTGATCTGATTCATTTTACATCGTGCTCATACTGATGAAGGATATCTGTTATCCGAAATATTTATAGTTACATTTGTTCGTTTATTGTCATTTTTTGGTGATGTTGTACCCTTTTAGACTGGTTACACACACATATATATATATATATATATATATATATATATATATATATATATATATATATATATATATAACTTTATTAGGTTAATATTAATAATATATAAGTAAATAGAAAATTGACCAATGTAGACCTCATTTTAGAAAACTGCATTGAAAACACATTTATTCAATGTAGGATTGAAGTTTATATCACAGGTTTATATCAGCAATGTCTTGAGTGAGTTTGAAAACCAGCGCTAATCTATTATTTTTACTGAAGTTATGTCTTTGAAATGTAATTTATATTGAATATTGCATTATAAGCACTTTCATGCACACCTACATTTCTGACTAAATTTTTAATGACGTTTATATCAAAAGCTTATATCTGTCTTGGAATAGTGCCGACCAACTATTTTTACAAGGAGTTGTGCCCCCTTGCAAATAAAAATGTATGGAAAATAACAAAATTAGCGATCTCATGCCAACATTTCTTGGCAGATATTTATAAACAGTTTAAAAGAACCAAAAAAGAAATTATTTATTTTGGTATTGACCTTGGATAGATAAAATATGTGAAAAAGCTGGGAACACTGGAATTCTGTTTTATACATGTGTGAAGTGTTTTATTCCCATGAAAGAAAATACTATCTTTTTAACCCATTATTTTACACGCAGTTGGAAAGAAGCTCCGAAAGTGATATATCTGATAACACCCTGTTTTTAAACGGGGTTCCGACTTTTATGTTTCTCAAAATTTATTTCATTGTGTGGTGTTTTTAATATATTGTTTTTTCGTCGATATTCTTTTTGGTCATGGTCTGTTTTAATTTAACTTTTTTGTGTTTGATTGTTCCCCTTGATATCCTCTCACTTTTTGTTTTTCGGACCCGAGTTCATTTAGCAATACCCTTACTATCCGCAAATTGCCATGTGCAATGAACGAACGTTGAAAAATGTTGCTTTCCAAATATTACTATGCCAAAATTATGTGCAAAGGGAGATAATCCAAATTCTTGAAAATGAAAATTGAATGTTTGTAAATGAACTCCACTTCGAACGAATATAGGTAAGCAACTTTTTCTGCCTATTATAAATTGCAAAAATTGAATTATCAATAAAACATTGTTTTTATACAATACAGTCAATCGATAATTCTAAAGACTTTCGGCATAGAGTCCATCCCACTTAATCTGATCGGGTCTAGACCTGTAAATACGACATCAAGGGTTAATTTTTTAATTTCTCATTTTCAACATTGAAATTCTGGGGCCATGTCAAAGAATGTATCCTAGGATATGTCTGAGGACATTATTTAGGATGGTCTTAGGACGTGTCTGAAACTTGTCTTAGGATGTAAAACAATGCTATCTTAGGACAGTCCTAACAACGATTGTCCTACATGTCCTAGGACCATCTTAACACATTTTAATGAAATATATTTAAATGTATTTCAGTTTATATGTAAAGGGCGGGAGGTAGCATATCACATGAAAAAAAAAAAAAAAGATTAACGCAAAATAAAGTTTTAACGTTTTAACGTAAAACAAATAGATACATTATTATATACTATATACTTGCTAACATTATAAATAAATTTCATGCAACAACTAAACTAAATTGTCACTAAACTTTGTTAGAGGCTATTGGCGTGCTGCAATTTAAGCTTACTAGTTTTGTCCTAAGGTCCACTCGATTTAATAACATGTATTGAATCAGCCTTAGTAAGAGAAGAAGTCCAAATTTTCTGAAACCGAAATTCAAATGTATTCAGCATTTCAATTACTGTTCTACCATTTGGCCAGGTGTAGAACTGTGCTTTATATCGATAAAATTTTTAGGCTTAAAAAAAAAGGACAGCACGAAGTATTTTAAATGAGCGTAATATGACATCGTCACACATAATTTTTGGAGAGCTGCCGCGAAGGATGTCCATTCAAGATTATTTTGTATATAGAAAAGCAATTTTAGTTCTTAAAATACTTCACTAAAATGACTCCGGAATGTCTCAATGATTTTAGATATGTGCATCAGGTTAGTTCTAGAAACAACCAGACAAAGGACTTGTAATATGCTTTTTGTTCCAAACACTAAAACGGATTACCACAAACGCTCCTTGTTGATATCTGGAAGTATTGTATGGAAGAGTTGTCTACAAATTTAAAACAATGTAACACAATTGAATCTTAATAATAAAAAAAAAAAAACAGTTATTGAAGAATATTTTGTTTAATTCTAATAACAGTACAATAGTTTAATATTTGTGTAAGTATTTTCTATTATTGAATTTGATACTTTACTAGGACACACCCACGACATTGCTGGTCCGTGACTGAATTAAAGTACCTACGCCTTATTTTCAGCCTGGATTTTTAGTACTCGTTATCCTGTTGAAATAAAGGAAATTATTATTATTATTAAATTCTGCTTGCCGAAGTCAATGAGCATAGGGTAATTTTTATTCAGCAAGCTATCAAGTGTGGCGACGAATTATATTAAGGAGAAGAAATGGGATGATATGGGATACTACACAAAGGCATATTCTTCAAATACTGACTCAAGACCATGTTTGTTGTTTTTATTTCAACTTAGGACATCGGAACTTTTAACTACCGGTATTTTATCCTAAGACCATCATAAGACACCTGTGTATGGACAATCCTAAGACCATCCTAAGACAACTATTTACATGTATATATCCTTACTTTAGGACATATCTTATCTTAGGAGACGTTCGTTAACGTGAATTAGGACTAAGACGTGTCATAAGACCATCCTAAGACACGTCCTAGTCCTACGACAGCTTCGTTGACATGGTTTTGCAGTTTTAACCCACACCTTCTCATAAAAAAAAAAAAATAAGATAAAAGGAAAAAAACAAATCATAATAACATAGATAGGCAAATAAAAAAATCCAAAGTCATAATTCTATTATTGGACAACAAATTTTAATCTATTAAAAGTCCACCTGAACAGAACTGACACACTCAGTCGTTAATTTACTAGCTCACAAAGCGACGCCATAAAATTATCAGAAGTTATCTTTCGTTGGTCTGAATAGTCTCATTTGCTTGTTTAAAAGATCAATTTATATTTCATAAAAATAGTGTATGCTATACGGGATCACACATCCTAATTTTTACGGAGCTGTTGTTACCGAGCCCGGAAATTTAGATACGATTCGGGTAAACTTATCGATCCTTTAGTTTAAATAAACTTATTCTAAAAGGTTACCAAATTCAACACTATAATTAAATTTGAATATTGTTTATATTGGTATTACTATCGATTTTGTTACCAGTAAATTAAAATCAAACTAAATATTATTTTTATATACATATGCACCTTCATGACTCCACAATTTATCGATAACTGTATCTAGGCATTACATAAGGTCTTGTTTTTTCTCTGACTGTTAATGACGTCTTTACACTAGATCCATTGTATGTTGGATGTGCACTGATTGATATTTTATTCTTAGATACATGATTTTTTATATTTGCTGTCAGTAACTGTGAGTACTCTCAGTGTCTTTTTGTTGTGGGGATGTATAAGTACCTTGCCACGTTCACTTCGTGTTTTTGTTAGATGTATTTCTGTTGTGTATCGATCTTATGAGTTAAGCCCTTTTTCAACTGATTTTTATAGTTTGTTTTATGTTGTACTGTTACACGACTGTCCCAGGTTAGGGAGAGGGTTGGCGCGCCTTCAAACAAGTTTAACCCCGCCATATTCTGTATGTGCCTGTCCCAAGTCAGGAGCCTGCAATTCAGTGGTTGTCGTTTTTTGCTGTATATCATATTTGTTTATCGTTCATTATTTTGTACATAAATCAGGCTATTAGTTTTCTCGTTTGAATTGTTTTACATTTGTCATTTCGGGGCCTTTTATAGCTAACTATGCGGTATGAGTTTTACTCATTGTCGAAGGCCGTACGCTGACCTATAGTTGTTAATTTCTGTGTCATTTGGTCTTTTGTGGAATGTTGTCTCATTGACAATCATGCCACTTCTTATTATATATATACACCATAGCTAGGTCGATACTAATGTTCAATGGCAGATCCAGATGGTGGGGTGGGAGAGAGTGTTCCGGGGGTTTAAACACCCCTTTCTGTTTGATAATTCATGCTTTTGTATGGGGACATATGGTTGAAACTTGGGACCCCTCTTTTTTATATGACTTGCATGTGTTGGACTCCCTTTAAAATGGCTGGATCCGCGCATGATTTTGATGGACTGTGCAGAGATAAAGGAACCCATTCTACAAGAGGCATCGGATTTGACGTCCCCACTTTGACCGGACAAACACACGTACATATATTCCGTAAAAAATGTTTTATGCTATATATTTGTATTGCTTAACGTCCAGTGGCAAATATTTCTTGAATATGAAAATGTAAGAAGCATGTCAAACAAATCACATCACAGTTTATTCAGAAGAGAAACGAAATTTATCATATATATTCTCAAGTAAGGTGCTATTCTAGTAAACAAGGTTTGACAATGTTTAACATATGATTTTATAAGATTAGTAAATTGAAAACACATATACTACACCAATCATGGGGTAAAAGAATGTTTTCGGGATCGCTGAGTTTTGGCAGTACGTTGTTGATGTCGCTTTGATTTATCAGGAATAACATTAATGGGATTTGAGGTATAAAAAAACTGTGCAAATTCTTATTTCGGCTTCCGATGATGGACACTCATCAAAACCACAGTATAGTTTTATTATTTGTGGCTGGGTTAACACAATATCAGCTATTCTAAAACAAAATAACGATTCCCGTACAGTTGATTCCAAGCTTAAAGTCCTTTTCGACACTCCTGACATTTGCAACTGCAGGAATATCATCCATTTTGAATAAATATAATGCAAACGGAAATATAAAAATAGGAAAAGGAGTCATTGATAATATTGAACTTATAAATGTGTGGACGGATCCTTATCTTTTGACTATTCGAAGTAAGATTTGAGACGACCATTTATTTTTAGGAAAAGGTGGGGAGGGGGCGAGTTGGGGGCAGGAGGATTTTGAAAATGAATAACTAGGCCTGGTGAGAACTGATGATAAATAACTTTACACAAGACGGGATGACAACAAATATACTGCAACAAAAATGCACGCAACAAATGTGCAAAAGTGAAAATAAATTTTCAAGTGGCAACTTCGATGTTTGGTGGAGTTTTTGTTGCCCAATCCTAGTTTTATATGCTGTGTTATGTATACTGTTGTTTGTCTTTTCGTCGTTTTTGTTTTTTTTGGAAATGGCATTGTCAGTTTATTTTGACTCATGAATTTGAATATCCCTCAATTTGATATCTTCCACCTATCTTTCGCTGTAATTTTTCTAAACACTTAAAAAGTAAATAAAATATCGAGCTCCAAGAGAAATTCAAAAAGGGGAACACCATAAAAACTGACAAAATCAAATGTTATCAATCAAAGGAACGAGTGGAAAACAACTGTCATATTCCGGACTTGGTACAGTCATTTTAAGTGACTTGGTATATGCATCTTCAAGTGACTTGGTACAAGTATCTTCAAGTGACTTGGTACAGACATTTTCAAATAACTTGGTACATTCATCTTCAAGTGCCTTGGTACAGACATCATCAAGTGACATGGTACAGCCATCTTCAATTGACTTGGTAAATCCATCTTTAAGTGACCTCGTACAAGCATCTTCCAGTGACATGGTACAGACATATTCAAGCGACTTAGTACAGGCATCTCGAAGTGACTTGGTACAGACATATTGAAGTGACTTGGTACAAGCACTTCAAGTGACTTGGTACATGCATTTTCAAGTGACTTAGTACATGTATCTTCAAGTGACTTGGTACAGGCATCTTCAAGCAACTTGGTACAGAAATTTTCAAGTGACTTGGTACATCCATCTTCAAGTGACTAATTACAGACATCTTCAATTGACTTGATACATCTATCTTCAAGGGACGTGGTACAAGCATCTTTCAGTGACTTGGTACAGTCATCTTCCAGTGACTTGGTACAAACATGTTCAAGTGACTTGGTACAGGAATCTCAAAGTGACTTGGTACAGACATCTTGAAGTGACTTGGTACAGGCATATTTAAGTTACTTTGTACAGGCATTTTCAAATGACTTAGTACATGCATCTTGAAGTGATTTGGTAGAGTTATCTTGAAGTGACTTGGTACAGGCATCTTCAAGTGACTTGATACATGTATCTTCAAGTGACTTGATATATGCATCTTCAAGTGACTTGGTTCAGTCATATTTAAGTGACTTGGTACAGTCATCTTCAAGTGACTTGGTACAGACATCTTCAGTGACTTGGTACAGGTATCTTCAAGTGACTTGATACATGCATCTGGAAATGACTTGGTACAGGCAATTTCGAGTGACTTGGTACAGTCATTTTGAAGTGACTTGGTACAGGCATCTTGAAGCGACTTGGTACAGGCATCTTTGAGTGACTTGGTACAGTCATTTTGAAGTGACTTGGTACAGGCATCTTCAATTCACTTGGTAAAGGCATTTTCAAATTACTTGGAATTAAAACCATACAAGAACTAGTCAGTAGTATTTGATTATTCACTAAAGACAAAATCTTCAGTATCAAAAATAATCCCCAAATTAAACAGCTCCTTTTCTTCCATCAGGCAAAAGGTATACCGACAAAAAAAAAGTTCTGGTAGGCGGGGATGTGACTGAACGCTCTAAATTCTTTTGACCAAGAAAGCACTTTGCAGCAATATGCAGGATAATTTATTCTTTCATGTTCCAAACTTTTTCTCAGCAAACGATTGTCAATCGTTAACCTTAGAAAGTTCTGTTATTAGAAATTTAATATTTGCAGATTATTTATTAATGATGACAGAATCAAAAGAATCTGTTCAAGAAAGCTTAGATGAATTTTCTTCTTACTGTGATAAATGGCAACTCACTGTTTATCGTAAAAAGACTTAGACTATGGTTCCTAGTCATCGCCATAAACAGACACAAAATACAATATTTAATTACAAGCACACTGTTTAAGAATCAGTAAATAAATTAAAGTTCTTACGCAACTTGCATTCACAAAATGAAAACTTATTGTCATCTGCTAAAGCACTTTAAAAAAAAGCTTACAGCTGTGTACTCTGTCAAAAGCTATAAAAGTAGTCTAAACCAATTGCCAGCAAATGTATCTGTTCATTATTTAAATCTTTGGTTCGTTCTATTCTTACATATAATTGTGAAATTTGGTATATGGTATATGGACGTGTACAGATAAAAATATAATAAAATTGCTAGAGCCTGACAAAATATTGAGCAAAAGTGATTAACATCTTTACAAAACTTGTAGACAAAGTTCACCCGGTGTGAAGCCGAATATAGATTTGATGCACTTCTCCATCATTGCAGATTTAGCAAGATTATAACTGAATATTCTAACTGCAAAGACTGTGTACAGCGGTAGTTCAGATAAATCATGAATTCTATCTTCCAATTTTCCATGTATTTTCGAGAAATATTGTTCAAACCCACCTTGTCCAAAGATGACACTATCTGAAATGGTCCTTTTAACAAACTAATAAATCAACCAACTATGACATCATCTGAAATGGTCCTTTTAACAAACAAATAAATCGACCAAACATGACACCATCTGAAATGGTCCTTTTAACAAACTAATAAATCAACCAACTATGACATCATCTGAAATGGTCCTTTTAACAAACAACAAATCGACCAAACATGACACCATCTGAAATGGTCCTTTAAAAAAACTTATAAATCAACCAACTATGACATCATCTGAAATGGTCCTTTTAACAAACAAATAAATCGACCAAACATGACACCATCTGAAATGGTCCTTTTAACAAACAAATAAATCGACCAAACATGACACCATCTGAAATGGTCCTTTTAATAAACAAATAAATCGACCAAACATGACACCATCTGAAATGGTCCTTTTAACAAACAAATAAATCGACCAAACATGACACCATCTGAAATGGTCCTTTTAATAAACAAATAAATCGACCAAACATGACACCATCTGAAATGGTCCTTTTAACAAACTAATAAATCAACCAACTATGACATCATCTGAAATGGTCCTTTTAACAAACAAATAAATCGACCAAACATGACACCATCTGAAATGGTCCTTTTAATAAACAAATAAATCGACCAAACATGACACCATCTGAAATGGTCCTTTTAACAAACTAATAAATCGACCAAACATGACACCATCTGAAATGGTCCTTTAACAAACAAATAAATCGACCAAACATGACACCATCTGAAATGGTCCTTTAATAAACAAATAAATCGACCAAACATGACACCATCTGAAATGGTCCTTTAACAAACTAATAAATCGACCAAACATGACACCATCTGAAATGGTCCTTTAACAAACAAATAAATCGACCAAACATGACACCATCTGAAATGGTCCTTTAATAAACAAATAAATCGACCAAACAAGACACCATCTGAAATGGTCCTTTAACAAACAAATAAATCGACCAAACATGACACCATCTGAAATGGTCCTTTTAATAAACAAATAAATCGACCAAACATGACACCATCTGAAATGGTCCTTTAACAAACTAATAAATCAACCAACTATGACATCATCTTAAATGGTCCTTTAACAAACAACAAATCGACCAAACATGACACCATCTGAAATGGTCCTTTAAAAAACTTATAAATCAACCAACTATGACATCATCTGAAATGGTCCTTTAACAAACAAATAATTCGACCAAACATGACATCATCTGAAATGGTCCTTTAATAAACAAATAAATCGACCAAACATGACACCATCTGAAATGGTCCTTTAAAAAACTTATAAATCAACCAACTATGACATCATCTGAAATGGTCCTTTTAATAAACAAATAAATCGACCAAACATGACACCATCTGAAATGGTCCTTTTAACAAACTAATAAATCAACCAACTATGACATCATCTTAAATGGTCCTTTTAACAAACAACAAATCGACCAAACATGACACCATCTGAAATGGTCCTTTAAAAAAACTTATAAATCAACCAACTATGACATCATCTGAAATGGTCCTTTTAACAAACAAATAAATCGACCAAACATGACATCATCTGAAATGGTCCTTTTAACAAACAAATAAATCGACCAAACATGACACCATCTGAAATGGTCCTTTAAAAAAACTTATAAATCAACCAACTATGACATCATCTGAAATGGTCCTTTAACAAACAAATCAATCGACCAAACATGACACCATCTGAAATGGTCCTTTGACAAACAAATAAATCAACCAAACATGACACCATCTGAAATGGTCCTTTTAATAAACAAATAAATCAACCAACTATGACATCATCTGAAATGGTCCTTTTAACAAACAACAAATCGACCAAACATGACACCATCTGAAATGGTCCTTTAACAAACTAATAAATCAACCAACTATGACATCATCTGAAATGGTCCTTTAACAAACAACAAATCGACCAAACATGACACCATCTGAAATGGTCCTTTAACAAACAACAAATCGACCAAACATGACATCATCTTAAATGGTCCTTTTAACAAACAACAAATCGACCAAACATGACACCATCTGAAATGGTCCTTTAAAAAAACTTATAAATCAACCAACTATGACATCATCTGAAATGGTCCTTTTAACAAACAAATAAATCGACCAAACATGACATCATCTGAAATGGTCCTTTTAATAAACAAATAAATCGACCAAACATGACACCATCTGAAATGGTCCTTTTAATAAACAAATAAATCGACCAAACATGACACCATCTGAAATGGTCCTTTAATAAATAAACAAATCGACCAAACATGACACCATCTGAAATGGTCCTTTTAACAAACTAATAAATCAACCAACTATGACATCATCTGAAATGGTCCTTTTAATAAACAAATAAATCGACCAAACATGACACCATCTGAAATGGTCCTTTAATAAATAAACAAATCGACCAAACATGACACCATCTGAAATGGTCCTTTTAACAAACTAATAAATCAACCAACTATGACATCATCTGAAATGGTCCTTTTGACAAACAAATAAATCGACCAAAGATGACACTATCTGAAATGGTTCCTCTTACAAATTAATAAATCAACTAACGATGACACTTTCTGAAATGGTCCTTTTAGCAAATTAACAAACCAACCAAGGATGACACTATCTGATATTTCTTTTGTGCTTTGTGTCGATCTCTTATGCCAGAACCTTTTAAAATTTCTATACGGTTGGGATTTAGGTCATTGTTGAAGGCCTCATAGTAAACCATAGTTTATTTAATATAACCATATGTCAATTCAGATCGGGGATTGGAGGAAAGGGAGACAGAGCGTAACCGCAAAAATGGTAGAAATAGCGCCGAGTGAAGGGAAGCGATTTGTTTTAACATTATATGAATTTATTAAAAAAAGATATTTTTCCAATCAAAGCCCTTCCTTCCAATCCGGCACTGTATTTTATTCAGAAAATAACTGAAATTGATTTTATAGCAGATTCTTCTCTCTTATTGACATACAGTTGCGAACATCTAGTGGTTGTCGTTGGTTCATGTCTGTCATATTTGTATTTCGTAAATTGTTTTGTTATTAGTTAGGCCGTTAGTTTTCTTAATTGTATTGTTTTATATTTTTGATGTCAGGGCCTTTAAAGTCGTCAGTATGGGTTTTCTCAATGTTGAAGGCCTTAAGGTTGCCTATAATTGCTTATATACACTTCTTTTGAACTTTGGTAGATAGTGGTCTCATTGGCAATCATACCACATCTTATTATGTGCATATCTATATCTATGTAATTTGGTCTCGTGGTTAAATGTCTCCTTTCTATATTACCTGGTCTCTGGTGGAGAGTTGTCTCATTGGCAATCATACCACATCTTTTTATGTTTATATTCACAGTTGCAAACATCTATGTCATTGGTATCTGGTGGTTAATTGTCTCTTTGGCAAGCTTACAACATCTTCTTATTATAAATTGACAAGGGTGAATTGAACCTAGGAAAGCACTTCAATCCTCAGCACTGTGTCCACTGTGGGGTTGACCAGCTGACACATAGTAGAATTGATAGGTCACTGAGTGAGTGGTCGAGGTTGGGCCCGGTTGTGATGGTTATCATTAGATATATCACAACAAACACATGTTAAATTGTAAATGTTAATCATTTCAACATTCAAATATATACATTTGTACAATCCATGAAAACGATCACAGTTCTTTACTAGGAAACCATCATCATAATTATGTTAGTTTGCAGTTCCGAACACATTCTTAACAATGCGTTTGTTTCAAATCTACTTTTTTTTTACAAAACTTACTCGCTTCTTTTATATAATGTTTTACCTGACAATCATGAAATAAATGACTGCTCACTCAGATTTAGTCCTTCATCAATAAAGGTTGGACTATCTGTTTTTTTAATCCCACCATTGACAACATAAAATATTGTGGGTTACTAAACTTTAATTTCAAACATTACTTTACATAATTAATACATTCTTACATAATATACAAAGGAAATAACAGCTTTAACAAAAAGGTGCTTATTCAGCTTATCTATCAACTATATAATTTCAAAATTATTGTAAAAGACCAAAACTTTAATAACAATTTAAGAAAAATGATACCTTAATCCGTAATCTCAGACATTAAACAAAAATTCAATCTTGACTTGTTTGCAAAAAAGAGTAAAAACTGTCACAAAGAATTCTAGCTAATTTTGAAAAATTATACTGAAATCTTATTAATAAAAAAAAAATAATTGAATATCTTGAACTTTTAGCATAAAAATAGATATGAATTTGTCTAAGGGAGATAATCATCATAAAAATATTGCCAGTAAAAAGATGTTACTAGTGATATTAATACTGGTAACAAATTAACAGAAAGAAAACAGCTGTCACAATGAATAATAATGTCATATAGACGAATTACTCTGGAATATTAAAATCTGCCAAAAAAGATATGGAGATTTCTACGAAATGCCAATATGAATATTCTTCCCTTCAGGGACATCAATAAAAAAAAGAAAATGCTCTATATTAAAAATTATTTACGTTTTATAGTAACATAATTCCAAAAGGACTAAGACTGTCACCTTAAAAAATGAAGAAACCATGTAAGTCATATTTAATCAAAGCATTAAGTTAAAGATGTTCATTGTTTCATGTGATGCCATTACAAATTTTGCCCGCCAAGCCCTAATTTTCTATTCATAATCATAATAATTTAAATACATATTGTTTGAAAAAAACATTTTTAAAATCTTATAAAACCTATTTTTTTAATTGCTTATATCTCAAAACAAAAACACAGACTTTTCTTTTTTTTTCTATTTTTTAAGTTCAGTTATTTACATACTATCAATTTATAACAATCTTTTAAAAAGCTTGTTATTTGAAATAGCGGAGCGAACATCCTTAATACACATGATACATGGACAAATACATTGTAGGAAGACTACACATATATTCAAGTAACATTAGTTTCGTAGAACTTTTGAAATATAAATATAATTAGTTCTGTTCGATATTCCTCCAATGTTGTAAATCTAAGACACAAATCATATAATAATTTATTTTACCGAACTTAAGTTTAACTAATGGAACTAGTACTTTCTTTAGGACAGCAAAGTCTGTTAACTTAATTTGAATAAATATTATGTACATAGATTAGAAAAAGCAAAAATCAACATTGACAGCAAAAAAAAAAAAAAAAAAATAATAATCGTAAAATGACAATATGAAAAGCAGAGTCCTACCACACGCTTCATTTAGCAAATTTTCAAACATCACAAATAATGATAGCAAAATCTGTAAACTTAATATGAGTATTATGTACAAAATGTAGAGTAGAAGAATAGGAATCAACATTGATTGCAAAAAAAAAAAAAATATTTTATAAAATAATAATATGACAAAAAGTGTCCTTTCGTTACGCTACATTTATTTAGACAGTAATCTAAAAACACAACACATGAAATAACATAACAATAAACATAAACTAGTAGCTCATATTAGTGTAGTGCAATCACGTCTGAATATATTCAGTAAAATAAAGAACATTAACAGAATGAAAATCAAAATACTGTGGATTCATTATTATCTATAGGATTTCAATATCCGTGGATTTCGTGGGTATGGAGAAACCACAAATTTAAATGTTCAACGAGGTACACATATTCGATATGCTTGTTTGTGCACTCTGGCAAAACCACGTAATCAAATATCTACGAAAATACAAGTGTTCCTTTATCCACGAACATTGTTATCCATGAAAATAAATGAAATCACCGTAAGATATAAACTACTCAAACTATACTGGTCCAATAGAAAGAAAGACTTTAGAAAACAATGAAATAGTTAAAAACAACAAAATAATGATTGAATTACAATGTTTACGGAGAGTGACTCTAGAAAACAAATGAAATAATTAAAAAGTACAAAGTAATGATAGAATTATAATGTTTACTAAGTGACGTTCATTTACATTCATTTGCATCAACACAATGGTTTTTACTGCACATCAAAATCAAATATGTCTCTTCTGTTCCTGGTGATACAATCAAGAAATGTTTATGTAAAGTGAAGCTATGCTGCATTTGTCGTGTCACCATGGTAACATTAGAGAAATAAGTAACAGGATGGATAGCAGTATATATCAAACAGAGACAGCAGTAATGGAATGAATAGCAGTAGACATCAAGCAGAGACAGAAGTAATGGAATGAATAGCATTCGACATCAAACAGAGACAGCAGTAATGGGAATAATAACAGTAGACATCAAACAGAAACAGAGGTAATGGGATGAATGTCAACAGATATTAATCAGAGACAAACGTAATGGGATGAATGTCAACAGATATTAATCAGAGACAAACGTAATGGGATGAATGTCAACAGATATTAATCAGAGACAAACGTAATGGGATGAATGTCAACAGATATTAATCAGAGACAAACGTAATGGGATGAATAGCAGTAAATATTAATCAGAGACAAACGTAATGGGATGAATGTCAACAGATATTAATCAGAGACAAACGTAATGGGATGAATAGCAGTAAATATTAAACAGATGCATTTTTATGCACCTGTCTTAAGTCAGGAGCCTGTTGTTCAGGGGTTGTCGTTTTTTGGTATGGTTTATAGGCGTTTCACGTCTCGTTTTTTATATAGATTAGACCGTTGGTTTTCCTGTGTGAATTGGTTTACACTAGTCATTTTGGGGCCCTTTTTAGCTTGCGGTTCGGTGTGAGCCAAGGCTCCGTGTTGAAGACCGTACTTTGACCTATAATTGTAAACCTTTTATATATTGTGACTTGGATGGAGAGTTGTTTCATTGGCACTCATACCACACCTTTTTTATTTATACAGAAGTAATTGGATAAATATCAATATATATCAAACAGATACAGAAGTAATGGGATAATTAGCAATAGATATCAAACAAAACACAACACAATAAGATAATTAAAAAAGACAATCATTGTCACACAGACTAAAATTGGGATTCTTCTCTGACAGTAACTTTACTATATCAGTATGTCCTTGCTGACTTGCTATATTCAGAGGACTACAGCCACCATTGTCACATAGATCAACATTAGGATTCTTCTCTAACAACAACTTTACTATATAAGTATGACCTTTCTGACTTGTCATGAACAGAGGACTACACCCATCATTGCGACATAGATCAACCTTAGGATTCCTCTCTAACAACAATTTTACTATATCAGTATGTCCGATTTGACTTGCAATTGACTTGCAATTGTGTTAATCACAGGCAACAGTTGTTTCCAGTTTTCAATCTGTTGTTGGTTGGCAGTAAAATTTCCACAAATATCATCTACTATGAAGACTGTTTGTTTACCAGGTTGATAATACTATTCGATATCATCTGGTTTTCTCACTGGTATTATTGTGTATCCTTCCCTCTGTAAAACTAGTGCTGTGTGCCTTGCAATAAAAGATTTCCGTACTCCCGATGGGGCAGTTAAAGTCAAACAACTGTTGCCCTTCAAAGATTCCATGACGTAATCACTGGCTCTTGTAGTCACAAACATCTCATCCTTTTTTTTCCCAGTCTGTTATTTGTTTTTTCATTTGGTCTGAAAAATAGATATTAATCAGAGACAAACGTAATGGGATGAATAGCAGTAAATATTAAACAGATGCATTTTTATGCACCTGTCTTAAGTCAGGAGCCTGTTGTTCAGGGGTTGTCGTTTTTTGGTATGGTTTATAGGCGTTTCACGTCTCGTTTTTTATATAGATTAGACCGTTGGTTTTCCTGTGTGAATTGGTTTACACTAGTCATTTTGGGGCCCTTTTAGCTTGTGGTTCGGTGTGAGCCAAGGCTCCGTGTTGAAGACCGTACTTTGACCTATAATTGTAAACCTTTATATATTGTGACTTGGATGGAGAGTTGTTTCATTGGCACTCATACCACACCTTTTTATTTATACAGAAGTAATTGGATAAATATCAATATATATCAAACAGATACAGAAGTAATGGGATAATTAGCAATAGATATCAAACAAAACACAACACAATAAGATAATTAAAAAGACAATCATTGTCACACAGACTAAAATTGGGATTCTTCTCTGACAGTAACTTTACTATATCAGTATGTCCTTGCTGACTTGCTATATTCAGAGGACTACAGCCACCATTGTCACATAGATCAACATTAGGATTCTTCTCTAACAACAACTTTACTATATAAGTATGACCTTTCTGACTTGTCATGAACAGAGGACTACAGCCATCATTGCGACATAGATCAACCTTAGGATTCCTCTCTAACAACAATTTTACTATATCAGTATGTCCGATTTGACTTGCAATTGACTTGCAATTGTGTTAATCACAGGCAACAGTTGTTTCCAGTTTTCAATCTGTTGTTGGTTGGCAGTAAAATTTCCACAAATATCATCTACTATGAAGACTGTTTGTTTACCAGGTTGATAATACTATTCGATATCATCTGGTTTTCTCACTGGTATTATTGTGTATCCTTCCTCTGCAAAACTAGTGCTGTGTGTCTTGCAATAAAAGATTTCCCTACTCCCGATGGGGCAGTTAAAGTCAAACAACTGTTGTCCTTCAAACATTCCATGACGTAATCACTGGCTCTTGTAGTCACAAACATCTCATCCTTTTTTATTTGTTTTTCATTTGGTCTGAAAAATAGATATTAATCAGAGACAAACGTAATGGAATGAATAGCAGTAAATATTAAACAGATGCATTTTATGCACCTGTCTTAAGTCAGGAGCCTGTTGTTCAGGGGTTGTCGTTTTTGGTATGGTTTATAGGCGTTTCACGTCTCGTTTTTATATAGATTAGACCGTTGGTTTTCCTGTGAATTGGTTTACACTAGTCATTTTGGGGCCCTTTTAGCTTGCGGTTCGGTGTGAGCCAAGGCTCCGTGTTGAAGACCGTACTTTGACCTATAATTGTAAACCTTTATATATTGTGACTTGGATGGAGAGTTGTTTCATTGGCACTCATACCACACCTTTTTATTTATACAGAAGTAATTGGATAAATATCAATATATATCAAACAGATACAGAAGTAATGGGATAATTAGCAATAGATATCAAACAAAACACAACACAATAAGATAATTAAAAAGACAATCATTGTCACACAGACTAAAATTGGGATTCTTCTCTGACAGTAACTTTACTATATCAGTATGTCCTTGCTGACTTGCTATATTCAGAGGACTACAGCCACCATTGTCACATAGATCAACATTAGGATTCTTCTCTAACAACAACTTTACTATATAAGTATGACCTTTCTGACTTGTCATGAACAGAGGACTACAGCCATCATTGCGACATAGATCAACCTTAGGATTCCTCTCTAACAACAATTTTACTATATCAGTATGTCCGATTTGACTTGCAATTGACTTGCAATTGTGTTAATCACAGGCAACAGTTGTTTCCAGTTTTCAATCTGTTGTTGGTTGGCAGTAAAATTTCCACAAATATCATCTACTATGAAGACTGTTTGTTTACCAGGTTGATAATACTATTCGATATCATCTGGTTTTCTCACTGGTATTATTGTGTATCCTTCCTCTGTAAAACTAGTGCTGTGTGTCTTGCAATAAAAGATTTCCTACTCCCGATGGGGCAGTTAAAGTCAAACAACTGTTGTCCTTCAAACATTCCATGACGTAATCACTGGCTCTTGTAGTCACAAACATCTCATCCTTTTTTATTTGTTTTTCATTTGGTCTGAAAAATAGATATTAATCAGAGACAAACGTAATGGAATGAATAGCAGTAAATATTAAACAGATGCATTTTATGCACCTGTCTTAAGTCAGGAGCCTGTTGTTCAGGGGTTGTCGTTTTTGGTATGGTTTATAGGCGTTTCACGTCTCGTTTTTATATAGATTAGACCGTTGGTTTTCCTGTGTGAATTGGTTTACACTAGTCATTTTGGGGCCTTTTTAGCTTGCGGTTCGGTGTGAGCCAAGGCTCCGTGTTGAAGACCGTACTTTGACCTATAATTGTAAACCTTTATATATTGTGACTTGGATGGAGAGTTGTTTCATTGGCACTCATACCACACCTTTTTATTTATACAGAAGTAATTGGATAAATATCAATATATATCAAACAGATACAGAAGTAATGGGATAATTAGCAATAGATATCAAACAAAACACAACACAATAAGATAATTAAAAAAGACAATCATTGTCACACAGACTAAAATTGGGATTCTTCTCTGACAGTAACTTTACTATATCAGTATGTCCTTGCTGACTTGCTATATTCAGAGGACTACAGCCACCATTGTCACATAGATCAACATTAGGATTCTTCTCTAACAACAACTTTACTATATAAGTATGACCTTTCTGACTTGTCATGAACAGAGGACTACAGCCATCATTGCGACATAGATCAACCTTAGGATTCCTCTCTAACAACAATTTTACTATATCAGTATGTCCGATTTGACTTGCAATTGACTTGCAATTGTGTTAATCACAGGCAACAGTTGTTTCCAGTTTTCAATCTGTTGTTGGTTGGCAGTAAAATTTCACAAATATCATCTACTATGAAGACTGTTTGTTTACCAGGTTGATAATACTATTCGATATCATCTGGTTTTCTCACTGGTATTATTGTGTATCCTTCCTCTGTAAAACTAGTGCTGTGTGTCTTGCAATAAAAGATTTCCTACTCCCGATGGGGCAGTTAAAGTCAAACAACTGTTGTCCTTCAAACATTCCATGACGTAATCACTGGCTCTTGTAGTCACAAACATTTCATTCTTTTCTTCCCAGTCTATTATTTGTTTTTTCATTTGATCTGAAAAATAGATATTAATCAGAGACAAACGTAATGGAATGAATAGCAGTAAATATTAAACAGATGCATTTTATGCACCTGTCTTAAGTCAGGAGCCTGTTGTTCAGGGGTTGTCGTTTTTGGTATGGTTTATAGGCGTTTCACGTCTCGTTTTTTATATAGATTAGACCGTTGGTTTTCCTGTGTGAATTGGTTTACACTAGTCATTTTGGGGCCCTTTTAGCTTGCGGTTCGGTGTGAGCCAAGGCTCCGTGTTGAAGACCGTACTTTGACCTATAATTGTAAACCTTTATATATTGTGACTTGGATGGAGAGTTGTTTCATTGGCACTCATACCACACCTTTTTATTTATACAGAAGTAATTGGATAAATATCAATATATATCAAACAGATACAGAAGTAATGGGATAATTAGCAATAGATATCAAACAAAACACAACACAATAAGATAATTAAAAAGACAATCATTGTCACACAGACTAAAATTGGGATTCTTCTCTGACAGTAACTTTACTATATCAGTATGTCCTTGCTGACTTGCTATATTCAGAGGACTACAGCCACCATTGTCACATAGATCAACATTAGGATTCTTCTCTAACAACAACTTTACTATATAAGTATGACCTTTCTGACTTGTCATGAACAGAGGACTACAGCCATCATTGCGACATAGATCAACCTTAGGATTCCTCTCTAACAACAATTTTACTATATCAGTATGTCCGATTTGACTTGCAATTGACTTGCAATTGTGTTGATCACTGGTAACAGTTGTTTCCAGTTTTCAATCTGTTGTTGGTTAGCAGTAAAATTTCCACAAATATCATCTACAATGAAAACTGTCTGTTTACCAGGTTGATAATAATCTCTAACACAATCTGGTTTTATTACTGGTATTATTGTGTAGCCTTTCTTCTGTAAAACTAGTGCTGTGTGTCTTGCAATAAAAGATTTCCCTACTCCTGACGGGGCAGTTAAAGTCAAACAACTGTTGTCCTTCAAACATTCCATGACGTAATCACTGGCTCTTGTAGTCACAAACATTTCATTCTTTTTTATTTGTTTTTCATTTGGTCTGAAAAATAGTCCTTCAAACATTCCATGACGTAATCACTGGCTCTTGTAGTCACAAACATTTCATCCTTTTTTTTGTTTTTTCATTTGGTCTGAAAAAATAAAAGGAAAAAGTAATTGAAATAAAAATTATTAAACAATTGATTTTAATGCCCCTTTCAGGACCTGTTGTTTTCGGGGTCGTTTTTGGATGGAAGGCGTTTCCCAACGCCGTTTTTTAGGAAAACCTTGGTTTTCCTGTTTAATTGGTTTAACACCAGCCATTTGGGGCCCTTTTTAGTTGGTGTAAAAATTGTTTGAAAGCCGTACTTTTGATATTTAAAATTTAAAACCTTTTATAATTTTGATTTTAAAGAATTTTTCAATTGGATATTTTAAACCTTTTTTTATTTTTAAAGTTAATTGGAATTTAAATTCAATTTATCCAAAAGAAAGAAGGTTAATGGGAAAAGGCAATAAGATATTCAAACAAAAACAACAACAAAAGATAATTTTAAGAACAATCTTTGGTAAACAGAACTTTAAAATTGGGTTCTTCTTGACAGTAACTTACTAATCAGTTGGTCCCTTTTGACCTTTATTTCAAAAGGATTTAACCACCTTGCCTTTAAAACATTAGGACCTTCTCAACAACCTTTTAAAAATTAAGGAGAAACCTTTTTGAGCGCAGGGACTAAAAATTTCTTGCGGAATTTTAAGAAATCAACCCCTTAGGGAAATTCCCTTTAACAATTTTTCCTAATAACATTATGTGAATTTAACTTGTTGAGGCAAATGTTAAAAGGAAACCAATTTTAGTTTCAACGTTGTGGAGTAAAACAAATTTCACCTCTTATGAATGTTGTTTTAGTGAAATCTTTTTAAATAAGGTTTCTCGTATAATAAAATTTCGAAACCTGTTGGGTCGGCAATAAAATTCAACCATGGCATTAAGTCACATTCCCAAATTCCAACTTTACTGTTAGCAACAAAACCATTCCTAAATTTGTATTTGGGCGAAAATTTTCGCACGTATGGAAAAAAAAATAATAAAACCAACCCTTAAAACGTTTAAATTCAAGCCCCTGTTTTTCAAGTCTTTGTTAAAGGCCTTCGCCGTTTTAATAATTAGAATTTTGTTTCTTATGTTTCAAATATTTTGGTTTCTCCCGTCTTTGAAGCAAAGTTCCGTTTTAAGAGATTTTAAACCTTTATAAAATACTTTTAATAATGGACTTTTATTTAAATTGTTTTTGCAATTATAAATAAAATAACGAAGAATAATAATCAATATTCGGATAATTTTTTAGTTTTTTCCAACCTTTAAGGTTAGCTTCTTTTCAAAATTAAAAGGTTTTTCCTGGGTTATTAAACTAAAAATGCTTCGAAATGTATAATTCAAAACTTAACCAACAATGTATGAAAAAATTAGAAAATTCTTTCCAAAACAACTACAATATAAAGAACTTGAAGTAAGAACAAAGGCACGCACCTTAAACATGAAAACTTAGAAAACTTTCTAACAATTTAAATATCAATGCCAATTAAAACAATTTAAACGAAAGTTAACGGAAATTCAATCATGGGGTGTTGCAGAAAAAAACCAAAAATTTTACAAAGGATTGTTGTAAACAAAAAAAAACTATGATAAAAAGGTACTTTAAGGTACTTCCTTTCTGAAACTAGTCTTTAAAAAAAATTCAAAAACAGGCGTTAAAGTCAAAACACCCTGTTGTCCTTAAATTTAAAGAATAAAATGGGTTTATAAACCTCAAATTTATTCAATGCGAAAAATAATATAGGACCGTTATTAATATTAGCAAATAAATTTAAAAGTCCAAATTTGGAATGCAAACCAAAATTTTTCAAAATTGTAATTAAAACCCCAACGTTGTTTTATAATTTGACCGTCCCTGTGTGATTTTAAAATGCCTTTTTTTCTTTTACTTTCTACCAACTCTTAAGACGTACTTTTACTATGAAAACTTTTAAATGGAAACTTTGATGGAGTTTAAATGGCAATTACAATTTTTTTTATAAGGAATATTTAAATATTAATTATTAAATAAACGTTACAAAGTATGTGGTTTTGTTTTAAAACAAATTGAAATTAAAAAGGCAATATTCAAAATTTTAATTGAATTTGAAAAGGTAAATTTTAAATATGTAAACTTTGCAAACTTCAAATAATTAAGGACTAAGGCCAGGGCCAAATTACCTTAGGAAATTAACCAACTTTAAACTATAAAATACCTTGACTTTCATAAGGGCCCTTTAAACAAGCAAAACCAAATTTAACTTGTAAACTTTGTTTTCTACAATAGATACAGCCTTGCAATCAATTAGATCTCACCAACAATTTACATATAATAGTTTCTCTTCAAAACTTTCATATTACCTCACTTTAGGATCGCTCTTGGACAAAATTACTTAAGATTCCTCTAAAAATTTTATTACAGTTGATTTATTGCATTTTCAATTGGTTTTTGGAATTTTTCCATTTTCAACTTTTGGTTGCATAAAATCCAATTCATTCATAGCGTTTTACGGTTTTAACATTCCATCTTATTCTCTGTTATTTCTCTTTAACTATGCGTTGTCAAAAAGATTTCCACATCGATAATCAAGCACTTTGTCTAAACATCTAGTATTGCTTTGCCAATTCTTTTTTTTGTATGTTATGGTAAAAATAGTATTAATAGATAACGTAGGTTATGTAATTTAACAAGCTTTTAGCTTGTCTTAGTAGGCTTGTTCAGGTTGTTTAGACGTGTTTACTATTGATCTTTTATATAGATTGCGGTGGTTTTCTTGGATGGTTTCACATTTTTGGACCTTTACTTGATATGACAAGCTCGTTTGGAAATCGATTGACTATAAAATAAACCATAAATTATTAAAAGATATCATTGGTCAACACAAAATTGGATCTTCTCGAAGTAATTTACATATCAACTCACCTATTAGAGATAAGCCACATTGTCACAAGATAAATTGGATTCTCTCTAACAAAACTTTACTATATAAGTATGCCTTTCTGACTTGTATAACAGAGGACTACAGCCACATTGCACATAGATCAACCTTAGGATTCTCTCTAACAACAATTTTACTATATAGTATGCCTTTGACTTGCAATTGACTGAATGGTAATACAGGCAACATTGTTCCATTTTCAACTTTGTTGTTGCAAAAATTTCACAAATATCATTACTTGAAGACTTTTGTTTACAGTTAAAACATTGTTCACGGTTTTCACTGGTTTTTGGTACTTCCCAAAACATCTTGTGTTTGATAAAAGTTTCTACTCCGATGGGGCATTAAGTAACAACTGTTTCTTAAACTTCCTCGTAAACTGGTCTTGTGTCCAAAAACTTTTTATTTGTTTTTCATTTGGTCTGAAAAATGTTTATCAAACAAACGTAATGGGATGAATAGCAGTAAATATTAAACAGATGCATTTTATGTCTTACCTGTCTTAAGTCAGGAGCCTGTTGTTCAGGGGTTGTCGTTTTTGGTATGGTTTATAGGCGTTTCACGTCTCGTTTTTATATAGATTAGACCGTTGGTTTTCCTGTGTGAATTGGTTTACACTAGTCATTTTTAGGCCCTTTTTAGCTTGCGGTTCGGTGTGAGCCAAGGCTCCGTGTTGAAGACCGTACTTTGACCTATAATTGTAAACCTTTTATATATTGTGACTTGGATGGAGAGTCAACAGATATTAATCAGAGACAAACGTAATGGGATGAATAGCAGTAAATATTAAACAGATGCATTTTATGTCTTACCTGTCTTAAGTCAGGAGCCTGTTGTTCAGGGGTTGTCGTTTTTGGTATGGTTTATAGGCGTTTCACGTCTCGTTTTTATATAGATTAGACCGTTGGTTTTCCTGTGTGAATTGGTTTACACTAGTCATTTTGGGGCCCTTTTAGCTTGCGGTTCGGTGTGAGCCAAGGCTCCGTGTTGAAGACCGTACTTTGACCTATAATTGTAAACCTTTATATATTGTGACTTGGATGGAGAGTTGTTTCATTGGCACTCATACCACACCTTTTTATTTATACAGAAGTAATTGGATAAATATCAATATATATCAAACAGATACAGAAGTAATGGGATAATTAGCAATAGATATCAAACAAAACACAACACAATAAGATAATTAAAAAGACAATCATTGTCACACAGACTAAAATTGGGATTCTTCTCTGACAGTAACTTTACTATATCAGTATGTCCTTGCTGACTTGCTATATTCAGAGGTCACAGCCACCATTGTCACATAGATCAACATTAGGTTCTTCTCTAACAACAACTTTACTATATAAGTATGACCTTTCTGACTTGTCATGAACAGAGGACTACACCCATCATTGCGACATAGATCAACCTTAGGATTCCTCTCTAACAACAATTTTACTATATCAGTATGTCCGATTTGACTTGCAATTGACTTGCAATTGTGTTAATCACAGGAAACAGTTGTTTCCAGTTTTCAATCTGTTGTTGGTTGGCAGTAAAATTTCCACAAATATAGCAACTAAAACACATTGCCAAATGAAATTTGAAAAATGATTTCAAGGGCAGATAAATCCTGTCTCGCTATCGCTCATGGTGAAAAAAAAATAGCATAAAAGGCCAACCCGTGGTAAAATCAGTATAAATTCAAGCCCACATGAATTATTTCTTAAGCAAATCTAAATAACTGCTGTAAGAGACAACTACCAGCCGTTCTTACAAGATTAATAGATATTTGTTTGCTTATTGTCCTCTTGCAAATATTTAATGGATATTCTCTACAAGTACATTCTGATAGCATATGTAATCCGTTTTAAGAGAGTTTAAACCTTTATAAAATATTCATTTTTAAGTAATAGGACTATTTATAATTAACTGTTTTTTGTCAAGTTATAAAGTGCCAAAATACACGAAGCAATAATATACCTCTAATATTCTTTGGTATAACTTCTTTCTGCTCAGTTTTCTTCTTCATTATTTTCTCTTTAAGGTCTGATTGTTCTTCTTTTTCTAAAATTATAACAGAAGTTTTATCCTGTGGTCTATTACACTAAGGAAATCGCATTAACGAAATGTATAATTCAAAATTCTTATACCAGACACATGTATAAAAAAAATTAGAAGATGTGGCATGATTGCCAATGAGACAAGTCTCCATCAGATACAAAACGAACTAGTAGAAGTAAGCAGTGATGTGACAGAAGAACAAACTATAAAAATTGTTGATGAAAGGATTGACTTGTCAAATCAACACAAATCACACAAAAACAACTATAAAAAGACCTAAGAAACAAAGCACCGATCTAATCTGAGAGTACTTCCTGTTACTGAAAGCTAGTCTAAAATCAAAACAAATAATCAAAAAAGCAGTTGCGCCATAAGTGCATAATACACCCTGATTGTGAATATTGAAATTAGTAGCAAGAATAAAATGGGATATCTATAAAGCCTCAAATTTATTCAGATGCAGAAAAATACCATGCATGAGGATGTCCGTGTATTAATATTATGTCAAATATAACTGTTAAAAGTCCAAAATTCTGGAATGACCAACCAAAAATTTTCAAAGTCAAAAGCAATGATACATTCACAAATCCCAACAACAGAATTAGATTTGTAGTAATTTGATCCAAGCATACAAGAGCTAGTGCATAAATGCCTTTTATTTATCTATGTTTATCTATGTTATCTGACTGTCAAATACCTATACTGGCTATAATTGACTTGTATCATTTTAGCTATCGAAAATGATGGTATAATGCAAAGGTTGAAATTAAAATGGCAATATTCAAATATTTTAACTATGTCAAGGTTAAAATTAAAAGGATAATATTTAAATATGTAAACTTTGCAAATCCTTCAAAGTCAATTAACCGTGACTGAAGGCTCAGGGCCAAATTACCTTCATGGAAATGTGGAATGCCAAGCTTATAGAACTGCATACCAAATACCATTGACTTATCTTAAGTGGTTCTCTTTAAACTAAACTAAACACAAACTTTAACTTGTAAACTTTGTAAAAGTTTCATAGTCAATGAACCATGATGAGGGGGTGGGGCCCTATAATATCCATGGAAATGACACTTGGAAGTAAAAATACAACTGAATGCCAAATATCATTGACTAGACATTTGTAGTTCATCTTAAACTGATCTATTCACAAACTGGGTAAAATAATTTCCATAGAAATGAGATGTGCCATTGCTTCTACAATTGCATATTAGATATCATTAACCTACCACTAGTGACTCCCCATAAACTTATTGTGCTTTTGAAACTCACATTGTTTAACCACATACTTTTATTGTAAGATATATCTTCCCAAACACTGTTTTTCTTGTGAAGCTATTGACGCCAAGAGTAATTTGGAGTAAACTGGAGGTGATTGATTATCAATGATTTGAGATTTCATTGCTGGAAAGACCTTTGTTTCTCTCTAGCTACTATATCCCCCAATACAGAATCTGTAAAAATCGTCATGCATGGCAATAACTGCTGTTAGAAGTGGACTGTCATTTTCGGCTTTGTAGTTTGAAGATCGGTCTTGTTGATTTTTTTCTGTTGTTTACTGTTGTTTACAGATTTCTTTATCTTCTATAGTGTTTTTCCAACAAATAAATATTATTTTATTATTGATTTTATTTGTTTATTATTGTGTCTTTTGTTGACTACAATTCAAAGGTGATTTCTGGCTGTATCATTTCAAACTATACTATTAATAATATATAAGGTGAGCTAAAAAGCGCATGATAGAAAAAAACCCAAAACATCAGTTTTATTTTAAAATTTCAAACATTAAAAATAAGACATTTGAAGAGAATACTTGTATTTCTTTATCATCATTTGAAAGATATATTCAACGATTGTGGCAAAATTTGATTTCAATTGGCCCAGTAGTTTCAGAGAAGATATGTTTAAAAGTTAACTGATGATGGACGACAAACCGCGACGACGGCGAACGATTGACGCAAAGTAATGAGAATAGCTCACTTGACCCTTCGATTCAGGTGAATTAAAATCGCATGACAAAAAAACCAAAAATCAATCTTATCTTAAAATTTAAAGTATGGAAAATCTTGGTAATATGGAATATCTTACACAGTGGTGTACCAGCAAAATATAAAATGTAAAAAATAGTTGGAAAGGGCTTGATCCATCAACGCAAAACAACTATAAAAAAATCAAAAATCAAATTACTTATCTGGGAGTACTCACAGTTACTGAAAGCTAGTTGAAAGCCTTTACAACAAATGAATGAATCTTATTTCCCTAGACTAAAATAACAATCAGAACACACCCGACATATGTAGTGTAAAGACGTCAAATAACAGTCTAAGAAAGCATGACATTGTACAATGACAAAATATAAGTACGGTCTTAATTTCTTTATTTATTTCAATACATATTCTTTTACTGTAAATCAAGTAAATTTTGCGTGAAAGTGTCATTCGCAAATTTTAAGAGCAGAAAAAATACGGTAATGTAAATGATGATATATTAATTGTTTCTTTCTTTACATATACTTTAATATACCAAGTAAATAAAAAAAATTCTCGAAAAATAAATCGCTGCGAATTCGGCTAGAAAGGGCTCAACGTGAAATAAAGTATCTGCGAAAATAAGTTAGTTTACACATAATACGGTATGGTTTATTTAATTTTATATCAAAATCAATGTTAATCAATAAAAAACGTTTAATACATCTTATAACAGTATTAAATTGATTACGCTCAAAAGTAGTGTACTCAAACGATCAATTAGTTTTCATGGATCCTATTCAAATTTACTGGCTCTATAAACAACATCACCATAAAAATAAGGATCCAATATACTGTTCGTAATAGGCATTCTACAGATACACCCACACCTCAACCAAATTCTTTAAATTTTGAAGAATTAAGTATAGATTTTATGAAATGTATTGCAACAAAATCTTGGACTAATTAATTTACCAGTTATATATAGATGATATTCATTAAAATCTAAATCGTCACTACAGACTAGGGTATCACAAACGATATTTCTTTTCGTTATGTTTTGTATAGAGCTATCGTTTTGAAAATAAAATATCTAGATAAAAAAGGACAATTATTGCGGTTTTCAATAGATTAATTTACAGCTTTAATCGTCATCACAATTCCAATAAGTATATGAATCATATTTACCTTTTAGATTACAGAAAACGGCTTTTGATAACTTGCTGCAAATCAGTTCGTAATCAATTACTTAGATAGGAAATTGTCTGTTTGTTTAGATTGTGTAGAAGTGAAGTGTGGAGAGACGAAAAGTCGTAACAGTCAAGCAAATAGAAAAGAACCATCAAACGCACGAAACTTATTTCCAGCTTAGAAAGAAACATTCACTTAAAACCCAAAATGAAACAATATTTTAGTTTTTTTTGTGAAGATTAGGTTTGCAAAACATTCTATGCATTTTTGATATTTGTGAACCCGGAAAAGTCCTCTCTGTCTCAGTTTTTTGTAAGACACATCAAAAACTGTTCTGAATATTATATTTCTATACCTTGAGAAGTGCTTACATTAACATCTTTCTTTACTGACTGCACTTCTAGAAAAAAAGAAGATGTATATAGATAAAAATACTGACCTTTATCATTTCCTTTAACTTATTGTGCAAAAGAATAAAATACTCGCTTTAGTATACGACTAAAGCGAGTTTGAAGATCGGTCTTGTTGATTTTTTTTCTGTTGTTTACAGATTTCTTTATCTTCTATAGTGTTTTTCCAACAAATAAATATTATTTTATTATTGATGTTATTTGTTTATTATTGTGTCTTTTGTTGACTACAATTTAAAGGTGATTTCTGGCCGTATCATTTCAAACTATACTATTAAGGTGAGCTAAAAAGCGCATGATAGAAAAAAACCCAAAACATCAGTTTTATTTTAAAATTTCAAACATTAAAAATAAGACATTTGAAGAGAAGACTTGTATTTCTTTATCATCGAACGTAAAATACTATGAAGTATAACATTGTACAATGACAAAATATAAGTACGGTCATAATTTCTTTATTTATTTCAATACATATTCTTTTACTGTAAATCAAGTAAATTTTGCGTGAAAGTGTCATTCGCAACTTTCACGAGCCGAAAAAATACAGTAATGTAAATGATGATATATTAATTGTTTCTTTCTTTACATATACTTTAATATACCAAGTAAATAAAAAAATTCTCGAAAAATAAATCGCTGCAAATTCGGCTAGAAAGGGCTCAACTTGAAATAAAGTATCTGCGAAAATAAGTTAGTTTACACATAATACGGTATGGTTTATTTAATTTATATCAAAATCAATGTTAATCAATAAAAAACGTTTAATACATCTTATAACAGTATTAAATTGATTACGCTCAAAAGTAGTGTACTCAAACGATCAATTAGTTTTCATGGATCCTATTCAAATTTACTGGCTCTATAAACAACATCACCATAAAAATAAGGATCCAATATACTGTTCGTAATAGGCATTCTACAAATACACCCACACCTCAACCAAATTCTTTAAATTTTGAAGAATTAAGTATAGATTTTATGAAATGTATTGCAACAAAATCTTGGACTAATTAATTTACCAGTTATATATAGATGATATTCATTAAAATCTAAATCGTCACTACAGACTAGGGTATCACAAACGATATTTCTTTTCGTTATGTTTTGTATAGAGCTATCGTTTTGAAAATAAAATATCTAGATAAAAAAAGGACAATTATTGCGGTTTTCAATAGATTAATTTACAGCTTTAATCGTCATCACAATTCCAGTAAGTATATGAATCATATTTACCTTTTAGATTACAGAAAACGGCTTTTGATAACTTGCTGCAAATCAGTTCGTAATCAATTAATTAGATAGGAAATTGTCTGTTTGTTTAGATTGTGTAGAAGTGAAGTGTGGAGAGACGAAAAGTCGTAACAGTCAAGCAAATAGAAAAGAACCATCAAACGCACGAAACTTATTTCCAGCTTAGAAAGAAACATTCACTTAAAACCCAAAATGAAACAATATTTTAGGTTTTTTTGTGAAGATTAGGTTTGCAAAACATTCTATGCATTTTTGATATTTGTGAACCCGGAAAAGTCCTCTCTGTCTCAGTTTTTTGTAAGACACATCAAAAACTGTTCTGAATATTATATATATATACATTGAGAAGTGCTTACATTAACATCTTTCTTTACTGACTGCACTTCTAGAAAAAAAGAAGATGTATATATTGATATTTTATAGTGTGTCTTTCTATGTTGTGATGTTACACTATTGTTTCAGAAAAAAGGGTGAAGGTTTGGTACCATTAAAACGTTTAAACCCGCTGCATTTGTTTGCACCTGTCCTAAGTCAGGAATCTGATGTTCAGTAGTTGTCGTTTGTTGATGTGGTTCATAAGTGTTTCTCGTTTCTCGTTTTTATATAGATTAGACCGTTGGTTTTCCCGTTTGAATGGTTTTACACTAGTAATTTTTGGGGCCCTTTATAGCTTACTGTTCGGTGTGAGCCTAGGCTCCGTGTTGAAGACCGTACTTTGACCTATAATGGTTTACATTTATAAATTTTGACTTGGATGGAGAGTTGTCTCATTGGCACTCATACCACATCTTCTTATATCTATATATAGATAAAAATACTGACCTTTATCATTTCCTTTAACTTATTGTGCAAAAGAATAAAATACTCGCTTTAGTATACGACTAAAGCGAGTATAAAAACCGAACGTAAAATACTATGAAGTACAGATTAAGCGATTGATGTATAAAACTTCCAAAAATGGTAGGTAAATAAAAAGAAAAATAGAATTGTTTAACTCTTACCGGGATATTATAAACCCATTAATTTTTGCAAGTGATTTATTTACGTGAGTTTCTCCTGTAAAAAAATAATGCAAATATGTATAGTCGACAATATGTGACATTTGTATCTATACTACGTCTGCTACAAAGGATAATCATAAAAAACGTACTCCCGAAAAATAATAATAAAATATTTCGTCATTCACCTCAAAATCTAACCAAACCTTTAAACAGACTTATTCAGAAGGGATATAGTTACGATACTATTATCAGGTCATTAAAGATGGCATATTTTGGAATTAATATTGATTCACTCATGGGGTCTTTCATCGGAAATAAACACATTTATTCTAAAACCAGTTGTTGGCATGATACGGGTTATGTTCTTCTCATATATTTTATGATGGTATGATACTAAACCCTAACGGGAGGGATTGTGTTTGATTTT